>JAKTRG010000004.1:0-600000 GCA_030579595.1 Spencermartinsiella europaea
GCGATACAAAGTTTTCTGAACAGGCAGCTGAGAGCTTTGAGGGGCGTTGGTCGTACAGAACTCTAAATCTTGAAAGTAATATAATCAAAATTCTAAAAGAGGGGTTGTATTACGACTCTCAAGTATACCGAGTTCGTACAGATGGCTCCGACGATGAGAAAGATGTGCCCACATCCGATACAAGCATCACAAAAGTGTACTATCTTAAGCAATGGGCATATGATTGGATTGGTGTACCAAAGCAATCCGGTAGCGGTAGTAGCATCTCTGATAGTGATGAAAGTGAAAATTTGAAGAGTTTATTTAGCGGGACAGATGCTACTGAGTATTCGGATCACAAAGATCTATTTGAGATGACCTCTAATGGCACGGCCATTAATGGTACGAAGAATGGGGTCATCAATGGCTCTGGAACTGCTGATGGAGGTACCGACTCATCTAGTATTCCAGTCGATAACTCTCTTCCAGAAAAAGAAGCTGCTCCTAGTCATGAAGTACTTAGGGCGTTGTCAGTTGCTGAAATGGCTGCTTACATGCAGCTCGAGAGCCTCCAGGGAGAATGTGTTCCTCGACTTCGTGATTTCGGCTATATGCGGGATGTTTCCGACCAAGGCTAGTCTCGTGGTCCTTTTTTGAATCTGGAGGACTTGGGAGACGAGGAGCCCTTGTGGTACTCGGAAGCTCATTTTGAATCTGCTGCGAAAGGACTAAATCTCATTCATGAGAAGAAGCTAGCCCATGGTGATATTGCTGGCCGGAATATGAGAGTGGTCAATGGTAAGGTATTTTTCTTTGACTTTGCGTACTGTGCAACTGCGACTATGGAAGACGACTGGATCCGGTTATTATCTTACTTTGAGAGGAGCTGCGATCAGCTCAGAAATGTTCTTGGTAAGGATGTTGTCAGTTAACGGAGTATTCAGCTGCTTCATTTGACTGACTTTTCTTAGACTAGACTTATTTTATTATTAAAGAATTATGACATGCTTCAACAGAGCTATTCAACCAAGTCAACGGTCGTAAATCTACAGCTGCGAGGCACTAGTAACGGTGGTCAAAAGATGACTCCTAACAGAACTGATTAGAGAATTCTGACGATAAAAAGCTATAAAGTATGATGTATCGTAACAAGATAGTGCGTGAGGGGCAAGGGGCTTGCACAGACATTCAAAACACAAATGTCCAAAACACAACTGAAACCACGGACCAATTACTTTCGCTCGATCACTCTTGAGAGAAGCCCCAGCTGTGCTATGACCCGGAGCTTTGCTAAGAGTAGAGTAGTCTGTGGCGGTGAGCGGTATTCTGGGTTAGGTTTATTTATCAGATCCATCTGATAGCATTTTCTCGATTTCAAATTCGTCATCCGCACTTTGAGGTTGAGTTTTGAAGCCGTTTCTTAGTGTTGATATCTCGTCAAAGTTTTCCCATTTTTCCCCTGCGATGGCCGTCATCGAGATTACGAGTGATGAGCATTTCACTCAGCTGACTACCTCGGTTGAGCCCACCACCCTGGTGGCCTTATACTTCCACACTCCTTGGGCCGACCCCTGCGTGCAAATGAGCTCGGTGTTCAGTTCTCTGTCGTCAGTGTACCCCAAGCATCTTTTTTTAAGCATTAATGCAGACAGTTTTCCTGATATATCGGAGTCGTTTGATGTCAGTGCGGTGCCTTACTTTGTGCTGCTAAGAAACTCTACTATCTTGAAAGATCTGTCAGGTGCCGACCCTAAAGAGCTTGCTTCTACAATTCAGAGCCTGAGCGAGCCCAAGAGTGGCAACGGGACGACCAGCAGTGCGACTGCACCTGCTGGGGTCCAGAGCGAACTGGCAGACGAGAAGCCCGAAGAGGAAGAGAGCGAGGAAGACCTTAATAAGCGACTAGCTAAACTCGTTAAAGCTGCGCCTGTAATGCTTTTCATGAAAGGCACCCCTGCCGAGCCACGGTGCGGATTTTCGCGCCAGTTGGTGGCCATTCTCCGAGAACACCAAGTCCGGTTTGGGTTTTTTGATATACTGAAGGACAGCTCCGTTCGTGAGGGTCTTAAGGTATACTCTGATTGGCCTACTTTCCCTCAGCTCTACGTCAACGGTGAGCTTCAGGGAGGTCTAGATATTGTGAAGGAATCAATTGAAGAAGACCCTGATTTCTTCAAAAATGCTACTGGAATCACGGCTTAGAGTAAAGAATAAAGGATGCAAACATGTCTTTTTGAGTGTCTGAGTATCGAAACGATGATGAATCGGAAATTACTTCCAAAATGCTACTGTGCTTACATTGTCTAATCTAGACAATGCTTCAGCAATTTGTCTGAGTATTCGTTTCTTGTTATATTTTTGTTATCTTAATGTAGGGTACGATTAAATGATTTAGCAAAACAAATTTAATAAGCTGAATTTCGTGTTCACATCGAACACAGTTTTTAGGCATCTTCTGAGTGTTCATCGTAGAGTTTCTAATCATCCTCCGAGTCTTCTATCGGATCGTCTTCAAAGACCAGGCCGCTTGGTTCTGGAGCCTTTACTCCTGTGTTAACGCTCATTGGCTCATGAGATCCCATATTTGACTCCTCATATTCGTCATCTCCTACTACTAAATATCCCTTGAGAGTACCTCCGAGACGGTTGCGTCGCACATAAAAGCCCTGAAGCAATACGACGTCTCTCATGTCCACAAAGGTACCATTGGTAGAAGCTTCTTCCAGAACATATTCTGAGTATTCAGCACAATTCGTGATCTGTTCTCTGACTATCTTGCGCTCCTGAGGGTAAGATAATTGACGAAATGCCTTTGGGAATCGAGCATTGATAGTCGATTGACGAATCGTGTGACGCACACCCCGACACGCAATGTCAGTGGCTGCTACCGGATCCTGCCGCGTTAACTGGTCTTGCAGACTCAGGATCTCACTGCATCTAGCAATGTCCACCAACGCCATCTGAGAACTGCGACTTCCGAGGTAGTTTTCAAAAAGCGCCAGGCTGAAACTGCCATCGGTGTTGCTGTGTTCCCAGTCAATAAGTACAGAATCAACCACTTCTGCGTCTGGACGGGTGGATCGCCCCTTAGAGTCTTTATGGCTCCCGTAGATAATTCGTCCCACTGCGTGGAAAAGACCCAGCTGGTTCTCTCGCCCCGTAGGTATACTATGGTTGCTACGTAACCTCCATCTGGCCCAAAATTCAAATGTGTTTATGGCGGACCTCACATCCCCGAGGTCTACCAGACTTTTAATTGCTTCATCGGCCTCCTTTTTGGGGATCCGAACAAATATGTCACGCTCTGCCTGCAGGATATTTTTCAGGGCCTTGGTCAGCAAAGTAGCATTAATTGGTAAGAACTTCACCACTTTGACATGGCGGTTAGAGGTGATATCTTTCGGGAGCACTCGTTCCAGCACAATAGACTCGTTCCTTCTGTATCCTTCGGGGACTTCTACCTCTGTGAGCACGAGAATTAGCGGGGGACCCCTTTGAGGACTGTTAATCCACTCTTTGAGAGATGCAATAAATAAAGTTCGTGTATCGTAATGAGAAATATTAGGAATATCTTCAACCAGAGCGATCATCTGCTGTCGGCTGTTGTGGCGAAACCGCAGTCCGTTTAGGAAATCGCTAAACGACTCCGTTATACTCCCATCCCCTGCGTAAGACGGATTCTTCCATTCAATAAGAGTTTTTGAACGGACTTGTGGTGACAACCCACCCTGGTAGGATGATAAATCACCCTCTGAGGATTCCTCTGCTCGGTATCCGAATTCAGCAGCCAAGCACTTTGCAATTGTGCTCTTGGAAGCACCCGCTGGGCCTGCGAGGATAAGCAGGCGAGGAGTACCCGTACGGAGCATCTGCTCCAAAGTGGTTTGAACCTCTGCAACTTTTTTGATGTGTATGGCAACCTGATTGCTGGTCTTTGGTGCGTATTTTTCGGCCCACGGTAGTGTAGTTCCCTGTGACTCCGGAGTAGTTGGCACAGGTGGCACAGTACCATCATTTGGCCCGTCTTTGAAGACAAACTTTTTCTGATTTGGACCGCCGGTCCTCTGGTGTGAGCTGCTTCTCTTTGACGACCCACTGTTCGTCACTGGCTTCTTCTTTTTTTGAGTGCGAAATGGGAAATCGCTGTCTGAATCTGACGATAGCAGAGCCACTAGATCATCAAGCGACTCAGCAGAAGTATAATCGTCCTTCGCTTTGGTTACTCCCTTTGGTCCTTTTTGCGCAGACGGCTTGTCTTCTTCATCATCTTCAACTATTCTCCTTTTGCGTTTCACCTTTGTGGCCTCAAAGAGGGTCTTCTGACGTTCCTTTGGCATTGCTTTCTCATGGGCCGAAATATATCACCCACTGACTTTTTCCGCACAACAAAAATCATCAATGGTAATAAATTTGTGTGACGTAAACAAGAGAAGCTAAAATGTTGAACCTGATTGAAGCCTTACCACAATGTGAAATGAAAACATCCACCCCCACTGTGAAAGTTCATAAACATCAGATAACAGTTAGTAGTTAAATCCCACACGCAGCATCTCTCGATGATAATCTGTGATAAATGGATGATTCAAAGTTGAGATCTGGATGGACTAAGTTCATGCCAGATCCCCAGATCAAGTCAGTTTTGGTTACGGGAGGAGCAGGTTTCATGTGAGTGAGCAGATGCGCAAAAACAAATAGTCGTGGTACATATATTTTATTAGGTATATATGTGGAAGAAGATAACTAACTAGAGCATCTTGGCTCATTCGCCATTTAGTCACAACATATCCATACCATGTTGTGTGTTATGATAACATGGGCTACTGTGCCTCTCAGAGTAACTTGGCCATGCTCGAGAACTACTCCAACTTTTCGTTTATGAAGGGAGACATCACCAACCCAGTAAACCTGTGCGCAGCGTTTGAAAAATATAGCATCGACACTGTCATTCATATGGCTGCAGAAAGCCATGTTGACCATTCATTTGGCAACCCTTACAAATTCACCCATACGAATGTCATAGGAACGCAAGTGGTGCTGGAAACTGCCAAAAAATTCAAAGTTACCAAGGTCGTTCACATGTCGACCGACGAGGTGTATGGTGAAGTTGATCATGGCGCGGATGACTTGCGAGAAACATCTATTTTGGTTCCGACGAATCCCTATGCTGCTTCAAAAGCGTGTGCGGATATGCTCGTCAGTGCCTATATTAAGAGTGCCGATATGCCCATAGTGGTGATAAGATGTAATAACATCTACGGGCCCCATCAGTTTCCTGAAAAAATCATCCCCAAGTTTGTCTGTTTAGTGCAACGCGGAAGAAAATGCGTGCTTCATGGAGATGGCTCCAACACTAGGCGCTATTTACATGTCAGTGATGCTGTCAGTGCTCTGGACACCGTTTTACACAAGGGAGAAGTTGGAAAGATATACAATGCAGGGTCTGATACAGAGCTGTCCAACCTGGAAATAGCGAAGCGGGTTGTGCAAGCGTCTGGCCATGAAAAAGTCAACAGCCCCAAAACACTGGACAACTGGATAGAGTTTGTGCATGATAGACCGTTCAATGATTCGCGGTATGCGATTGATTCTTCAAGGCTGAAACGGCTGGGCTGGGAGCCCAAAATGGACTTTGAAACGGGTCTGAAAGAGACTATAGAATGGTACAAAAGGTACTCTGAGGTATGGTGGAAGGATGGCCTGGATAAGAGCCTGCGAGGTCACCCAGATGGTCCGCAGCTTCAGTATCCCATAAGAACAGAGTCGCCTTTGGCGTAAACGAGTCGCTTGTGACGGTGGCCACCCAGTGGAGGGTGGCTCTGCTTCGCAGGAACTCGACTGTAATGTATTAAATTCAATATAGATCTAAGTTATTTTAATACGATACTAACTCTGATGCTCTGTCCTCTGAGTTAAAAAGTGAATAATTAATTTTCTGTTTAAAGACCCAGAATCATTTTACACCTTGGTCTTCTTTTTGGTTCTGGATTCTTCTTCGCTATCGTCGTCACCACCATCACCCTCATCCTCGCTGTTACTCTCGTGGTTGGAATCAAATTCCTCTGCAACATCAGATTCGCCATCGTCTTCAAAATCTTCGTCTTCACTCTCAGAATCTTCATCAGCTGAGCCTCTATCCGGCATTTCCACGTCTGAGTCGTCACTCTCATCTCCAAGAGCAGCAGCCAAAATGGTCTGGTCGTCCCCTGCACTCTCGTTCTTGATTTTAATATTCTTAGACTTGATAAACGCGTCCAGAGCCGCCTGCTCTTCTCGAGCAATGTTGGAGAATTGGTGCTGACCAGCTCCTCCTCGTAGAACAATAGTCATGTCAAAGGTTCGAGAAGCCGAAACCGAGCCCCCAACCCGTGAAAACGTCACACTTGCCACCTCGGTGAAAGGAATATACACAGTGGGCTTGGGCACAAACAAGAAGCACTTGTCGAGGGGATACAGGTATCCTTCTGAGGCCTTGAGAGAGCAAGAAACTCCCGCTTGTCCATGGGTTGTCACATAACTGCCTGGGAAGATGACCTTCTTGCCGGTGAGACCCTTGAACATCTGTCCCACCACCTGGTGGGCAGCCTCGTCGTATTTCTTCTTCAACTTGTCGGCATACTTTTCTTCAAACTCTTTGTCTTCTACGTTCAGCTCGACTTCAATCTCCTCTTCTCTCAAAAACTGGATCACCAAGAACGGGTACCGCGTCTGACCCTGTCGCAATGGCGGGTCTAGTTGGATGATGATTATGTTATGAAGCTCATCGGGCTTAGGTAGCAAGAATATTCTCTCCACAGTCTTGTACTGGATCTTGTAGTCGTACGTCTTTCCTCGCAACCGGAAGGAAGTAGGATACATGTCGATGTCGTACCGTCCTCTCGGGGTCAAGAACAAAATGTCGGCAAACGAAACAATGGCCTCGCCGGCTACCAGGCCTATGTCGGCTCTTTCTTTGACCGACTCGTAGAAATACTGAGCGGCACTCTGCTCTTCTCCGTCTTCTTCTTCGTCTTCTTCCTCTTGTTCTTCGTCGTCTTCCTCTTTTACTTCATCGCCATCACCACCTTCTTTCTTGACTTTTCCGTTCTCTTCTTTCTCCTCTTTCACCTCTTTCTTTGGTTTCACCTCGCCATCCTCGTTTTTGTGCACGGTTCCTGGAACGTAGAACCGCATCTCTACTAGTTCGTCACCTGCTTTGTCACGCTCGCTCGCACTCAGCAGGTTAAACTCCAAAGCTACTTCGGATTTCCCCACCAGATTCGAGTTACTCAGTTCCGAGTAGTTTATCTCAAATGCTGGTTTATTTTGTACGTTGAAAACGAGCTCGGATCGTTCGAAATCTACTTTGCCCCAATTCCACCCTCGCACCGAGTGTTCCTTGGTCTCCAGCGTGATGTTGAAGTTGTGCTTAAATGCATTCTTGACGGCATTGAAGTCTTCCAAATCAAACCCATCTAGCTGTGACACACCCTTGTTCTTGGTCTGTATTCGAACTTCGTATCCCCGAGCACCTCTACTCCAATGTGCCGCCAGAAGCTCTTCAGACGGCATAAGCTGCGGTTCAAGAGTTTTGCCCGATGACGATCCACCCTTTTCAGATGCCTTCCATCCCAGGCCGGACTCCATCATTCGCATCCGGCCACTGGCCCGCGATTGGTTGAAATAGATATTGTCGAATTGAGTTGTCATGTTGGAGACTTTGCAATTATGAGAACTCGAGATCTAGCGAGATGTTAATTGAAATTAGTATTAATTGCGATTTGTACGCCTAATGCGCGTTGGTAGGGTAACTACTTTGACGTGGTGGTGTCTGACTGTTCTGTAAAGTGTGGTCCATAATAGTTGTATACTCTCAACTATCTATCGTACTATCGTATGGTGGAGTCGCCTCCAGCGTGGCCACTCCGTGGAGGGTTGTTCTGCTTCGCAGAAAACACGCTCGTCTGCCCACTGTCACGTTCTGCGAAGCTGAACAACCTTCCACGGAGTGGCCACACCGGAGGCGAGCTTCACCTCTCCAACTAGGCGTTGTCCAGTGTGAAACAGAAAAGCGAAAGACTGAGAAACGTAAGTGATTTATCAACATCCAGTCAAAAATATTTATTTGGATCAATTCTTGTTCTTATTTTTGACGTAAAACGGCTCCATGCCTAACAGGGTTTGACACCTGCCTCATAGTTCTTCTTTAGCTTTTTTTACCCCTGCATATGTAAGGTGACTTCTCTCATCACACGTGTTAGACAAGCATTACAGTGATTCAGTATTGATTTATGTTTAAACGTGTTTGATTATTTATAAAGGCATTCTCTTAGTCAAGTGTATAATAGAATAATTTAATTAAAAGGCAGTTTCGAGCTCAACTGCGATGCAATGCGAAGGGGCAGCTTCCTTACCATAGTAAGCTAGGATCAAGCCTCCATAGTTGTAAGGGTCTTTGAAACCATCGCAAGCATAGAACCCATGAGTAGAGCCGTCAAGGGTCAAAAAGTAGCTGTCGCTGATTCCAAAGCCTTTAGTTGGCTCCAGAACACCGACTGTAACAATCGGCTCGCTGGCAGGGCCTACCGATGCGTGATCGGGACCAGTACCCAAAACCAACTCGTCACCAATCAGGGAAAACTGCTGTCCCTTGCTTCCGCTTTCCAAAAACGCATAGTTGATGCCAGCACCTTCGTGTCTGGGACTGGCTCCCAAGCCATCGGCTGAGGGGTTTTTAGACTTGGTGACAAGGTTGAAGAGCGATGTAGAGGGAGGAGTCTGGGGCCCGTCGGGTGCCTGTCTTGCTTCGAGTGGAGCAGCGGCAGCCAAGGCAGCCAGAGAGGTAACAGCGGCAGCGCAAGCGTTAAACTTCATTTTCTTTTATCTTTCAAAGAGTAGTGGTTGATGTAGTAGTGGTAGTAGTAGAGTGATCAAGTGTTAAGAACAGATGAGGATGAAGAGAGAATAGGGACAGAGAGATTCTCGTCCATATTTATAATTTGTCCCTTTCAGCAAAAAAGGCATCATCGATTCGGTTTGTCTTCGGCTGCTGTTCTTGTCTACATCTCTTGTCGTGATGTCATTGACTCCACAGAAGTAACTCTAAATCCTCGGCCGTGCCGTGTGCCGTGTACGAGTTTAAAATTAGATATAGTTCACGAAAAATGTCTAGCCCCGAAAATGATGATGCTCATCACTTTTCTGCAAGGGCGGATGGAGACAAAAGCAAATAGCTGAAATATGGTATATTGATTGAGATGATGTGTTAAACCGCTATTTATCTGTTGTAGCTCTCTAGAAAATCAGAGTGGTTATGGCTCTGGGCCTCGCCGGTTTTGGTTCTGCTGCGCGGAAAGATCATTACTTGTCTTTTATTTGCAAGGCTACTCGCGACTCCTAAATTTATCTACTTTGCTCTAGGTTTACACTCAGCGGTGGATCTTCTCGTAGTGTTACAACACGCCCTAGTCTCACACCAGTACTAAGCAGTTTTACAAGTGTCAGTCAGTCGCCTGCGTGCGATCTGCAACATATACGGACGGATCAAAATATTGAATTTTATTATGATGTTATGTTATGATCTAGACCAACATCTATTTACAGTACACTCACACCTCACAAATAGTTATGTTTAGAAAGCCAAGCAGCAACATCGTTTCGGTCACGTTGGGCCCAAGCAAGCTTGGCCTTAGAGCTATCACATGTCACATTAATTGCTCGGTCAATACCCTTGGTATCCTTACCCTTGAAGAAGTTGGTGAAATCCTCGAGCTTCTCGGGAGTGTGAGGATGACCACTAGAGACTCTCAAGATACCTGACAGCATTCCAAGAGAAGGAGGGAACTTCTTCTGCAGCACCTCAAAATTCTCCTTAAACCAGCTCCAAGTAAGGGCGGCACCTTCGTTGTCATCAGCAAGACCGTTAATAGCGTAAGCCGACTCGTGAGGCATGATGGTTCCATCAAGGATGAGACTCAAAAGTCTCTTCTTTAGCTCGACACTGGGGTTCAGTCCCATGTTACTCAGAGCTCGGAGGCCGTCGGCAGTCTGAACAGGTCGCTTGTAGATGGACAACAGGAACTCCCAGTCTTTCTCATCTCCGTATCTTCCAGCAGCATAGAACACACCGCCTCGCAGATTCGGGTGCACAGCTTCTTCGTCGCCAGAGGCAAAAGTCTTGAAACGAGCCAGGGCGTCATCAATGTATTCTTGGGACCCGTTGCTGATTGCGCTTCTGTAGAGCGACGCCTTAAGTTGCTGAACCAGCAAACCATCAGTAGAACTGAAAGTGAGGCCAAGCTCGCTAACCCTGGGGTTGACCAAATCTCGGATCAACTTCTTGAGGGCATTGACAAACTCGTCAGATTCGTATCTCCAAGTGCTCTGAACAGCACCCAGACGGGTGAGCATCTCCTGCCACACATTTGGCTCGGTTTCAGATTTCCATAAGTAAATAAGGTCAAGCAAGCTTGAAGTCTTTTGGTACCCACTGGTGGACAGCGAGGCGGCGTCCGCAACGAGACCCACTTTGTCTTCAACGGACAAAAGGCCCTGCTGGCCTGCTTTGCTCAGCTTGATAACTCGCTCGGCGGGGTAAATGACTCGGTAGATACCGGTCTGGTTTGCGTTGAGCTTGTAGAAATCTCCGTTCAAAGCGATTTCTTTCTCTCGCGTGGTCATCATCAGCGAGTTGTCAACGCCAGACTCGGTTCTCAGAGCCAAACTCAAGGGATAGATAGTCTGATCCTCCTCAGGCTTGACATCTCCTGTAGTCAAATATCTGTTCTGTTTGACTATGATCTTAGAAGCGTCCTTCTCCTCGCTGACTGTCACGACAGGGTATCCGACCACGGAGGTCCACACGTCCATCAAAGAGACCACGTCGGTATTGGACACCTCGCTGAGTGCCTTCCACAAGTCCTGAGTTGTGGCATTACCAAAGGCATGTCGCTTGAGATACTTTGTAATTCCTTTCAAAAAGTGTTCCTCTCCAAGATAAGTAGCAACCATCTTGACAATGCAAGACCCCTTCTGGTAGGAGATGGCATCAAAAGTCTCATTGATCTCATCAGCCCGGGATACTGGTACTTGAACAGGGTGACTGGATCGCAGACCGTCCAGGCCCAGAGCCTGCTGAAGGTCGACCCCAACGTATGTCTCCCATACCTTCCATTCGGGATAAAAGGCATTGCACGAGTACCACGACATCCAGGTAGCGAACCCTTCGTTGAGCCATAGACCCTCCCACCAGTCCATAGTGACGAGGTTTCCAAACCATTGATGGGCGATCTCGTGTTGGACGACTTCAGCAACTCGCTGTTTTGTGGCAGCATTGTCCTTTTGCTCGTCGAAGAGTAGATCAACCAACCGGTAGGTGATCAACCCCCAGTTCTCCATAGCTCCAGCCGAGAACTCGTGCACACCCACCATATCCATCTTGGGCAGAGGGTAGGGGACATCGAACTTCTTCTCGAAAAACTCGATGGTTTTGGCTCCAAGCTCGGCAGAAAACTGGCATCGATCCTCCATACCTTTGGGCGCGTAAACGCGCACGGGGATTCTGAAACTTTTGTTTTCCACGACACAGAACTCACCGACAATAAACGCGACCAAGTAAGTTGACATGACAGGAGTAGTGTTGAAAGCAGTCTCCTTCTTGCCGTTTGCCAGAACCTTTTCCGATTTCACGTCCATGTTAGACAGTGCAGTGTACTTTGCGTCTGCGGTCAGCGTGATATCGAAGGTCGCTTTGAGAGCAGGTTCGTCAAAGCAAGGGAATGCCCGTCGGCAATCGGTGGGCTCCATCTGAGTGGTCGCCACTACTTGCTTGTTTCCTTCTTCGTCAGTGGAAACAGATCGGTAGAACCCGGCCATCTTGTCATTGAGAGTACCAGAAAACTCGAGATCCAGGGTTACAGTGGATCCCTTTTCGAATTGATGGCCAAACTCAAACGTGGCTCTATTGTGCACTTCTTTGTCGAGAATAGTATTGGTGGCAGCTTCGGCTTTTCCGGATGCACCGGAACTGAGGAAGGCCTTGTGGATATCGATGTCGAGCACATTGAGTGTCACTGATGATGAAGTTTCCTGGACAGCCAGATCAATGGACACCGTGCCCTCGTAGGTAAACTTTTCCAAGTCCGGGTGGAGCGAGACCCGGTAATGAACGGGTTTCACATTTTGAGGAAGAATCTCTCTTTTAGTAGGAGTCGCCGACGACATTCTGTTACTGTGTGAGGAACAATTGCGAGTAACTATTGCTGAGAAAGCACTTGAGAAAACACCAGCCTGCTTTAATCCAAATAAACCAAATCGAGCTGTGGATATCAGGTGTTGTCTGGTACTAAGCAAGAGCATTCAAAAAAATGTGGAGATGGTGGGTGGGTTTATATATGTGATTTTTATTTGACAGGTTAGGACTAATTTTTAATATGGAGAACGAACGCACGGCAATACTGCAGCGCCGTTTTGACTCAGCCATAATACACATACGGCGCAGCAACTGCGGAGTGCGAAAAACCGCTTTCGACTTAACCTCTGTATAGATGAAGTCTTTCAATAGGCAGTTGTATTTCGAGTGAGAAGTGGATAGTTGTTATCGTAATAACTGCTTTGATCTCTTTGCTGAAGCGGAGAAACCCTGTAGATCTTGTTGCTCAACTGTAGGTTCATGAAGTTAACTTTTTGGAGTCAGCACGGCACTGTCACTTTTCTACAATTGTAGATATATAAGTAATTTTTATTAATATATATAAAGATACACGTCTAGTTTCTCTTTTCTTTCTCTTTGTTTCTCTTTTGCTTTCTCTTTTTCTTTCTTTCTCTTTAACCAATTGCTAGCAATTGCTAATTGTAGAGGTTATAAGCTATCTACAGTTTAAAAACATAGGTGTGGTGCTACTCACTGGTTATTGGACACCCACTTATATAGGGTACTTTTACCGGGTCCGCTGGCAGGTAAAGTTGGTATATTTCATCATTATATTCTAGCTACGGCTCATTTAAAGTATGAATACTGTTTTCTAGCAGATCCCACCACGTACAGTCACTTAATTCCTCTGTTCGTTTTCCCCAATATAAGGCTGATCTCTGTAAATTAATTACCTAGATTTTGACTTTTAACTATGTACATATACCAATTAGCTAACATACAACATCTAGTTACATCTTCAGTTAAAAATTACGATACATAATAACAACTTACAAAGCGAGGGCGCCAGGAGCATCAGTCTGTACTATATAACAAATTCCGACTTTTCAATCCTTCTATCTCACCCTCGTCCACTCAAGTTAGACTTCCACACTTTCTGCGAGAGCTGAAGCAACCCTTGCCCTGGAAGGGCTGCCACCGGAGGCACGGGGAGACGCCTTCTGATACTCCCAGATCACGTGCCTACCGGGTCAGAGAGTTTAAGAGTCAGTGCGAAACGGTCAAAACTACTCCTGGCAAAGTGGGAAGTGGGCCAATTGGACACGTGGGGAGATTTTATCCTCATTTATGCCCCCAGTTTGCTTTTCCCACTGGCTGCATCTCTGTTTTCAGACCACTTACGCCAAACAAACCAGGGCTTGAGGGTTTCCTGAGGCATGGGGAGTCGCATCCCCCCCGCATCAGCAGCATACCTGAATATACGCAGCGTAATATTTGAGTCTGAAAAATTAAAGTCTTCTACTCGAAAACCGATTTAGGTCTAACTATCATCATCAAAGCAAAATCCTTTTTAGATCCAACAAATGATCCGTAGGCTGGGCCCCCTGTCAAGGACAGCTGGAGTGCTACTACTGTCGCCTCCATGTATACTGGGACGGTCATTGAATCCCGCAAGGCCCTACTCCTCAAAACCTACCGCTTCTTCCTCTGCATCACTGTATCAAGTACCTCAAGATGCATTTGAGTTTGGACAACACTATCGAAAGGGCGACAAAGTGCCAATTTCAGAAGAAGCTGCATCCAAATCACCCAGGCTAAAGGCCCTGCATGCCCGTCTAAACCTGGCCCCGAGTTTCCCGCTGTCGACGCTCGCTCGAACGCTTGTATGCAGAACTGCTGATGTCAAGTATGCCGACAATCTGGGCATGGCGACGTTTGGCAAAAACCTGCTGTCCTTCTACGTGTACGAATACTTCATGACCAGATATCCACGGCTTCCCCCGACTGTGCTCAAGCATCTCGTAAACCTGTACAGCGGTATACCGGCTTTGTCAGAGGTTGCCAGAAGCTGGGGTGTCGAAGCAGACACGAGTTCTGCTCTGACCCGATACATGGCCGATACACACGATGAGCACATTATAGGGAACCTGCTGTACCGGGACTTCAAGGAAGAGAAAGAGCCGGGCATTGTACAGATCAGCGACGAGGGAACAGAGTTTGATGCGGCTGCTACTGGGTTTGTGCGAGCTTTGGTCGCTGGCATTTACGCACATGGAGGCATGGAGCCCGTAAAATCATTTATTCACAGCTACATAATCAAGCCGCGAAAGCTGGACATCTCTTCTGTGATGTGGTTTGAGCAGCCAACCCGAGAGCTTGTCGTGCTGTGCAACCGAGAAGGGCTGGAAAAACCAGTGTCGCGGCTTATGGCAGAGTCCGGAAGACTGTCAATCACGCCCATATTTGTGGTTGGAGTGTTTTCAGGCACCAAAAAGCTTGGTGAGGGTCAAGGAGCCAGTCTTAAGGAGGCACGCATCCGAGCAGCCGTGAATGCTCTCAAGTCATGGTACTTGTATTCGCCTATAAAACAATCCGGCGAGGAACAAACTTATGTAGATAGCGGAGTGGTTGTTATTTGAAAGTTATGATTGCATTGTAAATAGTCAGGTATGTTATAATAACTAGATGAACTTTAAATTCATACGTCTCCAGCTCCCCACGGGGGGTTGTCCCACTGCGCGGGAGATGAGAGAAAGATCTAGAGCAGTGTGTGGATTCTGCGAAGAAGAACCAACCCTCCCCGGGAGGTGCCGCCGAAGGTGAGCTAGAGATGTGCAGAGACGCAGCCTACAGATACAAGCTGGCACAAAAGACAATGTCACGCTTGATGTTTTCCTGAGCAATGGCCATTTTGTCATGCAGAGTAGCGTCACCTATTATCCGAGCTGCAGCCATGACCTCGCGACAGATTTCATCCAACCGCGAAATAACCCTCACGATTGTTCCCTCTTGAACATCGGTAAGCGCAGTGATCGAGTTGAAAGTCATTCCTCGTGCCCATTCGTATACGGCCTCCATTAGTCCAAACCTGTTCTTCTCCGTAAACTCTGCCTCTTCCTGGGTCACCAGCACCTGATGATTTTCATACACTTGATTCACATGGCGCACGATATCGAGAATACGCTCTCTGCCAGCATCAAGCTTTGGCGTCACTTCGCTCACCTCCAGCTTTGTGTTGCCTTCAAAAACAAAACAGGACATGAGGGCCACAATCTCTTCGGGCTCATAGTCACCGAGGAAATTCTCAAGAACAAGCTCAGTGACTACCAACTCAAATCCGGTACTGACTTCGCACGCCACACGACCCTTCAGGAGGACGTTGAGCTCAGGGTCAATGTAGTTGAGATCCTTCAGGACTTCAATTCTCTGCTCATAATCTGGCAGAAGCTCAAGATTTTGATCCGATATCAACGTCTTCAACGACTCGATCTGCTCCCTAATCAAAAACTGCTCATGCTCCTGATTGAAGATTTTAGGAAAGTTCGGACAGGCTATGCATTTACTCTTGGCAATCTCGTTAATGTATCGCTTCCGTTCCGCGGCTAGATCTCGAATGTTGGCCTCTCGCACTCTGTCCAAGTTAACATCGCTCCACTTTGCCTGGTATTTCAGCGAATGCTCAAGCTTGCCAAATGTAGCTGCTATCTCCTGTCTGTTGTTGTGCAACAGCTCGTAAATATCTGTGTCACAGACCATGCTGGTAATCATTTCAACCGAAGCAAGCGGAATAGTTTTGCTATGAAATTCGCGGTTGACTGAAAGCGGGGACAGCTGCTGTTTGGCAAACCCGGGTATCGCTGACAGGTACGGCAGAGAGCTAAAGTTAGACGACGCAGTTTTGGCAAAGCTTAGCACCACCACTTGGTCGCTTGCCACGATAAGCTTCACCAACAGTCCAGCCTCTTTGTGGTTCGAGTTTGCCGGCTTGTATACAATGATCCTCCTTGGACACATTATTCTTCGACCCACGGCCGACCGCGTCAGATTCCTTAGAATTTCACTGTATAACCGGGTTTCTTTGACAATAAGATCGTGTGTCTTCTCTATGTCGCCATCACACACATCACACTGGTCTCGCTTGAGCTTCTCAAGTGATGCCTCGTTTAATTTTACTGACTTTTCATGTTCGGGTAACATGATTTGCGACGCGTTCTCAGAAAAGGACCGCTTAATCATATCCTCAACTTTGAGCGCTTCTACACGCAGAAGGTTGAGAATCATATTATACGTCAGCCGGAATTGCGACTGAAGCTTAGTGGGGTTACCGAGAAGCATAGACCTTAGCTCTGGCATAGGTGGGGGATCTGGGCCATTACACATCATGATAACAGTGCCTGTATCATCCAGTCCTCTTCGCCCTGCTCGTCCTGCCATCTGAGTATACTCTCCAGGTAATAGAGACCGGAAAGAATGCCCGTCGTGTTTATTGGTGCCGGCAAACACGACCGTTCGAGTAGGCAGATTGAGTCCCATTGCAAACGTCTCAGTTGCAAACAGAACTTTGACGAGGGATCGAGCAAATAATATTTCAATCACTTCCTTAACAAGAGGTAGAAGACCACCATGATGAACGCCAAACCCCCGGGACAAGAGGTCTCGGACCATCAAAATCTGGGGTAACTCGCGATCTTCAGGTTTCAAACGAGAAACAGCCTTGTCAATGAACATGTGTATTTCCGACTTTTCCTTTCCTGAGCAATAGTCTAGCGACCCCAACATTGTTGCAAACTCCTCACACCTTTTTTTGGAAAACACAAAAACTACGGCTGGCAGCAAACTGTTTTTGTGCAGATGCTGAATAAGTTGCGTGAGACTTGTTTTCCCAGGGAAGTTAACGTTTCGTCCAGAGCCCTGCTTGAAAGTCTGACTGACCCCGCGACTCGCTCCGCCTCCTCTTGGGGCTCCGCCTCCTCTAGGAGCACTACCACCTCTTGTTGCACCACCTCCCCGACCACCACGGGGACCACGGGGAGCGTTGGAAGTTCCTCTTCCTCCGCGGGTATTGTTAGGGCTACCTGCTGCTCCATTCTGCTGAGAAGGAGGGTTCAAAGCATCAGAGACGGCTTTCCAGGCCGATTCATGCAACTTCTTGTCAGCATCTACTAACAAATATGGTTTATTCTTTGCCCACAGGAAATGCTCTAGCGGGACCGGCCGCTTGGGCGTCGAGATGACGTATATATCTTTCTGCTTAGTTCGGCCAACCCAGTTGGCAAACTCAAACGTATTCGGCACAGTGGCGGAGAGCAGAATAAACTTAATGTGGTCTGGCAGCATTATAATAACCTCCTCCCAGACCACACCTCTGTCTTGATCATTCACATAGTGAACTTCGTCGAAAATAACAAATTCCACGTCTCGGATGAGGTCTGCACCCCGATAGAGCATGCTACGCAGAATCTCAGTGGTCATAATCAGACAGCTCGCCTCTGGGTTTATCTGTACATCTCCAGTCAGTATCCCAACATCATCGTAAGTCTCCTTGAAGTCTCTGTACTTTTGATTACTTAGAGCCTTGATAGGCGAGGTGTAGATAGCTTTAGTCATGTTGCGGTTGGCCATGGAAATAGCATATTCTGCTACCACCGTTTTACCGGCAGAGGTATGTGCCGCGACAAACACCGAGTCGCCCTGTTCGAGATGGAAGACGGCCTCCTTCTGGAATACGTCGAGCTCAAAGGGGAACTCTTTGGCCGGATTGGGCACCAGCTCGTGGAAATTGTCTATAGTCTTGTTGATGTCCACCACATGGGCCCACTCTTTCATTTTCGTCACGCTGGTATCAGCAAGTGCTGCTCGACCAAACGAGATATCCTGAGGGAGAAGTGAGTCAACCGATGTAGTGTCGAACGACGACGAAACTCCCGTGGTCAAGCGCTCGTTTTTTGCTCCAGAAAGAGCTCCACTAGCGTCTATAACTTCTTCCACATTTGTATTTCGAACAAGTCCTCCCACTTCGTCTCCATTATCAGACTCTGCGTCTTCTTCAGTACGCTCGCTGTCCCTAATGTGATCCGTCAGCTCTGCCGAGACCGCTTGTTCTACATTCAGCCCGCGACTGAGACCAGGAGCCACGTCAAAAAGACCCTGAGAATCGCGATGTAGAAAACCCCCTGCTGGTTCGCCGCCACTGGCAGTGTTCGTACCCTCAATTCCTCCAGGCGCAAATGGCATGAATCCCGCCCGGCCCCTTACAAACTCCAACTTTGATCCCATTTGTCGGCTCATCGACAGAGAAGTCTTGGAATCAGCACTCTGATCACTCAACGGTAGGCTGTATTCCTCGTATCCAACCACTTTGCCTTCGAGTCCCGATCGCTTGAACCGTATTTGCGTCCGAGCAACAGCCTGAGGTAGCTCAAACAGGCCATGATAAAACTGTGATCTGTCTATTGGCGGTAGTCTTGTTAGCTCAACTGATAGTCCAGCTGTCTCCGGCGGCCCCTCCCGGGGAGGGTTGGTTCCGCTTCGGAGCTCTCGTAACGTTCGCTTCACAGAATCAGTGATATTACCAGTTTACATACTCTTGAAACTGATTTAGCCATGCTGACGAGAAACTTGACTTTGGTGTAAGGTACTTTCGGGTCAGATAGTCGGGATCCACGCTCAAATTAATAGATGATTCATTTGGGTGACTCAATTCCAGCTCGTCGGCACACGTTTCGGTCCTTCCCTGTATAGTTTGCAGAACATCTACTATTTCTGCCATTATTTTCTTAATGTTGAAATGGTGAAGTTGAAATAAAATACGTGGGGTGGAGATGTGCCTCCGGCGGCACCTACCGGGGAGGGCTCTTGGTTCTGCTTCGCAGAAGGGTCAATGGGACTTGGATAGTAGATTTATTTAAGAGTTCTGCGAAGCAGAACCAACTCTCCCCGGGAGGGGCCGCCGGAGGCAGCTGGACGTTGCCTCAGTAGAATTATTATTCTAGACAGTATTGTATCTAACCTGTTCCTAATCGTAATGGTTCTTTACGCACCTACAGACTTTCATAGTTGTATGCCTTTTGCCTCTTGCGCTCATTCCAGTGCAGCGTCTCGCTTAGACTGCCGAACCAGCTCGTGTTTGAGTTCCCATCGTGCACTTTTGGAAATGGGTAGCGTGATGCTGACACGGTCAGGAAATCTCCTCGCCGGAGTTCAACGCGGCTCTTGCCGTCAAAACTACACCACGCTGAAACCCTGGCGTCGTACGGCACTCCAATTCGCACTATGAGAGAGTCGGGCAACACAAGAGGGCGGAAAGAAAGCGTGTGCGGACAGATAGGCGATACCAATACACCTGGAATGTCCGGGTGGACCAAAGAGCCACCAGCAGAAAGAGAGTAGGCCGTCGAGCCCGAGGGCGTAGAAATCACCACTCCGTCGGCTTGGATGGCCGTCAATAATTTAAAGTCTCCGTATAGCTCGGTGGTAGTAATCGTGGGATTGGGTCCTCGGTCCACCACTACGTCGTTGAGAATGCAGTAAGTCTCGCCAGCCTTGTGCACGGCAAACACACCAGTCTTTGCAGCATCCTCAATCTCTTTCGAAAGGGTGGTATAGTCCTTGCTTTGTGTGCTCATTGCACGCATGATAGTGCACTGGAACCGCATACGCAGCGAGCACGACACCCCGTTCTCCAGGATGCTGTGTAAAATCATATCTTTGTGCCTATAGTCGTATTCGGTCATGAACCCGAGACTACCGAACCCAAAGCACAGCACGGGGGGTACCACACGCTGGAACAGCCAACTGGTGTAGAGAACGGTGCCGTCACCACCCAGTGTGATCACAAAGTCAAACAGATTCGGGCTGCGCGTGCACATCTGCTGGTTCCAGAACTTGATATGCTTGGTCTCGTTCGGGTACTTTTGCACAAACTGCTCATATTCGAAAAGCTCATCGTTGCGCAGGATATCCTGCACGTAGACGTTTATAGCACCACCAGTTGTCTTGAGTTTAACCAGCCACAGAGCCAGGTCGCGGGTTATAGGCACCAGGGCTCGGTCGTGAATCTTCGAAATGATCAAGATATTTCTCAGTTGCAGCTTCATGTTCAAGTTGCTCAAGTTGAAGGACAGTTCCCTCACGCTGACCACCATCTCGCTGAGGGCGTCTTTGCTCATGAGAGGCAGGCTCGTCTGTGATGTTGACCGAGACACCGACTCCAGGACTGTTTCAAGATTCGTCTTAGACTCGGTCGGAGTCGTATAGCCGACCCTCTTTTCCGGGGGCAGGTCCAGGTTCAGCAGGTTGTGGACCATGCACGTGCTTTTCTTGCGCTTAGCAGCTCCCATAGAAAAACTCTCGGGTCCGAATTTGGGGCTCTTGGGCTCTAATCGTTCCATCATGCTGTTATTATAAATATATATTGTATGTTGAACGGCAAATCACTTCACCCTAAGGGTTAATTAGCGAGTGGAGATAAAGTGACATTTTCGGTGTTATCTGTGGGGGCCGAGGTACTGGTGGTGGGGTGGATTTGCAGAATTTATCCGTTAACTGTCATTTTACTTTAGAGATAATCCTAGATTGTCCCGAAGCCAACTGAGTTGAGTTTGAACCGAGTTTTCGGATAATTGAGACAGTTGAGTGTCAGATGCCTCCGGCGGCCCCTCCCGGGGAGGGTTGGTTCTGCTTAGCAGAAAGTGCACAGTCTATAACAGTTAATAACGTTAGCTACCTAAGTTACCTAATTGCAGGTTAATGTTAACGTTCGCTGGATTAGAGGGTTATATAACTGCAATTAAACAGACCTGTAGCATGATGAGCAGACCTACGGTAGATAGAATGGCATCAATTATTCGCGTGGATGTTAAATGGGATGATTGATCAATCACCATCGTCACCATCATCCAGTTTCTGCGAAGCAGAACCAACGCCCCTCCAGCAGGAGCCGCCGGAGGCACGGGCGATGGTACGCACGGCTGTGCATATGCGAGATTTCATCTTTTTTCATTTCAACTTTAAATCTGAATAGGAACGGAACAGTGAATATCAATGCCACGAGTTGTTGCCTGGCGGGACCTGGCCGAACTTGAGGAAATAAGGAATGGCTTGTTCGGCCAGGATGTGGATGTACAGAATAGAGCGCTGGCCAAACTGAAAGCTCTGCAGACTCGAGGATCGGTTCCTCATTGGATGGAGAGTACGGGATATCTGCTGGAAACGAGCTGGAATGACGCGAACAATAGGAATGGAAGCAGGGCGAGCAGCCATGCCACGCGGCTGGCGTATGCTATGTCGCTGATCCGGTTTGTGAATGGCTTGCTGGATCCGCTCCAGAAGTCGCAGTACGTCATCCCGCTCACGACTTTGGCAAGAAACATCGATCTGCCTCGGTCTTTCGTAGAAGTGCGGCACGTGGCCACTCATGAGGGGCTGCCGTCGCTCGAGGTTCTGCGAGAGATGAGCTCGCGAGCCCTCTGGTGGCTCGAAGATAGGTACTGGCGGAAAGCGCTCTCTGCTGGTGGTGACACCAATGCTCGTTCTGAGTCCAAGAGGCAGGAGATCAAGGAGCTCATGAGAGAGTGGAGGAGGATACGGAGAGACGAGCCTGGAAGGGTAGTCAAAGTGGGTGATACCACTGAAGAGGGGGCTGAATACTGGGGCCTGGTTTCCAAAATTAGAGCTGCTCGGGATGAATATGAAGACGAGCTGCTGGATGTCCTGTTTTTTATGAATGTTCTGACGTTCTCAGGCAAAGGAGGCCTTAAGAAGTCTCAGACGGTCATAAGACTCTTTGCTCCGCTGCTCGAGGTGCTGAACGAGGGAGGGTTTGTTGAGCGAGTGGTGTTATATGCATTGTTGGTACTAGGTGAAGAGGACGACGCGGCGGAAACCTCTAATGGAAGCAGCAGTGGTGTTGCTGCAAACAACAGAATGGACACCCAATTGAGCCTGTCGATAGTTGAATGGGTGAAATACTTGACCACTCCTATACCAACCAAGAAGACTGTACCATGGGTTTCTAACCTCTCGTCCATAGTACACACCTGCCTGGAGACCCCTACTCCGGTCAATTGCGAAGTTCTGGAGCATTTAGCCCAGCACAACTTACTGGACGACCGTGCCACGGCCCTGACAGGAGACATGAGAACCCTACTGGACTCGGCGCAGAAACAGGTAGAGCCTCGCAAACGAAAGCTAGACGAGATCTCAGAAGAAGTAGAGGGGTACAGGAAAAGATTACAAGTGGAAAAGAGCACACAACCAGGAGCAGTGAGTACAGCGTCTGCTCAGCAGACGTCTGCTAAAGGATGGGGGTCGGTCGAAAACTGGACTCCTCGACCTATAGGTGTTCTTTGAGCTTCACCGGTGGGCTGTCCCGTTGCCTCCGGCGGGCTCCTCCCGGGGAGGGTTGGTCTTGCTTTGCAGGATATTACACGGGGTAATATAGCTGGTCCTGACTCGTTATCGTGGAAATCTAGTGAAATCCGTGACTGACATCGTCTACAGTTTGGTTTACTTACTTCGCTGACTTACTCACATACAGTGTGGTTGTTAACAACTGTTTTTGTAACCTGGCGGTAGTATGGCAAACACACACTAGAACAGTCAAACTGAGGAGGGCTTGCTCTTTTTCAAAGTGAAATCACCCTTATCCGAGCATTCTCTCGTGCTCTTCTATTGTGCCATCCTCGAGTTTTGCATAGATCATAGTTATAGAAAGAACCCTTTGCATACGAAACACATAGTGATAGTCGAGACTGCATACACCACCCACACTTTCTAACCTAACGTTAATTATTCAAACACTCACCAACAAAAGTTATAGTCTCAAAACGCTTTAACTTCCAAAAACAACCACACATCTCACGCTTAACGAGAACAAATGTCCAGAAGCCGTTTTAAGCAGGAAATATTAGAGTCCAAAATATTCTCCAGCTCATCAGGCGCAGGGTCACGACCTAACGGTTCGCTAGGGAATCTACTCGCGGCCAAAGATTCTGTCCTTTTCGCTTGGGTCGATGGCAACCTGCGAAGTCTGACTTTGGGTCAATCTGCATACAAATCCCTGGAAGTAGCTGTATCATTTGAGTTGCGGTCGCTTCTCTTGAACCAATCAGGAAGGTTGCTCGCACTTATTGGCGAATCACAAATCGCGGTGGTAGTTCTGCCAGAATCGTCCTTCTTTCTCGGACAGAACAAGTCGTTCAAGGCACGGTACAAGTCTCTAACACCTGGAAACGGCGAAAGAGAAATCAAGAAAGTTATCTGGAACCCAGTAGCTCAGTACGATTCGAGTCTAATGATCCTGACAGATGACAGGACTATACGAGAATACGATCTATCGTGGAACTATGAAGTGCCTGAGCAATCATTCCAGCTGCGCGATTCAGCAGTAGATCCCAACGCCAGCTTTGAAGTCGTAGAAGATGAACTGGATGACCCCATATCTATAGCATTAGGCCCTCGTGACGTTGAGTCAAACCCACTTTCGGCCTTTACTCTTTACATCCTCAACTCCGACGGAAATGTTTTCTGCTTGTGTCCATGGGTTCCATCGCGATTCATCATGACAAAGAACCACTTAGAGTCGCTCTTTGACTCTAGTGTGCTTGATTACCATGACAAACAAAGCTCGGATGCCCAGAAACAGCTGATGTGGTGTTCTGAGCTTCTCGAGCAGAGCGAGTCATCTGCAATTGAAACAGTCGTCAAAGAAGACGGAGCGCTGTGCGACTACCATATTCTTGCCAGACCGGCTAGAACATCGCTAAAATTGCAGGGGCCATTCTTACTTAAACCGTATCCTGAGCGACTATACGAAGGGAGGTCGGGTGAGATTGTCGGGTTAACAGTTGGTGACTACGCTGGACTGGTCGTTTCCAGTGATTTCAGAAGGATAAATGTATTTGTTCAGATGCAACCCTCTTGTATGAGTTGGAATACTAGCGGCAGTGCAACAAGCGATGAAGGCGATGACGACCTTCAGCTAGCCCTCCTTGAGAGCTTACAGATCCCCGCAAGACAGGCGCAGAGTGTCATGTTCAGTCTTGAGAATTCCACAGTGGAGTACTCTGTCAACGCGTATAGTGGGGCTCTAGCATACCGACTGAACCTGTCCCATTGGGCAGATGTACTCAATTCCAGTGCTGCAGACTCTACTAATTCCATCAGCCAGTGTCGTGCCACATCCGTCATCGAGCTGCTAGGAAATTCAGACGTGTCAGGTTACTTTGGATCGGCCATGGTTCGCGACATAAGAGGAAGACAGCTTTATGTCGTCAAGTCAGCTATTGGGGTTTATGTGGAGAACGTCAGCCATCTACATGGCATAGACCAAACGACAACAAAACGGGAAGCAGCTGGCTCGCCTTTTTCTTTCAAAGGAAGGCAGCAGCAGCAGATCCTTAATCTTTCTCCAATACAGGGTGCAGCAGAACAAAAGAAGCAATTTCACGCTTGCCTGATACAAGATAGCTTGGCTCTGAAGAATGCGGAACATATACTTGGTAACATCAGTATCGAGGTACCTCCGACGGTTGTCGACAAGCAAGCCCAGATAGAGCCCACATTCGAGCACTTTGAGTTTTTCACCAGACTGAGTATGCATATGAGTGGTGAAATAGGCAAGCTGCACGAAGTTGGCGCAATCCTGCACAATCGGCTAGAACTGCAAAGATCAGAGTTAGAGCGCCAGCTGCAGAAACTGGCTGAACTAAGTAAGCGAGAGGACATCTTGAAAGAAAACGCCAGCGCGTATGACCGGCTTGCTGACTGCATTAATCGACAGAATGAACTGTCCCAGCGAAGCGAGAAACTTCTCGATCGGATATCAAAACGAGGGGCTTTGCTTTTGAGCGACAAAGAGCAGAGGTGGTTTGCTGAACTGAAAAGACTGCAAAATAACATATATCGGTCAAACGGTGGACTCGACCGCCGCTTGAGCAATGCTGCGCGACAGGTTGAGGTGCTGTCCAAAGAATTCCAAATACAGGTTCCCCCAGCAGCTGTCCATCAACAGTCTGGCTTGGATGTCGACAGTGCCGTTAAGCTGAAAGCTATGCTGGCCAAGGAAGAGGGACTGGTTCAGGATACGAAGACTCGCTTGCAGACCCTTACAGATCGAGTCACGCAGCAGGTGCGGGCTCTGAATCTGGATGTAGAAGTATAATCATTGGACTCATGTGAACAGCACATCCACGTTGCCTGGGAGGGGGCGGCCCGCTTCGCGGGATTGTTCCTCTTCGCCGAAGTACATGGATATTCGGCCGGAATGGAAGGAAAGGATTACCAATATCTTAGAGAGCAATATTCATCCCAAAAGGCTTCTCTCAATGCAACAGCAGCTACGACAAACATAGCACAGCAGCATCGTCGCCACAGAGTTAGATTCGTATTACCTTATTTGAAAAGGCATCTCTAGCCTGTCTTCCTGTCGCCTCTACTATTTCACCTCTACTTTTTACTTTGCAAAACTGGTAAATAAATACTATAATTTTCTATGTACAAATTAACAACAACTAATGCGCGAGCTTTTTAAAAATCAGTCACTCTACCGTTGAACGAGTAGTCTCCATGTCTCAATGGATCCTGCTTAGGACCTCCAACCTCACCAGTCTCAGGGTTCACTTCCCCATCAAAGTCTGCATAGACTTTCCGATACTGAGGGTGCATTACATCATCTACAACATCAGATTCTCCACCCGCCGTAGCAAAATCTGGCTGGCTAGCTTGCTTTTGCAGACGTTCGAACTCCTCTTGGTCTTCTTTAGGAAGTCGTGGAGGAGCCGGGCTTGGCTTAAGCGAGGCAAAAGTGAGCGAAGACCGGGAGAAACTGCGAGTGAATATAAGAGAAGAAGATAGTGGTCTACAAAGACCGAAAAGATTATAGCTTCTCAGCATGTTTTGAGCGGATAGACAGATAACTAATATTGATTCACTTCTGATCTGGTTCAATATTGGAAGATGTTGATGTACGGAAGTTGAAGCGGGATCTTCCGACTTTAATGTGAAAATGCGCGGATTAACTCTTTTATAACTCACCTATAATTGATTACTTTGAACAATTGCCATTTGGCTGATTGAATATATAAATAAATAAGTTAATACGTAGACATGCTATTGCATCTATATTTCCAAATTATAGTCAGATAATTCGTCTATCCTTTTTCACATGGTTTGTATTTCCCACCTTTCTCACCGTTTCTTCACCCACCTAGTTAACTAAATGATGCAATCTGACGTGACTAATCTTCCTCATAGTATTAAAACTGCTGAATCAATTTCCAGAAGATATTCGTCACGACTCGTATGAAGATACTCGGTGAATTTAGACACTCTAGTAGCCTTCGGATATTTAGACCTGTTTATAACAAAGTGACTAAAGTTGCTGGTTGTGAAATTGCTGGCTATTATTCAACTCATTTCTCAATTCAGCGTCCAATGAGCAGCTTCGCATTTCCCAAACCTTCGGTCCACGTCTCGAGTCAGAAGAAGGACGTATGGAGCATCATCAATGAAGCGGCCGCATCTGCCAGTGTTGACCGTCGAGAGCCTGTGGTGAATTTGGGCCAGGGATTCTACTCCTACGGGCCTCCAGACTTTGCTATTAAGGCTGCCCAAGAAGCTCTAACCAATCCAGACCTAAATCAATACTCACCGACCCGGGGACGACCGTCACTCAAAAAGGCTATTGCCGATGCGTATACCCCGTACTTTGGGCGAACAATTGATCCCGAGACTGAGGTCGTGGTCACTGCGGGTGCCAATGAGGGCATGTATTCGGCATTCACAGCGTTTTTGAACCCAGGCGATGAGGTGATTGTCTTTGAACCTTTTTTCGATCAATACATCTCCAATATCCAGCTGCCTGGCGGAAAAATTGTCTATGTGCCGCTTCACCCGCCTGCTGACAACAATGTCAGAACTTCGTCCGCTGCAGAGTGGAAAATCGACTACGACGAGCTCGAGGCTGCTATCTCCCCGCGAACCAAGATGATAGTTCTCAACTCACCACAAAACCCAGTGGGTAAAGTGTTTTCAAAGGAAGAGTTACTGCGGGTTGGAGATATGGCTGTGAAACACAACATCATTGTGCTTTCAGATGAGGTTTACGACCGGCTGTATTTCAAGCCGTTTGTTCGAATTGCAACCCTGTCTCCCGAGCTTGCCAAGCTCACTCTGACCGTGGGGTCTGCTGGGAAGACCTTTCGGGCAACAGGATGGAGAGTGGGCTGGCTCATTGGACATCCAGAGTTGATCAAACACGTAGCTGCGGCCAACACGCGAATTGTGTTTTGTGTTAACACTCCTCTCCAAGAAGCCACTGCCCGTGCTTTAGTGGAGGCCGAATCTAACACATATTATGAAGAGCACTGTGCTGATATTGAGCGCAAGTTCAAGCTGTTCAATGTCATCTGGGAGGAACTGGGTCTGCCATACACTGTTCCCGAGGGTGGATACTTTGTGTTGGTAAACTTCTCGAAGGTGCAGCTTCCCGAGGATTATGAATTCCCGGATGATGTTGTGGTGGGTCGGGCCAAGGACTACAAGATGGCATACTGGCTGATTAGGGAGTTTGGGGTAGTCTCTATCCCACCTACAGAATTCTACACCCCGCAAAATGCGCATTTGGCGGAAGAGTTCCTACGATTTGCTGTGTGCAAGGATGACCACTTACTGGAAGAAGCTATCAATAGATTGAGAAAGTTGAAGCCATTTATTAAGAATTAGAGGAAGGTGCATAGATGCATGATGCGAGGGCTACAGTTTTTCTTAAGGGGGTAATTGTATGATAGTAATGTAATGTAGCAAATTTTTGAACTAACTCCTACTCATACAATGTGGACGTTGCCTCCGGAAATCCCTCTGGATTCAGCAAAGCAGAACTATATGCTTCCTCGTATAGTTAATGTCTACATACAATATATATCTCTAACTAGTGATTTGAAGTTGTTGATTTTCACTGTAGTTTTGATCGATGAACGTGTAAGATAGTTATACTATATTGTAATTGCATTGTAATCTAAAGAAATGCTACGTATCTCGTAGAGATTGCTATTTGCAATTTTTGAGTGTGCAATTTCTGCTTCGCATAACTAACCCTCTCCGGAAAGGGCCGCCAGAGACACTATATATCAATGCTCCCTTGTTAGAAATGTCATAAACACAAATATGATAAATCAAGTAAAAAAATCAGACATCCCAGGAAGGACAATGGCGGTCACTGGCATACACAATGGGTTCTGTTGTATGCTACCGAGGAAACTGCGAATGTTTACAGGTATTTTCATCATGACAAACTTATGAAAAAAGCTAAAAAGCTAGATCATCCAACACTTACATTTTGCAATATAGGTTAATCAACAGATCCTTACGAGAACCTACTGGTTAGACTCACTGACCCACTTATTACAAGTCATTGAAATAATTCATCAAATCAGGCAAATTCAAATACTGGCAAGTATAAGCCTTGGCACTACTGTGAGTACCAGGCACCTTACGCTATCGTCATAGTCGAATAGGCAAATGGAAAGAATAGTTGACCTCATCATATTTGATAAATCATTTCAATTTCAAGTAAAAAAAAATGGTTCTCATTGAGTTTTACTCACTATTGATATGATCTTGTGGTGAGAAAAATGGTTTGGAAATTTTCTCTCATTTTTATAGACGATTTTCATGGGGACCTGAGTTGCGCAGTGCTGAGATTTATGCTGGTGAGGCTATGAAGAAAGTTAATCCGAAACGCGCGTCGCGTCGGATAAATGTCATCTTTTGGCGGTTATCAAAATAAAAATGTATTATAGGAATATTAAGTTCCTGTTGCGCAACTACGTACATGTGCACGGTCAAAATATATACACAGTTCCTCTGCAAAATTTGTAGAAATCTGTTGTCTGCATTTTAAGGTTTGTTTGTATAACTTGTATAACTTGAACTCAATTTTGACAAGCTATCATCATTACTACTATTTCACTGACCCGCAAAATGCATATGCATAAATATTTATCTATAAAAGTCTGTAAAACAAAGAGATGTGTAAACCAGTAGAACTATATTGTTCAGTCAAGTAATGAAGAAGAAATGCAGTTTTTATACGTTGTTGAATGCTATGACATTTGGGGTATCGGGGAAATTGTTTTGGATCATTCCTTGATTGCTTGAAACCAGGCCCGCAAGGTCAGAGAAGCTGTAGCTCGAATTCATCGACCAGTAATATGCTACCAAGCCGGCAACGTGTGGAGAAGACATCGAAGTTCCACTCATGTCACCGTAATCATTGTCTCCACTACAAACACTGGAGTGAATATCAACTCCTGGGGCATAAACATCAATACAGGTGCCGTAATTAGTAAAATCAGCTGGGTTGTCAGTGTAGTTGGAAGCTGCCACGATAAGCTGACCCGCTAGGTTGGGCCCGGTGTTAGCGGGCCCATAGTTGCACGCGTCCTGTTCTTGGTTTCCAGCTGCAGCTACAAAGAATATGCCTTGATCAATTGCTTGCTGAATGGCCTGATCACGAGCTGACGAGGTGTCTCCCACAGCACTGTAGTTGACAATAGCCTTTTTGTCCGTTTGATTCTTGTAATCGTCGATAACCCATTGCAAGCCTTTAATGAAATTTGATAAAGTTCCAGTCTGGTTTTTGTCAAGAATTTTGACAGCCACGACTTCAGCATACTTTGCAATTCCAACTGAGTATCCGCATGACGTGCCTGCCACATGGGTTCCATGCCCATTCTGATCAGTATTTGCATCGTCCACCAGGTTAGTGCCCCAGCGAATTCGATTCGTGAACTCGACGTGGGTAGGCAAGATACCTGTGTCCAAAATGTACAAAATTGTGCCTCTTCCGGCATCATCATTGAAGACATACTGAGATGCATTGGGGGTATTGTACTGGTTTTGCTTGTGGCTGACACGGGAAAGACCCCAGGGACTATCGCTCTGACGAAGAACAACGGTTTGAACTCTGTCAACGGAGTCTGGCTCAATTGACGCTACATCGTCAGATTGGGCAATACTGTTGGCTTGCTCTAGGGTGAAAGCTCCATGATAACCTGACATGTTCTTTCCAACATCAAAGTGACCCTTGATACCATGTCCTGTACCGGGATTGGCAATTGTGCTCTGAACCCATCTTTTATGCATATCTCTCTTGACTGGAGAGCTGCTGTCACTGCTCTTAAAGACCACAACGTAATCCCTTGAGTCTTCAAGCTCATCAACGTCTTGCGGGGCGTAGCTTGACCGACGGAGCGGAAGAGTGCCAGCCAGACCCGGCATAAGGACCATCAAACCCACCAGTAGCTGAACGAGAAGATGATTCATTTTGTAGAAAAGTCGAGGGTGTGTGTTGTTAAAGGAAGCTCTATCAAGGGAATGATGGCGGAAGACGAGCCCACAACAGGCAGGAAGAAAGGATCAAAGAAGGAGAAGGAGAAAAGAGCTGTCAAAAGCTCACAAAGAAAGTTAGACTAAGGAATTAAGAAAATGCTCAAGCAGAAAAGAGCCACTTAAACAAGACAGACATGGTCGTATTTATCAGTACCAAGAAGGGCAAAACCGCACCGTAGCCAAGCTTATGCACGGACGATTATTTTATTTGAAGCGGAGCATATTGCGTGTGTTTCAACTTTCACTCAAATGACGCTCGCATGAAGAATGGCAGGCTTACGCATTGTTTTTCTGAGACAGGGCCCGCTCTGAACTGAATGGCATAATTCAATTCAGAATAAACTTGTCGCACACTGAGACCGTTAGTTGAAAGACGGCAGATCGTTCAAAATTGTTTCTAGAATATATACCGTCTATGAAAGACATATGTTCCAAAAAAAAATTCATAAAAAAAATGTATCCCAAAACAAACCACAACTCTATCGGTATACACATGTCCTATCGTCATGTTGGGAAAGTCCTTTGCTTAGCGTATGAAGACACCCTATTTCTGAGAAGGTAGGCTCGTCTTAAGCCGAGTGCAACTCAAACAAACTACCCAGCTTGTCAATGTAGTACTTGGGCCTTGCAACCGGGTTTTCTCCCAAAATAGCATCTTCAGTGTCGACTCCTGTCATAACAAAAAGCGTTCCAAGGCCCCCTTGCAGCCCAAATAACATGTCAGTATTAAGTCTATCACCAACCATGCAGGCACGGGATGGATCAAAGTGAAATTTCGCCTTGATGCAATCCATCATAGCAGAACTAGGTTTGCCCAAAGCTACAGGTTGACGCCCCGTGCAAGTTATTAAAGTACCAACTATAGTACCAGCCCCTGGGAGTAGTTTCCCATGCGAGGGATATGTAGAGTCAGTATTGGTCGCCAGGAACAAAGTTTCCGTCTTGTGTAATTGAACCATGGCATATGCAATCTTGTAATAGTTGATATGCATGTCTAGGCCACAAAGTACTGCGCCAATTGACGGGTCAAAAGCAAGATCATTCAGAGCTTGGTCCGACACCTCGGTGGCTCTAAAGTCGGGGTCGGTACCTCCGATGTATTTGATCCCTACGTTTGACAACTCCTGCTCCATGCCGGACTCTCCTATCACCAAGACTTTTTTGTCCTTGGGGAATTGGACAACCTTATCCAGGTATACCGCAGCCGAGTAGGAAGATCCAAAAATTTCTTCCGCAGTGACCGAAATTCCAAGCTTCTCAAATTTCTGCTGATACTGGCTTCTTGACTTGGTAGAGTTATTGGTTACGAAGATGAGTCTTTTGTTGAGTGATCTAAGCAGATCCAAGGTTTCCCGAACATGAGGAAGCACATGGTTGCCTTGCCAGAGTACCCCGTCGCAGTCGAACAGGAAGTCGTCGTATTCAGACAGGAATTGTTCGACTTGCTGCCGAGAAGTAAGTTTTTGAGAAGCTACGGTCATTGTTTCTAAGTGTCTATTCTCAAAAGCTCTAAAGATTTGCGTCCTGGAATTTAAACAGGATCTTTTTCGTATCTAACCCTCTGAAAATAACTCTCGAGAAAAATTCGGTTTAGTTTCAATGCAAGTTTGTAGCACGTTTTCCCGGCTCGTAAGAATCAGGTTAACGAAAAGGAGCTCACTAGCTGAATTGCGCTCTGATAGTTAAAGCTACCTTTACGCAGTGTATTACTCTGTGAAACAGTATTTGTATGGGAGTGTCTCTGGTGGGAGGAGCATGACCATTCCGGGTAACTTTGTTTTGCCAAATCATGTCACGGTATATTTTTGAACCTTTCGAACAATCAATCAAGTAAAGTGTTTCTTAAGCAAGGCTGGTAAAACATGGTTCAGGACTTGCCTCCCGTTGGAGGTTACGAGCCCGTTCAGTGGAAGGTAAGACCTAGTAGTGGTGATGTGATGTGGTGTGATGAGGGAGTGGTGGAAAATGCGTAGTAGAGAGAAAGAGAGAGAAAGAGATTAACCAAGCGAAACTTACCTTCTCGAGGATTTAGACCATCTGTTTATCTGGTGGGCCTGCTTGGCATATGTTCGTACGGATTCTATTACTCCATGGCTGGTATTCGAGAGCAGCGAGAACTGAAACGAGAAAAGCTTTGGGCTCGCTTTTACCTGCAACCTGTGCTAGAAGCTGAGTCAGATCGAGATATGGTGAGACGACATTATGCTAGAATTGCTCGGGAAAAGGAGATCATGAAAGATGTTGAAGGATGGGACGCAGAGGAGAATGTATACAACGATAAGAAATTCAGGAACCCGAATTACGTTGTGTTGCCAAAGTGGTAGTTAAAGGAGAAGCCGTGCAGAATTATAAGTCCTATATCGTATTAGCACACACACCAAAGCATCATTTATTATATATATAAATATATGTTATAAATTTATATATTTGACTTTTACGATTGAAAGAAAAGGGTGTAAAGTATAGAAATTCATTGGGTTCTAGGCACTTACGCCTATTCTATTGGGGTGTTTGCTTGCAATTAAATGACTTTTATTTTTGCTCCGAATGTTATTTTCACTCTCAAGTCTGAGTTGTTCAGCCTATTATAATAAGTTAGTGTTATGAGATAATTTCATTGCATCCCGTTCTGGGTTTGACTGCACCCCGTTCTAAATTTCATTATACCCGTTCTGAATTTCATTATATCGTGTTCATTGCTCCCTGTGCTGAGTTTTCCACGTTGCCTCATCAAAATTCCTCTCCACAGTCTCTATTTCACAATACATGGCGCTCTTTACAAGCCCCTGAATTGAATTCTCCTCTGGATAGATTGCATATACATTCGTCAACCAAAATGCCAGAAACCTTTCTCGTGCTGGCAGCTCTCCTGACAATCCGCTTGATATGTGCACATTACTCCATTATCCCAGACTGTGACGAGGTCTTCAACTACTGGGAACCTACCCATTTTTTGACCCACGGGTTTGGATTGCAGACATGGGAATACTCTCCAGTATATGCCATCAGAAGTTGGGCGTACGTTGGTTTACATGGATTGGTGATTAAGAGCGCTCAATTGTGCGGAATTGAATCGAAACACTCCCTTTTCTTCGTACTCCGCGGTATACTAGCTGCCGTTTCGACTCTCAGCGAGACCAAGCTATACTCTGCATTGCGCAAGAATGTCTCTCGTCGTGTCGCGCTCTTCTACGTCATCTTCTCAGCTGTGTCAACTGGCATGTTCCATGCCTCCGTTTCATACTTGCCGTCTTCGTTTGCAATGTACATGTTCACCTTCGGGCTGTCTTACTTCCTAGATAGATCAGACACACTTGGGTTTGTCAAAGGTTTGACCTGCACTGCAATTGGCGGTATTCTAGGCTGGCCCTTTGCAGTGGCTATGGTTGCTCCTTTTGGTCTGCAATACGTGATACGTACATTGTCATCAAGAGGCTTCGTTAGTTACTCAGGGCTGACTGAAATACTCAAGACGATCGCAGTCTCAATTTCGATAGTCGGTACTATCAGCCTGTCCATCATTGCGATAGACTCGCTTTTTTATAAATCCATCGAGTTTGTGCCTTACAACATTGTGGCCTACAATGTCCTGAGTACCGATTCTCAGACAGGTCCTGATATTTTTGGCACAGAACCATGGCATTTTTACTTTGTGAATCTTGCTATGAACTTTAACCTGATCTTTGTGCTTGCATTATCTGCTCCCTTTTTGGTACTGCTCAACTGGATCTCTCCTTTTGTTAGACTACGACAGTTAGACTTAATCGCGCTGATATCTCCTTTTTTCCTATGGTTTGCAATTTTCACTGCTCAACCGCACAAGGAAGAACGCTTCATGTATGTGGGCTATTCGTCGCTATGTCTGAACGCGGCCCTGGGTTTGGAAGGACTCACAGTGGTAGGACGACGACTGATGTCCGCAGTTGGTCTTGGTTCCATTTTCACGAGGCGACGGCTAGTTTTAGCAGTTTTGATCACGTCCACAGTGCTGTCGCTGTCGAGGTCTAGTGCCTTAGCTGTGTACTACGGTGCACCGATTGATGTGATGCTCCATATTCCACAGGATTCGGGTAATGTGTGTGTGGGCCGCGAATGGTACCGATTCCCATCTTCGTATTTTCTAGGCCAGAGCCAGAGATTGAAGTTTATCAAAAGTGGATTTTCAGGCCTGCTGCCTGGCGAATTCATCGAAAGCACCAATGTGTGGTGGGAACGAGAAGGTACATGGGTAGAACCGGCAGGGATGAACAATCGGAATCTCGAGGACTATTCAAAATATGTGTCTGTTGACAGCTGTGACTACGTGGTTGACATTTCTTCTCCTGTAGATACGGAGAGCGGGGAGATCCTGTTCACCAGTGATGTTGAGCACTACAACAGAATATACTGCTCACCCTTTCTCAATTCTCCTGCTAGCAAAGGATTGGGCAGAATCATTTGGATACCGAAATTCTTACATCCATATCTTAAGACCTCGTTATCGTGGGATGAATACTGTATACTGCAACGTCGTCGCTGAGATTTATAGCAATACCGGTTTCAGCATTAATATGAGGCTTCTAAAAACTTATACTCAGTTCAACTAAAAAAGCACGCACGCTCTGTACATATATTATAAAAATGATATTTATTACACAGCGGTCAGCATCGATTCCCGGCCTGGACCAACTCCTACCCATTGGACCTTGACCTTAACAAACTTCTCAATATACGCAAGATACTCCTTGGCCTCCTTGGGCAAGTCTTCATATCGAGTGATTTTGGAAGTGTCGCGCTTCCACCCAGGGAGCGTGACATACTCGACCTCGACCTTTTCGCAAATAGTGAGATCTTCAGGGAAACTGGGCAAAGTCTTACCCTTGTACTTGTAGGCAACACCGACCTTGATTTCAGGGAGCTGATCCAAAACGTCGAGCTTGGTCACGTTAAGCGCAGTGTAGCCGTTGATCAGAGCAGAATATTTGACTACAACCAGATCAAGCCACCCGCATCTTCGCTTTCGGCCGGTGGTAACGCCATATTCGGCTCCCACTGTCTGTAGGTGCTCACCTATTTCATTGAGCTGTTCAGTCGGGAAAGGACCAGCACCAACTCGGGTGGTGTACGCTTTCACCACTCCATATACGTTTCGGATCTTTTGAGGAGGGATTCCCAGACCAGTGCACACTCCTCCGATCGAAGTGTTGCTCGAAGTCACGTACGGATAAGTACCAAAGTCCAAATCCAACATCAGAGCATTGGCACCCTCAACGAGAATTCTCTTGTTGGCATCTAGCGCAGCGTGCATAAAGGGAATAGCGTCAACTACAAAGGGCCTCAGTTGCTCGGAATACTTCTTGTATCTAGCAAGATCGGCTTCAATGTCCATTTCAAAAGGGCCGTATCGCTTTCTTCGCGACTCAACCAGTCGGTTATATCGAGTCACAAACTCGTCCCAAGCACCAGGTTCTTCTGAGACGAGATGGTGGACCCGAATACCGGATCGGCTGGCTTTAGTGGAATAGGTGGGACCTATACCTTTGCCAGTGGTTCCTATGGCAGTATTGCCCTTGGAAAGCTCGGCCTCTTTGAGACCATCGGTGATTTGGTGGAAATCAAACACCAAGTGAGCCCGAGACGAAACAAAAAGTCTGTCCCGGCAGTTAAGGCCCTTCGTTTCGAGATCTTCTAGTTCTTTGAAAAGAGAAGGTACGTGGACCACAACCCCCGATCCTACCAGGTTTTGGCAGTTTGGGTTAATTAGGCCCGACGGCAGCATGTGGAAGTCATACTTTGTGCCGTTGACCACAATTGTGTGGCCAGCGTTGTTTCCTCCCTGACACCGTGCGCAGACATCGATCTGGTCGCAGAGAATATCAACTAATTTTCCTTTCCCTTCGTCTCCCCATTGAGCTCCGATGACGACGTCAGCCATTTTGTGTGCGTATTTTGTTTTGTAATTTAGGTCCGTCTACACAAAAAATATTAGAGAATCTCTTTACAAAACCACAATTGTGCTGCCCAAATTATGAAAATCGCAGTTGTATTAACAAAATAACACTAAAAGCCCTGTTGTTTATGCCAAATCACTATATGCTTGACTGGAGCAGGCGTCCAGTAAGATCAAAAAATCCTCGGGACCTAATTCTTTTTATAATTTTTTTGTCGCTCGGAAGAGTCATTGAGGTGTCAGGCATAAGCGATTAGGTAACAGACTAGAATGGGCATCGAAAAATGGAGATCATTTTAACTATACGAATAACTCTAAATTAATTTGTAGAGGAAACGATAATCAGCTTAGAGCCATTATATTCTAGCGACCACTATTGGAAAGCCTCTTCAGATCTTAGTATAACCCCTTGAGATCATATATCTCACGGTAATAAGCTGAGATATATTCACTTAGTAAGAACCTTCGGCTGCTTTTCAGGTTCTACATCGTGAGAAATATTTGACTGAGAGTAAGAGACCGGTAGTTGATACATGTATACCCTTCCCTCATGGTCAAACCAAGTTCATCTAAAAGGAAACCTGATAGACATGGAACAGACAATGCGAAAGATCATAAAAGGGCGAAGTTGAGACAGGCAAGGGATATCCTGTCCCAACGTCCAGACGAATCAATCTCGGGCAATGCGATGGACGTGCCAAAATTTGTCGAAGCTCGCAAATTTGAAATTGAGCAATTGGAGAAAGCTATGATCAGTTCCAAAATGAGTGGCAAGAAAAGAGCGTTCCAGTCAGTTCCAAGAGGACTACGTCGAAGGACTGCATCACACAATGTCAAACGGGTGCCGACTCGCCTTCGTAAACGAGCAGAGCGTGAAATGGAAACAGATAACACACCTTTACTTAAGAAAGCCAATCCTCGAGGGCGCGACAGAGTTATGAAAGAGGCAACACATCGGGCCCTGCAGCGTGCCAAAGAGCCCTCTTTTCAGTTTAAAGATCATTTCAGCATAAATGCCCTGTGTAATCCGCCTAAATCAAAACCCAAGTTTGTCAAGCGTCAGAAAGACAAAGTTTGGTTGCCAACACATGTCTGGCATGCAAAGAGGGCCCACATGGTGAATAAATGGGGATACTCGATAGTGCAGAAACCATCTGAAAAGTCGTATCGCGCGACCCACAGAGCCCACACTGTCTCTGGCGCAATAGCATGGGACACGAGTTATTTTGGAACTTTACTATTGAAAGGGCAATTTGTCGCCATTTGCTCAATACTGGAAAAGTTCACCAGCCCACTAGCTCGCAGTATCGTCGTGGCTTCTGGTTCAAGATCCTGGGAGGGTCTCTTCCGAGATCCTACTGACAAGGGGCGTCCTCTAGGCCCCTGTTTGGTCTACTGGAGTGTCGGAGAACCGGCAGATGGAAAAGGCGAAGGTGAAAATGAGCAACGCAGCACGATGATTCGTCTACACCCGGCCATTTATGAAGTCGCATTCAAGTTAGTATTGAAAGAAGCAGCAGGTTATAAAGTCGAGTGCCAGGATCTACGTTACGCGATTGGCTCTATTGATCTGCTAGGGTCCAAATCAATAAATGCCCTGCAGATGATTTTTCATCCAGATAAAACATTAGACTCGACTCGAACCTGGAATTCTTTAGCTGGCATTGCAAACTCGACAGCTATTCGCAGGAGCATCGCTATGACCATGAATCTCGCGGATCCTCGACTATTCAGCATTGATAAACCTTCCTACAAGTCGTCTAGTGGGAAAATTACGGACACCACACTGGAATGGCCAAAGCATATGGCCTGTCAGTCCAAACTGTTCAGTTCTGAAGAGCGACAGCAAAGTTACGATCACCAGTTGTCACTCAAGGAACTCAACCGCGGCAAAGGCGCTGAACTTCGGGGCGAGCAGAATCCTCATACAGCGCAGTACACGAACTACAGCATACCCACAATTTTACTGAAACGTCAAGATGGGGAATCGTGGACACTTTTGCTTCCCTGGGGGTGGGTTCTTCCATTTTGGCATTGTCTAATGCATGTTCATCACGTCCGGATCGGAGGGCTTGACCAGCAACACCAGCTTGCATTTGAGCGTGGTATCACTTTCTTCCCTATGGACTTCCCCAACACACAAGCCGGATTGGTTTATAATGAGGAACGCAGAGATCTCACCAAATCTCAATGGGACAAGAGGCCCCCAGCAAAGAGGGTGAACTATGATGCAGTTGCCACAGATGAGAAACCACGCGGAGAGCATGGTGATCCGTTTGCTTGCGATTGGAAGTGCTTGACAGATCAAACAGGATGTGGTAGTTTTGTCCAAGTCAAGTTTGAGTATCTTCACCGTGGTTCGCCCGTAGAGCTTGCCCGGGTATACCGCGTTCCCGGTGAGAACCGTAAGCAGTGGGAAGCACTAGTGTCTAGCAAGGAAGAAGTAGATATGACTACATACCCTCTCTGTCCCGATCGCAAGCATTTAATTGGCTTCGTTACCACCGGATCGTTCAACTTGGCTTGTGGTTCTGGCTTTGGAATTGGCAGTGTCATTGCTCCAATTACCAAACAAGAAGAATCAGACCATCTATGTCTCGTAAGAAATGTAGGGACAAATGTTGCAAGGCTTGCGAGATGGAACCCTATTACATCCTAACAAAGTATCGAAAACGTAAGAAAAGTATAGAAATATAACCATATTTTTTTATTTAAAATAAATTCTTCACACATCTCTCTCCTTATTTTCCGCATTTCATGCCAACCTATATTATATATACACGTTAAGTATAGAAACTATTTGATATCGAACACAGTCTTCAGGTTCTTAATCAAGAGCCAGTCATCTCGTGGAACATCGTTTCTAAATGCAGGATCCTTCAAAACATCAATAGATTTTCTCGAAATGTGAGAGTACAACGTGTCACTCTCATCAATATGTCGTCCCCAAGTAGGGAGAGACGCAGAGCCAGCTTCCAGTCGCATGGCAACACCAGCATTGCTTCCACCCTTTCGAATAGAATCAACAGGTTTGTGGTTGACTTCCAGCGACACAACCCGTCCCAGGGGATAGGTCACCTTGTGTCCGGTAGCAGGATCAGCTTTTACAATAGAAATAGGGGTACCAATTCGCAAGCCACCTTCCAAAATATCAACACCGATAATCATAGGATTTCTCTTGTTGATAACCTGGATAGTCTTCAACACACAAGGATAGATGGCATCAGCGGCATTGTCTTTCTTTCTCTGTTCCAAAAGCTTCTGTTGGTATGCTGTGAAAGCATCAAACAAGTGATAGATGATATCCGCACTAAATATTTTGATGCCCTGTTCCTCAGCGTACTGCTCAGCTTCTTTGTCAATCTTGACATCAAAGCAAAGCATGACAGCATACTCTTTGGCTTTCTCCAACATCGTCGATGCCCTCATAACGTCTCGTCGATAAACAGGACCAATAGATATACTCATTACCGGAATCTTCATATCTTTCAAGAAATCAAGCAAAGCTTCCAGGGAACCCAGAGTGGACGCCTGCACACACACACCATTTCCGGTTTTATCCACAGAGTCCAGCAGACCAGTCAAGTCATCCATAACATCGTCCATCAAGTCTTCCTCATCATCGTCAGGTCCCACGAGTAGCAGTCGCGATCCAGCAACAGCCTTTTCGAGGTCATTAGCGGCAATTTTGACACCAAGAGCTGCCTTGACTTCTTTGTGATGCACATACTGCGACTTTATTCGCAACTCTCGCAAGGGCTGAGGAGTTAACAATGCTCGGACGTTGGTTGCAATGGGACCATTCATACCACACAGAACTATTCGATCTCCCTCTCGCAAGATACCATTGGAAAGAACCACATCAATGGTGGTTCCGAGACCCTCAATCACCTTGACTTCCAAAACAGTAGCCTCAAGGTGAGACAGGTACATCAGCTGCTTGCTCATTCTGCTCTGAGTCAACTCAAGTAACAGGTAGAGCAAATCTGGAACACCTTCACCAGTGATAGCAGAAGTGGGGACGAGTGAAACATTCTTGGAAAGGTTTTTGTTTTGGTAGTAGAGCTCAGCATTGAGACCCTGTTCAGCGAAGGCAACCTTGGTTTTCTCCAATCGGTCCATGAACTCACGCTGAACAGAGTTTTTCTGCTTGGCCAGAGAGTCTCTGAAAGAGTTGTTAGGTGTTGTCTCCCAATCATATAGACGGTCGATCTTGTTAAGAGCGACGACGAATGGGGTCTTCCGGTCCCTTAGCAGCTTGATAGACTCCAAAGTCTGGGGCTCTAATCCGTGCATAATGTCGACAACCAAAATAGCAATGTTACACAGAGACGAACCTCGCGATCGCAAGTTTGTGAAAGACTCGTGACCCGGTGTATCGATCACCAGCAGACCAGGGACGTTGTATACAGGAGAGACGTATTTTTCCATGACTTTGGTTTTCTGTTCAATAGCGTCAATGGGGAAGTAGGTAGCACCAATCTGCTGGGTGATACCACCGGCCTCACCTTCCTGAACATTCGTCTGTCGGACTTTATCGAGAAGTTTAGTTTTACCAGTATCGACGTGACCCAGAATGCAGCAAATAGGGGATCGAAGGTTCTTGGTGTTTGCGGTCTGTCGGGCTTTCTGCAATCGCTCTTCACGCTTTTCATTCACCTCTTGTCGCTTAGTGGCCGAGACCACTCCCCTCTCCAAGACGGAAACTTCTTCATCGTCCTTGGTGGTAGTAACAGCAGCAGCCTTACCAGAAGCCTTTGAAGATCCATTGGAGGCGAGAGTTTGAGTAGTAGGCTTGGCGACAACCTCTTTCTTTTCTTCAACGTTTTCAGTTTTAACTTCATTTTCGGCTTCCTTGGACTCATCACCATCGTTTTCTTCTTCGTCGTCCTCCCAGCTATCTTTTACTTCTCCGTCAGAGTCCAAAGCAGCCTCCCAGTCATCAAGTAAAGGTTCATCTGCAGGGATTTCTTCCTGAGCGGGCTGTGCTTCTGGCTCAGCAGACTTTATCTCTTCCTTAACAGGCTCAGGCGCAACAGACTTCTCTTCCTGAGCAGCGGGTTCCTCTTTTGCTTCACTGGTGTCCTTCACTGCCTCCTTCTTAGAAGGCTTTTTCTTCCCATAAACCGGCTTTCTGGCCGACCCATTAGCAGACAGACCCTCGACAACGACGCCAGAAGCCAAGAGCTGCTCTTTCCGTCGTTCCATTAACATCTGTTGCTCCCTCTGCTTCTTGGTCAAAAGCTTACCCTGGGCTCGCAGTTCTTCCTTCTTCAATCTCTCCTTTTCCTTCTTCTTTTGACGGGCCTCTTCTTTCAGTCGTTCTTCTTCTTCAATCTGTTTTCGCAGCTCCTCTTCCTGAGCCCGCTCTTCTTCTTCAGCTTGTCGCTTGGCTTCTTCAGCTGCTTTCTGGGCTGCCATCTGCTTCTGCAACGCGGCTACAATGGCACTCTTTTTACCGGCTTTGCCCTTTGGCTTCGCGTCGGCGGCAGCCTCGGAATCAGCAGATTTGTTGCTATCATCTGCCTTGGTAGGTTCGGGTCCCTTTTCAAGCTTGGGAGCGGTCTTCTTTCGTTCGGCCTGAGCCTTCTTCTTGGCCTTTTCTCTCTCTTTCTTCTCCTTTTCCTTCTCCTTCTTTGATTTGACGGTAACAGTAGCAGCCTCCACAGCAGCTTTGGCCTCAGCGTCCTTTTTCTCATCCTTCTTCTTTCTGGTTCGCTTCAGGGCACCGAGAAGGCCGCCATCTTCTTCAAAATCGTCGCCTGCGCTAGCAATCTCAGGTTCCTTTGAGACAGCGGTTTCAGGTTCTGGGGTACCTTCGGCTGTGGCAGGCGATTCACCAAACTCCTGAGAAGTAGTCTCATAAGCAGCTTCTGCTTCTTCCTCCCAATCTCCGTAACTGGCGTTGTTCTTCTTGTCCCTTGGTTAGCCAAAAAAAAATATCACAAAATGACGAAAGTCTCTCAATTCATTTCTTGCAACGTACTTTTTACCCATTTTGATCTTCGTTAAAACGATTCAAACTCGGTTTATTCGAATATCCTTTAGCGAATTACGCAAAATATCATGCCTTGAAACAGATTCTTAATATGAATTAAGAATTTTCTTTCAAGATGTTTTTGCCCCGTTAAAACGTATATTATAAAACAGGTGTGGTTTTAACACTGCGGATTGCGATCTCTCTAACAAAACCAGGCGAAAAACCCTGAAATTTTCACCAAACAGGCATGCCGGGTAAACTAGCAGTGGGTTGCGTAGTGGGGCGATGTTTAACTCCCCGTTCCTCTGGCATTTTGCCTCGCAGAAAGTGTACCGGTGGATCGAAACTCGTCCCAGGAGCCCCAAACTGTTGATGTGTTTCTAATGATTCAAATGGTATACAAAAGTACAGCCTGGCTACTTCATTACTATTAGCACACTATATATTTTAAATGCACCATCACTCACTACTTAATTAGGTTGTGCAGCGAAGCTGTATGTTAAGACAGGGTAACGTTAGGTGAAAGGTTATGTGGAATTTCATATTGAAAATTCAGAATTGAAGTTTTGTCGGCGATACAAAAGAACCAGCAAAGATGGCGACTATTGTGGATAAAGTGAGTACTATGGATAATTTCTGGAAATAACTTAAGGGGGTTTGGAAAAGAGGCTCAGTAAAAGAGGAAAGAGGAGAGTGAAAAGTGAAAAAGAGAACGAAAAAGTGAAGAGAGAGAAAACGGAAGAGAGAAAGAATGAAAAGAGAAGGGTGAGATAATGGAAGTCAAGAGCGAAAAAAGGAACAGGAGAGAGAAAGAGAATAAAGAAAGGCAAGGAAATACATGTCGAATCTTGAGGCTATCGTTCTGTTATTGCAAGTTAAAGTCCTCTTTCTCTGATCATTTCCTGGATCACTTTTTGGAGAGGGTAGCTATTACTGCTCGTGCAAGAATATTCGTCGCAGACTAGAAGTGTCTGCGTAATAAGACATTGCTGAACATTATTGAACTCTATATCTTTCTCTTTTGACTGAAAACTTGCTATCCTTCTATCTCTCGACTTTGAAGGAAATATCTCTAATGATCTCCATATCTCTCTACTTTGGACCTCATTTGGTCCCAGTTCAACACTGATCTGATTACTGTGTGCCCACAATGGCCTCTTAGAATCAATCCTCCAGTTGTGAATTTCCGTGAAGCGGAATCAGTCCTCCCTGGGAAGGCCGCCGGAGGCATGCCTCACCTTCTAATATCCGTCTTTTACTAACCAGATCAAAGATGTAAGTTAGCTCGAAGAATTTCGCGAAGCAAAACTAAAACCGCCGGAGACAGCCATCCACGACGGTAGATCTAACTAGATTGAAAATGAAATGGCCAGAACCCAGAAGAACAAGGCCACGAGTTTTCATTTGGGTCAGCTGAAAGCCAAGCTTGCCAAGCTAAAGCGAGAATTACTCGCGGGCCCTTCTGGCTCAGGCGGCGGAGGTGGTGGTGCAGGATTCGACGTTGCGCGGACAGGAGTTGCATCGGTAGGTTTCATCGGGTTCCCGTCGGTTGGCAAGAGTACTCTTCTAGGCAAGCTGACAGGTACACACTCAGAGGTGGCCGCATACGAGTTCACCACGCTTACCACGGTGCCCGGTGTTATCCAGTACCGGGGAGCTAAGATCCAGATGTTGGATCTGCCTGGTATCATAGAGGGAGCTAAAGACGGCAAGGGTCGAGGTAAGCAGGTCATTGCAGTGGCCAGGAGCTGTAACTTAATTTTCATTGTTCTGGACGTGAGCAAACCCCTTCAGCATAAAAAGATCATTGAGACCGAACTGGAAGGATTCGGGATTCGAGTAAACAAACAGCCCCCGAACATTGTGTTCCGAAAGAAGGAGAGAGGAGGGATCAACATCACAAACACAGTCCCTCTGACAAAGCTGGACCACGACGAGATTCGGGCTGTCATGTCCGAGTACCGTATCACCTCAGCTGACATTGCCTTCAGGTGTGATGCTGACGTCGATGACCTCATTGACATCCTGGAAGCTCCCAGCAGACGGTACATTCCAGTTATTTATGTGCTCAACAAGATCGATGCTATTTCGATCGAGGAGCTAGACCTTCTGTACAGGATTCCCAATGCTGTCCCCATTTCGTCTGAGAACAGCTGGAACTTAGATGAGCTGCTCGAGGTCATGTGGGACAAGCTAGACCTGGTGCGGGTATACACCAAGCCCAAAGGGTTGATGCCGGACTACGAGCAGCCTGTTGTTCTGCGAAAGAACAAGAGCACAGTGGAGGATTTCTGCAACATGATTCACAAGTCCATGGTGGACGATTTCAGGGTAGCAGTGGTCTATGGTCAGAGTGTTAAACATCAACCTCAGCAAGTGGGGTTGTCGCATGTCCTTATGGATGAGGATGTCATTACTATTTTGAAGAAGTAGGTCTTTTTATTCCTCGGGCGGCCACTAGAGGGGAGGGTTGGTTCGCTTCGCGAATGGGAGCAACTTTTATTCATAGGCTGTATGTTACGAACTTTTGGTAAAAGCAAAAGTATGAGGATTATTGTCAAGAAATATTCGGCGTATGGCGGAATATAATATATAGTTGTATGTAAGTATAAGTTATGCCTTCAACATAAATAGCAGATCACCGGAAATCACCAAATACTTCGAGGAACCGGAGAGAACTGAGAGGTTTTTCGAACAATAGTTATATATTTTTCATAATTTTATTATGTTCTTTCGTTTAAATATACATAGCGATTTACCAGCAATCACAAAAATAAATATCTCGAGGGACCGAGGACTCGCACGCACGAGACGCTAACAGAACAGAGAGTCCAAGCAAAAATAAATATTCCCAATATTCCGTCATCTTTATCGTCATCAGTTTCCGCGAAGCAGAACCAAGCCTCCCCGGTGGGGGGCCACCGGAAGCTTCTCTCACATCCTATACTTGTGAAACCTGTCACGCTCCTCTTCGTCGTCGTCGTCAAACTCCAGACGACGGGATTTTTTAGAAGAATTATTAACTGAGCCAAACGAATCCATGAGAGCCTTGGCTCGACACAGACCCTCGTACGTTTGTAGATTATATTTTGAAAAGTCATCCAGGGCAATCGAAAACCGCTTAGACTGCACATATTGATATGCCCGTACAGTGTCAAACTGCTTATGAGATATCATATAGGCGATAGCAGCGACCGCACTGCTGTCATTGCCGCTTTCACAGAAGAGCAACGCAGACACTCCGTTCTCGGCTGCGAAGTCTATAGCATCATTGATCTTGGGGAACTCTTTAACCAATGCTGCAGCATCGGTCAATGAGTTGCCCGGATCGAAGCTGAAGCACCGATAATTAGGCGACTGAGTGTACCGATGCTTGAGGAGAGCTACAGTGGCTCTGCCCTTGAGCAGAGAAATCAGCACGTGAATATTGTTTTCCATCAGAAACTCTTCGTTTCGCAGCACACCGAGTGGGCCCAGCCACAGGTGCGGCAGAAGCTGCTGAGCTTCCTTACGCTTGTCATATTTCCATTCCGACAGGATGGAAGGCTCGTTGATGAAGCAAGGAGGAATGAGGATCCTGGGCAGCGTTGCGACCCTGTGCAGGTCTTCTACGTTACTAGTAGCGAGCATTGATTGAAACTTTTCAAATTGATGCAGGAGAAAATGAAAGAGAGAGTGTGTGTCTGAGTAGATGAAAAGGTATAAAAGAGTTAAATGATGAAAAAATGAAGGCAGAAGAAGACGATATCTTTTATTTTTTATCTTTCTTTCCCTCGTTTCCTTGAGACTTTTCGCTCTCAACTTCGCGCCTTCTTCTTCTCGACTCCAAAGGGTGCGACTTTTCAACGCTTACCGTCGGGTCCTTCCATATTTATATTAGAATCGGCGGGACTAACTTGGCTTCACAAATGGCAGCCATATCCAGCCAACTCTTAATTAGGTAATAGAGCTAGTGCTTTCGGCAAAGTTGAAAGAAAGCCCCTACCTAAGACGGAATAAAGTTTCACGGCAGCCTGGAGCCTGAAGGAGCAAGGAGTTTCAGGCAAGAACAGACTGCGCACTCGCTACTGCACCTTCGTTAGAGCAGGTACCGGGGCATCCACCAAAAACACAACATAATGGCACGAACAAAACTTGGGTCCTTTCTTTCATTCCTCGAACCCAACTTGCTTCTATGTAGAACAATCGGCGATCGCTCCTCTCGAGAACAATGTTACCTGCACCTAATAAGCACAGCATCAAGTGCTTACTTAGCAGAACCCAGCCCTGCCCACATCCGCAACCCAGATCCGCAACCCTGAAAAATTTTCCCAAATCTACCGCCCGCCGATTGCCTAGCCCTGGCCCTAGCCCGAACTTCCTAACCCACGTTAAGTGTGTCGATTAGATTCCAGTGTGTCGCCTACTATCGAGATGGAGCAGAGGCCGAAACCGCTGCTAGAACGTTCTACCAACCAGAACCAAAACCCTCCCCGGGTGAGGGACTGCCGGAGGCAAGTCTGCGATGGCCAGACGGGTGGAGCTCGCCTTCGGCACGACGCCTCCCGGCGAGGGTTGGTTCTGCTTCGCAGAAAGGTGAGAGTTGACCGTACCCTGGCAGGAGCGTGCCCTGCGAACATTGTAGTCTGCTCCGCCGCTCCCACGCTCTCCCACGCACCCTGCCGTTCGATTCCTAGTTTTACTGAGAAAAACTTTTCTTGTTTGTTCAACCTTTTTTCCCCTACTGACCTTTTGAGATTCCGTCGTAGACGAAAGATAACAAAAGAGTAGCGACTAAATATTGATTGCAAAATAATTGATAGTTTAGTTTGATTACTCGTTTTCTTTCTTTGCAAGGATATAATATTCTTTATTTATACAAGTAATTTAAAGGCAAAAAAATCATAAAAAAACTTCAAAATGGGTATGTGAATTTTTTTTGTTATACGAAGTTGTAGGTGGCAAGCAAATTTTTACTAACAAGTGAACTTCACAGTTGATGTATGTATTAACCTACGGGTTGTGGAATATCCGAGTCTGCTGTTGGGTATTATCCCTGCTGTTTGGTTGTGCTGATTTCCAATCCAGTGATAACGATTACTCCCCCTTTTAAGTCCGTCAGGTTTTGGGACTTTTACTCTTTCATGGAGTTGGCTTCTCTGCGAAGCAGAGCCACGGGGTCTGGGGCTGGCCCCAGCAATGTGACGTTTGCCTTCGCTCGTTCAGAGGTCCTGGCTGACGGCAATTGCACTGGAGAAAGATTGGCACACCATCAGTAGTTGGAAAGCTAGACCAATTGGCTCACTATGTTGCCTCCGGCGGGCCCTCCCGGGCAGGGGTGGTTCTGCTTTGCAGAAATCTCACTCAATTGGATACTGTGGGAATTGAGATTATAGTCTCCTTTTCAGAGCATTTCAATGGTGGATTTAACATGGCTTATCTTGCTTTCAAATGTTGCATCATAGACTCTTTACTAACTAGCAAATGAGAGCTCTCATGGACAAGAGCACCAACGTCCGAAACATGTCGGTCATTGCTCACGTCGATCACGGTAAATCTACCCTGACCGACTCGCTGGTCCAAAGAGCCGGTATCATCTCGGCCGCCAAGGCTGGTGAAGCTCGATTCACCGATACCCGAAAAGACGAGCAGGAGCGAGGTATCACCATCAAGTCCACTGCCATTTCTCTTTACGCTGAGATGTCCGATGACGATGTCAAGGAGATCAAGCAGAAGACTATGGCCAACGAGTTCTTGGTCAACCTGATCGACTCGCCCGGTCACGTCGACTTCTCGTCTGAGGTCACTGCCGCTTTGCGAGTCACCGATGGTGCCCTTGTGGTCGTCGACTGTGTCGAGGGTGTGTGTGTCCAGACCGAGACTGTGTTGCGACAGGCTCTTGGTGAGCGAATCAAGCCCGTTGTCGTGATCAACAAGGTCGACCGAGCTCTTTTGGAGCTGCAGACCACCAAGGAGGACTTGTACCAGTCGTTTTCCCGAACTGTCGAGTCCGTCAACGTCATCATCTCGACCTACTTTGACAAAACTCTGGGAGACGTCCAGGTCTACCCTGAGAAGGGTACTGTGGCTTTCGCCTCTGGTCTCCACGGATGGGCTTTCACCATCCGACAGTTTGCCAACCGATACTCCAAGAAGTTCGGTGTTGACAGAGAAAAGATGATGGAGCGATTGTGGGGTGACTCTTTCTTCAACCCCAAGACCAAGAAGTGGACCAGCAGGGAGAAGGATGCCGAGGGAAAGACCCTTGAGCGAGCCTTCAACATGTTTGTTCTGGACCCCATCTTCAAGATCTTCGCTGCTGTCATGAACTTCAAGAAGGACGAGATCCCCACTTTGCTCGAGAAGCTGGACATCGTCCTCAAGGGTGATGAGAAGGACCTGGAAGGAAAGGCCCTCCTGAAAGTGGTTATGCGAAAGTTCTTGCCTGCCGCTGACGCTCTTATGGAGATGATTGTCATCCACTTGCCTTCGCCCGTCACTGCCCAGGCTTACCGAGCCGAGACCCTTTACGAGGGTCCTTCTGACGACCAGGCCTGCATCGGCATCAAGGAGTGCGACCCCAAGGCCGAGCTCATGCTGTACGTGTCCAAGATGGTGCCCACCTCCGACAAAGGACGATTCTACGCTTTCGGCCGAGTCTTCTCTGGAACCGTGCGATCTGGCCAGAAGGTCCGAATCCAGGGACCCAACTTTGTCCCCGGTAAGAAGGACGACTTGTTCATCAAGGCCATTCAGCGAACTGTGCTGATGATGGGTCGATTCATCGAGCCCATTGACGATGTCCCCGCCGGTAACATTGTCGGTCTGGTCGGTGTCGACCAGTTCTTGCTCAAGTCTGGAACTTTGACCACCTACGAGAACGCCCACAACCTGAAGGTCATGAAGTTCTCTGTTTCGCCCGTTGTGCAGGTCGCCGTCGAGGTCAAGAACGCCAACGATCTGCCCAAGCTGGTCGAGGGTCTTAAGCGACTGTCCAAATCTGACCCCTGTGTCGTTACCAGCATGTCTGAGTCTGGTGAGCACATTGTTGCCTGCACCGGTGAGTTGCACTTGGAGATTTGCCTCAAGGATCTCGAGGAGGACCACGCTGGTATCCCTCTGAAGATCTCCCCCCCTGTTGTCTCCTACCGAGAGACCGTTGAAGGTGAGTCTTCGATGGTTGCCCTGTCCAAGTCGCCCAACAAGCACAACCGAATCTACCTCAAGGCCCAGCCTATTGACGAGGAGCTGTCGCAGGCTATCGAGAAGAACGAGATCTCCCCTCGTGAGGATTTCAAGATCCGAGCCCGAAAGATGGCTGACGAGCACGGATGGGACGTCACCGACGCCCGAAAGATCTGGTGTTTCGGTCCTGACGGAACTGGTCCCAACTTGGTTGTCGACCAGACCAAGGCTGTCCAGTACTTGCACGAGATCAAGGACTCTGTGGTTGCTGCCTTCCAGTGGGCTACCAAGGAGGGTCCCGTCTTCGGTGAGAACATGCGATCCATCCGAGTCAACATCATGGACGTCACCCTGCACCCTGATGCCATCCACCGAGGAGGTGGACAGATCATCCCCACCATGCGACGAGCCACCTACGCTGCCGCTTTGCTGGCCGAGCCCCGAATCCAGGAGCCCGTCTTTTTGGTTGAGATTCAGTGTCCCGAGAACGCCATTGGTGGTATCTACTCTGTGCTGAACAAGAAGCGAGGACAGGTGTTGTCTGAGGAGCAGCGACCCGGAACTCCTCTGTTCACTGTCAAGGCCCACTTGCCCGTCAACGAGTCGTTTGGTTTCACCGGTGAGCTGCGACAGGCTACTGGAGGTCAGGCTTTCCCCCAGATGGTGTTTGACCACTGGTCCACTATGAACGGATCTCCTCTCGATCCCTCTTCCAAGCCTGGTCAGATTGTGTGCGAGTCCCGAGTCCGACGAGGTATGAAGGAGTCCGTTCCTGGGTACGAGGAGTACTACGACAAGCTCTAAGCATGAACACATGGATCGTCTTTTGTTGTTTGTCTCTTTTATACTTGTAATAGCAGTATGTTCCATAAAAATAGTATATTGTCTGGTTAAACGTACGTCCAGCTGCCTCCGGCGGCCCCTCCCGGGGAGGGTTGGTTCTGCTTCGCAGAATCTCACTTAAAGCCTTTTCTGCGAAGCAGAAACATACAAATAAACGATGGCTCAGATCTATCTCATCACGAGTTGCTGCGTGGGGGAGGTTGGACGATGTTTGGCTGTAAACTTTAAAGGCCATCGCAACCTTGTTACTACACTTCACTTTATATTTATATTAATCAAAACAGAGTAAAACGTAAAAGAACATGTCTGGATTGCGATTCGCTCTACGTTCACCGCTGTTTGCTCGATCGGCTTCTGTGAGAGTCGTCGGCACTGCGGTGGGTCTCTTTGGAGCTGCGCATTTGCGACCTCGGGTCGTTGCAAATGAATCTGTGCCGTACAGTTATGACACTGGACTGCAGACTTCTATTCCTCACAAATCACGGTTCGGAGGCAAGTTGGACTACGAACAGCTGTCGGTGGGCAGCTTCACCGGTCTGCTGACTGGCTACGTAGTGGGAAAGCTCAGTCGAATCATAGCATTCATTACGTTTTCTGGCCTTCTGACATTGCAGTTCCTACAGAGTAGAGGTATCATCAGTACCTCGGACATTCCCCTAGTAAACCGGGCCTACAATTGGGTGAGGAATAGGTTTGACGCCAAGGACTTCGTAATGGAGAAACCTTCATTCAAGTTGAGCTACTTTTTGTCTTTCGCTATAGCTGCTCTTTATGCCTGATGTAAATATGTATGTAGTACTCAATTAAGTGTCGTATGTCCAGCTGTCTCCGACGGTTCCTGCTGGGGAGGTCCTGGTTCTGCTTAGCAGAAAGATTGTTGTAACGTGCGTGCAACCAGGCAGTTAATGATATCAGCCAAGATATCAACCCAATGTTTGCCCTGGATTTTTATATCACTGACGTGGATGGGACTTGAGTCTTCCGAGGTTACTGATTACAAGCAAATAATAACAGTTGTTAAAGTTAGCTGGTTATATTATGATACTATCTAATCTAATGCAGTTCTGACTCATCCCGCACTATTATCCCATAGCGGGATTCTTACTCTTCTCCTACCAAAAATTTAGGTCTTCTAGGCAGACTTTATATGAGAATCATCACTGGTTTCACATTACAGTTAATTAGGGATCGTACTGATCATCCTGTTTAATATAACTTCTACCTCACCGATGTGCGTATTACACGCTCATAAAAGAACTTATCCGATATATCCTGCTCCACCCTTTACTCATATTGAGCTGAAGCTCGGAATATCTCTCTGCGAAGCAGAGCTACGGGATCTGGGGCTGGCCCAGCAACTCTCGCGTGGGACGGAAATATAGGCTCGGACTTCGTCGCAGCACAACTTAACGATTGGCCCATTGGCCTTACCTCCCACGCGAGTGCGTAAAAGTCCGTCCGAAAGACTCCTCATTTATCCTTTAGTTGAGTTGAGTCTCGTTCGCTCCGTTTCCTCGCTCTGTAACCCTACAGATAAGCTGCTTTGGTGCAATGGACATACTTAATTAACAGTTGAGTTAGTTCAAGGTGCTAGCGATAGAGTTCGGATAATTGGAAAAGCGTGGGGATTGCATTTCAACGGCCGATAGCCGCGCATCAATTTTGCGCCCATTATTATCAGGAGGAGTATTTATTTAAGATCGTTCAGACCCAACTGGTGATAATAGGACTTTTATTGTCCAGCCGTCAAAGGTATGAACACGGTCATGCTATATCAGCTCAGTAGCAGTGAGTAGTTCTCTGGAACAGGCGAGTTCGAACGGTCACGTGCTGCTGACATTTGCTGTTTGACGAACTTAGAGGGTCAGATCTGTAGTAGAGCTGACCGGAAGACTTGATTATTCTTCAACTATCAAAAGGAGCATTAGACCTGTAATCATCTTTTGCTGCTGACCTTGCTCTGTTTGACAAAGCGAGAGACAGGCATGTAGAAGAGGCTGCACAGAACAATACAAGTTACAAGTCGTTGGAGAAGAAAGAGTCTGAAAGAAAAGTGCAGTAAGAAGTCTGATGTGTGGCTCTATTAAGTCATTATAGAACTCCCCTTTTCCACTTCGCGGGACAACCCTCCCCCGGGAGGGTTCCCGCCGAAGGCGAGCTTTACGTTTGTACGAGCAAACGGAGATAAACCAAAATGATTTTAACGCTACAAGACTAAAAAACTGCAAAAACCTAACGGAGTTTGAGGACTCAGGCCTGAGAAGACACCTCGGCCTCTTCGATGTGGAGCTGGGCACCCTTTTCGCCACGCTCAGTGAACTCTATGTTGGTGGCCTCGACAATATCGGAGCCGTCGAAGATCTTGGCGATTTCCTCCAGCGGCATGTATCGCGTCTCGACGAAGAAGAAGTAGATGATGAGGAACTCGCAGGCCAGGAAGCAGCAGTAGAAGATGTAGTACTTCCAGCCGAGGTTGTTGAGCGCGATGGAGTTGACGTACTGGTTGAAGAAGAGGACAATGTCCTGCGAGAGGTTCATGAGATTGTAGCCTTTGGCTCGCAGGTTGTACGGCAGGATCTCGGTGGTGTACGACGAGAGCAGTCCGGACTTGAGGTTGTACCAGAGGTAGTAGATGAAGATCATGGCGAGAACGCCCTTTCCGAGGCCAGCTTCAGCGTGCATGCTGTATCGAGCAGACATGATGGTCCAGATGGTGAAGCAGATGCACATACCGGCTGCTGCCACGAGCTGGATGGGTCGTCGACCCCACTTGTCGACGAAGAAACTGAAGATGATGTTGGTGATGAGACTGAAGGTGGTGAGACCACCGTTGTAGCCGAGCTGCTGCTGGGGACTGGTGATACCAATGCTGTTCAGGATAGTGGTCAGGTAGTACGAGACGAGACCGTTTCCGGACCACTGAGCGAACAAACCGGTGCATACAACGATGAGCAGTCTGTGTCGGTTGCCCTTGGTTCGGAGGAAGTCGAGGTAAGAGGACGAGTGCTCGGCGGCTTTTTCCATGGTCAGCGCAGTGACAATCTCGACAAACTCGAGCTGCACCACCTCGTCGTCCTCGTCGCCCTGGGCGTGGTAGTAGGCGAGAATTCGCAGTGCCTCCTGCTGTTTGTCCTTGGCGATGTAGTATCGGGGACTCTCGGGCACGAAGGGCAATACGGCGACCAGGATAAGAGTGAATACCGCCTGGAGGGCGCTGGGCAGTCTCCACGACCAGTCGCTGGGGATCTGGAGGGTGGCGTAGGTGACCCAGGCAGCGATGAAAGCACCCGTTTGGTAGCAGGCACCGGAGATGGTGACCAGCACAGCTCGATCCTGGGCAGGGGCGACCTCGGCAATGAGTAGGGGAGCTGTTCCGACGACGTACGCGTTACCGAAACCGAGGATGAATCGCGCAGCCACAAACATTTGGAAGTCACGGGCACCAGCCTGGAGACCGATTCCGACCAGCATGAAGAATGCACCGAAGAAGATACTGGGCTTTCGTCCGACCCAATCCTGGGTAAAGGGCAAGAAAATCAGAGCAAAGATACCTCCTACGCTACCAATACAGTTGAACAGACCCAGAAGAGATCCCTTGGGGTGGTTGAAATAGTCCTGCCAGTAGGTCAGGGCCTGCAGACCGTTCATCATCGAACCATCAAACCCATTACCGGTGTTTGTGAAGATGAGAATAACAATATAAAAGTACAAGATTCGCAGCCGCGAGTCTTTGTACCAAATCTTTCTGGGAAACTGACGTCCAGCCTGGTTAGAAACAGGGATCGGAGCTCGCCTCCGGCGTGGCCCTTCCTGAAGCAGGTTGGTTCTGCTTCGCAGAAGTTCAGGAGTGACGATTGATCTCGTATGAAGTCTATCGTTGAGTGTGAACGTTTCTGCGAAGCAGAACTAACCCTCCCCGGGAGGGGCCGCCGGAGGCACAGGGATCCTTCCGGAGGAAGTTAGCTTAACTACTTACCAAGAAGAAGTAGCCGGGATCGGGCTTCTCGATTTCCACGTTGTGGTTAGCGGGCGATGACACCTTCTTGCCAAACATTTTACAAAGTTAGCTGAGTGCGGAAGATTACGGTGAAGTTTATTCTTTTGATCGCGAAGATAAAATATGCTGCCAACTCTGCTGACTCTTCGAGGACTTTCTAGGCTTTTTATCTTTGAGACGCCGGCTGAACGGAGATTGAGGGGTGGAGCGGTGGAGGGGTGGCTTTTCTTTCTTCCAACCGTTTTGTGTTTATTTTATCCCAGACTCCAGTCACACACAGCACACACATAGAAGAGCCACACAGCTTTTGCCTGGGCAGTTGGTTCTGCGGATCCGCTTAAAACGACAAGTTCCCCGCACCTTGCTGACGCTTACACGCGTCCTGATTGCGGATCAAACCTTTTTTTTTGTCTTTTTTTCTGCGTGCAAATCAGCCGAGCGGTTGGCCGTGAGACTAGGTGAGCGAGCACTCGTTACGATGTAATGCTACGCATGTGGAGATGCCTCCAGCGGCCCCTCTCGGGGAGGGATTGGTTCTGCTTCGCAGAACGTTCAGAGTCCTCAACTTCTTACTCTCTGCTGCTACTTACTCTCTTCTTCTTACTGCTCCTACGAAGGTTATCTTTGACCCCGCTTGCCGGGACTGCGGGACATGCCCCGCCAGAGGGGTGAGCCGAGATGCAAAACTGCATGCAAAAGCCTGCAAAAATGCCAATAGGGTACCGCACCAGCACAGACTCTATTGTGACGGCTCTGAGCCTGTTATGTGTTGGGTAAAGGTTTTAAGGAGGCTGAAAGCATTGATCTACCAACAGCCGTACAAATTTAGAGTGTGCGTCGTGCATTTTGACTGCATGGTGTGTGACAGATAGGCGTACATGTATAACGAACGATACGTTGACACGGCCGCCAGAGTCATAGGGGCAGAATTTTGCACGTTGCATTTGCCGATTCGACTGGACGATTGGGCGATTGGGCGATTGGATGATTGGACGATTGGACGATTAGACGATATTGGATGATTTGATGATTGGATTACTGGGATATTAGACGCTCGATGCCTATCGTATTGTTTTTTCAATCGCTCGTTTTAAGACGCGCGGCGTCACTCGTTTAAGCTTGGGTTGTACTGTAGTGTGCATTGTGGGGATTTGGATTGCGGGGATTGCGGGGTCGTTGGCGGGGCGGCCACTCATTTCATCCGGGATATAAGGCTAATTTGAAAATGACTCGAGTTGCAGGTTCGTTGTTCGGTAAAATAATAAAAAAAAAAACCTGGAGTTTTATGCAGTCCTGGAGTTATAGAAGGATGCTGCGCTTCAGGAAAAATAGCAGGAGAAATACAACTTCGGACGCCGCACTTGACTGAAATCCTTAAATAAACTTCCCAATCTGGCTATCATTCAACGGCTGGACTCAAATCGATATTCCTACTATGAGCCCAATTATCCCTGGCTTCGCGCCGGATCCATCTATAGTGCGAGTACAAGGCACTTACTATCTGGTCAATTCGTCCTTTCATCTTTATCCGGGACTGCCAATTTACGCGTCCCAGGACCTCAACACTTGGGAACTAATAGGTAAGAGACTAGCATTGAAGGACATCAACCGTCGGGCAAAAGGATGAGAGATGGAGAAAGTCAAGTCTCTATCTACCTCCGGCCGCCCCGTCCCGTGAAGGGTTGGTTTTGCTTCGCAGAAACTGATGATGTCAAGTGACCTCGTCTAAAGTACATGGCTTAGGTTAGACCCTTCAGGGTTGCAGAATTGATGATGACGATTGATAATTTAAAACTCCATTGTTGAGTATAACCTCTTCTATGAAGCCTATTGATCGCACCTAAAGCCTATCGTTGAGCTTCAGTGTACTTTCTGTGAAACAGACGATGACGATTGACATTGACATTGTTTAAAATCTATCGTTGAGTTTACTCCTCTGCAAACCTGACGTTGACAATTGATCTCATTTTATGTCTATCGTTCAGTTTGAGCGTAGACCTTTCTGCGAAGCATAACCATCCCTCCGGGGGAGCCACGGGGGGGCATGTCGTTGAACCCCGGGAACCAAAACTGACCATGAGGCAATGCTATCAACGATCCGACCTACATTGATCTGTCTGGCTCTACAGCCACTACTGGCCCGAATAGATCAGCTGCTGGTGGCTTGTACGCTCCGACTTTGAGATACCACAACGGGACGTTCTACATTGTGTGCACCAATTGTGTAAGAGGAGACAAACCGTTTCAGAACTTTGTCATTACCACGACTGACATTGTAAAGGGGAACTGGACCAAACCTGTGTATTTTGACTTCCACGGCATTGACCCAAGTCTGTTTTTCGAAGATGACGGTAAAGTTTATGTCCAGGGCGCTTTCTCCATGGGATACCATAGACAGCCCTCGACGACTATCAAACAGTTTGAGATCGATCTGAGCACGGGCAAAGCTCTTTCAGAGCAAAGAGTCATCTGGCCTGGCTTCAACCAGATCTCGACCGAAGGTCCTCATATTATCAAAAGAGGCAGCAAGTACTACCTGCTGGCAGCAGAAGGAGGTACGTTTGAGGGCCACATGGTCAGCCTTGCTAGTTCTGACAGTATCTGGGGCCCTTTCACTTCGTACGAGCACAACCCTCTAATCACGGCCAGTAATACGGACCGCAGAGTGCAGAATGTCGGACACGCAGATATAGTAGAGTCTGGAGACGGTACGTACCACGCTGTGATGCTCGCAGTGCGAAATTTGGACGGTCGCTATCCTCTGGGAAGAGAAAGCTTCTTGACCAAAGTATCGTGGCCCGAAGATGGCTTTCCTCATTTTTCTCCCCTCAGTGACGAAAATCTGCTTGAAGCCCCAGTCTCGCCTGCTTTCAGAAATACTCGACTCGAAGGTCCTGAGATAATCTACATCCGCAACCCCGTTCTCGATGCCTTTGAGCTCGGCCGCAACAGCTCAGTGACGATTTCTCCTTCTGAAGTGAGTCTGAAGGACGCTTCAGGATCGCCTTCTTTTATCGGTTTCCGCCAGCGATCTCTGAACAACCTGGTCACGGTGACACCACATTTGCAGCAGCACTCGGCTGAATCCAGCGTAGAAGCGGGTCTTGCTGTCTACAAGGACGAGCATAGGTACGTCTACATCGGATTCAATCTGAGTACGGAAAGTCTCGTTTTTGTCGCCCACCATTTCGAGCCCGAGCGTTGCAAGAGGACCGAAGAAAAATTCACCATTGGTGACCTGTCGAAGCTGAGAATCATATGCTCAGAAAAGAGCTACGTTTTCCAATACTCTATCGACGGGACCGCGTTTAACAACTTGGGCTCCGTTGACACTGCTCATTTTACGTGCAATGATTTCACTGGGGCCGTCTTTGGTGTATTTGCTACCGGAAAGGGTTCGGCTGTAACATTCAGCGAGTTTCAAAGCACTCACTCTTTGTAAAATACATTCTAGATCGCTTCGCGAATATTTTTTATCTATAAAAAGTTCACGTATTCTACTCGTCCAGCTCGCCTTCGGGCCCACTCCATGGAAGTTGGTCTACTTCGCAGAATTTGTAAAATCGATAAATGTATACTCGGTACAAACAATTTAACGGCTTTTTGAAACTATCATTGACGAGTGTTTTGCCTAGCAGAATAGTGGAATGAAAGTTAAGATACATATTTATATTAGACACACCTAGTACAGTTAAGGGTCGACATAACCATCAAGCATTAGTGGAACAAGGCTTACCTTACAGGTTGAATCGCCAGACTAGCTTTGCACTAGATATCATTGTTATGGGCAATACAGAAGCGGGACACTTACAAAAGTGGAGGGGCCTCGCCGGAGGCGAGCTCATACAGCCTTAACAAAGATTGGTCGTTTCTGAAAGTACTGCTCGCCTGCAAGGGTTTCAAATTGGCTGGTCCACTGGTAGCTGTCGCGTGCCATGTAGATGAAGCCGAGGTTTACCTCGCGCGTCTCGCCTGGAAGAATTGTAGCAACCTGTTGCTGTAATAGCCCGTTGTACAAGAGCTTCTTTTCGATTTCTTCGCTATCGTCGTCGTCTGACGAAGGGATGAGGCGCAGAACGCCACGGATAGGAACCTTGGAGCCGTTGGTGATTGTAGTTCGTAAGTAGAAACTCTCATCTTCAACGCCCACCGACCAGTGGGAGTCACTCACCTTTGTGAGCTCGGCACCGTCCGCTCTTTGGATTTGCATACTTAGCACAATTTGGGGCGTGCGCAACAAGTTAACCATTCTTGGAGTCAGCCTGATTCCTCGGAACTCTATGAAGCCATCACGGTCAAAACCAGACAGTGTCCAGGAGCCGCCCAGACACTCTAGCAGTTTTTCCCGATACCAATATGCTTCTCTCATCTGCTGAGTTTGGTAGCTGCTCATGCTGGCGTCTACAACGTACTGCCTCTGCCCGAGCTTTGGGATTGGCTTGCTTGCGCTGTCAAAATCGACCCCGTACCACTTGAAAGGCAACAGGAATCGGCTATTGCGCGAAGGGAGGATCGAGCCTGGAAGTTCCAGAGTGCGCGTCGAGCCATCCAAACTCCATATTTTCACGTCTATCGGCTGGTTCCAGGCGTTCCGCAAATCGAGAACAAGCAAAAAATATTTAGACCTTTCCGAAGCGTCTAATGTGCTTAAAAAGCTGACCAGCGGACCTGGACAGAAATCAGAATCCTGTAGAGCGTCAGGCAGAGATATAATATCGCATCCACCCAGCTCGATGCTAGCACTGACTGTTGTTTGGATAGGAATAGATACTTTCCTGGTCCAGATGCTGCCCTTATCCTTGCTGCTACCGTAGTCGACATGAATAGACGCACTTGTCATGCCCCGTTTACCGAGCAACTCGACTTCAAACAGTTGGCTGGCTTTGGGCTTAATGTGTTCAATGGTACTCAGCAGACGCATAGTATGCCGTTTGTACAAAAAGTACTCGCACTCATAAACCTCGTTAAGGGGCAACTCTCGATTTGTGAGAGCAGCCTGCAGAGGCTCACTGGTTGAGTCGAAAAAATTAAATTTTAGAGTATTCACCTGAACGTCGGCGAAATTGCTCAGTGAAAACTCTAAAAGCTGTCTTTCACCCTCCAGCAGCATTATCCAACCCTGGTTCCAACTAGTGGAGTCTACCGCCAGTAAAGGCTGAGCAGGGATAACTTTCAGGTCTAGTGAACGGTTCATGACAGCATCCTGTTGCAATTTCTTAATTGCCATCCCAGCGTTGGCTCCAATAGCCTTTGTTTTCACCTCCATTCGCGGGACGTTGTTGTCGGCGAGCAAAAAGTTTCTTGGTTCACAGCCCAGTATTCGAATTGTGCAACCGATTATGTGGACATCGCCCACCTGATTGGGCACAACCGGCACAACTATCTCTTGAATCGACGATGGTGGGATATACACATTGGACACCGACCCCTCGATTGCCGATTCTTCGGAGATCAGAGATAGTTCAGACACATGAACCTCGAACTCAAATGGGTTCTGCAGTTTCACAGCAAGCTCTGCCCGTTCCTGCTGAACCAAGAACTTTGATTCGCTCACTGGCTCGCGCTTATAAGGGTTGTACAGAAAGACGTCCTTGGTGTCGGTTATGGTCTCTAGTGATGGCGCCATTACCGTTGAGGGGAGCAAAGTTATCCCTCTCAGCATGTAAGGATCCCAATGCCCTGCTACAAGGTTCCCTTGGCCTGACCGCCGAGCAGCATCCATAGAATTGTGCATCATCGAGTGCAGTCGGAGCTGCTCTTCCTTGGACAGAAGGTCGGCCGAGGTGGATAGCAGAACGGTTGAAAAATAGATAATACCAGCATAATTAGCCGTAGATTCGCACAGAGAAATGGATGTTTTCAGGAAAGAGTTTTTCAATGCTATCCAGCCACATCCAACAGCAGTCAAATCCCCTGCCCCGTAGACGGTTGCAATCTGATCGAGAAGCCCCACCAAACCGGACGGAAAGGAATTGTCCAAACTGGTCAATGCATTTATCGCCTGCTCTTTCGACTCGGCACGTTTTGGATCCAGGACCAATAGCATCTCTCTCAGCATGAAGTTCTTCTTTCTCACAAATCCTATGCTTGAGTAGATGCTGGCTAAGCCCGAGTAGATCTGGCATTGGGTAACAATGGGGAGATAATGCACTTCCGTGTGATACACTTTGGCACACCACTGGGCCACAGCAGAGCTAGAAGGACCCTCGCTGTTGATATTCGGAGTTATAGGCGCATCACGAACGACGGCAGACAGGAAAGCTCCGTTCCAGCCACCACAAAGATGGAGCAGGGATTGGAGTTTTGCAAACCGAAGCAGACATTCGCAGTACACCACCTGTGGCACGCTTTCTTCTGAATTTTGTTGAGACCGGCCGAAAAACCGTGAAATAGCATTTGTGAGTTGTGGCAGGAAATCGTTGAGTGAAGGCTGCGCAGAATGCAATGAAGAAGAGCCTGGGCTGGCTTCGACTGGCGAGCTAACTCGCGAAGAAGGGGCGCTCGAGTCTGCAGAAACTGGTGAATGGCCCGACGTGACACCTAAACTCGGTGTACTTTCATAATGCTGGATACCGCTGTGTTGCGCGTTGATTGCAGTCAGAGCCACTGGAGGTATGGTAATGGGCGCCTCTAGATATGCCAATAGTACCAGACAGACACCCATGCTCTCCAAACATGATGCAAACCACAGGTGGTCAAACGTTGACCTCAGAATGGAGGCAGCTTCAGTCAGCTCCTTTAAAGCGTCAGTTAACCGACCGGCCAGAAGGTACATGTTGCCCAAAAACTTTAAGCTTCGCCCACGCTGCCGGGACTTTGAGCGGTCACTGAGACCAAGCGAGATGGACCCAGTTTTGGAAAGCGAAGCAGTGCGTGACATGCTGATAGAACTACTTCCTCCAGTCGACCCCACCGAAGAAGAAGACCCCCCTCCTCCTCGGCCAGTAGCAGTAGAAGAAGGCAGAATACCGTGCCTGAGAGATGCATTGAAAGGTTTGTCGGACGCTGTAGGTTGAGGGGCTTCTAAACCTTTGAGCGCCGGGCTTTTGAACGATCCCATCTGCTTGGAAATGGTAAACACCGCAAGCTCGGCCAGGAAATCAGACGTTATATCTGCCATAGTAGACTCCATGCTCGTAAAATTGGACGACACTTTGGAGGATAAAACAGGGAGAATATTCTTAGCTCCCACAACAGACTCTGCGGTGGGCACGCCAAACACGAGAATCTTGTGCACAATTGCCCTTGGGTACTTTTTACGTAGTCTTTCCAGTCCCTTTTCCAGTGGTTCGTCTCCCAAATCCTTGTACGAAGTCACCGCAAACACCGCCAAACACTGTCTATACGGCTCGAGATCGTACAATGAGAACAAATGGTCATCTATAGCCGCCAAACTCATATCATACGTCACCTTTCCGTTAGGATAACCCTGAGGTGAGAACATCGCTAGTTAGAATTCTAGTCGTCACATAACTATAGTTGCTAAAGCTCGCCAGAATAACCTCCGGCAGAGCCACTTCTTCGAATCACAGGCATTGAGCGTACCTCGATCTGATCTTCCGTCCGGCGTGACATCTACCAATCGTACGCTTCGGGCATTCGAAAGCCTGTCATAGTATTGGAGAAATACATTAGGCTTGATACTTCCATACGGGCACACGAGTGTCTTAACCCGGCTGGGCGCCACGTACGAGTACGGATCAAAGGGCATGGACCGACAACCGCAGCAACCTGACCAATTCTACTTCTCCAGACTTAAAATCCTGCAGACACGAATCTTCGTTCCTAATAATCGCCCTTACGTTATTTCATCCAACACACTAGACACAGTGTGGTGTCAAACACATCACGTGATGATTTCTATGAAGCGGGACGACTCTCCCTGGAAGGGCCAGACGACCAGAGACCATGCTCGCCTTGGGCATAATGGCATCCGGACTGGCTCTTTCAGGGAGGTTGCCCTTCGCTTCATGTGAATCATGACCGTCAGAATGGACCTGGGTAGTATGAAGTTCTGCAGTGCTTCGTTTATGTTCAGTTGGAAGTTGAAGTGGTGTGTTACTAAAATGTTCATTGAGGGTGGTGAGTAATAAATACAGCCGTTTACTAATAGAGCGCACAGAATGATCTTAGACTTAGTCGGATTACAACCACTTTTTTACTCAACATGTCGGTTAATATAGTCCATCCGGACACCTCGAACGTGGCGTTTGCCTTCGATGGGTTTTTGAAAAAAGAGTACAGGTTTTACATGGACCCTACGAGACCCATCTGCCGTTATTTCCCGTCTGGAAACTGCCCGCGAGGCAAAGCATGCCCGGATAAGCATATCCTTCCATCGTATTCGAACAAGATCGTTTGCAAGCACTGGCTGCGAGGACTGTGTAAAAAAGGAGATGCCTGTGAATTTCTCCACGAGTACAATCTGCGAAAGATGCCCGAATGTCAGTTCTTCTCCAAAAACGGATACTGCACTCAGTCCCCCGACTGTTTATATCTTCACATTGATCCCATGTCCAAGATACCAGTGTGCCCTAATTACGAAAGAGGATTTTGCAAGCAAGGCCCCGAGTGCCCGAGAAGACATATTAGAAAGGCCATGTGTCCTAAGTTTTTGACAGGGTTTTGTCCTGAAGGTCCCGAGTGCGGAATGGGACATCCCAAGTTTTTCGCTATCAATGATAGCATGAGAATCACCAAAGACCCCCAGCCAAGGTACGCAGCAGCTGCCGGTGTGGAAAGTCATACAAAGGAATCTGCAAAGGAGCAAGTCTCTGAGGTACCAGCTACTTCATAGTCTTTCTCAATTCAGTGGATTTACCTCACAAAAAGGCTCCCATGCACTTGCACTGCGCGGTATGACTTCAACCATTTTCATCATCTCTGTACGATGCAGATGTGGTCCAGTGTATGACATACCATACTCGCAAACTATTTCAGGATAGTTTATAATCTTGTGCAAGCGACGCATGAGGTTAAGATATTCTGGTTGAATTGGCCTATCTGGGATTTCTGCAAATAGCATAGCGTCTTGCTTCTGTATCAAGCAAAGAGAGGGCTCTAATGATTTTATTTTATTTATTGTTGCATTATATATAGTGAGTGTAGGTGTATATATACAAATGACTTTGCTTTGAGAAAATTGTCAAATTGTAGCGTTTGTAGTAACGTTTAATAAGTGTAGTAACATGGAGAATTCTGCGAAGCAGAACCAACCTCCACGGAGTGGCCGCGCCGGAGGCGAGCTTCACAAATGTTTTTCATTCTTGTACCCCCTACCTAGTTCTATCCACTCGAATCCTACGAGCTCTGTAGCGCTCTTCCTCGCTCAACGACCACTCGATACCCCCCTCGTCCTGCTCGTCCTCAAACCCTACTATCATTACAATCTGGGCCACTCGCACAAATTTCTCACGAAGCTTGTATCGTCCTTCACTGACCACTGCAACTATTCTGCTAATATCTCTGTCCAGAACAATTGCCCCCAGCTCATTCACCTTGTTCTCCAATGACCACGCCCATTTCTCCAGAATCCGACTCAACGACCCAGCCACGAGACTTATCAGACGGTTGTAGTTGTCAGGGGACAGAGCTTGGGAGAACTCACTCATCAGATTGTGCCAGCCGTACGAGAACAGCCCGCTGATATTCACATCGCTCAGCTCATTCGGCGATGCCATGTAGTCTGCGTCCCTGAATACCTGGGACGTGAGGGAACGCAGCCGAGCGTTTATGACTGACGAGAAAACCACCTGCAAACCGTCACTGATCATTTCGTTGCATCGAGACTTGAAGCTGGTATTCATGGACGATACCGCGGCCCGAATTACCTGTGAGTCCTCGCCAAATGGTAAATGTTCTTGTATGGCGAAATCGCCGAATATCTTCTCAGCGTACGACGATGCCAGGGCCAGATTGTTCAGATAAATAAGGAAAACCCGCAGTTTAATGTCTTCCGGCCCGAGGGGTGGTGGCTTCTCACCCTTTCGTAGCGTTGGAGTTGAAGACCTCGTCGTGATCTGAGATTGTTTTGGGGCCTCGTCGCGTAGTTTTCGCTGCATCATGCCGACAAAGTCCGATTCGAGGATTCGTCGAAAGTTGGTCAGCACCGTTTTTACCACGGACATCTCACCACTCGAAAGCACCTGCTGGCACAGCGTACTCAGCATGTACATAATATCGTCCACTACTGAGCTGATTAGAGGGCTTTCCTCAGAGTAGTTGTGCGACATGTCAGGAAGCTCGTCGAGCTGAAATGCTTTCTCGACCGACCTTCGAAACACAAAAGTGGCCATCGACTCAATTGCAGGGGCTATTTTGGATTCAATTTTCCGCGATAGTGCGCTTTCCGCTATGACAGGAGGAATAGCTAACGGCGATGTTGTTTCTCTTTTCACGGAAGCAGACGCCTCTTCATCCCAGCGTAGTGCCAGAAACCTTTTGTATAAACTCCACCGGTTGAGCATCATGGCCATCTCGTTGACCAAGTTAGCCGTTGCCTTGAGATCCACTCCTTCGTCTTCACTGTGGCGCGATTGCACGCCGTCGAGGGCTGGAGAACCGCTTCGGCTGCTGATGATTCCCGGACCTCCACCCGCCCCGACTGGCATTCTGGAGGATGCAGTCGTGAAGCTGCTCACTAAATATGAAAATGCATAACTTTTTATTTCCGAGACCAGCCTTGCTATTCTGCGCTCGTCCCAGAAGGTGTCGATAATAAGACCACCCTGGCTGTCCGCTTCGTTTTGAATTTTGTCAATCACGCGGTGCATTTTGCCCCGTCCATAGTGCTTCTGAACCACGGGCGAATGCTGGGAGACGATAGTGGCAATGTTCTCAAACAGACGCGACATAGCCAGGCCGTAGAACATAGCCGAGTCGCTACCAGTCCGGTGGGCGTCTTGCATCAATGTGCGACTGTGCGCAATGATAATCCCGCATATGAATTTGGCGTACACCTCGAGGCCCTCGTTTTCCTGGCCAATGAGCGGGAACAGCTTGAAGTATCGAGTTACGTTTTCCATGTCCTGCACCTGTGCAGCCTTGTTGAATTCACGGAGAAATAACTGTCCGAGACTCTGAGAAGCTTTATCCAGTGTTTCCACTGGATAGTCAGGCTGTTCACTGGTCGGAACCATGGCCCGCGCAAACTGTCCGTCTACAAGGGTCCTCGGCAGCGAGTTTGCTTTGCTTATACACCCAGCAGCGCGTTCCCAATCCCTAGTATCCATTGCGTCCTGCACCCCGAGCACGTTGGATTTGAGATCAATGACATCCCGAACGTATTTCAGGGCGTCTTTGACGCGCGCATGCTCAGCGTCTATGCTGTTTACTTTATGGGATATTCTCGAGGAAATGAACGACGCGTTGGACAGCATCGAGTGTACTTCTCTCGACGGGTTTAGTGCGGTGCTCAATTGTGTCTTCAGCAATTCTATTCGTTTAACATTGTGATCCTGGGAGACCTGACCGTCAGACACTAGTGTGTCCAATTGCAGCGTGACACTGTGTGTTTTGCGACGGATGTCGCCCAGTACAGATAACAACTCATCATGATTTTCAGCCAAGTATAGTTTCTGCTGCAAACTACCCAGGCTGGGTTCGTCACCGTGGCCGTGACCGTGAACAACGGGGTCCTGAGCGTGCCCGTTCATGTAGATGCCACGAGTCAGAGTGTGTTGTAGACTTAGCAGAAATGTGTACGAGGAGGCGTCTTTATGTGTCTTATTATCCTTCAAACTCTTGCAAACTGCCACACTCTCCTTGTTGTGTTTTCCTCAAACTTGAGAACTTCAGGGAATACCTTGCAATTCAATCTCCTCCTCCCCTCTGCTTTGCACACCCAGCTTGATTTTCTTACAAGTTTGATGATGCAAAAAGACCCCACGAAGTTAGAACCAAAAAAAATAATTTATTTTACAATAGATTTTCAAAATCATTAAATTCGATATATATATACGATGACCAAAATATTAGTGCTGATTTCTGGGTCGGGCACCAACCTACAGGCTCTTATCGATGCGGCCAAAAAAGGGAAACTCCAGGGGACAATTACCAAAGTAATCTCGTCTTCTCCCTCGGCCTACGGCCTGAAGCGAGCAGAGATCGAAAATATTCCGACCCATGTCCACAGCCTACAAAAGTACTACAAGGGAATACCGAAGGAAAACAAAGACGATCGGGCGAAGGCTCGAGACCAGTTCAATAGTGACCTGGCTAGCTACATTCTCGAACCTGAAAACAGGCCGGATATGATTGTATGTGCAGGCTGGATGCTCATTCTCTCCAAAACTTTCTTGGACAAAGTAGAGCAGCTTCACCACATCCCTATAATAAACCTGCACCCTGCTCTGCCTGGCCAGTTCGCAGGCACCAATGCTATCGAACGCGCATGGCAGGCTGGTCAGAAGGGAGAAATCACCAAAGCAGGCGTCATGATCCACCATGTCATTGCAGCGGTCGACGAAGGTGAGCCTTTGGTTGTCAAGGAGATCGAGATCCTGAAAGACGAGGCATTAGACAGCTACACAGAACGAGTGCACGCCATTGAACATGTGGCTATAGTAGAGGGGGCTCAGAAGGTGGTAGAGAGTCTGAAACTGAAACTGAAACCCGTGGTCTAAGCTCGCCTCCCGGCGGAGTTGTCCTGCTTCGTAGGAATTGGAAGACCATAGTAAGAGCTGCTGGGGCCAGCCCCAGACCCCGTAGCTCTGCTTCGCAGAGACAATCAAGTGTAACATGCTCTTTGTTTCGCAGGATTTGGAGAGGACGATATATTACAATATATTATATGAACCGACTGAAGGAAAGCAAATGCTACGAAGCAGAAAGATCATATATTATATGAACATAATGAAGCGTGGTAGCCTCTGCGAAACAGAAAACTCATCTATTACATAAACCTAACGAAGTCACAACCTCCTCCACGAATAAGAGACGCCGTATACAATATGTACGTACTGAAGGAACTGCTATAGCATGTTTAACTAAGCAGAAGGGCCACATAAGTCATCATATAAACATAATGAAGTACACGAAGTATGACAACTGTCTCAGGCAGAACGGAGGCTTTTCAGAAACCCTTTCTCTGCTTTTTGTAGGACGTCTAGCTTAGATCATGTATTATCCAGATATCTGATAGTAGAGTTTACAATTTCTGCAAGACAAACATCAAACATGTATTATATGGATCTAGAGGAAAAGTTACATGTGTTAACATTTCTGCGAAGCAGAACCAACCCTCCCCGGGAGGGGCCGCCGGAGGCGCAACATCACGCGTCCAACTCCATCTCTTCAGCTGCAGTGTCCAGCTCAATAACATCCACTAGAGAAGTAATTTTCTCGCTAAAGACGGCAGTGGTCCCTCGTTTGAACTTGTATGACTGTTCCTTCTGGGCACGTACGTTGGGAGTTTTATAGTTTCTGTACAACTTTGAGGGTTTGCCCATCTCCATGACACACAGGTCAACGTTGGATCCCGAACCCAGATCGTTCCAGATACCGGCCTCAATCGCCTCGGAGCACAGCGTCATGGCCTCCTCTCGCGTCAGTTCCTTCTTCCACTTTGATTCGAGTACTGCCATGGCAGCAAGAGAACCCGACCCAAGCGACAGATAGTAGCCGATATCGCTCGAACCGTGCGCTTGGACCGAGAACAGCTGGGGTCCGGTAGGATCCACGCCGGCCACAATCAGATAAGCTCCAATGTGGCCCTGGTACTTGAACAGATGCTGCTTCAATTGCGTCAGGCACGTAATCACCCGAGGCTCTCGGTTTGAGTGTAAAGCATGCAATTCAATGTTAGAAGAAATGAGCTGCGTCACCATCTCGGTGTCGGCAGCAGTACCTGCGCCTGCACACCATATCTTGGGCGCTATCCTGTGAAGCTTCTCGCAGTTTTTATCAGCCACAATCGGTCCTGATGTGGCTCTTGTATCCGCTGCTATAACGACTCCACCGTCAAACTTGCAACCAACAATGGTAGTTCCTGTCGAGGTGGCACGAGGAGCCTGCACTCCGTGTGCTGCTAGATACTCGTTTCTCTGGAAATTGTCAAAACTAAGACCCGGCATTGTGTTGTTGTGGATTTTGAAACTGTGTATCTATAGGACTAGAAAGTAATACAATCCACGATGGCAAATATGTAAAGTCGAGTTCAATCCATAAGGTGTGTTTCCCTTAACCTGACTTGACACAGAGGCGTCGTCAGCCTGTGCCTCCGGCGGCCCCTACAGGGGAGGGTTAGGTTCTGCTTCGCAGAATTAGGGGACTGTATGGAAACCCTCGTACCCTGGTTTGTCTCATGTAAAGGATGGAAAGCAGAGCTGAGACCAGTCGGAGAAGCAAACTGAGGGTATAAATGATGATGATGGGGCTCAGAGTGTCCAATCGACCCGCTTCCTGCTTTTTCTAGCCCTACTTTTGACCTTTCGCGCTGACCCTTAAACTGCCTGACTTAATCGGCACGTGATCCAGGGGATACCGGGGGGTTGTGCGTACCCCCTGCCACCGGCAAGAACCCTAAGCCTAGCCTTCAATAAAGTGTGGAAGAGGAGAGACCCTGACAATTGTTTGACCTTAACTCTCTTGATATCATCGAGAACGAGGACGGCAGGCAAGGTTGTTGTGGCATTGCAAGGGACAAGAACCCGTCACACTCTCAGGGTATCTCATAAGAAAGTAGAACAGCACTCTTGTATAGCACACAAAAAATCACTCCAAATTGCAACATTTATATTAAGTTTTCGTGGGGATCGTTTAGACTTCGGCTTCCCACAAGAAAAAGCCCAAGTCAAAGTCAACAAACCCGAGTAGAGAATCCTTTACGTGGAGAAAAAAGATCACTGCTTTTTGATCACCATTATATGTTGGGGGTCAGCTAGTTTTTTTTTTCTTTGAAATAGTAACTACATCTATTAAAGGGAAGTCGAGGTTTATAAAGCGAGAGACTTCAAGAGTTTTGCATTGAGGTCTCCTTTTTTCTTAAACTCTTTTTTCTCATCATTTCTCCGCAATTTACCAAAAAAGAACAACATTTGCCAAGGTTGTTTATCACAAGACAGATATCACTATCTGTATTTCCCTCCCTTCTGGTCTCGTTGGAACACACGGAAAAGAGTCACACGAGAGAGTGATTTCACCCCACGTCTTTTTTGACTGATTCTCCTTTTCTCTGCCCCACATCTTTTTTTTTCGCTCTTCTCTCTGATTGAATCTTTTTTCCACAATCTCAAAGAAGAAATGCAGGCAGTAGCATCAGCAACCCGGAGTACACCCCGGGTTTGTCCGGGGTGGAGATTAACTTATATTAAACTTCAACCCCACGCAGGTCGGACTTCTTCAAATTCTGTCATTCGATCCAAGAAGTCATTCCACAGTGCTACATCCCTGAAAATGCCCTTAACTGTGGAAAGACTGAATGCCAGCGTCGTCGACGCGAAATACGCAGTGCGGGGACGGCTGGCCCTGAAAGCCGAGGAACTGAGAGATCAGCTGAAAGAAAAATCAAACTCGTTGCCCTTTTCCCAGGTCATTAACGCCAATATTGGTAACCCGCAGCAGCTTGACCAATCTCCAATTACCTTTTACCGTCAGGTCCTGGCCCTGCTCCAGTACCCTGACCTGCTCAAAAACCCTGCTGCTCAGTCACTTTTCAAAAAAGACGCCATAGAGCGTGCTGAACTGCTGCTCCATGAAATAGGAAGCGTGGGTGCCTATTCACACTCTAAAGGAGTCCCTTACATTCGCAGGAGTGTAGCCAACTTCATCGAGCAAAGAGACGGGTTCCCTGCCGACCCTGAGCGAGTGTATTTGACCACTGGCGCGTCTGCCGCGGTAGCAAACTTGCTCAACACCATTGCTGAAAACAAATCGTCTGGCATCCTCATCCCTATCCCTCAGTATCCTCTGTACAGTGCTACTCTTACCCTCGTCAATGCTACCGCCGTGCCATATTACATGGAAGAAGAGTCAGGTTGGTCCACCAACGCTGGCCAGATAGACGAGCTAGTCCAGTCGGCCAAAAGTGAGGGCTTAGAGCTCAAAGCTGTGGTGGTTATTAACCCTGGTAACCCCACCGGTAACGTCTTGAGCGAGGGGGCTATTCGATCCATCATCGACACTGCAGCACGTGATGACCTGGTAATTATCGCCGACGAGGTCTACCAGGCCAATGTCTTCATCGGCGAATTCCACTCGTTCAAAAAAGTGCTGCGAACTATGCAGAAAGAAACCCCCGGCAAGTACGACACCGTTCAGCTCGCCTCGCTGCACTCTACCTCAAAGGGCATGATTGGTGAGTGCGGCCAGCGAGGAGGATACATGGAACTTGTGGGATTCGACCAAGAAGTTGAGGAACATATTTACAAACTCGCCAGCATCAGTCTGTGCTCTGTCGTCACAGGCCAGGCCCTCATTGAGTTGATGGTTAACCCGCCCAAAAAGGGAGATGCCAGCTTTGAGCAGTTCAGCCAGGAGTACAACCACATTTTCAACACCCTTGAGAAGCGGGCTAATGCACTTTATGAAGCATTCAATTCGGTCCAAGGAGTAACTTGCCAGCCGCCCCAAGGAGCCATGTATCTGTTCCCTCGAATCACCCTGTCTGAAAAAGCCATTGATGCTGCCAAGCGAGCCGGATTCGACCAGCCTGATGAATTCTACTGCATGAGAATGTTAGAAGAGACTGGCATCTGCGTAATCCCAGGAAGCGGCTTCGGACAAGTTGAGGGCACATGGCATTTCAGGACGACGTTTTTGGCCCCTACCGAGGAATATGCCCCTTTATGGAAGAAATTTCATAAGAAATTTACAGAGACTTATGCTTAAGCACGTGGAGTGTGGTGCTGCCTCCGGCGGCCCCTACCGGGGAGGCTTGTGGCTTGGTTCTGCTTCGCGGAAATTGACGCGTGGAAAATGCCAAATGGGATTTTCTACAGTTGTGTGCTTCTTGCACAGGTTGCAGTTGTTTATTAAGAATGGAGGATTGGTGGGATCCATGTAATTAGTATAAACTTTTTTTGTAATTGAATATAGTTTAACTAGTTGTTTAACATCAGATGTACGAAACAACAAGCAAGAAATTATGAAGACAAAAAGCCCTGATGCCGTGATGCATGCTTCTAGATGCTATATAATGATAGAGAGGTTCACACCCATGTATTACCATGTATTACTGTTAACTACGACGATGATCTGTATACAGTTGTTCTTACACGCAATTACGTCAATAGTACTATAAAGTACACCTTACAGGGTTAACTGCGACGGTCCTTTGTATGAGTTTTTGTTACAGTTGTAGTTACACTATTTAAGTATTCCGCGAAGCGGAACCAACCCTCCCCGGGAGCGACCGCCGGAGGCAAGCTTTAAACGTAAACGTAGCATATAATTTACAAATATCTAGCGTCTTTTAAGTCGTACAGCAACAATGCCTACAATCGCTTGATGACCTCAGAAGTGAAATGCTTGGTGCTGGCAGTTCCTTTGAGGTCTCCGGTTCGGTTCTCTTTGCCTGAAGCGATGGTTCCGAGCACAGCACTCTCTACTTTGCCGGCGTGCTCAGTCAGACCCATGTGTCGCAGCATCATGACCGATGACAGCAGAAGAGCAGTGGGGTTAGCCAGACCCTTTCCAGCAATGTCAGGAGCAGACCCGTGGACCGCCTCGAAGATGGATACCTCGTCTCCGATGTTGCCAGAGGGCGTCAGCCCGAGTCCTCCAATAAGACCCGCAGACAGGTCAGACATGATGTCTCCATACAGGTTGGGCATGACCATGACGTACTCTTTGTAGGGAGCAGGGTCAGTGACCATCTTGAGGCAGGTGTTGTCAATCAGCTCGGTGTGCACCTCAATGTCAGGGAAGTCCTTGGCGACCTCCAAGGCACTCTCCAAAAACAGACCGTCTCCGTACTTCATGACGGTGGCCTTGTGCACCACCAGGACCTTCTTCTTGCCAATGGATCGCGCGTACTCAAAGGCGTATCGCGATACTCGCTGAGAGGCTGCTCGCGTGATCAGCTTGATAGACTGGACGACACCGGGCACAACAACGTGCTCGATTCCCGAGTACTCTCCCTCGGTGTTCTCTCGGATTAGGACCGTGTCGACGTTGTCGTACGGCGTCTTGTAGCCGACAATGGACTTGCAGGGTCGCACGTTGGCGAACAGGTTGAATGTTCGTCGCAGCGTCAGATTGAGCGAAACATGGCCCTTTCCGACCGGGGTAGCCAGAGGTCCCTTAAGGGCTACTTTGTTTTTGTTGACCGACTCAATGGCGTCGGCCGGGATAGTCGTCTTCCCGTTCACCAGCTGGGGGGTCACGTCGACCGGCTCCCAGTCAATTGGCACTTTGGCAGCACTGTAGATATTCTTGACCGCCTCGGAGATCTCGGGTCCGATTCCGTCTCCTTCAATGAGCGTAACAGTGTAGTTTCCTTTAGCATTTTTCTTGCCGTCAAATGCAGCCACTGAGCTGGCGAATCGGATCTGGTTAGCAGGAGGAGGGGGAAGGTCGCCTCAGGCGCGGCCCCTACCGGGGAGGTGTGGTTCCGCTTCGCGGAACGCTCTGATGATGGTAATTTGTTGGATATGTACGAGAGTACTATGTACAATGAATGCACTCAGACCCAAGTATACAAATACAGACAGAACGTTTCAGACACATACCTGAGATCTCAGAACAGGTCTCAGTACCTGGGAAAATGCAGAACTTCGAAGCATTTTTGTGCGAGCGGACCAGAATTGAAGACTTTTTGTCTGTTAGATACTTGTCTTTATGCAGAAGATGTGGGTGTTTTAATGAAGTGGTCCGTACGGAACTTTTTATTGGAGTGAAAAAAAAACTGAATGCGGGCCGGAGGGTAGGGTAAATTAGAGGAAACCAGGCAGCGAGAAGTCGGAGGAGAGGAGGGATAGAGAGGACCACAAGAGATGTAATTGAGAGAGTAAGGAAGCTCAGATAGCATGTACCTATTGTGAGAGAGATTCAAGTTGGGTCGTCGGAGGGGTTTCTTTCTGATTGAAATCAAACTCTCTGTTTCGTTATTTTAGCTATGGTTGTCTTTCAACGAGTTAAGTTCAGCCGTATGTCCGAGTCGCTCCGGGTGGTGGTGATCTTTGCATCTCCGGATCTCTCATATTGAACTAATTAGTTTACATATTATTGACCAGCTCCAATGAAGCGAAATAGGAATCGCCTTCTTAGAGTCTGCGATAACTTGATCTAAGTCTGAAAACTTGTACAGAGGGGTGACTTGGCTTTCTGGGACTCTCTCCGGCTTCTGCGTTAGATGTTTCCGATAGTCTGATCACTGTATGCTCTGCACTCACATGCGGGTACTAATTCACCGTACTAACTTCACAGTCCTAAATTCACAGTCCTAAATTCACAGTCCTATATTCACAGTCCTAAATTCACAGTCCTATGCACCGTCCTAACTTACCGTCCTAATTTATAGTTCTAATTCACGGTACTAAAAAGAGAAGCCGAGCTGTGAATTGAAGCTTGAAGTGTAGTCAATCAGAATAAAGTAGAACCATCCTGTGAAGCAGTACATCCATAAAAAAACCACTCAGGAAAAATTATATAATCACGATTTAATGCGAAGATGTATATAAACAGAAATGCACTTATATTCTTATTACGATATGTAACAATAACATTTATATTAAAGCAGTCCTTACTATCTCTATGCCATAACCGTTCTGGTTTTACGCCAAAGCAAAATAGCAACGTAACGCTCAATCACTGCACCATATCGTCTCTCACAGATATTATTTAATGAGCGATGTATCAATATATCTGAGCAGTTCTTAATTTTCACAATTACCATAAATGAACCACCTAGCAGGCACGATCGATACGGCTGAAGTCGTAGGTACTCACCATTAGTTAGACATAACCCCGAAGAGACTCACTTGATGTAATTTTACACCTATGGAATGGCAAAAAGACAATGGTAATGGTACTCGTTCAAATTCTCTGCGAAGGAGAGTTACGGTGTCTGGGGCTGGCCCCAGTTGGCTGAACAACACACGCGTATTATTATTAAGATATATTACCAAAACAGTCCTTTAAATTTTCAGATGCCATAATAAACCACCCCTCTCCGGGAGGAGCCGCTCGAGGCAACTATAGATGTGGGTTTACACAGTGCTAAACAACATCCACACTCCTCGTAGGTACTGCACTATCTCGTCTCCGCCCAGCTTGCTGTCTCCGTACAGACGGTCTACGAATGATATAGGCACCTCGCCGATACTGTAGCCCTTGGCACGAGCTCGCACCATCATCTCCATCTGGAATACGTAGCCCTTGCTCTTGGTGGCGGCAATGATGTCCTCCAAGACAGGCTTCTTGTATAGCCGGAAACTTCCAGTAACGTCAGACACATTGGGCCGGAGAATAACGCGAGAAATGAAATTGGCGCCTCGCGAGACGAGCTTCCGCTTCAGATCCCACCCGTACACGCCTCCGTCCCCTGCGTACCGTGTGCCTGTCACGATATCAAAGTCTTCAGTCTTTTGCTTGGCAATAAACTCGGGGATTGCTTCGGGATGGTGCGAGAAGTCTGCGTCCATGATGATGACAAAGTCTCCCGACGCGTATTTCAGCCCGTGAACGTAAGCAGTGCCGAGACCGAGCTTTCCTGCTCGCGGTTTGAGGACAATCCTGCTGCTCCCGTAGACATCGATGAGTTGTTTGGCGACTTCCTGCGTTCCGTCAGGTGATCCGTCATCCACAATGATAACTTCCCAGTCGAGGTTCCTGGTTAGTCCGTTCCAGCTGCTGGGGCCAGCCCCAGACCTCGTGGCTCTGCTTTGCAGAGGTTCAAATAGTCGCCACCCGCATTGGACGACAGGCTCCACTTACTCTTCGTTGAAAGTCTTTGCCAGGAGCCATATCACGATGGGGAGGTTCTGGTTAGGTTGCGCTTTGAAACATGATTCATCTCTTGTGTCAGCAGTCTGCATACCTCCCGCTCATTGTATGTAGGCAGAATAACTGTGTACTTGTTGTCTGTGGATCTGGTCTTGGCCATTGCTATCTAGATGTTGTTGATGGAGAGACACGTCGCGGTTGCATCACTTATAATAGCGGTGGGGCGAGACAGATGACTTCACGGCTCACTGAAAATCTCACTGAAAAACCTACGCTTGGAAGAGAGTTACGTAAGTTTGATGTAGATCCGTTATCTAACACCTAGAAGACACCGGCCTAAATGGGCCATATTCGCCTGCTCTGTCCAGGAGTTTGGCTCAATGGTATTTATATTGAATGAAGAGTCCATTAGTTTCAAAACTCCTAGAAGGTAACTCAGCTGTGCCTGAAATTCGACCCCTAAGCAAAGTGGTGTGAATAACACTGGATCAAAGTTTGTCAGCACAATTGTGCTCAACCTTCGAGGACCGGCTCTGTAAATTTCACAGAATAGGTGCAAAGCTCATCAGTAGTTTGGATCAAATCCCGCGAAGTGGGAAAACCCCTCCCCGGTAGGGATCCTGCCGAAGGCGAGCACCACCAGTGTAATGCTCAGCTATCACCAGTTTGCCTTCTCAGGCACAGCTTTACCGATTGATAATGCAAGTGCCGATCCTTACCTACATTAATATTTCACCATTCCAAAACGTCTTTCTCCAACAACTTTAGTACGAGCGTCGTAAGGATGGGTCGCGACACGCACACACGGAGAGCTCTGGGCAGAGATTTGGCTGCGGTGGTTGCGCAGTCCAAGGTTCTGATGGTCGGAGCGGGTGGGATCGGCTGTGAGCTTCTTAAAGATTTAGTCCTGCTTGGCTTCGGTACTATTCACATAGTTGATCTCGACACAATTGACCTGAGCAATCTGAATCGGCAATTCCTATTCAGACAGGAACACATCAAAAAGTCAAAGGCACTGGTAGCAAAACAAACGGCCTCCAAGTTCAACCCAGGTGTTGAGATTGTAGCCTACCATGACAACATCAAAGATGCAAAGTTCAACGTAGAGTGGTTTAAGCAGTTCAGTATCGTGTATAACGCTCTCGATAACCTCGAAGCCAGAAGGCATGTGAACAAAATGTGCCTAGTGGCCGATGTACCGCTGATAGAGAGCGGAACTGCGGGGTTCAACGGCCAAGTGCAGGTGATCAAAGGTGGAGTGACTGAGTGTTATGATTGTAACCCGAAGCCCACCGCTAAGACATTCCCAGTGTGCACCATTCGTAGCACGCCCTCGCAGCCCATACACTGTATTGTGTGGGCGAAAAGCTATTTATTTGCACAGCTTTTCGAACCCAGCCAGGAGCTGGACGAAACAGGTGAGGAAAACGACGAAAGTGCAGAGGAACGGTCCAACAGGCAAAAGGAAGCAAATGAGCTGAGACAGCTGAAAGAGTCGGTGCTGGAGCCAGATTTCGAGAAAACCATGTTTGAAAAGATTTTTGGCCTGGACATAAACCGTCTTCTTTCGATGGATACGATGTGGAAGACCAGAAAAGCTCCTATCCCTTTAGACTATGAGCAGGTTAAAAGCCTGGCCAAAAACGTCTCGAACGATATATCTGCCAGCGAGCAAAAGATATGGTCTTTAGAAGAAAGCTTTGTCGTCCTCACAGATAGTCTGCGCCGGTTACAGGGGAGAATGCGGTCTCAAGGCGGCGGCTCAACGGGTGGTGGAGATAGTTTGTCTTTTGATAAAGACGACCAAGACACCCTCGACTTTGTTGCTGCTGCTGCTAATATACGATCTTACGTGTTCCACATTCCGATAAAGTCGAAATTTGAAATCAAGAAAATTGCTGGGAGCATCATACCAGCCATCGCTACAACCAACGCCATCATTGCTGGTCTCTGCGTTTTGCAGTCTCTCAAGCTGTTGGAAAACAAAGTCTCTGAAGGCAAAACAGTTTTCATTTCGAGACAACCCGATCGATTTTTCAGCTCGGAAAAGATCCACAGCAGCAACCCCGAGTGTGTGGTGTGTGGAGTTGCTCGAGGAGTTGTCAAGGGAGATTTGGCCCAGGTGACCCTGGGAGATCTCGTCGAGAAACTACAAGAGCAAGGTGGGTACTCAGACTTTAGCATAGTGGGGAGTTCGCTACTGTACGATCCAGATTTCGAAGACAACTTAAGCAAGACTCTCTCTTCGCTCAGTTTGACTGTTGGTTCTTTCGTGACAGTCATAGACGAAGATGATACACCAAAAGTGAACCTTGAGCTGTTGTTTGAGGATAATGCTGATTTTGCTCTCTCTGTGGGAGACATTCCGAGAAAGAAAATTCCAGAAGAGGACTCTAAGGCTGAAGAAGAGGATGACGAAGTGGTGGTGTCTACCAATGGACTAAAGCGAGGGTCAGAATGGGTGGAGGGAGCCAGCCCAAAGCGAGCGAAAACAGACGCTGAAGCGGTGGACTTGGTCGACGGTGTAATTGTGATAGACGACGATGATGTTATCGAGTTAGATTAGGCCACATCGTCTCCGGCGAGGCACCTCCCGGTGGTGAAGGTTGTCTCGCGAAGAGGAAGACCTGGCCTTCTGCGAAGCAGAACAAACCCTGCCCCGCCGGAGGCGAGAATTACATTTAATAAATAATATCTACACGTTCGTGCTAAGCATTCTTTTTCTTTAGGTCCACCTTGGGCCGAATCGCTGTGAATGAGACAATCAATCCGGTGATCCAAAATGGAATCCACACGCCGACAATAACAGCACCGGTCCACAAGTGCAGCCCCCTCCACCCCCATAACAGACCTTGCACAAGGGTGGTAGTGTCAATGCCCAAGAAGTGAGCCAAAATAGCGAGTCCAGTATACGGGTACGATACGAGCAGAAGTATAGGATTAAGTTTTGATCCTGGACGCACCCAGGCAAGAGGCAGCGTCACAAGACCAACGGCAAGACTCAATGAGAAGTTGACAGTGGCCAGTGTGCTCAGAATCAAGCCGTGGATGATTAGTGCAATTGCGTGCAGGTAATTGATGACCTCTTTCTGCATTGGCCTGGGCTTGGTCACAAGTCGAATACAGACTGGTGTCGCTACCGATATGACGCCCAGTGCAACGAGCGATGCTGGCACCAGAGACGAGCTGACGTGTAAGAAGTAGTAACCAATCAGCAGCAAACTCAGCCCTAGTACTAGAGTCAAAATGAATGCCGGGATCAGGATCATGGACCTGAAGGTGTCTCTCGGAGTAGTAATGATAATGTAAATTGCCATGGTCGAAAAGCTGTTGGCAACGAGCATGGCAGCAGGAAGATACGTGCCAATGCTGACAAATTTTTTGGGAGTTAGTAGAAAGTAGAAGAAGAAGGACTGGTGGAAATGCTCGAGGAGGTTGTTGACGGAGCGGAATATCGATTCGGCCACACGCCCGAAAGTCGTGATGTCCATAGGTCCCGAAGTACCCCTAGCACGCAACGTTATTGCATCTATTCGCCAACCCGAAAAGTTCTCTGATCCTGGGCCGGGCAGAATTCCCGACGTCAGCTGGGAAAATATTCCCCGACCCAACGTCACAGCTCGCTCGAGGTATTTCGTAAAACCCACGTTCATCCCTTGTATGTAAACTTTGAGGTACTCGTGGCCGCTAATGAGGACTGCCGAGTTGATCAAGTCCAAGTTCGGCTGCTGGCCATTGAGGCCCTCGTAGAATATTTCAATTGCGTCGAGATAGTCGCTTTTGTCCGGGTAGTCTAGTACTATGGCTCCCTCGATTTGGCCGGCAGTGTTTTCCAGCGAAGTGTGGTACGCTGAAACCCACGACCGCAGCGCAAAATGGCTGTCTGAGGGGACCACAAAGATGATATTCTTGGACCACAACGACCATTTTTTGAAGTACCGCGCCAGAGCTACCACCAATGACACTCCTCCGTCGTTGTATTCTCCATCCTTATTGATCCAGGGCGCCACCAGCACCATTGCCTCGGTATGATCACCTCGAGGAGCATGTAATATCCCGTACACATTTGTACCGTTGGCTTTCAGCTCGTCGTCCGAGCTGCCTCTAAGCTCCCAGTCATGCATTGCAGTAGTGAGACCAATGTCTTCAAACCACGACATGATAACTTTAGCGCGATCTCTCTCCATGCCAAACTCGAGCTTGTGCACCTGTTCTCGGTATCCTCGCACCAAATTCCACTCTGACTCTCTGAAATACGTGTTTGCTTGGGCAGGCATTAGTGCATTTTCTGAAATGTATGTATTTCGGAATTGTCCTTCCATAGGTAATACTAGGAGCCACCCTACGCCAGCAGCAGCCATTGCAAGCGACACGTAAGTGAGAACGCGTATTAGCTTGACAGTCAGGCCAAGCTTACCAGATACTATGCGTACATTTTCAAACAAGCCCATTGTGTTTGACGTAAGCGTCGCCGGCTCGTTCTACACTTTTATTATTGGGTAATTAATATGTTGAAGTGTATTTTGCAATGATACTTTTTATTATATTTTGTAGTTTGTAGCTGCATTAACTATTTCAGTGGGGTTAACAAGATTTTGAGTTACAGTGGAAGTGCGCCTAACTAAAGCACTTCGAACTTCTCTCAAATCTCAATATCATGACGGGAATAGAAGCTGTATATATAATTGATCTGAACGGGTAAGCGGGCTTTGTGAAAAGAAATATTCTAGATACATATCCCCTCTAACAAGACACGTCGTTTTGGACTACCCCGTCTTGTCAAGTCCTCCGTCAGCTCAATCTCTGATATCAAAAGTGCTTGATATTCACGGAACCTACGATGGTGAGATTCCGCCAATCGTAGAGGTGTCGTCATCGCGATTATTATTCCACGAAAAAGTCGGTAATCTGGTCTTTCTGCTCCCGTGCGCTTCGTCCCTGTCAAGTTTGATCCCGTTTGAGTTCATCCACCGACTCGTCGATACGCTGGAAAAGTACTTTTCTCCGCCTCTTATTGGAGTCAAAATCGAGAACCACTACGACGTAGTGACGCAGATCCTGAACGAAATGCTGGAAAACGGTCTTCCTTATATAACGGAGCCGGACGCCATTCAGGATCTAGTCCCCTACGGCGGGATCCTGACCAAGCTTTTGTCCGCGACATCAACAGCAAAGCCAGCTTCGGTTTCCAACTTCCCCTGGAGACGTGCCAATGTGCGACATACCAATAACGAGCTGTTTGTGGATCTAGTGGAGAAGCTATACGTTGTTGTTCCAAGTTCCAGAACCTCAAGCAGCAGTAACTTGGAATCGTCTGCATTCTACTCTCGTGGAGGTGTCCAGTCCAGCAGAGCCAGGAAGCCTCTGATAAACAGGGCTGAGGGGGCGCTATTCGTTACTTCGCATCTTTCTGGCATTCCAGAAATCCAATTGTCACTCAACGTGCCAGGCTACAGTCCTCGTGTGTCTCCTTCTTTCCATCCCTGCGTGAGCTTGCCCAAATGGAAAGAAAAGCCAGGCACCATGGTATTTGTGCCTCCGGATGGAAAGAGCCTGATTGCATCATACACACTGGATATTGGTGGCAACAATCAGGGCCTTGTGCTTGCCGAACTACGCACTGGACTTGGGGTGAACAAGGATGAGTTCGAGGCCAGGGTGTCGACACAAATGTCCAGAGAAGTCAAGCATGTTGAAGGGCTGCTTATCAACGTAGTCTGTGATGGGTCCAAGGTACAAAGTGTTCAGGGCTTGCGAGTCACTTCTGGTGACTTTCATCTAAACGAGTCGGGTATAGGAGAATGGCGACTTCCTGGTAAAATACCCTTGGGCTGGAACGCATCAGTGCGAGGAGTGCTTGTTGGTGGAAATGATGACGAAGAGGAAGCTTCAGAGCCACATTTCCCAAGGTATCTAACTATGAATTACTCTCTCACTGGTCAAGTGCCTAGTGGTACAAAAGTAAACAGTCTGAAAATTATCAGTACTCGGGGAATGGGCGAGGGAGTCAAGCCTTATAAGGGAGTCCGGTATGTGACCAGTGGTGAGGTTACAGTGAGATAAGATTCCGCACAGTGAGATTCAGGGAATTGTACGATCTTCATTCCATTCTATATCTTTCCTTTTACAGAGATGTCTTTTCTTATTATGCCTTTCGCTACTTCGTGGCTCCTCCAAGAACGGTGGTTCTGCTTTGGAAGACTCATTCACCGAAGAGAACTCCGCGAAGCAGAGCCAGCCCCTCCACTTCCTGGGGAGGAGGGACCTCCCGCCGGAGGCATCACAGCGCATGCTGTCACACTTTTTGCGAGAGAACTGGTCTGCTTCACGCGAGGTGCAGAGCCATTTCGATGTTGGCTATTTTTGTGGCCCACTCTTCCTCTCAAACCCATTTTCAAACAACCCGATGATATCGTCCAACCGATGCACAACTACGTCTGTTTCTTTTATCTCATTCAGATGCTCATTGACGTCCGACTGCAACAATATCGTGCTGGCTCCTGCCAGATGGCCAGCTGTCATATCGTCTATGGAGTCTCCTACCATGACTATATGACGCGGATCAACTCCCCATTGTTTGGCAATGTGCAGTATGCCGTCTGGCTGAGGCTTTGGTGGCTTGAATTCTCTGGTCACCAGTGGTCCAAACTCATACTCGGAGAGAAACTTTGCAAGCAAGTGCTGTACTGGAATTGGAAAATTCCGCGTACATATTGACTTGGGGAGATTATGCGACTGCAAATAGTCCATCAATTCTGTGAGCCCTGGCTGTGGAACCATGTCTACCATGGCTCGTCGTTCTATTACTCGAAGCTTCTCTTGGGCTTCTTCTTCCTGTTCTGGAGGCAGACTGTGGACATGGTCGAGAATATCGGTTGCCTTGTCTATTCCAAGAGCATCTCTCATTTGTTCTGGTCAGCTCCTGAGATCTGTCGTATTCTTTCGTAAAACATGGATACATACTAAACATATATGTCTGGTCAGAGATCAAGAATGAGAGTGACAGGCTCTGTTCGCTTATAGCGGAGAAGGTGGTTTCTCAGCTTTGCCCTGCTAGCAAGCATAATTCTCACACCTTCGTGCCTTGGATACATATATCGAGGTCTAAGGTTCCCTACTTCCGTCCTTCTGCGAAACAGAACCAACCCGAGGCATGGGGAGAAAGCTCACTTACCTGAGGCAGACACAGAGTCCCATCCATGTCGAATATCACCCCTTTGATCTGGACATCCTCTACACTGTCGGGTCGAGCAATTACTCGTACCATTGTTCTTCTACGCGTACTTTGTATTATAGTGTATATATTTCTAGTTCTATATCTGTTCATAGAATTGTGTCTCTCAGTCGTCAGAACATGCAATTGTCCAATTGTGTCTGATCTTCTTCAGGTTGCCGATCACTAGGGCCGTGCAGTATCCCACTGTAGGGTCAACCATGGCGCTGCAATCCGGGGTTGAAACGATGTATTTAATGTATTGCCTCTTCATCCTCAACATCTTCTAAGGAAGGACTATATTAGCTTTTTGGGGAGAGCAGAGAAGCGATTTCGGAGCAAACCCATCAATTAGCTGGCTGCGGTCTACTCGATATATCTGAGTTGGAGAATTTGAATTCGAGCAAACATCTGAAAGGGCAATCCCAAGTCCTATTTATCACACAGATATCAGAATCTTATTATTTTTATTATTGCCCCACCTATGAGTTCGTCGATTCCATATGACCCAGAGGGGTTTGGAAACAATCCCTTTGCAGACAGTCCTTCTATCTCGTCCAAGAGCTACGCTTACAATGACCACGGTAACGTGGAAGACCAAGAAGAGCATCACGGAGATGATTACAGAGATGAACAACACGAAGAGGAATCTGGTGATAGTTCCCGCCACGACGAAGCATCAAGCAGTGGAAATGACCACGACGCAGAACACGAGAGGGACGAGTCACAGGGTAGCGTGCGTAATGACCAGCGTGAGACCTCTCCAGGACTCCCCAGCCCACCTTTAGCGTCAGTTGGACAAGGAGTTCTACCGGGACAATCTACGCCTTCAGATGGGGGTTCTCTTAACAGCGGGAGGTCTAAAGTGAAGAAGTACAAACTGACCACAAAAGTGACGGGCATAGAAAGACAGGGCAAAAAAGACCCCATCATTCGCTTCGACGCCTACACCACTCTTCCCCGGTATAGGACAACCACGTTTAGAGGAATTCGTCGCACCCATCATGAATTCATAAAGTTCTTTGAGCATCTCAATGGGAACAACCCAGAGTGCTTTGTGCCTCCCGTACCGCCAGCATCGACGAGTGCAGGCATTGGAACTGAAGAGGACGAGACCAAAGTCAGAACTCGACTACAGCAGTGGCTTGACAGGGTCACGTCGAACCCTATCTTGGCACGCGACGAGGAGTTTGTGTACTTCATTGAGGCAGACTTCGGCTATTCACCCATGGTCAAGAAGAAACCACCTGCTACTGGTTTGGCGCGGAAGGCTATGAAGCAGTTTCAACCCCCGCCAGATGAAGTCACTGAGTTACACGAGTTCCGGCCAGTAATCAAGCAGGTCTACTTGCTGAATCTGGATGCTGGCGCTAAATTGGACAAGATTACAAAAACACGACGAAGCTTGGGACTTGCTTTGAATGATTTTGGCGTCAAAACTGGTAATCTCGCCAACAGCGAGACCCACGAAGGGGTTATCAACATGTGGAGAAAACTGTCGAAGACTTTAACCGGCTTGGGCGATCTGGAGGCTGTAAAGGCCACCATAGAGGCAGCGGCCCTAGGCGATGGGCTTGGTCTGGTGGCCAATGACGCCTACGTTGCAAAGGAAGCGCTTACAAACAGGCATCTTCTCATGCGCGAGCTGATCAAAGCACAGAGTAACACTAAGTCAAAGCATCAAGTGGCAGTGCGGGTCAAGGGCTCGACCAAGATCAACCCTCTCAAAGTGGATGAGGCTATTCATGCACTTGAAGAGGCTACTCACACTGAGGAACAGCTTACAAACAAAGTACGCCGAGTGAGCGATAACATGTTGATTGAGAAGAACCTGCTAATGCAGCGAATAGAGAGCGATCTCAAGGGATTTATTGGCGAGTATGTGCTACGAACAATTGACTCTGAGAGACGTGCTCTGAGTCTTTGGGAGTCTATTCGACTGGATGTCCGAGCGGTTGATGCTAATGGCGGTCTCAGTCGTCTAGGCAGAGAGGCGACACCTGCGAATCGGCGGTCCACTATCGCCCAGAGTCAGAGTGCGAAAGGAGACAGTTGGAGTGGGGACCGGCAGAAAAGAGCAACCGATTATAACGATGCTATGTTCAGCAAAGACAGACCAATCCCACAGGACGAAGAACCCGAGCCGGATTTAGAAATAGGAGAGTCCGAGACCGTGGTTGATGCTCGAAATGCTGCAAGCTTGCTGGCTGGTTCAACGTTTTGAACCTTCACGGGTCTTATTATTTTGTAATAAGTTTTAGTAACAAACGTTTCTTCTCCGACCAAAGCGAGGCCAGGAATGTTGGCTCTGCTTCGCGGAGATTTATGTAACAAAAATACATTTTTTATAATACATATATGCAAAAGAAAATCAAGCCAACTGTGTAAATACATCGAAAGATCCAGTCCCCACCTTTGATATCTTTCCGGTGACAATTCTGGCACTGGGACTCTCTAGTGTGTCGGTGGCACCATCCATGACAGCCTTTGTGAGGAATTGGCAGGTGGTCTCAAAACTCATCTTCATAAAAGGCGAAGTACCAGAATCGACACCCTGTCGATTAAATGGAAGATACGTTCCTTCTCGTGTCATCATATCACCAATCAGGTTCAAGTGTCTGGAATTGACGGTGATAGCATAGGTTTCGAACACATTGTTGATCTCCCTCACAATGGTGTTTCGAGCAGCTTCAACGCCATATGTCTTCAACACTGCAGAGATATCATTTGACAATATACCATTGACGTCGATAAAAAGGTCCTCATCCCACATAGCTTTGAAGTTGACTCCTTCAGTGGTGAGCAGTGGTTTGGACTTGTCACTTCGCAAGCATCGACTGATCTGAGGAACCTCACGAACAACCAATCGACTGCATAGTTCTTCAATCAAGTTCACCATGAGTAATTTCTTAGTGTCCGACGGATACTGCAGTTCAAACTCACACCACTCTCCCATCTCGTCGTCAAAGTTAAACTTCTTGACAGAACGGTTGGCTCCTATCACTGCCTGTTGCCTTTCATGAGCTTTGGCACTAAGATTCATAACACCAGCGTCCGTCATCTCCTCGTCAGAGTCCGACGACGACGAGTCCTCGTCATCCGAGTTCGCGTCGTCCTCATCCGAAGTCTGTTGAGCTCGTTCCATTACCTCCAGCTCTTCATCATCAGGCCCATCATACGAAATAGATTGTTTAGGCTTACCACTCTTGGCACTCTCCTCATCCGCTTCGTCATCAGACTCATCTTCGTCGTCAGACTCGTTATCGCCATCACCCGATGCGCCCTTTCTAGGCTCTGGGGATATCGCCTTCACGGATTTGCCAATCTCTTCGCCAGCGGCCTTTTCTTGCTTCTTGATCTCCTTAATAACCACATTCTCAAGATTACGCAAGAAGCTATTTGACATAACACCCTCGAGCTCCTGCTGAGAGACATCATACTCATTTTCGTACTCATCTCTCGTATAGAACTGGACCCTGACGGTATAAGATCTTGCACTGCTTCCATCAGATGTGAGGCCAATTCTCTCCGTCACGACGACATTATCAATGAGCTGAGATAGAAGTATCTTGTTCACACCCTTGCAGAAAATTTCTGCTTGCTCATCGCTAACATCGGGTCGCAAAGGCAAGGTCATCTGAGGTGTCTTTATATGAGCACTAGCCGTCATAATAATCTCTCTCATACGTGGGATACCCAAAGTCACATTAGCAGCACCGTGACCAGCAAAGTGGAAAGTGTTTAAAGTCATCTGAGTTGAAGGCTCACCAATGGACTGTGAAGCAATGATTCCAACTGCTTCTCCAGGATTGACCACAGACTGCATGTACTTGAGCTGCATGAGAGATTTGAATTTTTTCTCCGTGATGCCTGACTTGGCCCTTTCCTTCTTTGAAGGAAAAAGATGCTTGCTATTGTCAATGAATGTTTCAAGCTTCTCCTGAAATTCTTCCGAAACACTCCCCAAATACTTGGAAGGATTGTACTTGGCCAGCACAGGATCATACTTGACGATATCACCGTGCTTCTTCAGGTGCTTCTTCACCTTCTTGGAATACGCAATTGCTTCGTCAGTGTCAATGTTCTCAACAGAACTCTTAGGCTGGTGCTTCTGGAGTAGAGATTCATAGTTATTGACACAGAACTCAAACTCCCGAAGATGAGACTCTTTCGTAACGTCAACAGAGTCATTACCATAGAGAAACTGGATCAGAGTACCATCGCTGTCTCGCACTGTATTGTCATAAGTAACGTGGACACCCTCCAACTGCTTAATCAGACATCGCTGCAAATATCCAGATCTAGATGTCTTCACAGCTGTATCAATCAAACCTTCTCTACCAGCCATACAGTGGAAGTAGTATTCCTGTGGCTTTATACCGGAAAAGAAACGCTGTGCAATGTAACCACCTGCTCTAGCAGCAGTTTCAAACGGCTTGAAGGCCGGCATGGTCTTTCCACTAACCATGACCGGTACTCGCCTACCTTCCAAGGCTTGCTGACCCAACATACACATGATTTGAGACACATTCACGTTGGAGCCTTTGGCTCCACTGAGAGCCATGGACTGCATATTGTTTTGAGGGAACCGCTTGGATGTACCTTCAGGAATACACTTCGACACTACACTAGACGTTATGGTGTTAACCTTTGATTGAGTGATAGCATCGAGAATACCCAGCTTGTTATCGTCACGGAGAATCTCTTCCAGTCGTTTGAGCAGTTCTTTATCGTCAGATACCGTTCCTCCAGGCAAGTTAGTGACTTCTGCCGCGGCCTTGAGACCAGCATCGATGTTTTGTTCGAGGATATCACGTCTCCACTTATTTCCTTCTGCGGTAAGATGCAAGTCGTCCATACCGCATGTAAACCCAATTGTCATGATGTACTTGGTGAAAAGTCGTCCAAGCACCGAAAGAAGCATCCCTGCAGTGCGAGGACCGTAGATTTCATGAATAGAGTGGACCAGACCATATTCCGAAGCTCCGTACTGAGATTTATCCAAAATACCACAAAGAAGCTCACCATTCTTAAATATGACCTCGTTCTCCCGAGATCCCTCGCCCCAGTATTCATTCTTCACCTTGTTCTTGGACGTCAAGTACAGACCTGGACGATCCAGTGGTTTGATATTGAGCAGCACTGTCGTAATTACCTGCTTACCAGACCAGAGCGGAACCGGTTTAATGATAGTCGGTGGCACAGTCAAAATTCTAGCTGACGTGGTGTGTCCATCTTCAGGCCGGATACTGCCATAAATCAACTGCTGGTATTGCTCTTTAGTGAAAAAAGTGTCCTTGTTGGTAAGCCACACGCCAGCACTGATATGATCTTGAATAAGACCTCGCAAGGGCTTTCCAGAAGTCGGAGTCAAATATTGACTATCGGTGTTTGCCAGTAAGAATGCCTCTGCACGGGCGTTTTCGTTTTGCGGAAAGTGCATGTTCATCTCGTCACCATCAAAATCGGCATTATAGGCTCCAGTGTTCGCATAGTGGAGTCGTAAAGTCTTTTCTCGCGGCAGGACCCGTACTTTATGCCCCATCATGGAAGCCTTGTGAAGAGTAGGTTGTCGGTTCATGAGCACAACATCTTGGTTGCGGATATGTCTATAGACCTTTTTATTAACAACACCATTGACGGTGCGAGCAGTAGAAGGTGTTTGCAGCTGGTTGGCAACAGCAGTTCGTTGCTCAACCGTCATACTGTGTAACGATACGATAGAACCATCTTCGTTCTGAACCTGAGTAGCTCCCGGCCATGTGTTAGGACCATTAATGACTGCATTCCTCAGTTCGTGGAAGTTGTAATCTGTTACTGGTTCAGGGTACGTCAGCTTGACAGCAAAAACAGGAGGAATACCAATCTCGTTTGTCTCAATATTTGGGTCTGGGGAGATAACCGACCGAGCTGCATAGTTGACTCGTTTACCCATCATGTTCTTCCTAAACAAGCCTTCTTTTTTCTCTAGAGCCTGCTTGATTCCTGGCAGAGGGTTCCTGCTGTTTACTCCCTGAGTCTTGGTAGAATCCAAAAACGCATTGACATCGTTCTGAATAGTAACAAACGCATTCATCAGCTGATTAAAAGCCAGCTTTCGCTCCTCGCCTCCCAGCTTGTTGTCTCTCAAGTGAGCTATCTGCTCGTTGAGGTCTCTGATGCGCAAACTGGTAGTCAGAACTTTGGCCAGAAGATCATTTTGTGGATTGGTGTGGATCTCGTCTCCCAACTGCGAGGGCAGTCGGAACCGAGTAGGAGGAACCACCAAATGATGGATGAAAAACATATCTGAAGAGATCGACTCGGTCGAGTCAGGTCTCATCTGGAAAAGGACTTGGCAAATCATCTTCTCTTTGCGGAAAAGTCCCCGCATAATGTTTCTCACTTCGGTAGAAAGGATATATCTACTCGAGTCCTTCCCAGCTTTAGGCATGGGGACATTCTCCAACTGATCCTCGCCCTCAAATTCAATCTCGTTCTCATCACCAGATTCACTGGCAGCGACTCCGTTCTGCTTCGACTCGTACACCATATCCTGACGCTCGAGGCCCTTTATTCGGTTGTTGGTAATCTGCCTGTCGCTCAGCGCAGTTTCAAAGATCTTAGTGTAACCGTCTTTTCGGAACTTGGGGGAAAACATGCCGCAATTGTCACACTTGGGTCGAGACAGTAGCAATTTGTAGAAATCTCGAACAAGCGCCTTACGCTCTTCTTGCACTGAGGAAGTGTGTATTCCGGCTTTAGTTGATCGGCCCTCAAGTACTGCTCGCTCAATGGCCTCGTCAACGTACTTGTGTCGTTGCGCCATCAATTCCGTAACACTGGGCCCACCCTCTGACTTTTTGATGCTCGTTCGGCGACCAATTTCGTCCTCGTCTTCTTCTATCTCATCTTCATTGGCGTCTTCCAGCCTGGCCAGTGACATGTTGTCAATCTCTATACTTTCTAGAACCAGTCCGTGCTGAAGCAGTCTTAGCTTACATGTGAAACGGTCTACTTCGACATTTTTTAGCCGGAAACGCTGGCAATAGAGACAGGTTGACCGCAGAAGAACGTACATTTGAGAGAAGAATAAAGGATTGTAAACCGGTAGAGGCAGTTCAACATGACCCATGTGCCCAGGACAGAACCTGTCGTCCAAACCGCAAGTAGAACATCTTGTTAGTTCGTCCTTTTCTTCCTCAATATCATTCAGATATAAACCCCACTCTGTCCAAGGAACTTACAAATTTTTCAAGAATGCACCAAGAGCTAAATCATATAAACCTCCCGTCAAAGGATGACCCAAACGGTCGAACACTTCAGGACTTGTGATCTGTTTAACAGATAACTGTTTAATGTCCTTGGAAGACAAGAATCCAAAGTCAACAGATACAACTTCAGACCCAGTGGGTCGAGCGATATCCATGTTGTTGTGTCTAAAGAATCTACTAGATGAGAAAGTAGGAAGTGGAGAATATTGAAAATTTCATGCGGGCTCAAAAAAAATTGAGCCTCACAGTGGCCTGCCGAGAAGCTATCACGTGATGTATAGGGATTATTTGATCCTTCAACATGATCTCGCAAGGAGCGCTAGCTTTGCTAGACTTGAATAATATTTTATGAGTGAACCTCGTAGAGTTGTTACACGTATCAGTTAGGATGATGGAGTTTGGTAGATTCACTGTCATAATAAATGAATCTGTGACTTTTTTTGTTTCTAAGATTATTTCAACTGCGAATGAGAGCTTAGACCTGATGGAATGTATTATACAAGGCCGCTTTCGCCCCAGATCAAGTGGATTTTCCTGTTCCACAGTACGAAAGATAAGATAATCCAAATATAATAAGTCTTGAGTTTTTAGCAGCGTGCACCGCTTAGACATGCTGAAATTCATTATGTCCAGGCTGTTGGTCTGAGACCCGTGGAGTTCCCTTTTTAGGAGAGGAATTGACTATTACAGCTAATCCGAAGGTGCTAAGTGCCTAAGAAGTAGGGTTTGAGCTTTAGAGCTGCTGTAATGCTTCATGCGTAAAGGTACTTTTGCAGAACGCTCGCTCAGCTTTGGCAATTTCCGTTTATAGGTTGACCTAGAGTTGACCTTCGAAGGAAATTCAAATCCACAATGACTGTCTAACTGAAAATGCCTAATGGATCCAGAACTTGTGTGTTTGGTAGCTTCAGCCAGTAGATGTTATTTTCTCTTTCATGAAATATTTCGTGAGGTTTTAAGATCGTGTCGCGTTTGTAAAGGTTAAATGACAGATAAAGATCATAAGTCGGAAGATGAACCCAGGATTCTTCACCCCCAGACAGGAATTGGTGCTCTTCAGGGGGTATGGAGGCCTGGAGTCCCTGTCTGTTCAGACCCCCCTTTTTTAATTGCCCGGGAAAGGTTGAAAGTCTCAAAGAATGATCTGATTGCTGTGTTATTCCTCTTCACTCTGGGTTTAGCCCTTCGCATACATATGGTTGAAAATCCTCCTTTGGCAGTTGGAGAAGAAGCTGCTATTGGTAGTAATGTAGCTCGGTATGAGAGAGGCGAATTCTTTGTCGACTATGAGTACCCCCTAGTATCTCTTTTCTATTATTACTCAGCCCGACTTTTGAATGCAAGTGAGGATTTTGACGTTGATGATGACATTCCACAATTGTTCTACAGCATTACGTTACGAGCTGTGACTGCAGGTATCGGCAGCTGTACCGTCGCTATAACTTATTTTGCGTTGAAGTTCTGTGGCGTGCGAAGGCTCACTGCTTTTCTGGGTTGCATTCTTATTGCTCTAGAGAACAGCTTCATTAGAGAGAGCCAGTATACTTCCAACCGGCCGTTTCGCATGCTTTTCACCTGCTCTACATTCACAGCTCTAAAATATCTCCAGCTATGTAAATATCTGTCGCTCCGATGGTGGCTAGCTACTATAGCAGTTGGCGTGTCCGGTGGGCTGACAGTTGCATCACATCATGCCGGCCAACGGTATTGTCTTTATGTGTTGATGGTCCTGTGGTACCAGACTTGGTGGTCGATAGCAGATCTTTCGTTCAGCTGCGCAAAAGCGTGTTTGGTGGTAGTTATACAAACGATTTCAGTCGTGGTTATCCCAGTGCTTGTTATACTCAGTCTGTGTCTTGTTCATCTTTGCAAGACGCCTACATCTGAAGGTCACACTCTAATTTCAGGTCCTTTTGAAGCTGCCTTGATCCAGCCCTCTATACCGCCCGTGCCTGCCCCCGTATCTTTTGGTAGTATTGTGTCGCTGCGTCACTCGAAAACAGCTGGATTCTTGCATTCGCATGACTTTCTTTACGAGACAGGCTCACTACAACAACAGGTAACTGCTTACGGGTTCCGAGAGTTTAATAACTTGTGGATGGTTGAGAGGGCCGTTCCTGTAAACAACAGTTTTATCGAAAGCACCGACCAGGGGCCTAACCTATTAGATGAGGTTGGAGACTCTTTGCAGCTCGCTGAAACGAACACCGCTTCCATTGAGAAAGAAGCTAGGCAGGACAAAAAAGAGGGGCTCGCCGTATATCAAGGAGATTCATTGAACCTTCATCCGACGTTCTCGGAGCATGACCCTCAAGTTATAAGGCACGGTGACTATGTACGGTTGCTTCATCTGCGCACACATCGACGACTGCATTCGCATGATCATAGACCACCCATAACTGACAATGAATGGGCCGTGGAAGTTTCAGCGTATGGATCTGAGGGTTATCCTGGGGATCTAAATGATATTTGGCAAGTTCAAGTTTTGAACCCTGGAGATGCGTCTTCAACTGACGGGGATGCTGAGTGGCATTCAATCGAGTCAATCGTGAGATTCAAGCATGTGCTCGAGGGCTGCTATCTGTTTTCCAGCAGGAAGTCGTTGCCTTCCTATGCCTTTGAACAGCAAGAGGTTGCCTGTGCGTATCGGGGAAAGTTTGAAAATACTTGGTGGTTTGTCGAATCAAACTTCCATCCCCTTTATGAGAATAATACTCGGATTGAATACATTTCTTATGAGGTACCCAGCATGTTGGATCGAGTCCAAGAATATTTTAGTGCGGTTGCAGTTGCCAGGGATGATGTTGTGCAATCCACTTTGGAAAAATCTCCCTTGACAAAGTTTAGAGTAAAATGGTGGAAGTTTTTCGAGCTGAGCTCAGGATTGAATATATTTTACAATGGCAAGACGCAAATCAGGATTGTGGTGAATTCGGCCATTTGGGCATCCGGCTTGCTGGGTCTAGTTTGTTACCTCATCTTCAAGATGTGCTGTTGTCTTTTGTTTCAGAGAGTCGCTATTGGTTACGTGAGTGACTCTATGCTTTGGTTTGATCACGAGGCAGGACATTTGATCTTTGGATGGCTACTGCATTTCCATTTGTTGATTGACGAGGGAGAAATTCTGCTGACAGATTATTCTGTTTGTTATTATATCTCCCTGCTGTTGTTCTGTGTTTGTGTCGACTACGTGTTTCTCCATACCAACAATGTTAGCAAGTTTGCATTGCTCGTTGTTTATGCTGCTTTGATTCTCCATTCATTTGCACAGTTATGGGAGACTACATATGGAATGATTCATGTTCCCTTCGTAGAGAGTGCTGTTCTAGAATTCTTAAAGGAAACGATATAAAAGATCTTTATCTTGCGGGTTTAATTTACTGGGTTAAATATTCTTAAAAGGATAATTTCATTATCATATCAAAAAAGATGAAGCTAATAAGAAGCAGAAACGATAAAAGACAAAACTTAATGCCGAAGAACATAGCCTGGTTTTCTTTCTCCAACCCTAGGCTTTAGCTGTCCCAACATTTGGATTCAATTGTCTCATATTTCCGTCTGCCGAGAACGAGAAGAGAGTTCTCCCCTCTGGTGATTCAGTCTTGATTACGATTTCGCTGTCACTGTCAGATTCTGTAATTGCATTCATATAACCCTCGTCAGTGGCCAGCGATGCTCCATAGTCAAATCTTGAGTCGTGCTCATTGTCCCACTGCCTGGTTATGTCGAGATGGAATTCAGGATAGTCGTGACTGCAATGGGTAAAATGAGCATCCAAGCGGCTGAAATATTCATCTGAATAGTCTGATTCAGAGTTCAAAGAGCTCAAAGAGCTCAAAGACTCCAAAGAACTGCCAGAATCATTGCCAGAGCTGTAACATGGTATTACCTCCGTCTGCTTGTTCGGCCGTTCTGTGGAGTTACCCATAGCCAGAGTACCACTAGTGCCAGAGATTCTCTTCGAGGAAGAAGCCGACAAGGAGCTGGCAGCAGGACGTCTTCGAGATGAGAACGTTTTCGAAGCAGCAGCAGAAACTTCTGTTGCATAAGATGGAAATGTTGAGTAATCTGATTCATTGGAGCTTTCGTCATCGCTATAAGGATCCTTTTTTGCGACTGGTCGGTTACGTTTGTTGCCAAAGAGGAATGGCAGTACTAGGATATGACCATCATCAGGTCCTTCAGCCATTCCATTCAGCTCCAACTGTATGGCATTCAATCTCACAGTGTAGATAGCCTTGAGAAGCAGAGCTTTGGCATCATCAAGTGTTTCCATGTATTCCATGGTGGATTTGGCTAACTGTTCAGTCGAGGCCCAATCCATTTGCAATATGGCAATAAGGAGTTTCAATCTTTCTCCCTTTTTGAGGTGGTCTGGCTCCAAGTGGTGAACATTAGCGGGCCACCAAGCAGGCTTTGGCCCCTTCCCTTTCATGTAGGGAAACTTCGCCTGTTTCTTGGGCTCAATTGACTTGATCCAGCTCTTGGCTATAGTTTTGCAATGAACCTGCTGTAGCCCGTCGAGACATGTGATGTAGAAACCGATGAGTTTAGTGGAGTCGGTTAGGTCAATTTGAGTTGAAGGGCCATCCGATGTATCAGTCTGAAACTGAAGAAGGGCACGTTCTTGCAATATTTGGTCATAAAAGCTACCATACGAAGAAGGCGACCGGAGAGACGATAAATCGCGTGATTGCAATAGGGGTTTGAAGTTAACCTCCAAGGGAAGTGTCAGGTCGGAGTTCAGATGTTTGTGAATAGCAGAAGCAAGATTAGTGCTGGCCAGCAAGTCTTTCATACCCGAATTGGCGTAGATATCAGCTACTTGCGACTTGGAAATGGAAAGCAGAAGGTAGCTTCCGTCGCACTCTGCTGCGAAACTCTCGAGGTTGAGATTCAAAGTTCGGACATGTTTGCGGAACTTGCAAAGGAGATGGGTCTTAGGGGCTCGTCCCATTTCTTGAAGGATATCGGATAGTGAGAGTGAAACGAAGGGATCTTTTTTGTGCAGAGAGTCCAGTGACAAGGTTCAAGGAATGGCAATTGGATGTCACTAAAGAATGTCTCTTGAGCTTTGCGGCCTATCCCCACGCAGAGAGTCCAGATGAAAGAAAAGGATAGGAGAGAGAGTCCAAGATCTGAAAGGATGAGGTCTAAAGGAATGTGCGACTTTGCCAGGTTATTTATCATTTTTCTGGTGATAAGACTAATGCAAGCTACTGATCATTTTTTGTTCAGATGTTGTCGCGAGTGGTCTGTTGATTCGATTTTCGACACTCCTCTTGCATAGCAGTCAATTAAAGCTTACAAAACGAGGTTTTGGTAACGACAAAAAAATACTAGAATGAGAAAAGAGGGGGCGATGCAACCTGTTCAAGATTGAATGAGAGCAAGCAAGGGCTTTTGTTTTGTTGGTTCTTGCTGCCTCCGTCGAATAGGAGTTCTGTTTTAGTTTAGTGCTAAAAAAGTCTTGGGGTCGTGGCCGACACAGAACGCGTGAAGCATGCGCACTTACGAAATACACGGGGGATGCCTCCTTCAAGAGTTAAAGGCATTAATTTGAATTCATTGGTAGATTGGTGGGTAACACTTCTATCAGGTTTTTTAGTTATTTCCAGTCTGTGTTATGGCAAGTTGTTGTGCTTTTAAGCCATTGTGATCAGAAGATGTATATAGTCCTGAGGTGTTACTTTTCCAAAGTAAAGCCAGCTGCCTGCTTAGTTACGAACCTTTTTTCTTTATTTCCAAAATGCCATTTATTACAATACCAAAATTGTTTGTTAATGTGATACAGTGAGCTCGTCTTTCATTTGAGGTTCTTTTGAGCCTATCTGATAAAGCTCTTTTGATAAGAATATAATTGAGTGTCTTCTTAGAAGCCCCCGTTGAAGCCCCGTTGAAAAATAACAATTTCTATTACTTTTACTCTTGTTCTTTGGGTAATTTTGCACTATTGTAGATATTTATGTCAGGTTTGTAACTGATAAGGTGAGAGTGCTGATTTTGAGTTGATCAAAGTTCAACAGTTTTAACGTTATTGCATGCTTTTTTGCCGATGATGCACGTTTCAGGGGTAAGAGATAGTGCCGGTCTTTCCCCTCAGCCCTGTATACGATCCGTGTTTGAGGGCATTATACTGGGAAAAAATTGTCCCAAATGACATTATACGCCTGTCTGTTCAGTTGATGCTAGGAGTCTTGTTGACTGTAACCATAGCGTTGGCTCCGGCTTTTGAAAAGTCCTTGTAGGTGGAATAGGATGGAGACAAAAATTAGATTGAGATATGACACAGGTTTCTTGTAGCTCTTCTTGTAGTATACTTAGAAGATATGACCGAGACTTAAGGCTCTTCTTATAGTCTACTAAACAGATACGACGGGTCTGCATTGGTACTCGTTCAAATTCTCTGCGAAGCAGAGCTACGGGGTCTGGGGCTGGCCCCAGCAGCTGATATGTGGTTGTGCAATCGCATAGTTCCATTTATATACACTGAAGAAGATTAGCAGGATCAGAGAGAGAACCTATATTTAATCCTTTGACTCTTGGTGCTTCGCAGAGCACTCCATCGACGCGCTCCTCCTTCACTGACTCTGCTCCTCAAAAAGCCAGGCAAAAGGATCCTTCTCCATCACCCGCAACATAAGAAGAGTCCTTAACACTTAGTAGCACTAAGTTTGACGACATCGAGGAGTTAAAGCATTAACAAGTCAAGCAGTGAAAGTGGGTACAAAAAAGTCTGCGAAAATGTTGGAAAAAAGCTGCGTGTGTTCGACTCTGTTTTGCGACCAATCCTCTCAGAAAAAGGGTCCACTTTCCCCCTGCTTGGCTGTTTGGACACGGCGGATCTCCATCCAATCCAACGTTCACGTGAACGTAACATCAACTGACCCGACGCAAAAGAATGTTTTTAAAATCTTGATCTCACAACAGACATCTCAAGTTTGTATTTTTTAACTATACCCTCTGCATTATACAGCCTATGTCGTTATAGCGAGCTATTTGCAAACTACTGCATACCTCTAAAGACATCGCTCCTGCCACTTTGGTTCGCTTCGTTTTCATACATGCTGCTAATAACACCAAAACCTTTTTCCATATGGCACAGCGTGGGAGGAGCGAGCCTTCGGGCCCGACACTCGACGTTTGCGGACCAGGACAAACATTCCTCGGGCGAAAAGCAAGAAGTTCGAGTTGTCAGCCGTGGCAGCGAAGCTCTGCGCGACCATCTCTACCAACGGTCTCAGGACTTTAAAAACACGTTGGCCCGGTCCTCGGCAACGGCTGACGATGTTTTATCCGACCATCTCCCAGGGCGGCGGCGTCAGAAACTTAGGTCACCAACTGCGCCAACCGGAGTTCCTCTTTCCAAGATTATGTCAAATACTTTCCCCCTCAGCTACGAAAACTCGTTTAATCAGTGGTTAGCGAGGAACGACCTCAAGACCGCTGAAGAGCGCGTTTTCAGCTCTCTGCCCTTTTTCCCGACTTCAGACGGCCTGCGCACTGCTCGATCTCTGCAAGTGCCCGTCGAGGATTTGCCTGTGAAGAAAAGCTCGCTGCTGTGGCGACGTGAGGCGAACTTCATTGACGAGTTTGAGATATCCCAAGTAGCTGGGAGTGGCAAAGACCATCTCGTTATCCTGCATGGATACGGGGCCGGGAAGGCCTTCTTTTACAAGAACCTCGACGCCCTGTCCCGCGTGCCGGGCTGGACAGTCCACGCATTAGACCTGCTCGGGTATGGGAGGTCTTCAAGACCCAAGTTCAAAGTGAAAGCCCCGCATTCCACGCCCGAGGGTGTAACGCAGGCTGAAGAATTTTTTATTGAGTCTCTGGAAAAGTGGCGACAGAAGCGTGGGATCGAGAAATTCACCTTAGTGGCACATTCCCTTGGTGCCTATATTGGTTGTTCCTACGCCTCCCGGTACCCTGAACGTGTCAACAAGCTTCTCATGGTATCTCCCGCTGGAGTCCCCCGTAGCATTTACTCTATTCCGGCCTCAGAAACAGGCGGACCCGTGTCGTCAATATCTGCCCGGGCCCGTTTATCGATCCCAGGCTGGTTTCGGTTTCTGTGGGAGTGCAACGTAAGCCCATTTTCCTTGGTTCGCAACACGGGTCCCTTGGGACCCAAGTTTGTGTCAGGATGGAGCAGCAGACGCTTTGCCCTGCTTGACCCTGCCGAAGCCGACGCTCTGCACCGCTACACGTATAGCATATTTAACGCCCGAGGATCTGGCGAATACGCACTTAATTACTTGTTGGCACCCGGGGCACACGGCCGCTGGCCATTGGCTGAAAGAGCCCACAACCTCAAATGCCCGTCATTGTGGATGTATGGGTCGCACGACTGGATGGACGTCAGCGGCGGCCGTGAAGCGTGCAGGATTATCCGTGAACACGGCGGTGTGGCCGACGTAATGACCGTTCCAAACTCCGGCCACCACATTTATCTGGACAACGACAAAGAATTCAACAAACGCACAGTGGAGTTTATGAAATCGTTTCCCACAGCTTGATGTCGACATCGCCTCCGGCGCGGCCCCTACCGGGGAGGCCTGGTTCTGCTTCGCGGAATACTCTAATTGCTGCAATCACCCTTTATAGAAGCATGCAGCCTACCTGGGTTTGTTCTGCCCGGGAGGGGCAGCCAGAGGCGATAATCAACCTTACATTACATTAACTATTCAATATCTACTTAATTACCTGTCTTATCAAGATCCTCTCTCACGCTGTCGACAATCTTTCTTCTCTGTAGTTTCTGGGCACTAGTCAAGTAGCCATTCTGAGGGGTCCACTCAACCTTGCTGATGACAATGTCAGAAACATGCTCGACCGACTTGAGGTTGTTCTCCTTGGCAGTGTTAATCAAACTCTTGTAAATAGCGCTCTTGACCATGGGCTCAGAAGCAACTTCCTCGTGGTAATCGACATCAAGCTCGGCGCACAGCTCCTTGACTGCGTTTTCGAGTGGCACAATGATAGCCACAGGCCGATTCCGTTGATCATCTGCGTAGATGCAAAGGTTGGCAACGTACTGGTTGTGTCGATAGAGCGACTCCAGCTTCTCAATCGCAATGTACTCGCCGTTGAGCGTCTTGACCAAACTCTTCTTTCGGTCGACAATCTTAATATGGCCGTTGGGCAGGAACTCGCAAATATCTCCAGTCTTGAACCACCCGTCCTCAGTGTACGCCAGAGCAGTTTCCTCCTCGTTCTCAAAGTACTGGGGAGATATAGGCAGGCCCTGAAGCCAGAGCTCCCCCTGGTTGTTCCTGGCTAGATACCCAAATTCAGCCACGTCCACGAGTTTGGCATTAACTGCATAGCTCAGCTCCCCGATAATGCCGTACTCAAACCGGCCTGGGTTCAGAATCGCACCGTTGGCATTGGTTTCGGTTAGACCGTATCCAAGCACAAGAGGAGCAATGAGGTTGGAGATGAAAATCTGCGTCTCCTGGGAGAGAGCAGCACCGCCGTTGAAGACAAACCTCAATTGGCCACCGGTAGCCTCGCGGACTTTTTTGAACACAAACTCAAACGGGAAGTAATGCACGCCGTACGACGCCATCTTAAGCTTGAGATGGTAGGCACCCCAGAAAAGTTTCTGGGTTAGCCCAGGCTGCTTTCGAACGTTGGCCATGATCCCCTTGCGCACGTTCTCCCACACCGCAGGCACACCCACCATAATAGTCGGCTTGAACTCTCTAATGTCCCCTGCGCAATTCTTCATCGACGTGTCTGACACCGTCTTGGGGTTGCCGTAGCCCAAAACTGCACCCCACGCCAGAGCAGCTAGTTCGAAGGTGAACTCAAGAATGTGGGCAAGGGGCAAAAACGCCAAAAGTCGGTCTCCTGGGCGCACCACTTTGGCGTCAATGATGCCAGTAACTCCGGCCACTCCTGCGGCCACACCTTTGTTGAGCAGAACCACGCCCTTGGGTGTACCAGAGGAACCAGAAGTATACATTATAAAAGCAGTATCGTCTGGTTTGGGCGGCGAAGCTGGAACAGGGTGCTGCTTACCCAGGTTCCGGACCTCATCCAGAGTGTAGAGCTTGACATGTGGGTGAGCCTCGGCCAGCTCCTGGGCAGCCTTCTTGTCGTCCTCGTCCTCGAGCGCGTCCCGGTGCACCACATATCGGATATCGGTGGCTGACTTGAGCGGATTGATCAATGATCGCAGGTTATAGTTGTCGAGAAACACGCCCACTGTGTGGGTGCGCTCCATAGACACTGTCAGCCCTTCTTCGCCCAAAGTATCGTAGGCAGTCACTACGGGAATGCCCTGGGAATTGCACGCCAGGGCAGTCTGCATCCAGTCGGCAGAAGTCTGTGCGTAAATGTGGAATCTCTCGGCTCCATCTGGTTTTACGCCTATGTGGATCAGACCCGACGCAATATTAGTGATTTCCACCGCCAGCTGGTTGTAGGTGATGTACGAAAAGGGCGACAATTCGTAGTACTGCCACTTCTTGGTGGTTTTCACGTCTTTGCCGTCCACTCGTTTGGTGACCTCTTTCTCCTCTTCGTGAATCTTGATGGTCTTTCGAGTGCCCATACACTGACGGTCGCCAGACACTTTAATTGTGTACTGCACCAGTGAGTAAATGGTGTCGAGACCTTCAATATTGTACACGGTGCTTCGAAGAGCCTTTACAGCTCCAGCGTTTCTCCGCGGGGCCGTCTCACCAGGCTTGGCTGGTCCCACTTCTACAGTGTAAGGTTTTCCCATAATTAGAAAAAGCAATTGACGGTTGAGAATTGAAATCGAAATTTAAACAAAAAAACACTCCGTGTTTTCGGTGGAATCGATGGTGAATTTGAATTGAGATTTCCCAGAAGAAGAATTTAACCTGCGTTTATAAACAGATTCAAAAAAAAAAAATCCAAGCCACGAATCACAGATACAAGGGCAATTACAACCCCTTAATAGTGCGCACTTCTCCTTAAACTACAGCGCCACTAAATATTTACCGGTATTACTGCGGAATACACGTTGCTTCTACCACAATTCGTGTATGAAGCCAAACAAAGATTAGGCTTGCGGATGATAGAACCTTTCTAAAGTGGCAAAAGGTCAACGCTACTTCTCCCTTAGTGGCACACCTTGGGTGTTTTGTTTATCCTATCACAGATATTATCTAGATATAATCTGCACGCAACGGAATTGAGTGGAATATAACTAAAAATTACTGTTGTGTCTGAGCAATTCGTTCGACGACCCCAACCAAATTATTTAGTGATCAGTCTCGGGTTTTGTGCTCGTTGTCTCAGTAAGTCAGTGGGGTTTTATATACTAAACTGAGCCGAAGTCAGCAGGGGGGTGGGATGGAACGGTAGGGTGACGGGGGATTGGGCGGGGTTTCGGCTTGGGAACATTACATTGCGATGTGAGTTAAACTAAGGACGACATAAAATCTAATGTGCGATGATGACATGTACTTTACTTTCTGTATACCTAATGTGTGAGACTCTATATAAGAGTGTGTAGCATTTGCTGCTTTCCGTTGAATACTCTGTTGGCCGACAGCATTGAAGGGGCGAGATACTAGGATAGCCCAAGCAAATGTTCTTTCTTTCTCAACAAGTTTCCCCTGTGAGTGCTAATTTGACGCATCGATCGACACATAGTAAGTAAGGTACATCGCAACCTGCTGGACTCCGGAAGAAAGCGGAATCAAGGCAGGAAGAACCCCCTAATGAGCTTTGTAAAGCCTAAGTGGTTTCTTTCTCCAATGTAGTATCAGCGTAATTAGTTTATTCCTACACTTGTACCATTATCTAGATATTTGAATCGAATCGAAAATCGAATGTGTATGCAGTTTGTTTTGCGTAGATGGCTAGTTGACTAGTTTACGCACGGCTGATCGAGTTGCCTCGATGAAGTGTATGAAGCCAGCCACGCGTTAAGAATACACGGTAGGTTTACTTGAGATAACTTACTGGACCATAGAATATATTATAGATAGATACAATATACATTTAATTTTGTAGTGGCAAGTATGTTTCCCACTCAGTGAGAATAAGTCTTTTGGAACATGTGTTTTGTTAGTTACTATGGGAGTTAACTAAGATATGCATACACTGAGTTAAAATTATAAGGCTTTTTCTGTAGCCAACTGGAAAGTACTAAACACGGCATGGTAGAAAACAGCAATGCTGTAGATTATAAAGCCACGGACAGAGCGACGCAGCGCTGGCTAGTCTCCCTAATAAACTGTTTTACGTGCTTAAACCTACTAGAATTTATCAATTGTCGTGCTTCACGACAGGCCGAAAATTCGGCTTCACTTTGACATGGAGCGGGGTAAGTTTAGAGAACGAGAATGCACAGAGAAGGTACGGGCGGATTGGCTGAGTTTGAAAGGCAGCACGTATGAGCTTGTACATGCTTGTAGATATATATCTGAGTTAATGAGAGCATAGGAATTCAGCTTGAACGGCAGCTTGAACGGCAACTCGTATGCCCCAGCAGCGGCCAGTATCTGGCTGCTGAACATGAATTACATGATGAGAGAGAGAGAGAGAACTCACGACCTCGACCTCAAGTGCATATATGTAGTGTGATATATTTGGCTTAATGATGATATAGTATGAGTTAGTAAAGCCAGAAGATCTGGGGTTGTGCTCGAAGAACTGATATCTCTGTTTTCTTTCCCCACATTGCCAGACTAATGAGTTCATAAATCTGTTCTCGCCTAACTTAAAAGCTAACTTAAATCCTTTAAACTTGGCAAGTCTGCAGAAAGTTATTTTCTGCCATACTTCGATGCTTATACCCGATACATTCATTTAATACAGTCTTCTTACAAATGTACATGGCTACACAAGGCTTTAATTCTACTGCCTGAGTCGGTTTCGACTTGACCTGGACCCCAGCCCTGCTTTCACATGGTACTTACGACCGGTACTTACGACCGGTACTTACGACCGGTACTTACGACCGGTACTTACGACCGGTACTTACGACCGGTACTTACGACCGGTACTTACGACCGGTACTTACGACCGGTACTTACGACCGGTACTTACGACCGGCGCTGTATACTCATTTTTTGTTTTGAGCTTTGGGCCAAAACATATAACGATATAGCAATTGCGCTGCTCGACCCTTTTGTAGCTTCCTCGCTTTCTGTTAGATACACACAGTAAACCTAGACACCACAATCTACTAGTCGTCTTCTTCCTCTGTTCACACTATTATCCGCCACACTCCCACGTATTAACCACACTACAATTCTAGCTCTCGAAAATCCTCAAAACCTTCCAAAAAACCCTTTGCAACGAAGTATTAAACGAAGACTCTCCAGGTTTACAGACCAAACATTGCACGCGTAAAGTAAGTGTATGAGAATATTCTTTTCGACCTATTCATTACTAACAGTCAGATGTTTGGAACAGCAAGGCCCGGGCTGACTACGTCAAACTCGTCTCCTTCTGTGCCAACCGTAGGAGGTTCGAGTACGAGTAACACGGCTCAGTCTGCAACTGGAGGTCCGTTTGGCCAGCAGCAGCAGCAGCAGCAACCCAGTGCCACCAATCAATCACAGGGTAGCCCGTTTAGCTTTGGAAATACTGGCCAAAGTCAAAATCAAAATGCATCTGGGAATCCCTTTGGGACAGCGTCGTCGACGACGAACACCACCGGAAACAGTTTGTTTGGATCAAACAATGCCCAGCGCAAGTCATTCTCCTTTGGATCTGGCACGAATTCCACGAGCACGCTGGGATCTGGTGGGTTCTCCTTAGGGCCATCCGCCACCCAATCAAAACCAGGAGGACTTTTCGGGAATAATACTGGCAATGCAAACGCGTCAAGTCCGTTTGGCAACAGCAATGCTGGCACCAATTCAGCGAATACGGGGTCCACAGGCGGGATGTTTGGAAACGTAAACAGTGCGAATCCGAGCTCAACCACTGGTCTATTTGGAAACGTCAACCAGAATCAGAATCAGAGTGGAACAGCGACAAATGCGTTTGGCAACACGCTGTTTGGCCAAAGCACTGCTCCTTTAGGCTCAGGGACTTCCGGTACGGCCACCTTTGGGTCTGCCAGTGGGAGTGGAGGTTCGCTTTTTGGCAACAAACCAGCATCAAACTTTAATACGCCCACAAACAGCCTGTTCGGATCCTCTTTCAACCAGTCCGGTTCGACTCCACTAGTAGCATCTCTGGATCAGGCTTCATACTCTCTTGGCAACGAAGTCACGCCTAACCGATCATTGGGCCCCCTGACTCAATCCACGTCGGGTTCGTCTACACCAGCATCTGCTCGCTCAGGCAGGTCAAGCCCCCACAAGGCCGCTCCAGCACCGCGACTGCTGCTTTCGTACAGCCGGAATGCTCCTTACTCTGTAAGCCGTCATGAGAACGACTTACGACGTGCTAACTTTGCATATTCGACGCGATCGTCTGCCAAAATGTTTGACGAGATCACAAATCCGCTCAACACCGCGACCAAAAACGACATCAAGAAACTGGTTATCAGCAAATCACCCTATTCACTCGAGGAAATTACAGGCCGACCAGCCTCTCCAGCACCTGCCGGAGGAGCGATTCCTAGCACTCCTAGTGGTACGGAAAACGGTGCTAACAGCAAAATTGACAGAAGGGACCACCAATTGACCATAAGCCAAAATCATGATCTGCAACATCCAACCGCCAAGAACAACTCAGTGATACCGCCGACACGCCAGGACCTTAGACCTCCTGCCGAATCTCATTCGTCCCCGAAAAGTCTACTCGTCTCGCCGTTTGCGCGTACTCCCGTGAAAAGACCCCCCTCGAAACTCTCAAATGTTGTGTACATCAACCAAACAGCTATCGACGAAGGGTATTGGATATCCCCACCATTCAAGACACTTTATTCCATGACTCCAACTCAATTGAACAACCTTCCCAACCTGGTAATCGGAAGGAAGGGGTTTGGGCAGATTGCATTTGACGAACCGGTCGATATGACCACTATCGATGACTTCAGCAATATTCTAGGCAATCTTGTTTCCATCATGCAAGGGAAGATCATCGTGTATCCCAACCCAGCTACCAAAGATCCACCTGGATCTGGCATTAACCACCCTGCCACTGTGACGCTGGAGAATATGTTCAAACTTGACAAAACTACAAACCAGCATATCACCGACCCTGCGGATCCGCGATTCGCGAAGCACGTTGCCAGGCTTCGTTACAGCGTGGAATCCAAGGGCGGCGAGTTTGTCACATTTGATGCGAACAATGGCTCATGGGTATTTCGAGTCCCTCATTTCAGCGTATGGGGTTTAGTGGATGATGAAGATGACGATGACGAGGATGATTACGACATGGACGGTGTGAATGGCTCTGCGGGGCTTAAGGGTTTCCAGCCTTCACTACAGGCGGAAAAGGTAAACGGTTTGGACGAACAGAGGTTGGCAGCTGTAGAGAATGCTCTTTTGGAAAAAATTGATCAGGTTATGGAGGAGGCAAAAGATATACCTTTAGATGCCGGGACTGGCGAGATAGAGGATAAAGGATTCCAGGAAAGCCAGTTTTATCCACTGCAAGACCACGATTTGATGAGCGAATCGGATGTGGTGCAGGATAATGGAGGGGCTGAGAATGCATGGAGGATAGATTTAGACGATGGTGATTTTGGACAGCCAGTGATGACGACGACGACAACTACTAGACCTGATTTCCTCTCTGACTTTTCTCAAAGTGAAGCGCTTCTGAACAGATCTATGGCTGATGCTGACGAGGTCCTTGGACCCAAGATCGCTGACGACTGGAAAGAACAACTGAAGCTAGCTCGAACTGTGGATTCAACTTTAGCCGTGGATACTACAGAGCCACTGGCCCGCCAGAGGAAGAATAACTTTTTCGCTTCTAATGCTCCAGTGAACATTGCCAGTTTAGACCAGCTTTTATTCGGGGGCTTGAAGAGTCTCGATAGTACTGTTACTGAAACTTATACGCAAGCAGCGAAAAAGCTTCGACTTCCTGATTTTTCGACATTCGTACCCCTTGGAAAGTTTAGCTCCTGGCCAGGCACCCTTATCACGAAAATGGACCCCCCAACTGGCAGCTCCAGTTCAGGGATAAAAATTGTTCGGCAAACTAAGAAACCCATGACAGAAGAGGCTCTCGATGTGCAGGGCCATTTTAAACATCTTTTAAATCAAAGTGTTATTGAAAATCGCAAAAATGGCGCACCTGTATGCGCAGAAATCTCCAACCTTTCTTTCAAAGATATCAGCAAGGAGATTTTCAAGTCAGCCAGCCATCAAGAGCGTAGATTCTGGGAACTGTGCTCTTTGCTCTTTGACAAGGCTAGCCTTCAGTTCCCAAGTGACATTGCGCCATTCGTGAGGGATAAGCTTATAGAGCAACATAGGCGAGAAAAGCTATCCAGCTGGCTGGAGGATTTTGTGGAAGAGTCAATGGAGATTGAGGACGATGCGCTAGATTCCTCAAACTCCAGCCTCGACAATGTATTCCTTCTTTTGACCAGACACAAAATTGCAGAAGCATGTGAGCTAGCCACCAAAAGCGGAAATCTTCATTTAGCTACGCTGCTACCTTTGCTTGGTGCTGATGATGAATCGATCAGGGCAGATGCTAGGAGCCAATTGGATAGCTGGACATCTAACAAATCACTGCACTTGATACCCATCCCAGTGCGGAAGATTTACGAACTTTTGGCTGGAAATGTTCTAATAGCGGAAGGAGTTCGAGGCTCCGCTGGCGAATCGGTTGACAGATTAAATCTGTGTCAGGGATTAGACTGGAAACGGGCCTTTGGCATGAGCTTGTGGTATGGTACCTCCAAATCGGATGAAATTTCGCTTGCGGTAGAGCGCTATACAGTTGCGTTTGGCAAATATCAAGAAGTCGCTCAGCCATCAACAGTTGATTCTACAAACTTTGACCTTTGTTATCGATTGTTGCGGCTATACGGAAGCCCCAACCCGCAACTGTCTTCCATTCTTACCTCGCACGAGGGCTCTTATGGGACTGCATGGCTGCTCTACCAGGTGCTTGTAAAATCCTCAGGATTGTTCGAGGATGATGGAGCTCAAATTGGAGATAAATTGGCAATCGACTATGCGTATGAACTTGCTGGAGAGGGCCGGTGGATGGAATCAATCTATGTGTTGTCTGCCCTGGATAATGACGATGAAGCTCTGCGGCATGTTCAGCGAGTCCTTAGTGACAACACTTCGAAGTTCTCAACCAACCCAGCTGTTAGAGGCAGGCTTTCATATGCTTTAGGAGTTCGGGAGGACATCCTATTTGAAGTGGAAGCCCTGTTGGCGCGCTATGAAGGAGATTATCTGGTTGAGGCCAATAGGCTTATATCAGCCAAGTTGTGGAGCGAAGCCCATAAGACGGTGATAAACAAAGTTGCTCCCCGAGCTGTGATTGAGAATCAGATTGATCTGCTGATAGAGCTATTGTCGCGGTTCGACTACACGGATTCCATTTTCACCTGGGAAGTTGGAGGAAAGGTTTACTTGGAATTTTCAAACCTCGTCAAAGCACTAACTCCCAGTCTGAATACTGTTGACAAAGGCAACATCGAGGAGCGGATTGCGAAACTGGTGGGGCCGCTCTCTAGAATGACGGCAGGATCATTTGAAGTCAAGCTGGCTATTTCAATTATGGCTTCCTTTGTCAGCAGAAACGCCACTGAAGAATTTGTGAGTATATTTTATTGTGGGAGACATTTTATTTGGGAGACCAAACTAACTAGAAAACATATAATGGAGGCAAATTACTCGAGATGAAGATGGACAGCAACGAACACCTCAAACAGACGTTGGATCTATCTGTAAATTATTTTAGAACCAGGTTGAGAGCCTTTTAATTATTTGTATATTGTACCAGTATATTGTAACTATAGAAAGATTTTCAGCTGAGAGTAGTGGTACATATTATAAAAAGTTAGCACAAAACCCACAGACTTCATACCATTTCTCACGAAGAGCGGTTAGGGCTAAACATACATAACGCGAAAAACACGCGATGAAAACTGCAGGTAAATTGGACAGAAATGCTCCAGGAAGTATTGCTGGTCCTGGCAGGATACAAGTCAAACCTCATAAATAAAGATCCCAGTGTAATATCTTCGGCTACTGGAAATCAACTGCATCCTTCAGAACACACTCAATTGGTCCAGGTCGCGAAATTTGGCGAGTTACACCATGAAGTGGCTTCACGTATAGATTTCATTCAATCATCGTATATGAAAAACGCGTCGGTTGACAATTATGAATTCAGCAACAGTGTCAACCCCGGACCGTACTCATCATCGTGCCACTCTATATGTGGGGTCCTCAATCGGCTGCTGATACGGCCCTTGCGTGAAGCAATTATAACAATCGAGCGACAAGTACTCGACCGAGATAGCTTATACGTAGGGGGAGATAATATTGTATCTCTAAGCTTAATCACAAGCAAGACTATCAGGGAATTCGAGCGGCGACTTCTCTATTCCAGGAGCTTGCTTCTATTTATTATGGGAGACGCACAGGAAGGATTCCAAAGCCCTCCAGCCCATGAGATCATGAACAGACTAATGAATGATTGTATAACTGGATATCGGGATATACAGACTTTAACCACTGCATTGTTGGTAGACGTACAAAGCAGCTGGCTGCGCCTGTTGCGTTCCTGGGTTGTGTATGGAAGACTGCCTTTGAACAGCGAAACCGAGGACCTTATGATCAGATATAATAAAGTCACAGATGAATATTATATAAAAGACTTTCCATTGTGCATCAATGAGGATATCGCAAACGATATATTTATTATTGGAAGCTGCCTAAACAAAATGGATATCTTTGGCAGTGACGACTCAAAAGACCAGACCATGTTTCAGAGGTACCAGCAGACCATTGAATCGAATATCAAGCATCTATCCGAGGTCGACCTGCCTATATCTTTGGGCCAGTTTGGACAAGTTGTTAAGAAAATACGGGTTGCAGTTTATCAGAACATAGTGGTTACTATTCTCCCTGGCGACGAAATTCTGAGAGTGTTCAGCATGTTTCGAAGGGTAGCACTTTGTGGATCTTCAGAGTTTGTTCGCTTTTTGTGTGAGCTGGCCGACAGCAGCTCGAGCAACGCGCTGAAAAACGTAAAACATACGAATCAGGTTTTCAGAAATGCCATGATAACAAGTTTTGAGGACGTTGCGGTGGCTGATTCGGACGAGGAAGTGGCCAGACGTATGTTTAGCTTCACACCAACATCAGCTTTGCGGCAGAATCACACGCTCGACAGGTTTGATGATTTTTTGTTCGGCATACGTTGCTCGTTGCAAGTCAGCTTGTACTGGCCGTTCAATATTCTGATGTCACGACGGGATTTGGAATATTACAATCTTATATTTTCTTATGTGAGTGCTTTGTATAAGGCTAGATCGAAAGTAGAAGGGCTTTGGAGAGGGAACGACATGAGTCGACCCAAGAAAATGGCCACGAGAGTTAAAATGTACTTGGATGTCCTCTATGAGTACGTGCAGGTAATGGTGATTGATAAACAGTATAGTGAGCTCGCAAAGGTTGTTAATGATCAAGCTGCTAGGCAGGAAATGGACCCAGACCTGATAATATCGTCCCATCGAAAGTACTTGGAAAGGATTATTCGGGCATTGTGCATTGAAGACAAAGGACTGCGCACTCAGCTACGGAGGCTTTTTACCCACTCAATTGCGTTGAGTGGCAGTAGTCTACGAAATGAGAATGAGAACGAAGAACTGGGAAAAGTCCTTACTGATGCAATGGAGCAAATTTCTCAGATATATGAGAATAACTACAGGATCAATCCTGAAATGAGTCTACTATTACTGAAGATTGAGATGATCAAGGGTTAGCGCGACAAGGAAGGTGGACGTTGCCTCCGGCGGCTCCCTACTGGGGGGTTTTGGTTCTGCTTTGCAGAAAGAAAAGTGATGAAATATATGCATACAACACCTATTTTCTTATGACAAGCATGGCCTCTGGCCAGGCACTTCCAGGGAGAGCTTTTCCGCCTCGCGGAAGTTCTGACAATAAGCAAACTACGTTGGTGGTCGTTAACGTATATCATCCAGTTAAGTGAAAGTCATGAAATCTATGTATAAATAATTACTGGGTATATAAGTGTGTGTTACCCTAGATCGCCTTCTACAGGATCTTGTGACATTAATCCAGTTAATCCACAACTTTCTTGATCTTCTCAATGATATCCAGCAAACTTTTGGAAGCTGGAGAATCAGGATATTGGTCCAGAAAACTGTCACCAAAGTCACAAGACTTGCCAATCCGTGGGTCCAGGGGCACCTTTCCCAAGAATGGAATATCCATCTCTTTGGCTAGAGCTTCTCCGCCCCCAGTGGTAGGGCTGAAAATAAATGATTCACCCTTGCAGTTTGGGCAAACGAATCCACTCATGTTCTCAACGAGACCAAGAATCTTGATGCCAGCTTTGCGACAGAAATCAATTTCCTTTCGTACGTCTAGCAATGCAACTTCCTGAGGTGTGGTAACCACAATAGCACCATCTATTCCGCTCTCTTTCAGATACTGGTTTATGCTAAGATGCTCATCCGACGTCCCAGGAGGGGTGTCTATTATCATGTAGTCCACATCACCCCATGTAACGTCCTTCAGAAACTGTTTGATAAGTCCATTCTTCTTCTGGCCTCGCCAAATGATAGCATCATCTTGGTTGGGTAACATGAACTCGATACTAATCATGCTCAAGTTATCGCTGATATATATAGGACTCCATCCTTCGTTTGAAATGTGTATCTTCTCGCCCAACGCTCCCATTATTCGCGGAATGGAGGGTCCACAAATGTCCAAGTCCATCACGGCAACTTCAGACTCAGGGTCATGCGAAAAGGCCCATCCTAGCATGGAAGTAAAAGTGGATTTGCCGACACCTCCTTTACCGGAAAGCACGAGCAGCTTATGATTAACACCAGCCATACGACTTTTGATCTCGGGAAGGTCCGGGTCCGGCCCTTTTGGCGCAGAAGCGCATATTTCTTGGTTTGGACATCCTTCGCAGGCGTCAGCTTTTCCAGCTAGGTCTGACTCTGTTCCTGGACAGTGCTCTGGTTCAGGAGCTTTGAGATTATTGGTCCTTGGACCTGACTCTACTGGGTTTAGAGTAAGAGCAGGCATGTTGGCGTTGTAACCCGATACAAAGGCTCTTTTATAAAAAATAGTGTAAAGTAAGAATGATAAATCTTGATTTGAAATACTTCGTGGGACTTAGAGCGGACATAAGCGTGGGGAGAGATTCAAAACATTTGTTATTGACCACACTTTCCAGGTTCTCGGTAACTAGATGAATAGCTGGATTATAGACTAGAAAGCAAGTGTAACAAGCTCTAGGGATTTTAATAAGTATGAATCAGAGAAAAAGAGAAGCATAACGGGTCTGGAAGGCTGATTTTACGACCTCAATGAAGTGTGCTGAATAGAGCCTGCTGACGTAACATTACGCCATGGCGGAGTAGTTGAAGTTAAGAAATGTTGACTTTGAAGCCTGAGAAAATTACCAACGACTGGGCAAGCTAGAAGTAGTAATGAATATGATGGGTGTAAAAGAAGAGAGAGTAAACATTGCGAGACAGGGGATTAGTCTTCTCTCAGGAGAGCAGTGAGTCACAAAACGAGCTGGAGAAGTATCGTGAGCTGAATACAAGTTTGTGGATCACCACACTGATATATGCACTCTATATACCCATCTTCGCGTAAACTTGTGAGTGGGAACTCTCCAATGTGCAAGCATATTCTCAACGCCCAGGTCTCGGTGCGTACTCAGGTAGGTGTTTGCATTATAGTTGTAGGAGTATATAGTATTTCATTATCGGCTAGAGATTGTCATTCGTATTTTCTAACGAGTGCTGTCGCAAGTGGTACGACTGCCCTCAGTGTAGGTAGAGAGGCATTGGTGCGAAATTAAAAAAGCTCCAGAATTCGCTCTTCTAACCAGGCCACTTGGATAATGAAGACCACGCGTTGCAAAAGACAGTGGAGATGACATTTATCTGCAAAAAGTGTAAAAAAGCATTCAGAAAGGTACGCGTAGGCTAAGATCAACTACAGATGGTCTTTATGCTAACTAAGGACTTGACCGACTTTGACGAATCTGACTCTTTCTGTCCCCACTGCGATAACGAGTTTGTGATCCCTGCATTGACAGAAGAGGATACTGCTGCTAAGAAGGCTGCTGCACCGGTCGACAGTGTCTTGTCCAGGTTGTCCCATTTAGATGCTAGGCAAGTGAAATCAACTACTCTTATTCATTTACATCCCGCGAAAATCTAACCAGAATGATTCGGGACGGAGAAGTAGATGACGAAAGTATGGGATTCGACAGAGATTACTCGCGTCGTTTGGGTTAGATAGATATAAACGTGTACATTAGTAACTAGTAGTTATGCTATTAACTATACTATGTTTTCCCCTGCTGTAGTTTTTTTGCATCCTATAGTTTTTCTCGATTAGATATAGAGTGTGTACATTTGTTGCTTAACGAGACCCATGCTATTCTCTCCTTGATATTTTTTCGCCATCTTTGTGTTTCCACCATTTTCAGTCTTCACCATCCTTAGTTTTCCACTACATTTAGTCTTTCCATACCTTTAGTTTTTCACTAAAATATGTTCACCTCCTCCATATTACTCCCTCTCACATCGAAAGCCTCACAACTACGCGAATTTAATTATTTAAATTGATCGCGACCCACGTTTTTTTCCACTCTCTTAACCCCATCACACTCTTTCCGAACATTATGAGTCCGGTGAAAGAGGAAATCGCCACCGCAAATGGTGGCTCCATTGAGAACGACCAAACTACCAATAGCACCCAGGTGGACGCTAAGCCTGATCCAAACGTGCTGGCCGCTCAGGAACAGAAGGAACAGACCGTGATCGAAGAGCAGGCTTCTTTGCCTGATCACAAAGAACCTCCAATGGCACCGCCCTCGCGACCGTATACTCCGCAGCAGTCTGCTACTCCCGTACCCGTAGAGCTGTCGAAACAGGACCTGAATGCTCAACGGCGTAATTATTTCTTGGAGCAGCAGAAGAACTTGAACGCTCAAAAGGTGTCTGATTCGGTCAAGCGTTTCAAGTATCTGCTAGGACTGACCGATCTGTTTCGACATTTCATCGATGCGCGCGCACAGGTTGACCCGTCTTTTAAGCAGCTTCTTGACGAGGCGGACTTTGACAATCTGCGTAAGCAGAAGGAGTCTGGTAAGGTTTCCGAGGACCATCGTCACCGCAAGACAGAGAAAGAGGAAGATCAGGAGCTACTGAACGAAGAGACCGAAGAATCTGAAACGACCATTTTTACAGAATCCCCCGGATATATTCAGGGAGAGATGCGAGAGTACCAGATCCAGGGTTTGAACTGGATGATTTCGCTGTATGAGAACAACATCTCGGGTATTCTGGCCGACGAGATGGGCCTGGGGAAAACCCTGCAGACAATCTCGTTTCTCGGATATCTTCGGTACATCCGTGGCATTGCAGGGCCCCATATTGTGATTGTGCCTAAAAGTACCCTGGACAACTGGAGCCGAGAATTCAAGCGATGGACTCCCGAGGTGTCGACCATGGTTCTGCAAGGTGACAAGGAAACACGAGGGAAGCTGATAAGCGAGCGACTGCTGACGTGTGATTTTGACGTCTGCATCACGTCCTACGAGATGGTCTTGCGAGAAAAGGGCCAGCTGAAGAAGTTTGCCTGGGAGTACATTATTGTTGATGAGGCTCACCGAATCAAAAACGAAGATTCGATGCTTTCTCAGATTATCCGACTTTTTAACTCAAGGAACAGGCTATTGGTTACCGGTACTCCGTTACAGAATAACCTGCACGAACTGTGGGCTCTTCTCAATTTCATTCTTCCAGACGTATTTTCCGATTCTCAGGTGTTTGATGCGTGGTTTGAGGGCCATTCTGCTGACCAAGATGCGGTTGTAAAACAACTCCACAGAGTTCTAAGACCGTTTCTTCTGCGACGTCTCAAGTCAGAAGTAGAGCATTCGCTCTTGCCCAAGAAGGAGCTCAACTTGTATCTGGGTATGTCGGAGATGCAGGTCAAGTGGTACCAGAAGATTTTGGAGAAGGACATTGACGCAGTCAACGGTGCCGTTGGTAAAAGAGACAAGACGAGATTGCTGAACATTGTGATGCAGCTGCGGAAGTGTTGCAATCACCCATATCTCTTTGAAGGGGCGGAGCCGGGCCCGCCTTATACCACTGACGAGCACTTGGTGTACAATTGTGGTAAGATGCTTATTCTGGACAAAATGTTGGGCAGGTTTCAAAAGGAAGGATCTCGTGTGCTTATTTTCTCGCAGATGAGCCGAATGCTCGATATCCTGGAAGATTATTGTCTTTTCAGGGGTTACAAATATTGCCGAATTGACGGTAGCACGGCCCATGAAGACCGAATTAGTGCCATTGACGAGTACAACAAGCCAGACTCTGAAAAATTCATTTTCCTTTTGACTACCAGAGCTGGTGGGTTGGGAATTAATCTTACGTCGGCCAATATTGTTGTCATCTACGATAGCGACTGGAACCCTCAAGCGGATCTTCAGGCAATGGACCGAGCTCACCGTATTGGACAGACTCGTCAGGTCCACGTGTACAGGCTAGTCACAGAGAATGCTATTGAAGAAAAGGTCTTGGAAAGGGCAGCACATAAACTGCGACTTGACCAGCTAGTCATTCAGCAAGGGCGTGCCCAAGCGCACAATAACGCGACGAGTCAGCAGGATCTGTTGGGAATGATTCAGCACGGGGCTGAGGCTGTATTCAATCAAAAGAGTGGTGCCCTGTCGGCTGAGACAATGAATGATGAGAACATAGACACCATTCTGGCTCGTGGTCAGGAAAAGACAGCTGAACTGAACTCGAGGTACGAAAAGCTCGGGTTGGATGATTTGCAGAAGTTTGAGTCCGATTCTGCATATGAATGGAATGGGAAAGATTTCAAAAAGGGCCCCAATAAGGGAATGGCTCCTGGTAAATTTTGGATCAATCCAGGCAAGCGTGAGCGAAAGGAGAATTATTCTATTGACTCGTATTATAAGGATGTACTTGCGACTGGGCGGGCTCCTGCTAAACCTCAAGCTCCTAAAGCTCCTAAGCAAGTCAACATCCAAGACCACCAGTTTTACTCCCAGCGGCTCATTGATATCCAGGAGAAGGAAACCTCGTACTACCGCAAACAACTGGGCTACAAGGTTCCTATTGCTGATGGTGACGACAAAGATTTAGAAGCTCGAGAAGCTGAGCGCCAGTTGGAGCAGGCTGAAATAGACGATGCAGAACCTTTAACAGAAGAGGAAGAAGAGGAAAAGAAGCTTTTATCACAACAAGGGTTCAGCAATTGGAATAGAAGGGACTTTACTCACTTTATTCACTTGAATGCTAAGCATGGCCGAGACAACACTGAGGCTATTGCTGCTGAATTTGAAGAGAAGACTTTGGAAGAGGTCGAAGAGTATTCCAAAGTGTTCTGGCAGCGGTACACTGAAATAGATGGCTATGACAGGTACCTTGCTCAGATAGAGGCAGGCGAGGAGAGAGCGCGAAAGGTCAGGCAGCAGAAAGAGCTGATAAAGCGAAAGGTTGAAGCCTACAAAGCTCCGCTACAGCAGTTGCAATTTGTGGTCCCCGTTGGTCACGGTAAGAAGATATACTCGGATGATGAGGATCGGTTCTTGATGGTACAGCTTCACCGTTTTGGCTTGGATGCTGAAAACTTGTACGAGAAAGTAAGAGACGCCATCAGAGACTCACCAATGTTTCGATTCGACTGGTTTTTTCTTTCACGGACCCCAATCGAGCTGAGTAGGAGATGCGCCAGTTTAATTACAGCTATAGTTCGAGAGTTTGAGGGCACGACGGCGACTGCTTCGGCCAAGCGTAAGGCAAACGACAGCTGGGAGGAGGATGATGACGATGAGGATGAAGAGCAACCTCCCAAGAAAAAGGGTGGTAAGCTGGTTCATGGACGAGCTCTGCAGCTCAAGAAGCAGAATGGTAGCACTTCTCGGTCAAGCAGTAGAGCTACGAGCGTTGCAAGTGGGTAGATGTAAGATGTTGGACCACCCAAGGAACTTTCCTCTCTCTCTATATATATATTGCGTAAGTCGTCATTGACCGTTAAAGACGTATATTTAATGATTCAAAATATAATTAAAAAAAGAATTAGAAGAATTATAAAGACTAACTATCTGAATGGTTGTCTTTTAAGAGATAACTTAATATCAGGCCCTTTCTCAACTTATCATATACACACATTACAAGGAAGGTTTCTGGTCCAAATACTTCTTGATAGTGGATTCCAAAGACGACGGACTGGTGGTGGAAGCGAATCGCTCTACAACCTTTCCGTTTTTGTCAATGATGAACTTCTCAAAGTTCCATTTGATGCCTCTGAACCCCAGTAGCCCTGCCTTCTGACTCTTGAGGTACTCGTACACGGGGTCAACGTTGCTGCCATTGACGTCAATCTTCTTGAGAACAGGGAAGGTAACTCCGTAGTTCTTTTGGCAAAAGCTGGCAATCTCTTCTTGACTTCCGGGCTCCTGGTGTCCGAACTGGTTGCAAGGGAAGCCAAGAATCTCCAAACCCTCGTCGTTGTACTTTTTGTACAATTCTTCCAGGCCAGCATATTGCGGGGTGAAACCACACTTGGACGCAACGTTGACAACTAGCACGACTTTGCCTTTCAGAGAACTGAAATCAAACGGTTCTCCAGCCTTATCAGCAGGCTTTAAGTCGTAAAAGGACTTGATTGTAGTAGCAGAGGCCATTGCGTAGTAGCGGACAGAGTGACAGTAATTAGGACGGAAGAGTAAAGGAGCAAGTCTGACTTTTGACTGAGCTAAAATCTTGGCTGATATTAAATGCGATTCCTATTTTTTTAAACTTGGGAATTGCTATAGTCAAATCATGCAGCCGAACCTCGCGTATTTATATGACGTGAGATTGTCCAGGTTAGGGAATTTTTGCTCGTATGCAGGGCATTGTTAAGCCTTCAAAAAGGGCCCGCCGATTATAATCTACCCAGGATTATTTGCCATGCTATGCAAGAGCGGCTGCGGTACTTCGGAACTTGAATATTCCGTGAGCCTCCATGGTTGGAAGAGTATTGCCGGTGTTGAAAAGATCTGGCAGGCAGAAGAGGCGGATTGGGCGTCAAAAGCTCTGTAACTCGTAAGGTACCGTTACCAGTTCCTTCAAGGTAGAGAGCCAAAGCAATTCCTCCAGCCACTGTGAGGGGTTTGGCTTAATCAGTTCGCTGTTACACGCTGCTATGTCTAAATTAAAGATTAGCATTTGCCACCACCTAGTGTGACACATTGTTTATTCGGACACATTGTTTATTCGGATTAAACTCCTAGGAAACGGCTCAAGCTTGCCTTCGCCACTTGCCTGTCAGATCATCGGGGCCTTGCGCCATGCTTGTTATGCACGGGTATGGGAATACGAAGAGGCTGCGCCGTTATTTCGTGCATAGATTAGCTCGTATTTTTCTGATAGGTTCATCGCCTCGAAAGAATTTTGCTGACTACACATGTATTAATATTACTAAATTAAATGCTAAATTGACAGCTCCATGACAAATGTGACGAAAGGGTGATAACATGAGTCGAGACCTTAGAACATTGAGAATCCGTTTCCCGATTCGGGCAATTTTCTCCGCCTCTTTAACTGGCCGGAGTTTGCACACTTCTTCAGCATCGGCTCTTCGGCACTCCGTGACTTTCAACCTGATGAGAATGAGGGGCATGGATGCCACCTTTGAGGTACAATGTATAGTGCTATGGGGCACAAATAAGTCTAGAACACTGAATTACCGTTATCTTTACATGCCTGCGGCGGCCCTGCCGGAGAGGAGTTGATTCCGCTTGGCAAAGCGGGCTGATGGATCAGTCAGTAAGGAAAAGAGCCAAGGGATGAGTTCAATCGGTTCAATCAGTTCAAACGAACTGTAATTTCATTCTAATACTCTATTGCTGAACCGTCAAGAATAATCACGCATCACGGAATTGATCTAGTGCTTTTTGACTCGCTGTTTCCCAAGCCTAGTTTTCATTCTCGAGAACATCTGTTTCCACGGCCCCGATACCAATATAAATGTCGCCCGCCCAGGCCGCCCAGTAGACTCCTGTTTCATATCACTCTTGGTATCGTATTTGCCGTAAAACTTGTCGGCAATAGAAAGAATACTATTCCTCCTTTGTTGCCAATATTTCTTAGGTAATGACGATGAGCTCTGCCGAAAGCGCGACTTCTGCCTGTGGTGCTGCTGTCTACTGTCACCCCCGCGACTACTATCGTCTATATACATCTTTTCCGAAATGATGTCAATCTTGTTGTTTATTGAGAAGGACAGGGCATCGTCTAATATGGCGTTAGGGGGAATGTAGCTGCTGTTGCTGCTTGATGAAAGCCCAGAGCTTTCCAACTCTTCAGATATTGGACTAAGAGATGGCATCTTTGTTCCGTAGTGATGAAACGGCAGCATCCTACAGTATGACCTCCCTACTGGCCGATGATTACCGCTGCAGGGCCTAGCTCTCAGGTTGTGCGCTGCAGGAACCACTGGCTTCTTCTCACTGCCTGCCTCTGCTATCCGATTGACGACCAAAGAGCTGTTTGAAAAATCAAAATTGTCGCATTCGTTGGCCCTCGGTACCTGAACTATTATTGGGGTTACTGTGCCCGGCTTGGTTTTAAATAGCTGCCCTGGGGACTGCAGCACTACATCGGGCGGTGGACTCCATGTTGGACTAGGAGTGAAAAAAAACTTCTTCTTCGGACCAGTGCGTAGAGCTAGATAGGGTGCCTGTTCACTGGATTTATGCGAGTGATGTTTTGGGATCCTGACCGAATTGTGAAGGTTCGACGACTCCACTGGAAGTATCAGGGATGTTGTTAATGGGGCCGACACGAGACTCTGTTGTATGCTCCTTTGAGTATACATGTAGCGATAGACTTCGAGCGGAGGAGGCCCAGTGCAATGCAGAGAAACAGCAGGTTTTTCCTGGTCCCCTATATCTGAAGCTTCAATATTTATTAAACTCAGTGGTATTGAGTCTGGTAGCCTACGGATCCGGCGGTAGACCCTAAATGTGACCAAAATACCAAAACCAATAGCCAAAACCTTGCTTATCAACGGGAAGCAGATTTCAAGGAACATGTACCAAGCGATAGGATTACCCATATTCGTCGTAGACATGGTGCGTTTCCTTTTATCCAACGGACGTTGGGTTTAAACAAGTATTTTTCCAAAAAATTATGCTTTGGGGGACGGACGTGAATTCGCGCTTTATTTTTTTTATCTTGAGATTATATGAAAGAAACCCCTTATATACCATACGCCATAATCGAGCGTAAAAAGATCCAAACAAGAAGGTAGTTGTCTCCATAATATTGACATAAACCTGTTATACATTTTCAGGATAACCGATATATCGGTACGCCCCCGCCCAGCCATTGGCCCAAAAAAACATTGATATAGACAAAAAATAGTACACCAACTGCAAACTGATTTCATTATGTTAGTCCTCCAATGGTTATCATAAGTCTTTTAGTTCCCCATTTTTTTTTTGTTTTGTACTCTGATAGCATTGCGACCTAACATGGAGAGGTAGATTTGAGATCCCTTGCGATTGTAATAACCCTCGACTAACTAGCACGGAGGATAGTCCTCGATCAACTCGGATTGCAATCCCATTTGCTCTTCCTTAAGCTGCAACCATGCTATCCGAGAGAGAACAGGATCGCTCTTGGTCAGGTTTTTAATGTCGTCCACTTTTGCCGAGTCGACTACTAGCGCAATGGCATCATACCCACCAGCCCCAGGTACCACGCCTCCGTAAACACCATCTAGTTGATAGCATGCGTCTAAAAGCTCAGTCTGTGAATCTGGCTCTATTGATGCGCCAGACTCTTTAGTCATGAGTTTCAGGTACTTTCGAATGGACTTGAAGTTGTTCCGTAGCTGCTCAAGTAGATGAGATCTATGAGCATTGGAATTGGATGCTTCAGCGATCTCTGTTAGAGTATTCACCATGGCTGTATTGGCTTGGTCAAGTGATGTCCAAATTTGGTAGGCTCGCTCAGGATTGGCACTCCTCCAAGAAAGCACAGTTTTCACCATAGACGGAGTCTCCGATCCTCCCTGGACATCTCCCATAAGAAGGCTGAGGCCCTGAGGCAGCGCACAGGGGCTGCTCTTCATATCCCAGGAAGATTCGATGAGCTTAGTTGCTTTACGAAAATTATCTTGCGAGCTTGTGTTGTCCGATACGTCCCCTAGTAGTTCAGGCGGGAACCTTCGATACACTACCGAACCAAAAACTGCTGAAGCAATGTCGAACCCGGAGCCAACCTTACCCTGAGCTGTGCAATGTGCCAGCTGAGCCAAGTTGTGAATCAGCTGTAAATCAGACTGACTGTCTGGACTCAAGTCAGGTTTGTAGTATGATAACAATGCAGCGGTGGCAGCCACAGTGAGGGCAGCCGAAGACCCCAGACCTGTTTTGGGGACCTCTGAAATGGGTCGCGGGTGAATATGGAATCTCTTGGACCCGGGGAACAGTTCAGAGTCTGGTTCTTGCGAGTGATACTCATCATCTGAGAAGATGGAGATTGTGATATCGGAACCGAACCCAGGGTTGACATAAGAAAGAACCACTCTGACAACTGCTTCAACGAAGGGATTCTTGCCCTTGAGAGCAACAGTGGCTCGATTCTCGGGTTTGAACTCGTAGGTCCACAGGCCGTCTTTGAACTGGGGGCTTTTACAAGCTATCAAGGTGCGATCCTCTGAAGTAACAGGAGTTCCCAGGACGACAGCATGTAATCGAGCGGATAGAGCCACTACGTAAGCTGAGTACAGCGGGTCAAGAACCAGATAACCTCCAGCCAGAAATGCTTTGCCGGGAGCAGAAAAAGCCCGTGGCATGAATTTGGTCATTTGTGCCGTTGTGTGTGGTTTGTAGGTATAATGGAAGTAATTAGCGTGGGGATCAAATCAACTGCAGTGATTTATAGATTTGAAATTTCATTAACGCACCAAACCAAAACCTGTTTTTCAAGACCACCACCTTGAATAGAGAAGAAAACGAATTCTTCCGGGAAAGTAATAATAATAAATAATAAGAAGGAAGAGAAGCTGATATCAGGATCAACTTCACTTGTCGACGGAAAAATAATAACAGCCAAAACGAGAAATCAAGTGTGAGTTTACCATTTTTTGACGTCTGAGCGGCACAAATATTGAAGGGATCCAATAGCATTCACCAAGCTTTGCATTTCTCAGGCTTTGACAATTATCAATCTTCTGCATTTTTCCTGATTTTTTGTACTAGAGTTACTTTATATGCGCTCATAGAAGTGGGACACGGTCATACACAACATGTCAGATAAATGCCCAGTTGACCATTCGGCCAGAGATGTATGGCTACGCAACGGAGGAGAAGGCAGAGAAGAACAACCAGACTCTGCCTCTAGCGCGTGTCCCGTGGATCACTCGACATTTATGAAATCTCAAACCTGCTCATCGGATAAATTAGAGCATCCTGGTTCTAATTCCAAACTACCCGATGGTATACAGTTATCTGCGGAACGAGAGGTATCCACAATCCCGCGCCATGGTGCGGGTCAAAACTGGGTGTATCCATCACAAAGACAGTTTTTCAATGCCATGAAACGGAAGAACTTTGATCCTAATGCCAAAGACATGGAGACTATTATACCTATTCACAATGCCGTCAATGAACGGGCGTGGATGGAGATTCTAAAATGGGAGCAAGATCGAGGTGGTGAAAAGTGTGGAGGTCCCGAGCTCGTCAAATTTCAAGGAGATGCTACTAAAATGAGCCCGCGAGCTCGGTGGAACAGGATGTGGGGATTACAGAAGCCGTTTGACCGTCACGACTGGGAGATTGACAGGTGTGGCACTCGGGTGGAGTATGTGATTGATTTTTACACTGGGAAGGCCAACCCGATGTTTCCAGATCTTCCTAGTTTCTATTTGGATGTAAGGCCAAAGTTGAATACGCTTGAAGGATGTCGAATGAGATTGATGAAGATGCTGGGGTTTTGAATTGTTAAGGGGTGACGAAAAGAAGCAGTGGAGCATGAATTATGCTTCATAGAGTTGAAGAGTCAATCAAATGTTGTCGGGGCTGCGTAACCTCTATTTTGATGCAAGAAAGGGCTGAGTATGCTCAAAGGAAGTCAGCACAGTCAGAAAATCGGGTGGATTATTCTCTATCTATGAATCAGACTTTTACGGGCGCAAAATGATACAAAATGTGATTCAGAGAATTACTATAATATGTACATAGTTTTAAAGAATGTTTTTATTTTTCTTCAACGTCCCATGAAGTTGCCTTGACTGCTGAGTTTTTGCATTCGCTTGTTAGTTAAATCGACCCTCAGTAGATAGCCTTCGCCGTAGCCAGCTTCTGCTTCGCAGAAAGTGCTGACGCTATAATAGATTAAAGATGAAATACTCAGAACAAACAAACTTCTGGTGCCCACCGGATGATGCTAACTTACCTCACCAACTCTGGTGTTCACATCAAAGTACTTTGCAACACATCTGTCAAGACACAAACTCTCTCCCTTGTTCAAATCGCCCTCGTTGTACTTCTGGGTGATGCACTTTGTATGACAGATGTCCACCAATCTGTTGAACAGATCGCTGACCATGTCCAGCTCGGCCTCAGCAGCCTCCAACTTGGCGTTGTCGACGTTTCCAGATGATTTTCCTACTCCCAAGAAAGACATAGTTGGTGGTGTGTAAGTGGTCCCTTTCTGAATGTGATAGGTGTTTTTTTAAAATTTAAGTAGCCACAATTTTCATATCCACAAGAGGATCTTCATATTTCGGTCCTTAAATTACAGGCCTTAAATATTTCAGTATCTTATCGTGATTTTTGGCATAGAGGTTCATGTTGGATTGGGTTGCTACTGCAGAGACTTCCGGTTAAGTTCAGAAAAAGTGGTAAACAGTATCTTGGAGACCTCGAGTTGTTTTTTCTCTTGTATTATTGTTAGTTACCAGTGAATTGCGTGTTCATCAGCCTCCAAGACAAAAAAACCCTCTCTTCTCTATATTTTGGATCAATGACGTGGAAGCTAGGAGGGCATTTCAGGGCATTGTCAGTGCTGCTTGCACTCACGACGATACGGGCCACACATGCCAAGGATGGTGATGCTGATCCAGACAGTTATTTATCTCTGCCAAACCCGATATCTGGCCCGCCGCCATATTGGGATGCCCAAGGCTCTACCTCCTTTGTAGACAGTAAAATGGTGCTGACTTCGTTGTCTGAAGGCAACCAGGCCGGATCACTGTGGAGTTCATATAAGAATCCATTTGACGAGTGGACTCTGGAAACCACTCTGAGTGTTTCCGGCCCAACATCACCGGGAGGTGGGTTGGCCTTATGGTACACTAGCAATCGAAACGAACAGGGAACCGTCTATGGGTCGCGAGACTATTGGGATGGTTTGGCTGTTACTCTGGACTCATTGGGATGGGACGAGGCCCCAGCGGCCCCAGCAGACGATTATGGGGTTCTTAGAGGCCACTTGAACGACGGTTCGTTGAGCTTCCAGTCGCTGACTAACCCAGGCTCAAATGCATTCTCACTGTGTCGATTGAAGTATCGAAATACTGGAGCTCAATTCACCATTGCGGTAGGATATGGGAAAGGTGTTCTAGCAGTTGATGTAAATGGACAGCGATGTTTTGAGACAGATAAGGTGGTACTATCTAGGGACCAGTTTTTCGGTATCTCGGCTAGCAGTTCGGCCTCACCAGACAGCTTTATTGTCCATCGGATGCAGGTATTCCCCAGTTTCAAGGGAAAGCAGTCAGAGTTACAAGTTGAACATCGTGATACAAAAGCGGAAGACACAAAGGAAGAACCTGCAAAGGAGCAGAATGAGGCAGCGCCGATTGAGTCTCGGGAACAGTCGACTACTACTATCCAGTTAAGCATCGAACAATTCAACGCTATTATGGCAGCTATTGGCCAGACCAACGACAAATTGAAGAACGTGGATCAAATATTTGAAAACTCCAAAGAGTCACTGCACATAAAACATGAGATCCAACATCTTGAGTCGCGCATTGATCAGGTAGACAGAGCCCTGAAAGATTTCAGCCAGGGACTGAATCTGGATTCTCGATACGCAGACCAGAAGCAGCATGTCTCTGTTGAACTTAGCAACCTGATGCAGCGCATTGAGAGCATCGACAAGGCAGTCAAGGATCACACTTCAAACCTGGTCGGCTCTTTCTCTGACACGGTCAATACTGCCATATCAAACGGTGGAAGCAGCATCTGGGTGGTATTTGTGGTATTTATTTTCGTCCAGGGTATTATGTTTGTTGGATACTCAGTGTACAAGACCCGTCGGTCATACCACCAGAAGATATTGTGATTCGCTGTGTGTTGCTACTTTTTATATATAAACTAATGTACATGTCAATATACCACTCGCTAGGCCCGGATGGCAGGAGGGGATACGCTGTCTCCGGTGAGGTTTGGATTTTACCACTCTCCCTACATTGCTCTCTACTCTTTCACAGGTCCACGAACCCCGCGAAGCGGGACCAACCTCCACGGAGTGGCCCTGCCGGGGGCGCTGCATTACTGGTAATTGTTCCAAGGTGCAGGCTGCCCTTTCCAACTTTGCACTTGAGCCTGCTGAGGTCGACCTGTGGGTGGTGCCCTGTTGTAGGGTGAATTCTGCTGCTGATGTTGTTGCATTTGCTGTTGCTGAAATTGTTGCTGCTGAAACTGCTGAATTTTCGCCGATGCGCTGAACTGATCGTAGTTTATCGGTCTCGCAGTCCCCTGGTTCATCATTTGTACCGGTGATCTTTGCTGCTGCTGTGTCATACGCTGACGTTGCTGGTCATAAACTTGTTTCTGGGTTGGTGGGCGCCCAGGTCCTGGTCGATCTCCTCCTGGGATACTGGTAGAACGCATCTGTGCGGCCGATATATTACTATTAGGATCCATACCAGCAGCGGCAGCAGCTTCTTGTTGTTGGAGAAGAGGAGGGTTGGGTATTAGCACAGATGGTGGCTTTTCACCCTCTAAAGCACCTTGGTACGGAAGGAGGAGCGGCAGGTTGGCAAAAAGGTCTACTGGCGGGCGCACTTGCTGGTCGTCACTACTGTCTTCGTCGTCGTCATCCTCCTCGACCCTTGCAGCCTGCTTTTCACGTTCAATTGTAGCCGTATTGGTTTCCAGCTTAGATGTCCAAAATTTAGTCCACTGCTTGTTTCGCTCGATTCGCTGTGAGTTTATGAACTTGCCAAACGACACAACCGAGTCGAGGGCTTCACCCCCGTGCAAGTTCTCCGGATCTTTGTATTTGGGCTTTGTCGCAGTTGTCCTCAGGCCCAGCGGCGGATACTGCGCGTCTATAGACCCGTGGATGCTGGAACCAGGGATAAAAAATAGCTGTGAATGCGACGTGTACATCGGATGAGACATCGGTGCGGGTGGCTCAGCGCGATACGGAGGCAGCATGCCCAGGTTCAACTGAGGAGTGGATACCATCTGCTGAGGAACAAACGACCGCTGAGGGGGTGGTTGGTTTATAGAGGCCTCTAACGACTGTCGGTGATGAACCTGTGCCTGTGCTTGAGCTTGTGCCTGAGCCTGAGCAGCAACCTGAGCCTGCATCTGAGCCTGAGCCTGAGCTTGAGCCTGAGCTTGAGCCTGGGCCTGGGCTTGCGCCTGGGCTTGTGCCTGAGCCTGTGCTTGCGCCTGAGCCTGAGCCTGAGCCTGCGCATTAAGCTGCTGCTGCGCTGCTAAAGTCCGCTTATCGGCTATGATCGGGTCAGTCTCAGTGAACCCCTGACTGCGTGCGCGACCTTCCCAGTAGTCATCCCTGACTCTCTTCCCGTTCTTGATGATACGTGACCCAAACTGGCGGTACATTGACCGTGCTGTCACCACTGCTATCGGTCTTGACCGGAACGAGTATGGGATGAGGTTTTGGTTGATTAACGTCTCTTTTTCCTGCTGTGTTGCGATTATCTTATACAGAGACTTGAATTTGATGAATAATAAATAGGAATCCCGGTAGTTGAGGGCCTTGGAGGCCTCGGTTGCAAGCATGAACAGCTTACTTCCTCGCCCCGGAAGCGTGAAGGTATTTATCACGTATTCTCTTCCATCTAGCAAATGTCCGTCCGGGGTCACCTTGAGCTCCCCCTGCGCGTCAATCTCCGTCGAGACATACTCGTCCTGTTCCGGAGTCAGGTCGGGACCAGTGAACACACCTAGTTGCAGCATATGAGCGAGCTATCTTTCAGACTCTCCAAAATGTTAATTGTGTAAATCCACACGCGGCATTCTCAAAAGTGACGATGTAAAAGCCGCATTACGGTGTGGCGAACAACTATCGAGCCCTGCCCCTGCCATGATGAAGTCCTGGACTTTCTGCGAAGCAGAACGGAAGCCTCCCCAGCAACGTCCACATGCCTCTGGCGGCCCCTCCCGGGGAGGGTTGGTTATGCTTCGTAGAAAGCGCTGACAGCGTGTAACAGTGCGTAATATATTGAAACCCCACCACTAAACCATGGCTTGTCCTAATATATAATAATACATTCATAATACATAATAATATTTCATGCGGGGGTCATGGAGTCATGGACTCGTCGCCATAAGCACTCTGTAACGAAGAGGCCGGCATGGTCACAGAATCGAGAGACGACCACCCACTTGAGGACACCACGTAGCACAGCGACGAGCCTAGCATCGAGGAAGCCTCGGCTACGCCAAACATGTCCTTGAACTTCTTCTGGCACGCGACCGCGGTGATGCGTTTGTTGCGTTCCTTGGACAGCTCGGCCGAGATAAAGCGCCATTTGGCACGCTCACCGGGCTCCAACAGGTCCTTGAGGCACTCGATGTCGTCTTGGTCCCAGGCAGCCCGAGAGCCACCCATCTGGGTAATATTGGTGGCAGAGGAAGCCCCTGCTGGAGTATGTGCTGCAGATTGGGAGCCTGTAGAGCGGTCTCCAGGGGTCGACCTCGACGCACTTTTGCCCATTATAGTGTAGTATCGTTTCCTCACCGAGGCTTCGTTGTCATTTACGGCTTGTGCTATCTCAGACCACTGCTTGCCCTGCTTTTTCAGCGCTACTATTATGTCGTCCTGTTCGGGTCTGAACTTGACGGAACGACGTCTTTTATGGGCATGAGGCGATGGACTGTTGTAGACGGGTTTAGCATAGGACATGTGCTGATCGCCTGGGCGAGTTCGGTTAGCGAGCTCAAACGAAGACGAGCTGTATGGAGAAGTAGGGCGGGTCAATGGCGTCGCTGTGGAAGACACTTGAATGTTGGTGTTTGCAGGGAAGCTGAAGGGCGGGTAGGTAGTAGCAACGCCGCCAGAGTCTACTGCAGGCTGATGTTGGTGGTGAGAAGGGCTTGACTGAGGGATGAGAGGTTGCTGCTGGGGCTGATGCGAAAGCTGGTGTGATATTTGGTGCTGTTGCTGTTGTTGTTGTGATGGTTGGTGTGACTGTTGTGGTTGCTGCTGCTGATGCTGTTGATGCATTTGAACATCCGCTTGAAGGCCACGGTCAGCAGGAGGGTCTACTCCTGGCATTGAGGGACCGAGTCCATGGTGAACCATAGACACATCTGCTAAATGAGATTCTGGTCCTAAATGGGACTCTTGACGGGACATTACCCTAAGAATGGATATAATGTTAAAGGGTGTCGTCTCCCGTCGGCCCAAACAACCCCTCTACAAAACACACAGGATAGTTTCTAACCGTTCTTTTCTTTCAAACGTCTTGAAGACTCTCTCTATGAGCAGCTGCTTTCCCCCTGTATATATAAGCGCTTCTTGTTTATTTTTCGTCCTGAAGTGACTCTATAGGGTGCCTTGAATACTTCTCCGGAAACAACAGAGTCACCAGGTTACCAAGCCCCCAATTTTTCAAAAAACAAATCCGTATTTCGAACAGTATAGTGCTACGATGAAAACAGTAAACAGTTTCCCCTGGGGGTGTGTATACGGAAGGCTGTATATAGGCCAGCGCTGAACAGTCAATTGATGTTTCCCAGACGAATTGGATAAACTCAGACGTTGTTGTATGTGTATATTATAGGTCTGGTGACTTTGAATGCTCCTTCTGTTTCTGTCAAAGCAAATAAGAACCGTCGCACCGGGTCCAACGATGTAATGTCTAATTCTATGTTGATATGTTTTTTAGTTGGGATTATTAAGTCAGCACATAATCGTCCCACATAGAAATTAAATAGAATGGGAAGAAACCAGGTGGAAGAAAAATAAAGTAAAATAAGCCTTTTCAGTGCTGAGCACAATAAAAAAATTTAAAAGCAACCTCCACTGAGAGTGGGTCCGGGCCGTACATGAAATGTTTAAAAGTAAACAATATGACTGAGCACAGAGTTTTTTCTATTTGTTTTGGTTTCCCGTGCTGTACAGTTGAAATCGAAGATTGAATGTCGATCGATTGTATGCGATGGGAGCAGGGGAAGCAGGAGATCTAAGGACCTGAAGGCAGTGATGCCACAGATATATGACTACAGTAGTTAGCGTTGTAAATAGATTAGTGTATTGCTGCTTATCAATGACAGAAATAAAGGAACCTCGGCTCGCTCTCAATGGCAGAGCAACGCGAGCGAGTCAAATATATTCTGGCACCTATAACACGCGAGTCTTTCCTACTGTGTATTGAGGAAAAACCTGCCATCCAGTAATACAATTTTTTCGGCTTTTCAAATTTTCAAATTTTCAATTTTCAGTCTCAGCTTCTCAGTAATTATTTCAGCTTCATTTGCAGCGTGTAGTTTCCAATGCTGTAAAGCTTGCAGATTAGCTTCAGCTCTACCTATCGCCATCTCTGCGAAGCAGAGCTACGAGTTCTTGGGATTGGCCCCAGCAGCTGTCACGCCTGCCTCCGGTGGCCCCTGCCTGGGGAGGGTTTGTTCTGCTTCGCAGAAAGTGTATACGGGTATCAATCAAAACAACTAATTGAGCTTTCAATCAAAAAAATTCAGGTTTCAATATCAATCTTTATTCAGCAAGAGCATGTTTCACTTTTCAGCTTTCAGCACCGCAACTACCTTCACTACACGTACCCATTGCACCCTACTCTCTCTACGTGTATACTCTAAGAAATAACAAACAAAATCCACAGTACCACCAAAAAAATGTATCAACGACTCAATCTTCTTAATAGCATTGAACAGGCTACTTTGAAGTATGAGGTGTCATTGCCAAATTCCCTCTAGTCTCTCTTTCCCCTACACTCGCTTATTTTTTTACAAACGGTATAGTGAATGAGAGACATGTAAAGCAAAGAATCAGAAATGGAAAGAAAATTTTGTGACATTTATACTACTGCAGAGTGCGGTGGTGCGGCCGTCTCACTGCTAAACTCACCGCCTTGCTGCATTCTGGCGACCTTACAATTAAACGGTGCGTGCGCCGTGAAGAAAGCGAGGAAAGAAGTAACCGAAAAGGCTCGCTGTTTAAAAGCGATATTTTGTTTGACTCATAGGAATCGCCATCGGCGGGACCACTCTGCGGTGGGCTGGTCCGCTTTGCGGAAATTGATTGTTTACGTATACTGCGTTGAGCTTCTGTATTAGAGCTTCTGTTAAGTTCAATGCAAATTTTTGCCTACTTGATCAGTATTATTGAAGAGTCAAGAGGTATGACGAAGAGATTTTGCAGGATCGAGTGGTTCTCCACCGCCCGTTATAGGACCAAGGAATAAACAGTGAACAGTGAACAGTGAACAGTGAACATTTATTTACATGTTGCACATCGTGCAGTATTACGAGAGATTAAACAATTGAAATGACAGATTGAGTGAATTGAGCGGAATTTACTGGTTATTATTTGAAGAATAGGAGTCTGTCATGTTAACAACGGTAGTTCCGTTCTAGCGAGTTTATAGCCCTCTTCGTGTTCTGTTATCTCGGCAGAAAAAGCAAGCGTGATTGATCGCTTTAGTTATCTCCGACGAGCTGCATTACCAGTTATGACTGGCGTCGAAGCAGACCGATAAGTTCAGATGTCTGCGAAACACAGAGTGAGATTATAGTGCTATTCAGGACAATAATTATTCTCGTCAAGAATACAGAGTTTAAAGTAAAAATACTAGAGACTCACGATAAAGAAGTAGGCGTGATGACGATATTTGCAGCATCAGGTATATAAGTAACACAGCAGCATACCACTCAGCTCGCTATACACAGTACAATAATCGTGTGATCTAGACTAATCTATTTTATATTTTATATTCAGAGTACAGAATTACACTCACACCATCTCACGAAGGAAGGGCCCGGCCGGAGGCCAGCATATTTTTTTTTTGATTGTTTAACTATCGCAAGGCCATCACAGAAAAATCTTTGGTTTGAAAGATTCACACCTGCGGGGATCATACTCGTCGTGTGGCGGTAGCACTATCTCCGATAGCGTTGAAAACAAGTATTTGAAGATTTATTCAGAGGGACAGATGATGCTGAGTATTCGGATCACAAAGACTTATTTGAGATGGCTACTATTGGCATGGCGACTAACCGTACGAAGAATGGGGTCATCAATGGCTCTGGAACTGATCGTGGAGTTACCGAACCTGGTATCCCGGTAGATAACTCTCTTCCAGTAGAAGCGTGCTCATAATCATGATGTACTTAGGGCTTCGTCAGTTGCTGAAATAGCTGGTTACGTACATCTCGAGAGTTTCCAGGGAGAACCAGTGTCCTCGGCTTCGTGATTTCAGCTATATGCAGGATGTTTCCGGGCAAGGCTGATCTCGTGGTCCTTTTTTTGATTCTGGAAGATTTGTGAGACGACAAACCCTTGAGCTATTGGGAAGCTCTATTTTAATCTGCCATGAAAGGACTAAATCTGATCATGAGGAGAAGATAGCCCATGGTGATATTGCTGGCCGGAATATGAGAGTGGTCAATGGTAAGGTGTCTCTTTAACTTTGCGTATTGTGCAACTGCGAATATGGAAGATGACTGGATCCGGTTATTATCTTACTTCGGCAGTAGCCGCGACGAACTCAGAAATGTTCTTGGTAAGGATGTGTTCAGTTAACGGTGTATTAAGCTGCTGCATTTGACTCACTTCTTTAGACTACACGACTTATAACAAACTTCAACAGAGCTGTTCAACCAATTGACGAATGTAAATCGACTGCTGCGTGGCGACAGTAACAGTGTTCAAAAGGTGGCTGACTCCTAACAGGGCAGATTAGAGAACTCTGACGATAACAAGTAGAAAGTTGGCAGAATAATTAAGGTAAAATTACAGCTTAACTATTACCTATAACTATTTATATAAGTCGCTACTGTATAAAGTATCTCTCTCTGTCTCTCTAAAATTTACCGGTCTGCTCCGGAACAAGATCTATAACACGTCCGTCTTTCAATCCGGCCCGAATGTTTCGGAGAACGGTCATCTCCATCTCCCACCGTGTCTCAACAGTATGAGTGCCCATGTGAGGCAGCAACAATATATTCTCATTCTCTACCAGCTTCGGATGAATCTTAGGCTCAAACTCATACACATCGAGTCCTGCACTGGACACTTTCCCGCTCTCGAGAGCATCAACGAGAGCCTGCTCGTCAATCACAGCCCCTCGAGCAGTGTTGACAATCACAATGCCATCCTTGCACCCAGAAAGGAACTTGGCATCCACCAAGTGATGAGTGTTCTTGTTCAGAGGCACACTGATGTACAATACATCGCTTTTGGCAGCCAACTCTTCCTGCGTAGAAACGTAATCGGCGCCTCCCTCAAGCTCAGGACTAAGTCGATGACGATTGTAGTACAGAATCTTGGAGAACTTGAACGGCTTGGCCTTGTCTCGGAGAGTCTGTCCGATTCCTCCCATGCCCAAGATTCCGAGCACTTTGCCCTCGGGGTCGTGCGCCTGAGGCACATTCTTGAGCCAGTTACCCCTTCGCAGTTCTACGGCAGCCTTATTGAAGTTTCGCAAAGCACCGAGCAGCAAATACAGACCCGTGTCAGCCGTCGCCTCGTCCACAGCGGCCGGGGTGTTGGATAGTTGAATGCTTCGCTTAGTCAACGGCTCCACTCGTATAGTATCGTAACCCGCACCGTGGTGGCATATGAATTTGAGCGATGGGGGAAAGTGAGACGCCAAATCTTCGTCGATAAGCCCGACAGTTGCTTCACCTGCACCGGAAGCAAATATAGCAGTGATATCGCTCAAAGACGTCTTCAATTCGTCGATAAACTCCTGACGAGAAGTTGCTTTAGAAACACTGAGCTCAGCCACGTTTGACAATTCCTCCCATTCCTTGTTGGCGTGAACGATCTTTCCTAGCAAAACTACCTTTGGTTTGGCCACCATTGTATCAAGTCTATTCCAAAGTTTCTAACTTTATGAATCACTAATATTCAAACTGTTGAGTGACGAATCTTTCACCATTTATACGTTCCTATTTGACACCTTCACCCCCGCGTGGGGGGCCTTACCCCACTGTATGTACCTGTATTAAACACATCTTACAACGGCCCCCGCGGGGGCTTTTTCATCTTCACGGGTTCTTTCAGGTACTGGAATTCTCTGCGAAGCAGAGCTACGGGGTCTGGGGCTGGCCCCTCCCGGGGAGGGTTGGCTCCGCTTCGCGGAAACCTCGTCGGTTGGCTATGCAGAAGGTGAACGTAAAATCAAAATTAATATAGCTACACAAACGAGTCGTAAAATTCTCTGCGAAACAGATCTATAACGTCTGGGGCCGGCTCCAGCACCGTTCAGCTACTCGGTTTCTTCGAACTCGTCCTTCACTCCAAGTCCCATTCCAGAAACATCGTAGCCCTCGCTTATGAGGTAGTCTCTGAAAGCAGCATCCTCAGACTCAAGAGCCTTCTGCATGTCGGGGATCAGAAACCAGGTAATGATAGCTCCAACTATTGAAAAGGCGCTTCCTACCAGGAAAGCACCCTGTTGGCCCTTCAGGTCATTGCCGTTTCCAATGGCATTCTGAATAGGCGTAAAAACTTGAGTTCCAATTGCGGCCCCAGCTTTACCCACAGCAGCTGAAAAGCCAAGCAGATGACCTCGAAGGGGGGTTGGGTACGACTCAGCAGCACACAGAATGGTAGCCACGCCGGGTCCCATCTCTCCCAGAGCCACGAAAATTCCATAAAGAACCACGAAGAGGGCAAACACAGACTGGATCTGTTTGAGCGCACCACCAAGGATGAAACCCAGAAGACCCTGCGTGACAAAACCGAGAAACATAGTGTTCTTTCGACCGATTTTGTCCATGAGAAATCCTCCAAGAACGCACCCAGGGAGGTAGAAAGTGAGCACAACGGTACCAAAACCGATGTTCTGCAAGACAGTTTGCTCCGGTTTCAGCTGGCTGACAATAGTTGACGAGAAAAGTCCAAAAGGGTACGAGACAAAGTCGTAGAAGAACCATGAGAGACAGGTTCCGAGCATGGACTTCCAGTACCGCTTGACTACCAGCTTGTAAGGGATCTGCTTTCGAATTGCATGCTTGCGGAACTGGGTCGAGTTGAGCATCTTGATTCGGAAATAGAACACAAACAGAGGCAGGACGAGTCCAAGCCCGAAACATACACGCCAAACACCGCTCGAGAGTCTCTGATTGTATGCGAGGATAACGATAATAGCCACCACACCGGCAACTACGAATCCCAAGTCAATGGCAAAGTCGCCCACCATACCAATGAGGAATCCTCGGTTCTTTCTAACATAGGCGGTCTCATCAGCGGCTTCAGTGGCACCGGTACCGCAGACAGGGTATTCACCGCCTGCCCCGACTCCTGCCAGTCCTCGACCTACAATCATCATCCAGAACATGCCGGTGTCGGTCTTCCCGTGAGCAGCAGTTGCAATGATAATTCCAGCGATCAGGAAGCACGTAGTCAGCAGGATACCAGTTTTTCGGCCCAGGATATCGATCATGGCTCCGAAACCCAGCATGCCCACAATTTCACCAATCAAGTATGAGTTGGACAGACGGGTGGCAATGGTGCTGGTAAAAGCTTCAGGGTACAGCTTTTTGAAGAAGGTCTCCATGTAACCAATGATTTGAGCGTTATATCCGTCCGAGAACAGAGCGATACCTGCAAAAGTGACGGTCATGACCGCACTTACCTTAGTCCGCTTGGAGACCGGTCGGTCTTCTGAAACGACGGTCGCAGCGCTAGATATGACTCCGTCCTTGCCGAAACTCATTTTCACAGTAGGATGGGTGGTTTTTGTCTTAATTGAGATCCTGATTTGGCAAGAGAGAAATCGAATCGTCACAGCATCGTCACGAACGTAGGGCCCGCGTATATTTATACTCAAAGCTCTATACTGTCTGCAACATCTTTTTTTCGCAGAAGCCCCTATTTGAACTCGCAAACGATTGATCCATTGATATCTCAGACCCGACCACGTTGATCGGAGTTATCGCCGTTAGGGCCTTTCATCCCCTTCCCCCCCCCGTCTGTCAATATGCTACTACATACATTGAGAGCAGAGAGTAATAAAAACGTGCGCGCTCGTTCAAAGTTTGCGGATACAGTTCGAAACCTTAACGAGCTTAAGAGCAATGGAAGAGAACAATAGAACGTCAATGATCAAATATGTTCATTGATTGAGTCTCCTCCTTGGCAGGCTCTGTTGAATCGCATACGTCAAATGTCGAATCGCTTATAATCGGCTGTCGATTGATATTCACATACGACGTTTTCACGACGTTTTCGCAATGCTTCCACAACGTTGATCTTACATATTACACTCCCTTCTGCAAGATCTTCACCAATGTTTCAATTCGACGGGACAACCCCCCGACTTCAAATCTCAAATAAAGTCAATCTTCTCAACCCACGTGTGTTGCCGTTCAAAAAATAAAACGTTAACTTTGCAGTAAAGATATTCGTGGATCAACGCGTGGATCACCTCGAAACCCATGCAAAACCAATATTTCACTGATTACGTATTAACCATCGTAGCACTGTAGCCTTCAGCTTCGTATAGCCAACAGAGAGAATACAGATAAAATTCCCAGGGTAGGACGACGGGTGCGTTATTGGTAAATCAGAGATTAAATATTCCCTTTTATCCAATCAATCATACATTTCGCAAGGCGGGTCCCGTTTAAACGAGGCTTCATCCTCTCTAAGTCTACATATTTTTTGCAATATAACGTTAAAGCGGGAATCTCGCATACCCACCTAGAACCGAGGTTCTCTCACACAGAGCTATAGCACGGTCCCTCAAAAGATGCGATCAAGACTCTCAAAATGCACGTTAGGACTTTCAGAAAGCTCCGTGTAATTTTCGTTCACTCTCACACTAGTTAGATCATATTTAATGCCGTTTCAGGGGGTAATGTAATGTCAAATACTCACCTGTTCAATCATACTTTCGGGCACGACCTCTGAAAACACATCCATCCCTTCACTGAACTGCATCATCATCCCTGTAGCTAAATGCCACAGTATATGACAATGAAATGCCCATACACCGGGATTGTCAGCTACCCACCGAATAACTGCATGCCCTCTACGTGGTACCGTCATGGTGTCTCTACGGATCGGATTTTCCAGATTATAACTCTCCTCGTAACTCTCATGCCACTCTCCTAGCCCGTATTGTGCCTCAAAGTTACGCACAATCCAAAAGTCGTGTCCGTGGAGGTGAAATGGGTGGCTGTCTTCATCGTTGTTGTTGATCACGAGTTCTACCACCGACCCCAGTGGAATATCTCGTATTAACTGATCTCCTCCCCATTTGGGATTCGGCCTTTTCGATATCGTGGTAACTGGAGGAGTATTGGATGCATTGACAAGTCCGAGCGCTACCTGCACATTGGGTGCTCCAACGGCCGGTCTCCAGCTTGTTCGATTAAAGTAAGAGTAAGGGAGCTGTTCTGTCCGCATCAGCTTCATGATACGCGGCCAAACAAGAATGCGCACGTCTGCAGGAGGGACAGCACTCGCTTGGACGGGGACCAGCAAGGTCTCGTCGAGGTTTCGACACGAATTTGGAGGTATGACGTCGGCCCATGGTTGAGTGGTTGTCATTTCTATGTCCTTCTGTCCTGAAATACTTCTTCGGAGAAACTCTTTGGTGCTATCGAGAATATTCTCAAATGCCTTTTTGTACTGCACCACAGCTTTCACTTCTGGATCCAATTCCGGGTTTGGATAGTTAAAACACTCTTCGTTCATTTTAGCTCGCATGAAAACAGCTTTTGCGTCACTTTTCCTTTGCAAAATAACAGAATATCGCTGCCCTGAGGCCACAGGCAGATAATGCACAGGTACCGGTTCAACTTCGGTCGAGTCTGCCTCTATAACCAGCAGCTCGTGGTCGTCCACGCTGAACTCAAAGTCGGCAAATGCTGCAGTGTTGATAATACGTAACCGGTAGGTTTTGTCAGGATTTAAGACAAATCTGGAAAACTCGCCGAATCCTGGTTTGCAAACCGACTCGCTCGACTCGTGTTTCCTCTTGCAGTCAAACTCGTTTTTTCCGTTAATTAATCCATTTTCTGGAACAGGCTCATAAGACCCAGTTTTCAACGTCATGTAGTCGAATAAAACCTCGCCACCCGGCTTGTGGTAGTAGTCCTGAAGAGTAACCACTAAATCTTCATCGTAATCCTTTCCAACGGAGTATATATCCTCCTTGGGATCATCCACAATGAGACCCCCGAACAACCCGTCGGCTCTTTGCGTTCCATGATGTGAATGCCACCAAAAAGTACCAGATCGGTCGAGATTGAGCTCGTATGTGAATTCTTTTCCGGGCGGGATTCCACACTGTGTAACTCCAGGCACTCCGTCCATCAGGTTTGAACCTCTTTGGTGCAACCCATGCCAGTGGATAGTTGTAGGTTCATCTAATTGGTTCACCACTGTCACTTCTACCTTGTCACCTTTGACAGCGTAGAAATTGGGGCCAGGGTATTGCCCGTTGACCAAAATTAGGTCTCTCTCCACGCCGTCTGGAGACATGACATCTTTTGTCAAATGCCATGTATACTTGTGCAAGCCGGGCTCACTGAGATTCATCATCTGCTGGTTGTTCCACGACACTCCTGAGTAGGCCACGCAGGCGAGAACTATTGTTAGCTTTCTCTGAGGTTGTATCCGGCGCACCCGGGGAGGGTTGGCTCCGTTTCACAGAAGCTGATGGATTTCTTTGCAAGCATTTGCTACTTGAGGCCTAGTGATTCCAAACCTAAGATCATAATCATTCTGTATTGCAGCAGTTTCTGCTTTGCAATTAGTGAAATACTAAGACTACATACCCAGCAAGAAGAGTAATTTCACAGACCTCTCCATGGCTCAGAGTGAATGCGTATGATAGTTTGAACAGACGGAATACATGTCCAATGGAAAAAAAGAACTCGACACAGCTTTTCGCTTAATGATGACGTCTGTCGGATCAGCCTCGAGAAGAACTGATTTGGGGACTTGCAGAACTTTGCAGAAACCTTGCATACACGACCTGCATGTTATCAGGCACTATCCACCCTAAACCTCAGGGACTTAACCTCGGAGATATGATGAGCCCGAAACACCAACAGGGTCCAACATCATGATGAAGATACTTCTCGAGTTTGTCAGAACTTTTGTACTGGATGCTCACGACCAGGGGTGTAAACATGTGCAGTGCATTTAATATATATATACATTGATACGAATACCGCCAAACGATGACAGTAATTATTATTACTTTCTAACATACCATTTTGGTTATGCACTTTGGAAAGATTGTCGGGCCCTCATACACGTGGGTCTGTGGAACGGCACTATAATTTGAGTTACGATGTCAAAGCAGAAAGGTAAAATTCCCTCCCAAAGGTAGTAATAGAGATTTTTAGTTTCAGAAAAACTATTACTGAATGGAAGAACAATTGTGGAATTAGCCCGTGTTTACCTTTGAAACTCGAGATGAAGATGTCAATGTGATATTAGGAATCGTTCAATCAAAGTACGATTTTCGTCTTTTCACACTCTTCGTAGTTGGTCACTTTACATTGTTGTTTCTTTCTACATCTCAGATTCAGATTCGCCCGCCGTTTAAAACCGCCGGGGCGTTGATCCAGGTTAACATTATGGGGGAACACCCGTTTCCAATGTAAAGATCTGCTCGGGTTTGAAAACGTGAAAGACGTTCTGTCAAATCAGATCAAAGGTAATAGGATTCCGTATTACCTTCCACCATGAATCTGAGAGACATGAAGGCGATCAAATGCATTGTACAAACTGTGGGACTTCCCAAAAAAGCTGATAAATAGACTCTCAAGGACGCTTTTCCCTTATGGCATTTTGTGAAAGCTTGTTTACCGCAGGAAAGACTATTCCAGGATCCTGAAAAAAAAATAATACTTGGCATTCTTTACAGTCTCAGGAGTAACCTTGTGCTAATGACATCTTTCAAACAGACCCTGGCGTTGCTCGCTAGCATCGGCCTCGTCTGTGCTGACAGCCTCGCTGACATTCAACATGTCATCCTGTTCATGCAAGAAAACAGAGGCTTTGACCACTACTACGGCAGTGCGTACGGTGTACGAGGTTTCCAGGACCCAATTGAGTTGGGCAATGGCAAAGAATCCACCTATTACCAGCCGTTGAAGAATCCTTCCAACGGAACATTCTTGTTGCCGTACCATTTGTGCGCCCAGTCAAACTACTCCTCTACCTGCCAATGCTCTGCTGGAGGTTCAAACGGTTGGGATCAGAACCACCAGGCTTGGGACGACGGTAATTGGGACCTGTGGGCTGTGGATAACACCCCTCAGTCCATGGGTTACTTCACCCGAGAAGACATCCCTGCCCACTATGCCATCAATGACTACTTCACCATCGGAGACATGTATATGCAGTCTGTCATTGGAGCTACCGACCCAAACCGAATCACATGGATCTCTGGATCCATCGGTGTTCCGGGAGGAAACACAACTGCCGAACAAGGTGGTGTCATTATCGACAACTGGATCAATCCTGGGTGCGAGAGTCCCGGAGTGAACTGCTACCCTGTTTCGTGGAACACCACAGGTGACTATCTGAGCGCTCTGGGCGTCGACTGGAAAGTCTACCAAAGCTTGGATAACTTTGGAGATAACCCTTATGCCCACTTTGCCCAGTATCGAGATGCCCCACCTGGAAGCGAAATGGCCAACAACGCTTTCACCTTTGACGGAATGCAGCAGCTGTTCACCGACCTTGCTAACGGAACTATCCCTGAAGTGTCGTACGTCGTAGGACCTATGGAACTTTCTGAACATTCCCCCTGGATGCCCAAGGACGGTGGTTCGCTCATTGAGGACGTCGTCAACGCTGTGGTCAACTCGCCTGTCTTCAACAACACAGTTTTGATCATCTCGTACGACGAGTCTGGTGGATGGTACGACCACCTGACTCCTTACCTGTCGTTCAACGGAACCGCGGGAGAATGGCTGTACGACCCGGACAATATCACCCATTTCGTTCCCTGGGGGCCTGGTCCGCGAGTGCCTCTCACTATTGTCTCCCCTTACACCACTGGAGGTAACGTTTTCGTTGAGCCAAGTGACCACACTTCTCAGCTGATGTTCTTGGAGGAGTGGCAGGCTGCTAAAGGACGACCTTTTATCCACGAGGCCATCACAGGCTGGCGACGAAGTTTCATGTCCAACTTGGTCAACGCTTTTGACTTTTCCAAAGCCAACACCACCGCAGTGAACTTCACCAAATCAGAGCCTCCTGTTCTGAACTATGCCGGCAACTACATTGGTACTATCGAGTGCCTCGCGGATCTGGGAAAGAAACAACCTCCCGTGCAGTACAACCAGACCAACACCAGCTCGCTTATCGTCGAGGCCGGGTTCAGAAAGATGCGAGGTACCCCTACCGAGGGACGATACAATGTTTTCATCGACCAGAATACCGGTCTGGCAATTACTCTGAACAGCAACCGAACTTTCTTGGTGGCCACTCCTCCCCAGCCTGACCTGCTCAACAAAAGCCAGGGTTTCTTCATTGGTGAGGATCAGTCGATTTTCCTCAACGCTTTCAGCGTTCAGTGCGCGCTTGACTCCGATCTCTTCTGGGCCAACCCTTCGCAGCCACTGCTTGCTACCGAAGAACAACTAACTTCCAACTCCACCGAGCTCTTCACCGGAGCCTACACTGTTCCCATGTTAGGAGACCAGCAGTCGGCCAGTTTTGCCATCAACTACAACGCTACTACCGGTGGGTACACTTTTCGAGGTCTCGGCTACGTTCTGGTCCAAGGAACCACTCCCGCCATGTATCTCGCAGTCTCAGACAATGGGGCTGTCACTTGGAGTACGACGCCTAGCCAGTTTGACATGTATGCTGTGACTTACGGCAACTGATGTTCGCCGGAGGAGGCGTTCCGCGAAGCTGGATAGTACACACACTATCTATTTTTTTTTTGATTCCTATTCATTCTCTCAACAGTTAAAAGGTGCTACAAGAGCTTTTCAATCTAGCACCGTTTAAACCTTTTTTCTTATACTTTTGCTTACCGCTAGATAGACTTTGATATTGTACTGCACACTTTGGATTTCTCACTCATTCTTTAGTTGGACTTTACCAGCCTCCTTGCTTCGTCCTTTTGCTCAACACTTGATGTAGTTGAAATTAAAAGTTCGCTGCTCACTCCCCTGTTTCTATTCATTCATTCGAGAAGTGGCTCTCTAGCACCTTTCTTATTTCTAAATTATCTTGCATCTTTCATAGTCAACGCTTTCTGCGAAGCAGAACCAATCCTCCCCCGGAGTCCCGGAGCCGCCGGAGGCAGCTGGACGTTGAACTACTCTCCGAAACCGGCTTCCAGAGGCATGGTGAGAAGAAACAGTTATTGTGCATAGAAACAATTGCCGATCTGGAACAAAATTCAATGCAACATGGGGATATGCACATCATTACTGGCCGCGAACAATGGCACCATGCAGTGCATCGCGCAGGCGACTGTTGAGGCAGAAACAATGGCGAGACCTGGAATGGTTTTGATAATATTATTATTTAACGGTCGCAGATGCAAAGGCGGACAGATACAGATCCTTGGCATTTCTACAGAAGGGAAATTTCTGAGTTATCACGTAGAGCGTGGGTTACGTAGAAGCCCCAGTCGCTGAATGAGGTGGGTAAGGAGTCGCCTGTGACAGTTAAATGAGAGAGCAGAGCGGAGTAGGCAGCCTTTGATTGAGAGATTGCAGAACGGACCAATTGAGAGAAACTTAATGTGTCTGCTAACACACCGACTCTTTTGTGGTCCTTTTGGAAGCGGGTGGAGACTCAACTGCTTCGATTGTGTGCATCGCAACACTTCTTTTTTAATAACTAAAACGCCTTTCTAATTCTTTAGGGCGGGTCCAATATGTACGGAGAGTGTTTTTTCTGAGTGTTTTGGCAAACACAAAAGACAGCTGACATAGAGTGTAGAGGAGGTAGGCAAAAAAATTTCCAGCATTAGTAGATTAATTCGGGCGAAATGTGTGAACTGTTTCCCTCTCCAATGCCCACTTTTCCTTTCCAAAAGTTCCAATAACGTTACCTGACTCCTTCTTTGCAAATGCTTCTTTCTAACTCAACCATATTACACTCCTCTCCTTACTGGGTAATAAATCGGCATTGCATCATTTTTCTTTCAGCTACCCCCAGTCAGACTGATATATACAGCGGAGACCGGCAGTTACGCTAGATGGGGGTCCGGGCCAAGCAAAATAAGAAAAAAAAAAGTACAGCCTCGTCGTTAGTAACAGTTGTTAAATATTTATATAACACGGGTGGTCGTGCGATCACAGATAAAAGGCTAAGCCAACCGTGTGGAGTAACCGGGAAGAGACGGGCTGGAAACGAGACAAAACTAGGAATTTATTCCAAAATAATTACTAAACACGAACGCGCAGCTTATCGCTTTTTCGTGTGCTTTTGTTAAGTGTTTCTAAAAGCGTTTCCACTGCACAACCCGTTCGGTCCGCCCCTGTCACCTGTCATATAAAGTTTAAATTTGCCTTCATCATTTATTGGTAATTTATTAAGCTTGGGGGCAGGTGAGGAGAAGGAAAAATAAAGGAGCCCAGTTCCAGCGTAGTTAAAAGCAGATAAGCCTCCAACGGTTTTTTATTACTGTTTTGTGTGCCCGGTAATCTCTTTTTGACTTTCTGTTGACTTCACTTTGATTTCCTTTTGCTTCCTTCTGCTTCCTTCTGCTTTCTTTTATTTGCGTCCATTCCCAAGGAATTCATTAGAAGAATATAGGAAGGATAGGAAGAAGAAGAGAGAGGTGCTTGTGGGTTAAAAGAAAAAGAGACCTTGTCGTGAGTGAAACACACAAACTGTGGAACCCCGACCGTTTGAACACGGTTAGGTGACCTACACGTTTGGTGCATTCTTTTTAATTTGTATTTGTCCTATAGCCCTGGGCTTTGCAAACATGTGGTGCAGACATTCGAGCATCTCACCGCCTACTCTGGAGGCAATATTGAACGATAAAGCGGGCCAACTGTTCAGCAGAGACAAGTTTGTCGAGTTCTTGTCCAACAGACACTGTCTCGAGGCACTTGAGTTTGTGCTAGACGCAAACTCATATAAAACCGCATACGACAAGTGTGAGAGTCCTAAAGACTCTGAGCACCTGGCATCCTTGTGGACAAACATAGTGAGCAAATATCTGAAGCAAGACTCGCCCCGAGAGCTCAATATCCCGTGTGAGATTCGGGAGACGCTGTTTGAAACTTCTTCGTCAGCTCGATCCATAGCTCCGTCGCCCTCTCAACTAAACACTGTCGTCGAAATGGCGAAAGAACTCATGAAGGACAACGCATACATGGAGTTTGTGCAGCAGCAAATGCGTTACGGCTGTGACGAAGACAACAACAACACTAGTAATTGGTCGACAAGCTGTAGAACAAAGTCCTCTTCAAACCACAGTCCATCGGACAGTCTTGGCACCTCTCCGCTGGGGTCACCTTCACCTGCATCGCTGTCGATAACGCACCTGGGCACTACGCCGCCAGGCAACGCCTCGTATCCGGCCGAATCTGTCTCATCAGCTGGCACAATAGACTCTGAAAGCAGTCTCTCGAAACGGCTGTCGCACATCAAAATGCTATCACCGCCTGCATCGCCGGTATGCACATCTGGTGCTTGCGGCGAATTCAACTCGCTGGATGACACTATATCAGGCACACCAAAGATCCAGTGGAGGAGGATGTCAAAGTGGAAGTGGTTGAAGGGCGAGAAACCTATTTTTTGACTTACTCGCAAGTTTTTTGCGAAGCAGAAATAACCTCCATGGAGTGGCCCAGCCGGAGGCGAGCTAGACTCTAAGGTATTGCATTTCAGTACGGCTTAACATTTGATAGAAGAGCTGTATGATTTATTTATTTTGTCAATTTTATGTATTATATGCTTGAGTGCACAAATGTGGTGCTGGCCTGCCGGCCGGGCCCCCTCCCGGGGGGTTAGTTCTGCGAAGCAGAAATCTCGTAAAATGCAAATTACACTTCGACACTCAAAGTTCACCAAATACTGTTCCATGTGTCGTTAGAGTATAACACTTCTTCGGTTCAACCGGAAGATGAAGATGTCAGCATCTATTAAGATATCACGTGCCATTTAACTATAGGAGGCACTTGTGACACACAGCAGGAGGCTGGCAAGTAGGGGCTTTTTGAGCATCCGCGTAATGTATTGAACAGTAAAGGTCCTGGGTCCGTAGTATCCAGTTATGCTCGTCATTGGTCCAATAATATTCCTGGTTAGACTCTGCTGTATCTTTATATCTGTAGAACATTTCATCTCCACACTTAATAGTGTTCCATCGTAATTGAAGATCAGCAATAGATCTTCTGGTGTGGCTTATCAATAATCTATGTCGTTGAAATGGTTGGTCCACCTTCAAACGAGTGATTCAAACGACAACAAAAGTCAAATAAGACGTACCAGCCAGTATTTCGATGAATACACAAGCCCATGTACCGGTCTTTGGGCTTGCCGAATCCCGCCGTAGAGCATGGCCCACCAAAATATCCACTTCAAGTAGCAAATTCGGAGCCCGGCTAGATCGATAAAACCGCGGATTACGTAAAACATGATTTCAAATCCCCCAAGCGCCATATTACATATATATCAAAAAACCTCACATTACATATTAAAAACCCCATATACATGATTTGTGAAAAGAGCGGAGCTTTATTATAGAACTTTTTTTCACACTGTTTTGATTTCTGTACCTTGGTTTTTTGTCAAGCTGGCATTTGTTTTTTCTGTTTTGTATCTATTGTAACCACTACTTTGCACGCCATGGCTCTGTAAATTGTGTGGGCCTCGCTAGTGTAATATTACGAATCATCTATATTTCTTGACCAGCGGAAGAGAAATAAAAAGAAGGAGGACTGACGCAAAATTTAAAAAGCTTAAAGCTGAGATTAACAAAAATTTATCACATCCACTGAAAGGACTTTCTACATACACAGGTTCGGTGCTTCCTGGAGATGTTAACGGAAACACAGGTTCTAGGTGGCCCAACATGTGAAGGGGATCCGATGTTGATAGATATCCCTCATGTGTCAGCAGCATCCAGTGCAAGCCTGACAGCATATAGCTCGCGGGAGCTGAGAGCTGTGCATACTATACAGAGATGTTACCGGTTGTACCGACTGCGACATCTTATTCAAGAGTTGCACGAAAACGAGTCGTGGTTCTTCCACTGGAATAGAAACTCGCCCGAAGAGACGAACCTGGTGCTGGGAAGCCTGCCTGAACTGAGGCTCGAAGCCCTCCAGGCCAAGTTCCAAGATGTCGAGTTCTTCAACAAGATCCAGAAACTCATGGAACTCGTCGGGTCGGCCAAGTCAGCGTCGAAATGCCACGCGAAAATGCTCCTCATGGCCTTCATGCTTAATCATCACGGCCAGCTGCCAACCTCGCAGATGTACCAGGAGCCCAACCAGCAGGTGTGCTTTCCCGAGCTTGCTACAAACATAAACACACTCGGGTCGAGGTTTCTGTCGGTTTGCGATCAACCTCTGTGTTTCTTTTCTCGAATACGGTTCATAGTGGCCTATTCGATGTACTCGAAAAAGTTTCTCGTGTGGAAGTCACAGGATGCACAAAATACTATTAGCCATGAAGCACGGGCCGTCATCGACTCTGTGTTGGCGATGAATCATTTGAAAGAGAGGGTGCGCGAGGGGAACTTGGACATCGCCAAGTGCCGTGTAACGATTGCCCGACTAAGAGCATCGTCTGAACGCCGTTTCAGAACGCTGGCAGATAACCTGGGGTCCACAGATCGGGCGAGAGAAGTAGTTGCCCAGGAATACAAACGCCACAAGTTTTTATTGAAACTGAAAGCCGTGAAGGCATCTTTGCCTTCTTCTTCTCGGCAGTCGCCACTGGAAGCTGCTGACCCCAACCTCCCGGACACAGAACTGCTGCGCAAGAACCGCACCAGGATGATTGTGCTGCAGCGCATTGCAACGAAGTCCCTGGCTACTCCATTTGTGTCTTCACGAGAGGAGATGTTCGACCCCGAGGCGTTCAAACTGTGGCACGGAGACAACTACAAGACACTAATGCATCTGAAAGACGTGATCCACGGTCAGTACGACAGGAGTCAGGTTTTGTGGATCCCCAAATTGGTAGACCATGCTCGTAACATTCTGGTGAACAAGATTCTTTGCGATGACCAACGCGAGAAATTCGAACAGTCGATTGACTATGAGCTGATTATCCAGCAGTGCACGATGAACAACTTCAATCCCAGGTACATGCTGGAGTACTTCACGTCGTATATGCGTGGCTACTGTCTAGACCACCGCGTTGCAGATCTCACATCTGTGGTTGCTGCACTTGAATCGGCGCAGTATCCTTCTGAGGCGACGGTGCTTCAGTTTTTGGACGTTTTGGAAAATATGCGCATTGACGCCCTACAGCTTGGGTATCACGTTAATATCAAATCTCTTGTGCCGCAGTCCAAGAAGATCGAGCTTCAGTTGTTTCTGAACGATGTTTTCGAACATAGAACCGACGTTTCAAATCTGCTCAAGTGGGCCACACTGGCATCGTCAGACGATAAGTGCCTTTTACCTCTTGATGTAAAAATGTCCAAAAGCGCCAACATCGACAAGCTGGCTCGGTTCTTTGCTTACAACATTGCATGTTTCCCCAATTCCGACTGCCTGTCGGCATTCCCTGAAACGTTCTCCATGCTTCGGATGTCGCTGCTACACACCCAGATGCTCATCCGGGACACCGTGCTGGCTTTTTCAATACTGCAGTTCACCATTGGTCTGTCTCGCGACGAACACCTGGTGTGTCGTATTAAAACTGCTCTGTTTTCGATTCTCGAAAATGAGCACCGCGAGACTCCTGACACCACCGTCGCCAAAATCGTGAACGTCATTGGCGTGGAGCGACCGGGCATGACAGAGGGAGAGCGCAATCTGTTGCACGGTCTGATTGGTCGAATTATGAGCAAAGGTTGTCCCAAAGAACAGGTGCCCAAGCTAGCGCTGCAGCGAATCTGCCTTGCGATCCAGCAGCGACTGTTCCATGTCGAGCCCGAGTCCTCACGCATGCTCGACCATTTTGACGGTGAGGTCAAGCGCATCGTGAACCAGGCTGAAAATATCTGGAAGCTGAGCGTGGCTATTTATAAGCCGGTATATGAGACCCTGATCAATTTTTCACGGATCTGGCAATGATTTATGAGTGGGTAGTTTAGTTTATTTTTGTTTTGTATAGTAATGCATTGGAAGGATTTTGTTTGGATTCTGCTAGTCTCCGGCAGGGAGGGTTGCTTTTGCGGAGCAGAATCGTTGGGTAATTATAGCCCAATTAAAGCTCATAGAGGAGAAAATGTAGGTAAGATGGATCTTTAAAACACTCTATTCATCGACGACCCTCTGTCAGGGTGGACAGCCTGCGGCGTCATTGTGTATATGTCTAGTTCTCTTCTACTGTATTGTGATCACTGTTCTATATATAATTGATTTTTCAGAATATTCTTGATTGTTCACAATATTTGTGATTGTTTGGATAAAGTTGCATAATACTAAGGGAAAATTTAGCGAATGAAAATTTATCAACCGAGAGCACAGCAATATTCAATACTTTTGTACAAAACGCGCAATGTAAAGATAGAGTAATAGCTACTGCCTTGTGGAAACTGTCCCTCTGTTTTCCAAGTTTGTACACATTCTGATGGACACACGTTTGATGTTTTCGAGATGGAGCTCGTAGAATGTGAATCCAGGCAGTCGTGTGCAGAGGGACCACCCACCCAGAGGGGCCCCCCTGATGGTAAAAACACTATACATGTATATTATTACAGCTGTTACTAAATAACTTTCGTTTACAAGTCTAAGTCGTCGATTTGATCCCGCATATTTAAATGAAGATGTACGGAAACGTTCCAGATCGGCAGAGATCAACATTGTTTAATTTGAATGTAATTTCGTACCTTGCCAGAACCGAGCGACCATAACCAAGTCGGACGAGGCACCACATCCGTGCCTGTGTCACGTTTTACAATATCTCAGTCTCTTGGATACAGTCTTTTTTTTTGCCTTGCCGCCCACCTTGCTCTCCGAGCCTTGTTTGCTCTCTTGCTCAGCCTTCGTTTGCTCTCTACTCAGCACTACCTGCTCAGCACAGCCGCCCACGTCGTAGATCTAGATTTACCCTGCTTCGTAACCACACACTTTGCTCGCGCAAATCGATAACAACACCAAGTTTCTGTTTGGCACGCGACAGCCTTTAATTTTCAGTCGATTAACCGCATCGATTTTCGTAACATTGTTGAATCATGACCAAGGTTACTGACGAAGTAAGTGTGAGCAGGTGTGAAATGAGAACCCAAAGACGAGTACTAACAAGGAATTACTGTAAGTTTTTTATCAATCAACTGTGTTTTGTTCATGTGTTGATTTCAACCTCCCCCCTACTTTAGGTCTGTCGAGGAAAACTTTGTCCGAACCTGTTTCTCTAGAAGGTAGAACTTGTTCGTCGGCTTACGACTTGTTTGTCGCTTTTAGGGCTCGTTCCATTCATAAGTTTTTCAGAATTTGTTGATATAGGACTCGTCTGTTCGGAACTAGCTCATCGTCGATTTAGGACTCGTTGATTTTGGTCTCGTCAGTTAACTCGTTTGTCGATTAGAACTTGTTCCGAACTTATCTGTGTAGAACTTGACCGGCAGCCAGTCTGTTTAGAACTTGTTTGTCAGATCAGGTCTTGCTCATCGACTTGGAATCTGCTCGTTGTTTTTGAACTTTTTCGTCAGCTTTGAACTTGCGCGTTGATTTTGAACTAGTCGGGTTAGAACTCGTTCGTCGGTTTTGAACTTGTTCGTCACTCGACAGTTCAGAACTTGCTCCTCGGCTTGAAACTAATTCGTCACCACCCACAATAAACACATCTCTAACAAGTGCTTCATATCCCCAGATCTGTGCTGACGGAGTGGGAGATGGATACCCCGGGCATTTGACCGCCAGCCAAAGTGCCACGCTCGAGGTGTTCAGAAAGCAACTGGTCGAAATGGGTTACAAAGACCGACTCGACGACGCATCCCTGCTGCGTTTCCTCCGAGCTCGTAAGTTTGACCTGCAACGCTCAAAGGACATGTTTGTAGCCTGCGAAAAGTGGAGAAAGGAGTTCGGCACCAACACCATTCTCGAGGACTTCCACTACGTCGAGAAGCCCAAAGTAGCTACCCTGTACCCACAGTACTACCACAAGACCGACAAAGATGGCCGTCCCGTCTATATTGAACAGCTCGGATCCATCCACGTGGCCGAAATGTACAAGATTACCAGCCAGGAGCGAATGCTCAAGAACCTGGTGTGGGAATACGAGTCCTTTGTGCGGTACCGGCTGCCGGCCTGCTCGAGGAAACAGGGCCATCTGGTCGAGACCTCGTGCACTATTCTCGACCTGAAAGGGATTTCGCTTTCTACTGCATCCCAGGTCTACTCGTACGTGCGAGAGGCGTCGTATATCGGGCAGAACTACTACCCGGAGCGAATGGGCAAGTTCTACCTGCTCAACGCGCCCTTTGGCTTTGCCACTGTCTTCTCCATGATCAAGCGTTTCCTCGACCCCGTTACGGTTGAGAAAATCCACATTTTGGGCTCCCGATACCAGGATGAGCTGCTCTCGCAAATCCCCAAGGAGAACCTGCCTACCCGGTTCGGTGGCACTAGTGAGAGCGAGGGCGGCGTCGAGATGGCCGACGACGGTCCTTGGAGAGACGATCGATACATTGGACCTGAGGGCAAGGCACCTCGGTCTTCCGGAGACTTGGCATCTTTAGAACAGGAGAAACCCAAGGGACAGAATGGCCAGGGTGCTCCCGCCGCCCAGGTCGAGGCTAATTAAAGCGATATACATTCGACCCCTCTCAGTCATTACCTCGTCCCTTTTCAGTTACATAGTTTATAGACCGTACATTGGAATTTCACAGCCAGCCTTTCTTGCTCGCCTCCGGCGAGGCCCCTCCCGGGGAGGGTTTGTTCCTGCTTCGCAGGAAAAATCTAGTCGTATACAGTAGTGTTATTGAAATCGGGTCGTCCAAGTTATAGCTATACTGGACTGTGTAGAATGCCAGTTCGTACATGATGGAATAGTATTCTTCGAAGTGACCATCCAAATATTATACGTATATTACCTATGAAATGGTCTAAGTAGTAGTTCTCCTGGATGTAGAGTGAATTAGTCGATGGCCGCTGTTATTATGGCGATATGTGCATTGCTAACTATACAGATTTACTTATAATAGTATCCAGTTCAGTATAGTTAAGTATGTAGAAGTATATGTTAAGTGGATCTCTTAGTTAGGGACCGGAGTTTGTACATACGGACAATCATGAATTGGACCGAACTTTTCTGCAAAGCGGAACTAACCCTCCCCGGGAGGGGCCGCCGGAGGCAGCTGGGAATGCGATTGCAAAGCTGACCGTTCACGTTTGTCTGACGTTAACCTGATCAATAGGAAAGTTGGAAGAACCCTGCCGGTCAAACGCACAACATACCTTATCTTATCAGTGATGTACCAGCGTACATGTCAGCACGACCAACGCGAACCGGTCGCCACTATTAGATTACAATAGCATTTCCAACTTGTTCTATCCAACAACATCATTTTGCATAGTTTGATTTGGACGGAAGGATTAAAGAACAAGTCAGCTCTAAACTGTTTTCGTCAGAACTTCATCTTAACATCGTATTTGTTACTTGACTGCTGCTGTCTCAGCTTAACCAATAGAATAAAAGAATGTCGACTACCGCGCGAAGAAGACTCATGAGAGACTTTAAGCGGATGCAACAGGACCCGCCAGGAGGAGTGTCTGCGTCCCCAGTGGCGGACAACGTGATGACGTGGAACGCGGTGATTATCGGGCCTGCCGATACGCCGTTTGAAGACGGTACTTTCCGGCTGGTGCTGCAGTTCACCGAGCAGTATCCCAATAAACCGCCTACCGTGCGATTCATCTCTGAGATGTTTCATCCAAACGTCTACGCATCAGGCGAGCTGTGTCTGGATATTCTGCAGAACCGGTGGAGTCCGACATATGACGTAGCTGCTATTTTGACGTCTGTGCAAAGTCTGCTGAACGATCCAAATACGTCTTCGCCAGCCAATGTTGAAGCTGCGAATCTGTATAGAGACCACCGCGGACAGTACAGTAAACGGGTTCGGCAGACTGTGGAGAACAGCTGGAACGAGCTGTAGTTGCATGTGGCTGGGTTTTTTTTTACTAGCTGCCCTTGAAATAATGATAATGATGCATGAATGGAATTCTGGGCATCAGATCAAGGTAGCACATAAGAACACACGCGTTATCTTGATCTGGTGTCGGGTTCCACGGACCACTAGTCTAGCGAGTAGTGTATGGTCGTTAATAAAAACATAGTAGAGTTTCCTGCTGGATTTGGAACATCTGTAGTTGACTCCAGGGGCCCCACCGGGGAGGTTTGGGTCCTGGCGCGCAGAATACGTGAAGTTTGGACCGAATCGAGAATTGCACTTACAGTCTTAAACTAGACGTCTGAGCTGGGCTGAACTTAAGGGTCCAACAGTCCAATATTTATGCTTCTACATCAGCTACACGTGATAGTCACACATGGAGGAGATGGAGAGGGAACACGTCTGCTTTCCTCTCATGTATCAAATCTCCAAGATGTCTCGTAGAATCAATATTTGGCTTTGACATTATTTATTGTGTCTATAAGGAATATACATCCAGTAATATTCATTCTGTTTTCTAAATCGAGCAGTAGATGAGCAGTTGGGTCTGACAATCCGCCAATTAACAGCTCTGAGACTTGATATTTCCGCGAAGTGGAACCAGCCTTCCCCGGGAGGGGCCGCCGGAGGCAGCTGGAGACAGCCGGTGCTTGTTAAGGCCAGATAGGTTTGGTCTCTGCTCGACGACAGATGGCAGGCACTTTGAGATGACCTCGGTCCTCGAGCAGTTTGAACTGAACGCCGCGAAGCAGATTGTAGATGATAGTCAGAATGGGTGCCGGAACGCCCAGATCGGCTGCGATGCGGAGCGGGTTTCCTAGGATGGCCTCGAGCTCCATAGGATTTCCCTTGTCACGGTCGACCTGCATGGAAGGTTTGTAGTAGACGCCGTCGTCGGAAGTCAGCATGGCTGTATCGACTCCCTCCGGCAGATCCACGCCCATAGCAGCTCTGGCAATGGCCTTGATCTCCTGCATTGCCGGCATGATGACCGAGCTGTCAATTCCACTGAGATAAGCCCGCCCGGTGTCGAGCTCGGTCAGAGCGCACACTGTGTTGATAGTGGAGTTGTAAACGAGTTTCCTCCACCGTGCGAGCACGAGGTTGTCTACTAGAGTGCATTTGTAGCAATTGGCGCCGTACAACTCGCCGAACTCTGCCAGCTTTGCCTTCAGATCGGCCACGGAGTGGTGCCCACTCTCAAAATAGCCGAACGACACAACGTCAGGCTCAAACTGCACTACTCGGCCCCCGTAGTTGATCGAGCCAATCATGGATGTTCCAGATAACACCATGTTGCCAGTAAAAGTGTCTGCGACTGGCTTCTCGATACCGATCCCGTTCTGAAGAAGCACTATCGTACTAACTCCGGGCGTCACGGCGTCCCGAATCAAATCCTCTGTCTTGTACAGCTCGGGTAACACTTTGGTACACACCACGATGTAATCAAACGGCCGCCCGCCGGCTTCTGCCACAGCATCTTTCGCACTATTTACGATGCTCGACGGTTTCCATCCTTGCAGCTTCCCGTGATCCACGCTATCTATCTCGTAACCCGAGACCGACACTTTGTCGTAATCGCTGCGCACCACCGACGTCACTTTGGCTCCTCCCAGCTCCAATGTCAGCGCTGCAATTGTTCCCACGCCGCCAGAACCCACAAGAAGCACTGTTTTTTCTGACATGATGTTATAACTTACTAGTAAAGTTGGGAGGCAGAAAACGGCGATCTTTCAGATACCAGATTGATAACTCGGGGGCGTCTCTCCAGCACTGGTGGGAGTCCCCTGCCGTAGAGGGTTAGGTTCTGCTTCGCAGAAGATTGGTTACCCGGAGGGCGCCCCTTGGGAGCTGGGCGGTTGAGTTCCAGGAGGGGGGTGAGAAACCCTCGTACCCTGATCTGTCTGGCTTGAAAGCAGGTACAAGGCCAGCTAAAAGCAAAATAACACTGTTTTTTTGAAACGACTACTCTCAGTGTCTATTTGACCCACTTCCTGCTCTCTCAGCCCATTTTTTGACCGTTTCGCGCTGACCCTTGTACTGGCTGACAGAAAAATCGGCACGTGACCTGGGTGCGTCTCCCTGTTCTCCGGCAGCTCCTCCCGGAAGAGGGTTAGGTTATAATTCACAGAAAATGACCGGTTTGTTCATCTCTGCGAAGCAGAGCTACGGGGCCTGGAGCTGGCTCCAGCAGCTGTCTAGTCGCCAATTCAACGATAGATCAAATGTTGCGCAACTACAATTGAACGGTTAGATAGCTATGTGGGTCTACCTGCGGTAGATTGTGTCTATTTTCTTATATAGACTTTCAATGAGATCAATCGTCATCACTTACGCATGCGGCGCCCCTGCGTCTATTAGTTCATATAGTGCGAAGATGAGTTTGCGGTTTTATCTCTTCTATTATTCCGATCAATAGCAATGCTAATAACAATTATAATCTCTAATTATTCCAGTATACTCTATTTCTATTAACTATATACGCTATCTAAACCATAAATTTCTCTAAACCAATTAGCACGCTAAGGCTATCTAATCCAACATCTGGTGAACAATCTGCTCGACCATGGTCGCATAACTCTTGTACTCAATACCTAGTACTTTCTTGGATCGAGAATTATCAACCTCAAGATGAACAGGGGTGATACTTCCAGAATTGAACTTCACGTTAGGGAAAGCCTTGGCAGCAACTGAATTCGCATCGTCCCAAACTGCATTTTCTCCAGTGACGAGAATTCTCTGGTTGCCTTGTACAGACGGCTGCAGAGCTCGAACGTGAGCGTCTGCGACATCCTCAACGTGCACCTGGCAGTCTTCTAAAGAAGTGGTGAGTCCATTGTTGACCAAGGACCACAGAACACGGTTGGTTCCAGTGAAATTATCTCCTCGTTTCCAGATCAGATTGTTGCCAAACACGTAACCAGGCAGAAGTGTGACGACATCAAACTGAGGCCTGCGCTCTTCGACAAACTTCCACACTCGCTTCTCAGCAAGGACCTTGGAGGCAGTGTATGATGCCATGTAGTTACCCTTGAAATCGTAGGTGGCCCAGTCTGTTGACTTTTCATCTTGCTTTCCCCAAGAACTCTCGTCGTGAACTCCCTCCGCAGTCAAGTCAACAGTGAGGAACGAAGACGTGATCGCAATTCGCTTGATAGCGGGAAACTTAATAGCTGCCTCTAGGATACTTGAAGTAGCTTCCATTGCAGGAACGATAACGTCCTTGTATTGATCTTCAGCTCCGGAGTTAGCCAAAGGAGAAGCAACGTGAATAATATAGCTAACATCGCTGAGAAAGGGCTCAAAAGTGGCAGGCTGCAAAAAGTCTTTGTCGGTGACGACAACTTCGAGATTCTTGCTGAAAGGAGTATCCTGGTAAAACCCAGTAAGCTTTTCCTTGCCAGCTTGGGTTCTTGAAATAGCTCGGGCCTTGTAGCCGGCTTTAAGGGTCTTGTCGAGCACATGCTGACCGATGTAACCGGTGGCTCCAGTGATGAAAACAAGTTTAGAAGACATGGTTATTAGTTGTTAATTTGACACGAATTGAGGGAAAATCTTTGTAGGCTTAAAGCTGCGAATAGAACTGTGAAGTAGTGGTTGTTATAGTAGTACTATAAGTAGTAGCTAGGAGTTTCAATATCAGTTATTGATAGAGATCTGAAAATGGATGCGATACGGGATCAATTTATATTAATTGACCACCCTTGGATCCAATTCTGTTTCATTGTACATGTTGATATTGATATTGTAATATCCGTGAACCAATTTTCATATTACCAATTGCCTTGACGTTGAAAACACGCAATTTGTCACGGAGTTTTGTGGAGTTAATGGATTTAATGCCCTTAATACGGAGTTCTCAAGGAGTTATCGCGGGGTTATTGGAAATTATGCCAGGTCCCTGTTCTCCGTGGAGATCATTTATAATAATTTTTCCATTTCTGGGTATCTCCGCTTTACTAAGCCCGCTCGAAACCCCAAACGGGCTATAGTCGGCGGATCGAGCGGAGCTATAGAACCATCTGAACATTAACAGCTCTGTTTGTCATTATAGATTAGATTGCAGTGCACTTGGTCATGATGGTCGTCTTCCGCGGGTGGATTGCCCCGCTTCGTGGGATTTGCGTTAACCTCAATCTGAAGGTTACTTGTAACAACCAAGACGGAGATATGGGCGGCCTTCAACTCAAATACACGGGCTACATAATGTTGTTTTGTATCTACTGAGGGTCTTACCCTTTACGAGAGTGCCTTTTTGGCCAAGCAGTGACTCTAGCCCGAGAGTGAAAGTTAGTAGACAGTTTGGATTGTTGTTGCTTGACATGACGATTATAACATTTCGCTTTACTTTATACTCTTCCACAGTAACTAATCGTAATAGCTATACTTAATGACATTTTAGAATCCCATTGAGCGTTGGAATATAACAGAATTAATTCTTTAGCTACTCACAGATGTGTTATACCTATAGATAATATCAAAATGGTGATTTCCAGCACAGTAAGTTTGGTTTGAGTACAAATATAAATGCCATCGAACCAAATTCCTAAGCATGGAAAGGTCGCATAAATTACGTCAGCTTCTGCTAATCTAAACGACGTTGGATTGAAGACTGCACTTGAACGGTCAAAGCAATTGGATTAAGCCGATGTACCATATATAGCCTCAAATTATTTACATAGAATTGAATGAGATCCATCATCACATTGTCAGTTTTTCTGCGAAGCAGAGACGAACTTCGCCGGGAGGGACTGCCGAAGGCAACGTAGAGATTGTATGTCAACTAATTGGGAGTTGTATAGGTAAGTCAATATATATTAGCATCAGCATAAACAAACCTTTCTTCTTCAGCAAGCTTTTCTTACTTGCTGGAAGTAAAGACTTTTTTAATTGAGCGCTCGGGGTATCTTTCAAATCGTAGCTTCGTTTCGTATAAATCTTATATTTGTGTTTGTTTAAGTTATTTGCTTTTCTATATATAAGATATCACCATCTGCAAAGATGGCTGCCGGCTTTGATGAAACAGCTCATCGTGGTCTGATAGATTTGACGCCAATATCCGAAATTACAATTGTAGACGACAGTCTGAGCATCCAGGGCACCCCGCCAGACCTGCTTTCAGACTACTACTCCCCGCTGAGTTCCAATGAGCTCGAGTCTCCTCCGCTCGACTGTCAGTTGCCCGAGAGCCATAGGCAATGGAAAGAAATAATACCATCATCTGACAGAGGTAAACCTGCCGAGCGCATTCAGATTGCAGACCCTTCCGAGCCAGACAGCAATAGCTTTCTTTCTCCTGTCAGTGTGAGCGATGTGCACTTTTATACCAGTTCGGATGTGACACACGGCGAGGAGAGTAGCGTGGTTTATGGTGTAGTGGACCACGAAAGCAGTAGACTTGATGATGGCAAACCCAGATGGGGAACCGAAAATGCCGCCAGTCGAGCCCGTAGCACCATCACCAATCCTATGTGCATTAATCCACCCAATGTTTCATGCTGTGTAGACAACTGTGGACAGTGCAGAGAATGCATGCTCCACAAGGCAGCTAGTACTGCTGAACATCAGCAGCAGCACATTCAGGATGAACAGCTCACTGCCACCGTTACCAGAAACACAAGCCAGGCAATATTAACTCAACCTCCATGCGGTGGTAGTCAGCAGCAGCAGCAGCAACAACAGCAACATTCAAACCCCTTTCGGGAGTCTATATATATGCTAAGTGCCAAAGTAGCTGGGGTGCCACACTCTCCGTTCAAGATAACTAAACGGTGGGCTACCAATAAAATTCGTCAAACTGGCGACGAAGCAGAAGAAGGAGACACTCGTTTCTCTTCAATCAAAACTATAGGCTCGCCACGAGAACTACCACGCTCCTCGATGCGATCGTTCGGGACCCGTATTTTCCACTCTGTGACAAACGCGACCATAAAACCCGCCAAGGGCAGGGCTTCTGATGGTAATAATAATAATAGTGAGGACGGCGATACCGATGACGAGGACGGAGACGCAGAAATCAAAGACCTCGTGGCATATATGAAGAGCGCTGCTCATCTGGACGACCTGCAGCAGTATCACCAGCAGAGCATCAACGCCAACCACCACAACAGTCTTCTCCCCTTGGAGCAGCAATTGGCTACCTTCCCATCCGGTCCATCTGCTAACGTGCTCAGCAGCAGTATCGGTGGCGCCAGCGAGTTTGGCGGACGAGATTACCATTATCATGTCCAGAACAGTCCTGTCAGAAGACTGAAGAGAGGGATTCCCATAATGGCGACTCCCAGAGATATTGAGACGCCATTTGGCACTCTGTCACCTGCATCCCAGTCTCTGTCTCATAATCAGGACCACCAGGGTCGTCAAAATCAGAATCATCAGCAGCACCAGCGGAACAATAGTGGCGACAATCAACAACCAGAGCAACAACCGCCTTGGATGGATATCTTTGACTACGCACACGAATGGATCTGGCCCCCTTCTGCCAGCAGGAGTACCCGTCGGTCAACACCCTCGAGAATCTCAAACTCCTCAATGATCCCCCCCAAGCGAGGGAGCAGACCGAGTCCTATCAGGCTGAGAAGTGCTAATAGTAACACTAAAAACAACCCTCCCATATCTCCGGCGGGCCTTTCTGACATCTCTGAAGCCGGCCTGTCTCCTGACTTGTTCGACAGAAACTGGTCTAGAGTGAGTAATTCTTCTGGTTCTGCAGTAGATGATGCCACCACCACTGATTACACGTCTTCGCCCGGAGACGAATACCGTCATCATGGTAATGGAAAATTCACCCCTGCGGCCCTTGGCCTGGAATTGGACACAACTGCCAACTATCGTGCCATTATGGACTGGGCTGATGACTTGGATCGTAAATTACCGGACTTTTCAGACGACAATCTGCCTTTGGCACCTGTTACCTGGAACTATAGCCCGCGCAGGTTTCAAGTAGATCGTGCAAACGCGGACGCCGACGCTGTAACTAAAGGGCAAAACGAACAGGACCAGCAGAAGAATTTAACTGCAGACACTGCTTCCAACCTGTCAGACACCAACATTAGTCCTATTTCACGGAGCTCTAAACTCTCGAAGACTCTTAAAAGGCTCAGCCAACACAAGGCTCTTTCGGTGTGCAGACTCAAACGCACCTCGACATTTTCTTCAAGGGTTCCTGCGAGTTCAATGCAATATGCAGTCGCAGCAGTAAATCCTGGATGCTCATTAACTTCTCAGACCAAACGTGGACCTCCCATTGCTATGAATACGCCTAGCACGTACAGCTACTACGATGCAAGCAGTCTACAGGAAAGCAGCGGGATTTCACCCACGAGTCCACCTGCTTTAGACGGTTCAACGTCTGAGGACCCCCCGAGCCTGACGCAGCCTAGCACCAGCACGACGAGTCCTCTGCGCATGAAACATGACATTTCCGAGTTCATCGACGATTCCCGACGATGGCTGCGATCAATCCGTCTGAACCGCGCTGCTTTCTCCAACAAGCTGAAGACCCGACTGAGCCGAATGTCAGAACCTTCACTGACAAGTCTGGACAGTCACTACGGTCCCCTTGATAGCACATTACCGAGACAGCCTCGACATCATCTGCTGGGCCGCCTGCAGCCTTACAAGACCGCTCGCGTCTAATCCACTGCCATTATTATTACACCGATTTGTTACTACTACTTTATATATTTTGTTAGACCTGAGACTAATTTGACTACTGACTTCTACGTTCGCCCGAGCTCGTCTAGTCAAAGTAGACAGGGAGAATATTCCGCGAAGCGGAACCAGACCCTCCCCGGTAGGGGCCACCGGGGCCACCGGGGCCACCGGAGGCAACATGAACCTGCCTCCAGCGGAAGCGGCTTCGCAGAATTAGACTCAGATTTAGTATTATAGATTGCTGCTGCGCGACAGGAAGCATTGAATTCCGAGGACGTTTTGCAAGAAGTAGCAATTATAGATAGGATCGGCGCGATGCATGCAATTTAATTTCATACGCGTAAAGTTCGCGACTTTGGTTCAATATTATTCGACATACCATAATCGGCCAGTATTTGCCCAAATGGACCAATAGCATGACTACCATCTTTTCAGACAGTGAGGACGCCGTCCAAGTAGTCAAGGTCAGCCAGGTGTTGAATTTAGACGCAGACCACGACTCGGATAGTGATAGCTCCTGGGATATGTTCGACAAAGGTCCAAGAGATGTGGGAGCAGAAGAGGGAGAGGTGGATGTGAAAGAAGAGCAGAAGAGTTGGAAGAGCCCCAAAGATGAAGAAAAAGAATATGAAGGAGACGGTGGTGTTAAACTGCAGCTCTGTTCAGTTGAACTGGAGCAAAGAATGCTGAAAGCTACGACGGAGGAGGTATCAGTTACCGCATCCATTAATTCGACCCCAGGTAATACGACCCCAATCCGTCTGTCTGATGATGACCTAGATGCCACGTTTGACTATCTTATGAAACGTAAGAAGAAGCGAGGCAACGTCGCTCAACATATAAAGAAGATCGAAGCCAACCTTCGTCTTCTCAGTGATGTCAATCAGAAACGGATCGAGGATGAAAAGAGATCAAGAAAGAGACACGAGGAGGCCGAAGAGGAGATTTCAAAGCGGTTCAAATGTGGGGATTGCTGTTACGTAGATGACTTTGCAGGTGCGGTTGCGAAATACAGCGATGAAAAGAAAAAGGGGCAGACGTTTGGAGAATTTCACCTCTTTCGGCCTGTAACGCTTATTAATGATTTCCCCACTGCTGTTCGAGTCCGAGGTGCTGCCAACCAGCAGTGGTGGCATGCTCTTGAAAATGGGTTCACAAGATCATGCATGTTTGCCAGCGGCAATGTGCTTGACTATGTGAAAAGTCACGGCAAAGAAGGCTTACCCGACGAAATGTATCTTTGGCTCAAGCGAGAGTTGGCACGAGAAGGCGACAGGACTTTGAGAGACGCCTATTTTGAGGTTTTGAGAGAGGTCGGTGAATTTGATAACCTGTGTTTCGACGATTTTGCTGCTTTGTTAGAATTCCTAGGAGCAGATAAGACTGCCCTGGAAGCAATTCGAAACGGCCTGTCAGAGGTTGAGGTTGAAGACAGCGAGGAGGAGAAGGAGGATTTGCTAGAATCGGCGATAGAGAAAGGTTCCTACTCAGACCGAAGCAGTCCATTGAGTTACCTCATTCTCGATGCCGTTCCCTACGCTCTGTTGCCTGCTTCGAATCATCTTGAAGCGACCCTGGACAGCTTCGCCAAAATGTTTCTTGAGTATAAGAAGAAAGGTACAGAAGAAGCTCGAAGACTCAAACTCCTGCCTAAACTACTCGCCCTGGTGTTACTCTCATGTGGTGACTACGTGGTCAGTGTGAATTGCTCGCCCGGAATTGGATCGAGGGCCGTCGCTCAGATATTGGATAGCGTCGATGACAGCTATTGGAAGAAATCATCTACAGTGGATGATCTTACGAGCTATTTATTCGCATTACTCAAAGTGCATCCCAGGCTTCAAGTGCGCGCATTGGAACTTCTACGACATGCCATAGTATACAGCCAAAATCGCCACTGCGAAAGCTTGATGAGCCGACTTGCTTATGCCTTTTTTCTCGAGAGTGACAAGTTCGAGTACAATGAAGAGGAAAGCACAGATACCAAGCTGGCCCGTTTGGTTGTGCCCTGTCTAGAGGAGGACGAGTTTTTCATCAGAGACGTCAATTCCGCCAATGCTGGGCAAGAGATGCAGCCCGACTACGATGGAAAGCCCTTTCAGCTGATTTTCCTAATCTATTTGCTACATCGTCTAGCATTTTTAACTACTTCTGGGACGACTCAAACCGACCTATCGTGGGTCAAAGCATCTAGAATGAAGCTTGAGCAACTTCTCAAGGGCCCCTACGATGACCTATTTTTCAGTCCGACGATGGATCCACGCGTAGACGGGATCCGCACTTCGTTATGGGTCTGTTTATCTCTGTTGTCTGTTTGTCGAGGTCAGCGACATCAGTTGGTGTGAAGAAGGTAAATGACGGCTATATCTCCGCGATAAAACTGTGTGGGGGTGCAGGGTTCCTCAGGGTTCCTCCGGTCAATATGAGACGCGTGGGGAGAAATGACAGAGCAGACACTTATAAAGAAGTGACGACAGCCCGCCATTTCGTGTGTGGAGGAAGAAACTTATCTCTTTGGTACTGTCAGAACACTCTTTTGTACTTAAGAATGCCCACCTGGAATAGACTCATTCGATTTGAAGCTCCCGATGGAAACATATACCGAGGAGAGCCAATCGTTTCAGGTCCCAATGTTGACTTGGGTAAACTGACCAACATAAAAGCCAAAATCATAGAAGGAACTGACATATTTGGCTCGTGCAAAGTGACTGACAAAGTCGTGGAGGTGAAGAAACTCCTGGGACCATTGACACCCAGTGAAGTTCCCATTGTGAGATGTATCGCACTCAATTATGTCAAGCACATTGAAGAAACCGGATCTACAGTCCCACCTACCCCCGTAATGTTTATCAAACCAAGGACGTCAGTAGCCGACCACGGAGAAGCCATTCCTATACCTAAAATCGCCCAGAAAGACCAGTGCGACTACGAGGGTGAATTGTGTCTGGTTATCTGCAAAGACGGCAAAGATATCCCTGTTGCCGACGCTCTCGAATACGTTGGAGGCTACACGGTGGGCAACGACATGTCAGCTCGTGGTGTGCAGCAGACAGACCCTCTGTTCGTCAGTGCTACTCCGCAGCTGTGCTTTTCCAAGGGATTCGACAAGTACTCACCCCTGGGCCCCGTTCTCGTGGCTCCCCATCTCGTCGGCGACCCCAACAGCCTTGATATAAAAACCCGGATCAGCGGCGAGCTTCGCCAGGACTCCAACACAAATGATTTCCTCTTCAACATTCCCAAACTCATCTCATTTCTGAGCCAGGGAACCACGCTAGAAAAGGGCACCGTCATCATGACCGGCACACCCGGAGGCGTCGGCATGGGATTCAATCCGCCCAGATTTCTAAAACACGGAGACACGGTCGAAGTCTACGTTGAAAAGATTGGAACCTTGTCCAATCGTATGGACTTTGTGTAAGGGCAGGCCCCTCCAGGGAGGCTAGACCCGCTTCGCATGTTTTTTAATGGATGTAGGAAAGGTGTGATCCACTTCGCAGGTATTGACAGAGGAAAATTGCGCCAAGGTGAAGGTTGGCCAGCTGGATATCCGGCAGGAATAACAGAGGGCTAAGTGTTTACGAGGAGCTTTTAATTCTAAATGTAAATTAGTTTCTTGGCCTAACTGCAGACCCAGTTGAGTCTTTTAAGAAATAACAAGAAGAGCGTGCTAGATGACCCAAAGTTGCAGTCATTAGTCTCGATTCTTGAGTTTGAGCATCATAGTTTACCCCACACTCTCACAAAGCATATTTATTCCCACATAGGAGAAGGCCGAAGGGAGAGAAAAACTTGATGCCAGAGCATTACAAACAAATATTGAACTGAAAGCTTCTGGGGCTGGCCCCAGCAGCTTTCTCGTAAATATTCAATCAATCAATTAACATATGCATAAATAATAAATAAAAACAATCAAGCAAACGCTTTTGCAAAAAACCCAGATTTGCTAGAGGCGCAAAATAAATGCAGAACACGCCAAAACTAGGTTTAGTTGGACAAAGTCGTCTTAAGTCTCGTCCACAGCCCTTCAGATCGCGTGGGATGCAAATCTGGATGAGGCATCGAAGTGACAGGGGATAAAGGCATAGAGTTGATGGGAGTCAGGTTCTTGGACCCGTTGATTCGCGGGTTAGCTTTGAGAGCCTCGCTCTTTCGCTTCTCAAGCTCCTTGCGGGCCTTCTTCGACACAAAGTTGCCGCTTCCTCCCCGTCCTACAGTGTATCGTTCCGGCTCAACATCCAGAGCCCGACTGACTTCTTGCAAGTACTCCTGTGGACTCATCGTGGGCATTCTAGAAATAGGAACATTATTTCCGTAGCCTCCCCGGCCTGCTCGAAAAGTTTGTTGAGGAGATGAGAACACCTGGACAGGTGCCGGTGTGCTACACGGCACTACAGTCTGATCGGTCCTTTTAACGTAGTTTCCGTATCCTCCTCTTCCAGTCAATACCATGTCTTTTGTTTGGTAATATCTAGCGTACTAGCGTTTCAGTTGTAAAAACCTCGTCTATACAAAAACAGATGTTATGAATGTTATGAGATTAAGATTAACTCTGGGGTTGCAAGGTTTTTCTCTAAGTTTTCTTAGGTCCACATCACACAAAATCACACGGTGACGAGCTTTAGGGTCACATTGGCGGCAAAAGCGCTATGGATTACCACACTGAGGGTTGGTCGTCGGGGCAACGGTGAGGGGCAGAGGAGGGGGTAAGGATATGTTACCAAATCGGGAAATCGGCCGGTGGGAGAAAACTAGGCGGGCGGTGAGAGAAGTTTTTCTCGACGAGGTATATCGACGGTATTTAGAATATTGGTAAAAAATAATAGAAAAAACCAGGTATGAGACTGCCTCGCGCAGTGGGTTGTCCTGAGTAAACTTCAGCGTTGTTTTGCCCTTTTGGCCCCTTTTGCTCGAGTGTTATTCGAAAATTCGCTGCTATTCCTATATTAGGCTTGCAGGCTGTGCAACCGAGGCTCGATTCGAAAAACTCTGCCAGTGGCCAAACAGTTGAGCGTAGCAGCCCAAAAGTACCAGCTGGGACAACATATCCATTCTACGACAGTCAACTTCCATTCATTAATTAAAAAACATGTCTGCATCTCCTTTTAAATATATATATATATCCAAGCCTGCGTCTGATAGATAACAGATAAGAGCTGTGCACTCTCATTGGCTGATATTTCACTTGCATGCAGATCTCTCTGAATAAGCGTCGGTGAGGTCGCGCGCGGTCGTTATTCGCCTCCGGCGGGGCCACTCCGTGGAGGGTAAGTTCCGCTGCGCGGAAAGACAGTGGGCATAATTGAAGATGTGAAATGGGAAGGAAGATAAGAGAAGCCGGAACAGAAACATATAGCTGAGCTGTCTGGTTTCCCGCTGCGCGGGAACTAACCTCCACGGAGTGGCCCCGCCGGAGGCGAGCGACACGAGTGACAATTGGTAACCTTGTAAACAGTATATATGTTGAACAGGTATACGGGTAGTTTGAACTGATTGAACAATGTACGCGTAGTAAATCCGGTTTAGATCGTGGCAGAGTTTCAATTAGTGGACAGTTAGGGCACTATTAGTTCTTTGGATCGGTATGATATTCGACGTATTGGTATCATCTAATTGGGTACTTCAGCAAGCTACATACAATTCTATGTCTTGAAGGCTCGGTTCCGCATCAAAGGTGTTTAACAGTTATTCTCGAGTAACACAGTCTCAGGTGTGGTACTCGACGGACACGGTTGAATTAGAGAAAGCGTCTTTTACGTGTGTCTTTCAGGCAGTCAAACCTTGGTGATAATAGCGCATGACGTTGTCAACTGCACAATAACCAGTATATTAAGACCATTAAAACAATTCACAATTCAGCTTCGCAGAACCAACCCTCCTCAGGAGGGCCCGTCGGTGGCAACTTCACATTCATTTATCTTCTTTCTAATTCTTCTTTCGCTTCTTTCATGTTCCTCGTATCATTATACGATATTGCCTCGATAGATCTACCGACCAATGGTGATGCTGCGGTGATCGCCAGGCCCCTCCCTTCACATGTGCCAAACCCGTCTATACCATCATCATCGGTATGTCTCTGTCAAATAATACGTTAGAGCCAGACTGCATGGGACAATGTTTCAGCACGTTCGCAGCTTGTTGACATCGACTAAACTCATGTCTCGCAATCAGGGTTCCGTTTGCGTATAGATTACCGCGATTGCTACCGGTTGCAATTAACTTGTTCTGTTTTGTGCTATATCTCCACCACTCACTCGGCACTTTTCTTCTCCTACCAGCTAAACTGCTCTGGGAATTTTGCCATTCCCCGCAAACTCCGCAACCCACAATCGTCTTGTGAAATTACCCATTCGAGCCCAAAATCGTCGAGCTTACATAACGAGCACGTTCAGATATATGTAATCTGTGAGATACCGAGGCATAAAACAGTGTCTCTGAGTGCTGAGAAGGTTTTCTATTCCGCCCCTTCATATATATAGCGAGCGACATCCTATCCGATTTAGCGAACTGTGTCTTGCTCGTACTTGTGTCTTCTTTGCCACCTTTTTTTCGAGAACACATAAAAAGATATAAAAATAAGCTTGAAGGACAGAAAACTGGTTTCTGTACACGACATATTATCAACCGGTTAACTGCGGAACAGAACTATATCCGTTTCCCAGGCACATTTCGAATTATAAGACAAACACAAAACCTACGTACTACTGCTTGCTACTACTGCTTAGGACTGCTGCTTAGGACTGCTGCTTAGGACTATTGCTTACTACTGCACACACACACAAAATGGCTTTCAACGTATACAACATCCCCAAGACGTCGCCATTTAAAATCTCTCAGTATGACGAGATTTCTATGAAGAACACCAACGAGGAAATCTCGGCAAAGTACGACTCGGTGGTTCGAGGGTTTAAGTCTGGTAAAACCCTGCCCATCGCCTTCCGAAAGGAACAATTGAGAAACCTCTACTATGCCTTGCACGACAACGTTGACGTTATTGGCGAATCTCTGCTTAAAGACCTCCACCGATCTCCGCTAGAAAGCGAGATCATTGAGACACAGACGTCTCTAACAGCTATCAAGGACTGCATTGAGAATATCGACAAGTGGACCAAGCCTGAGAAAAGGAGCACCTCGCTCATGTTCAGAATGGGTGGACCCCAAGTCGTCAAGTCTCCTCTGGGCACAGTTCTGATAATCACCCCTTGGAACTACCCCCTCTACTTGACCTTCCCGGCCATTGCCGCTGCCATTGCTGCAGGCAACACGGTTGTGCTCAAACCCACTGAAATCCTGCCTGAATGCACACGAGCCCTGACCAAGGCACTACAGCTCGCTATGGACCCCGAGGTCCTCCAGGTGGTCAACGGAGCTGTCCCTGAGGCCACTTTCTTGCTCGAGCAAAAGTTCGACAAAATCATGGTCACGGGATCCACCCAACTTGGCAGAATCGTGTACAAAGCTGCTGCGAAGCAATTGACCCCCGTCCTGCTTGAGCTCGGCGGCAAAAGCCCTGTGCTGGTGGGAAAGACAGCCAACATCCGCAAAGCAGCACGGAGAGTCGTCTGGGGAAAGACCGCCAACTCGGGTCAGACCTGCGTTGCGCCCGACTACGTCATCGTGGATGCAGAAGTCGAGCGACAGTTTATCCAGGAGCTGAAAAAAGCGTTCCTGGAGTTCTATCCTCAGCTGAACGCCTCGTCTGACTACACACATATCTCCAGCGACCGGCTTTATAGCCGATTCGCCGACATGATGGACAAAACCAAGGGCACGATTGAACTTTCCGGCCAGAACGACGAAAAGAGCCGCTTCTTCCACCCTTCGTTCGTCTCCAACGTCACTCCCGACGACGTCCTCATGGAAGACGAAATCTTCGGCCCCATCCTGCCCATCCTCAAACCTGTGCGCGATATTGCTACCGAGGGAGTTGATTTCATCGTCAATAACCACGACACACCCCTGGCTCTGTACATTTTCAGCCAAGACAACAAGGAGATTGACCACATCATCAGTCACACACGATCCGGCGGTGTGGTGGTCAATGACACCCTCATTCACGTTGGATGCAAAGACCTGCCCTTTGGAGGGGTTGGAGATTCTGGTATCGGCTTCTACCACGGCCGAGACGGCTTTGAAGCGTTTTCCCACCAACGTTCGGTGTTGCGACAGCCCTACTATGCCGAGTTTCTCCTTGACGCGCGTTACGCGCCTCTGACCCTCAGCAAGGTCAAGATGTATCAGCTGCTGGCGTACTCGAAGCCATGGTTTAGCCGAAGCGGACCCGTCAAGCGAAGTTTCTTCAAGAGATTGTTTGGAGGCAAGTATGTAATGGTGCTGATTGCCCTAATCACCGCCTTGCTGTATTTAAGTTAAAATAGCTGTGTTGGAGTAACTTTGATTTTTTAGCGTGTGTGCGCTGCCTCCGGCAGCCCCTCTGGGGGAGGGTTGGCTCTGCTTCGCAGAAGTCGCTTTCGTTATTAAATGCCAAACATACTAACAAAGTTGAACGCAGCTCGAAGCTTTGAAAAGCATCTCACGGCTGTCTGCATGATGCATGAAACTTTAAATGAATATCAGTGGAACCGAAGTTTGTATACTATTCGCCACTACCCAATTGCAACTGAGAGATGACAAGTCAACAATCATATTATATATTATATCTAATAGCCTAATTAATACAGATAATTCTAAGTTCATGTAACACAATTTCAAGACTCGTGGGGCCAGAGCATCTTCAAAGGTCTGCACGTGACTTGGGTCTTCTACATGCATATTAATTACATGCCGGTATGACTTTAACCTTCAAACATACTGGTATTGACATCAGAATCTTAGTACAGTTTAAGCCGGAACACGTACGGTGAGGTGTATTCAAAGGTGTATTCTGTATTTTGACAGCTAGCAGGCTATTGACACGTCGTGTAATTTCAAGCTAGCTGGCAATCAGAAGGGCCCTTTACCCGTTCAATTCTCTGCGAAGCAGAGCTACGGGGTCTGGGGCTGGCCCCAGCAACGTTCACTGAGATATAAGACAGTTGTGTATATTATACTGAAAATGTGCTGGGGGATTTTTCAGGCAGCAGAGAGAGTTGTTCCACTGTGTGAAGGTCTTTGATTCCTACGCTACCATCTCGACAATCAGCACGTGACTTGACCCTTTACACATCATATCGTAGTCAACCTAAGATGACTTTAAACTTCGAACGGGCTCGAGTTGACAAAGCATAAGAACCCTACTATTTATCATACTCACGGTGGTTGACTTGTCCCAATCGTATTATTCTATAATTTAGACGCGCTGGAGTTCTTTCCAGAAATCAAGTTGGAAACCTCATCCTGAAGCTAAGCAACTTGTTGAGCCTTGAAATGTCAACTCCTCCTAGTGGATCTCCTCCCAGACAGCCCTCCGCACCGGCAGCATCGAGCCAGTCGCCCGAGGACCGGGTGTTTGAGGCCGTGGACCTTTCAAAAGCACCAATGTCCCACGAGAAGGTGAAAGAACGGTTATTGGTGCTAGATCAGCTGGACACGAAGATTGTTCAGCTGCTGGATTCTGCTAGTGGTGCAATTGACGCGCTCAGTAAGGGCAAGACCAGCAATTCAGAGGCTGAAACTGATGCTGCCAAAGAGCAATTCCAGTCGTCTGCAAAACAGTATCACGCGTTGCTGGAAGAAGTTTCGATAAGATTGCGTCACGAGATCCGTTTGCTGCACCAGATGTCCAAGGAGAAAGTTCTCCCTATGTCACTTTCGGCAAAAGCAGACTGGGTTGGTCGCGACAAAGAGCGAGAAGTATGGGAGACCATTGAACGACTGCTGCGAGATCCAGCTGCTCCTGAAAAGGAAAGCACCGAGGACGTCCAAACGTAACTCGAAGCAATATTCCGCGAAGCGGAACCAATGCCTCCCCGGAAGGGGCCGCCGGACGCAGATGGACGTTGATGTTGCCTCCGGCGGCCCCTGCCGGGGAGGCATTGGTTCCGCTTCGCGGAATTACAGCTCATTCGTTTTACGCGATACTACGTGACGCTCGCTCCGACAGCAGTACACACAGAGACATGTATATGCATACTCAGACACAAGAGCACGGCTGACGACGTCTCTTGCAGTGCGAACATACATTACAGTGAGTACAGAGTAGCACCAGCAGACCACGCATGAGGATACCACAGGTGCTGTTCGGAAGAGAGCGGGCTATACGGAGTTCGATTTGTGATATTTGCAATATTTAATATCCTCATTCTCGGTACCGTTGTCCTTCTTGGTGCCTTCCATTGCACTCACAGTACACTGCTACTGTCGTGGTGTGCAATCGACACCTTCCCAAACAGGAAAACCACAGTCATCCAGCGGCTCAACTCCTAAATTTTTCAACCCCCAAATATGCCCTTCTCGGTATATTCCAGCCCTAACAAAAATCAAAGCTTGAACCCTTTTTCACTACAACGTCTCGGAAGTCTTTCCTGAAACTAATTTCTTTGCCAACCTAATAAAAGAAAGAAAACCAAAAAACAACAGCCATGAGCCAGAACGAAGTCCTTATTCTTCGAGGAACCCTCGAGGGCCACAGTGGATGGGTCACTTCAATTGCTACCTCTACTTCCAACCCCGACATCTTGCTGTCGGCTTCGCGAGATAAGACTCTGATTATCTGGAACCTGACTCGAGATGAGCAGGCCTACGGTGTGCCCAAGCGATCGCTCAAGGGACACTCTCACATCATTGAGGACGTTGCCATGTCGCAAGACGGTGCCTACGCCATTTCTGCTTCGTGGGATAAGACTCTTCGATTGTGGGATCTGAACAAGGGAACCACTTTGCAGCGATTTGTGGGACACAGTGCTGACGTTTTGTCGGTTTCTTTCTCTCCTGACAACCGACAGATTGTTTCTGCTGGACGAGACCGAACTATCAAGGTCTGGAACACTATTGGAGACTGTAAATTCACCTTTGACACCTCCAAGGGTCACTCTGACTGGATCTCGGCTGTTCGATTCTCTCCTTCTGGTGCTGCCCCTACTATTGTCTCTGCCGGATGGGACAAGGTCGTAAAGGTAAGTTTTTTAGTATTTGGGACTTGAGATTTTTGGCTTTTCGTGTGAATCACTGTTTCTATTCTCTGTGCTCGACAAGTGAGAAAAAAACACTCCCAAAAGACCATTATGCAACAAATGATGTTACACATATTTGCTACTTCAGACGGCAAAGACTTTTGTTTTTGTCGAATGAGACATAAAAATATCACCAAGATCTCTGATTTTTGCACGTGTTTTGGAGTGTTTTTTTATAATTTGGAGCACGGAAAGGGAAAGAGAGCTTTCATTACGAAAGCACTTTAAAAATAAAATAAACTGAAATCTAACTAGGTCTGGGATATCCAGAAACCCATGCTCAAGGCTGACTGCATCGGACACACTGGCTACGTCTCTGCCATTACCATCTCGCCCGATGGATCTCTGTGCGCCTCTGGCGGCAAGGACGGCTCCATCATCCTGTGGGATCTGAACAACGCCAAGCACTTGTACTCGCTGCTTTCTGGCGACGAGATCCACGCTCTCACATTCTCTCCTAACCGATACTGGCTCTGTGCTGCCACTGCTTCTGGCATCAAGATCTACGATCTCGAGAAGCGAGAGCTCATTGACGAGCTCAAGCCCGACTTTGCTCTGGCTGGTCCCAAGACCAAGGAGCCTGAGGTGGTCTCTCTCGCATGGTCTGCCGATGGACAGAACCTGTTTGCTGGTTACACAGACAACTTGATCCGAGTCTGGCAACTCATGCAGTCTGCTTAATTATGAAACGGAAAACGAGCCAAAAGAGAAGAAAAAGGAGTTGCTGTAGATTTTTCATGTAAAAAAGATGCAAATGAAAAGAGTCATGTTTTGTTGTTCGGTAGATTTGCCTCCGGCGACCCCTGCCAGGGAGGCTTTGGTTCTGCTTCGCAGAATTGTGCGTAGTTAATTAAGGTGGAATAGATATGTAGCTGACTTGGGACTCGGACTGACTGATCATTGTGCAGTGCTACGTCATCCTGCTGGCTAATAAAACGAACGTCCATGTAAGGTACGGAATGTTATTTTTTAGCGATGACAAAGGCATATTGGGAAATTGGGGAAATTGAATTGTATCTACGCTTTTCATTTCAGGCTGAAGACGCTTTGATAAGATACGGCGTGGGATAACACTGCTGGAAATATAGATTCTGCTAACTACCTATCATCAGCATAGCTTGAATTCCTCCCCGCTTCTTAAGGGTAAAATCAGAATGAGCAAAGCTCCCGGCATCTCAACTCTCAGTTTAAATATATATCTATATCGGGTACTCAGGTGGGCTGCCGTGTCAAGCGGGATTCGATATTTAAGGCATTACTGGTGACGGAATGTTTCCACGGTGGTAGCTAGTGCTTATATAATATACCAGTGTAGTTAGTTTATGACGAAGCTGTATAACTGTAAAGTTAGAGCCTACGAATGCCGTAGCTCTGGCTCAGTAGAGAAATTAAAGTGTATAGTCAAATTATTTCCATTAAACGAACAACAACAAGAACAATGTGGAACTCCGACAGCCCGGATCAACTCAATGTTCCACGCAACACCAGCACACTCGGATCAATTTCAATGTTCCACGTAAAGCAGTTGCAAAATAGTCGATCGGTAAACTGGCCAGAATCTCACTACTTACACACTGTAGAGTATCTACCGAACCGGAGACTCCGCAGCATACGGCTTTTGCAGTTTCTCATTGAACGGCGGCGCGGCACTTTTGTGTGTGGAAGGTGTGGAAAGTTAGGAAAGTTTAGGAAGGTTTTGGCTAAGTTAAGCGCTACATGTGTGTGATACGGTAAATATAGCGAGTGCTAATGTCCTACTGACACAACTGCCTAAATAGAAAGTATGAGAATTGTTACAGCCATGTTACAGCCTGATTATGCTATATTCTCCTATATTCTGCTATATTCTGCTATATTTCCATATCCACGACGTCATTATGTTTCGTCTTTCGTTTCATTTACTCTGTATGACTTTTCATATTTAGTCCGGTAACTACGCAGTACTGCCCGAAAAACTGACCCGGATATATTAAATCATTTCTGCCGTGTGTTTTTCCCCACCAAAAAAGTTACTCCACGCAAGCCCCAGCCCGCGCAACATCCATACTGTTATGACAGTTGGGTAAATAGGCAGAATGGCACGCAGTTCAAAACGTGGGGAGACATGTTGGAAATGTGGGACTAAATATTAAAAAGTCCGGAGAATTATAGGAAAAAACCGTTATATATAAAGGGGGGAAGGAACAGAGCCTCTCAGTCCGCCTTAGCACTTGTTTTATTGCTTTAATAGTTGTCAATTCTGTCAGTTAAAGGTTGTAAAACAAACAAACAGGAACTACCGCCTATATTATTATGCCATCCATTCTTAGAGTCGAAGGAACCAAAATCGTCGACGGTGACGGAAAGCCCGTCACCCTTCGAGGTGCCGGTATCGGAGGTCACCTCAACATGGAGAACTTCATCACTGGTTACCCCGGTCACGAGGGCCAGCACAAGGAGTCGCTCCTCAAGGTCATGGGCAAGGAGAAGTTTGATTTCTTCTTTGAGAAGTTCTACGACTACTACTGGACCGAGGAGGACGCCAAGTTCTACAAGTCCATTGGCATGAACTGCCTACGAATTCCCTTCAACTACAGACACTTTTTGGACGATAGCGATCTGTTCACCGTGAAGCAGGAAGGTTTCCGTCTGCTCGACCGGGTCATTGAGCGATGCGCTAAACACGGCATCTACACAGTGCTGGATCTGCACGCCGTCCCGGGTGGACAGAACCAGGACTGGCATTCTGACTCGGGCATCCACATTGCCAACTTCTGGAACTTTGGCGTCTTCCAGGATGCCATTGTTGAGCTGTGGAAGGTCATCGCTGCCCACTACAAGGGTAACGGATGGGTCGCTGGTTACAACCCTCTGAACGAGCCTGCTGACTCTAAGCACACTCGACTGATCAACTTCTACAACCGAGTTGAAAAGGCCATCCGGGCTGTCGACCCGGACCACACTCTGTACCTCGACGGAAATACCTACTCAATGGACTTCACCCACTTCCCTGCCAAAAAAGACATGTGGCCCAACGTTGTGCTGGCTATCCACGACTACGCTAACTTTGGATTCCCCGGCAACGCACCTTACGAGGGAAGTGAGGAGCAGAAGGCCAAGCTGCTCAAGCAGTACAATCGAAAGATCGATCCTATCAAGTCATTGGGAACTCCAGTGTGGAACGGAGAGTTCGGCCCTGTCTACTCTTCCGAGGCCCGAGGCGACACCGACATTGCTGCCACCAACACTCGACGATACAACGTCCTGAAGGACCAGCTTGCTATCTACAAGAAGGGAGACCCCTCAGGCGACGGATCCCCCATCGGATGGTCGATCTGGACATACAAGGACATTGGCTACCAAGGACTGGTTACCGTGGACCCAAAGAGCCCTTGGTTCCAGCTGTTGGGCGACTTCTTCCGTAAGAAGCAACGATTGGGAGTCGACGCCTGGGGACGAGACCCCGATCCCAAGGTAGAGTCTATCTACAAGGGCCTCGTTGAGCATTTCCGAGAGGAAGTTCCTGACAAGTACATTACCGAGATGTACCCTGCCAAGATCTGGGGAGGAGTTGACCGATACGTGAGCCGAGTTGTGCGAGAGTGTCTACTGTCTCACTACATGACTTACGAGTTTGCCGATTTCTTCAAGGATCTTTCTTTCGAGCAGCTCGACGCCCTGGCTGCCTCTTTCAAGTTTGAAAACTGTGTCAAGCGAGACGAGCTGAACTCTATCTTGGCCCACGATGCTGGTTTGTAAACGAAACTTTACTCTCAAAGTTTAAAAAAGGGATGTGATAGCTTACGAAGTATAATGTATTCAATTGAACAACTCTAGACGTTTCTGCGAAGCAGGACAAACCCTCCCTGAGGAAGGACTGCCAGAGGCAGGTCGGATGCTGCCTCCGGCGGACCTTTCCCGGGTAAGGTTTGTCCTGCTTCGCAGAAAGTGTCGTGATGCTGCAGTTACTCAGTTGGTGATTCAGAGTTTGGACAGATCGGGATGATAACTCAGAGCAGGGGGCGTAACTCACCTTTGTCAAACGGAGAAGCTACGTGTTGATGTTTTTAACAATGGCTTCGTTTGATTGAAGGTAGATTATATTATTAATCTCGAATGCTGAAATCACTTCAGTGTTGTGGCCCGACTGCCTAATACTGCTGGATCCAGATATGGAAACTGCTGGCTAGAGACACGGCTTGCTGGCTGGTATCAACAAAGGGAAGAGAAATTCGTATAAAGAGCAGCTGGTAGTGTCTCTCTTGGTCTTGCGAATTACTAGTTCTAGGGGCGCTCATGGCCGTGAAACAAACAAATTAAGGGAAAAAAGAACATTACAGGAATGAATCTACTACTTCTTTCTATTGCCTGGCTAGGCGCAGTCCTACCAGCGCTGGGTGCACCGGTCACCGCTGATGTCGTCGGCCCTCCTTCCCGTGTCTCAAAGTTTGGACTGCTCGTTAGAGCCAAGGGAGATGGGAATCTGAACAATTTACTGCTTTTCCAAAAGCCCGATCAGACGCTGTGGTTGAAAGCTGGCTCCCAGTCCGGCGGATCGTTTGAGTCTGCCAACGTCCTCAGCACTTCGCAGAACAAAATGAACTTGTTCTACGATGAGAGCAAAAAGATGCAATTGAGCGCACAGCACAATCCTAATCTGTTTGTCAAGGGGAATGTTTTAGCTTCAAAGGATGGAAGCTCGGCTACTGCTTGCCCTGTAAACCAGGAGTATCAGATTTTCTGGACAAACGTGGCCTGTAAGGGCAGTGTTGAGATTGCCCTCGAGCCCGTGATGCTGGACGAAGACACGAAAATGGTTGCCCAGTATGATAAGAAGTCCGCAGACAAAGCAGTCAAGCGAAAGCTGAACGACAGAGAGGTAAAAATCGTTGCTGCCGAAGACAGGACTCGAGTTTCTCGCAAGAAAAAAAGCACTGGCAAAAGCCGGACCATGAAGAAAGTGCCCGATACTACTACAGTGAGCAAGCGTCAGGATCCACGATATGATAACCCCCGTGATCGTGATCATGACCATGACCGAGATCGAGGTTACGACGACGGCCGAGGTCGTCCACCATTGACCAAACGGGGTGGCGGACGAAGACTCCCTGTTTTAACGAAGAGACAAGAAGCAGATTACGCACCACCGTACGACGACGAGCGAGATCGGGACAGAGGCAGAGACAGAGACAGAGACAGAGACGGAAACCGCGACCGGGGTCGAGACAGATACAGAGGTGGCCCCTATGACCGACGGCCACCCATTGTGATCAAGCGAGAAGACTCTCCTGCGGGTGGTGAACAAGTCAAGCAAAGTTGGAGAAGCTCTGATAACGGCTGGGACAGGAACAGAGACTGGACGAAGGATCCTTACTGGAATGACTACGACAACGGAGACCATTCTGACTGGAATGACTACGATGACTCTGATTGGAATGACAGTGACGACTCTGACTGGAATGACAGTGACGACTCCGGTTGGGAGAGCTATGATGGTTCCGGACGGCATGGCGGCAGAAGACGGTGGAGCGACGTTAATCGAGACACGTGTCTAAACAAGGCAGTCGATGGTCAAAGCAATCCGTCGGTCAATTTAAAGAAGAACCAAATTTTTGAGCCCCAGTTTCGCGAGGATCCTCTGTTTGAAGACCCTTATATTTATGACGACTATAGGTGGGGTCCACCAACACCGAAGAGGATTTCTTCGAGGCAATACAGACCGGTGTATGACGATTACGACTATGATTACGATCCATATTGGGATGATTCTGATCCTTACTGGGGCTACGACACGGACTACGATGACGGCTACAGGCACTACGATGACGATTCTCGCTATGACGATCGCAGACATCGTGGTCGACCTGCTCAGGTTAAAGCTCCCGCTGAGCTTGCTAAGCAGGCAGAAACTGCTGGAAAAGAGGTTGCTCCAGAATCCATAGCGGTCAATTAAATGCTCTGAGATAGCGATAAAGAATTCTTTTGCAGTCTACCAATATTTATTTGGCCTATATAAATGAAATATACTTCGATTGATACGTCTGCTTTCGGGGATCCCTCCAGAGGAGGGTCGGTGCTGCTTCACAGAACAGCGGCTTGTGATGCTGGGTTTTTTGCTTTGACGATAAGAAACCGTACGTAATATCGCTTGAGGCGTGAAGCCGGAGAAACCTTCCCCGGGATGGACTCCGCCGATGTCGAAATACAATGCTCGAATAATTTTTCCTCTTTTTTTAGGTCCGACAGACTCAATTTTTGTGTCGTTTCGTTAATTTGAGTTCCCCGCATTTTTTTCATGATAAGAGGTAATCGGCAATCTTGCATAAATATGCACTGATATGGTTTGGGGTTAAGTTAAATCTGTTGATGATAAGTGCGTGCCAATAAACGGTATAACAATCGAATAAGCGCAATAAATGAAATTAACAAACAAACTAGCAGGTGGACAATTGTGAGAAATAGCCTGTTGAATACGCTCACGGCGTGGGGCCTTTCATACGACAGTCCGCGTTTTCAGCCAGATTGTTCATTCATACTCGAATGCTAGGACGCTATTGGTTATTCACAGTTGAACTGCCTGTCGTCTGCGAAGCAGAACCAACCCTCCCCGGGAGGGGCCGCCGGAGGCAACGTCGAGCTCTCGGATAACTTCTACATTATACAGAGTACACCTTGTTGAGATGATGCCAAGATAAGAAGGATAAGACAGAGTTTCGAAATCCAGTAGTTGGGGTTATTCAATTCAGCCGGTTGTAATAAACGTGTGACAGCTTAGGATTTCCCCTCCGGCATGGACGCATGCGCGTGTCTTCCAACTGTGTGCAAGTGCCCGCAACAAGTAAGGGCTAAATAACATAGTTATACCTTGCACTACAGCTGCTGAGATCAGTAATGAAATGCTGAAGTTCAAGGGAGGGTGGTTCCGCTTCGCGGAAATTTAAGAGGGGGTGATTGAAAAAAAAGAGCCGGAGTATTAGAAGAACTGCCGAGTTTCCGGGCTTGTATGTGTGTGTGAATCACATTCACAGTGCATTGCGGTTCTATCTATACCGTTAGGCTGCAAAAAGATAATATGTTATAGGGTATCGAACCGAGCATTTACCCCAGAATTAACCCAGAATTAACCCACATTAGAGACTAACTATACCACCCTAGTTTCAAAGCTCTGCTTCTCTTCTCGTCAGCTTCCTGTAGAGGCAGAATCAACCTGACCGTGACCGTGACCGCAACCGTGGGGCACGCTGGAGGCAGGTCGGCAGGTGGTATTCTCCTGATTGGATGGTTTCAAGTTTTTTTTTACCTCACACGCCCAACAGGCGTCTAACTATATTGCACTTTCTTACCGCTATTGCCTGAGACCCTGCAACAACAGCACGTTTAAAGTTTCCACTTGACCGGTGATTTGATTCCACACTGGTCTCAGGAAAAACCCAGCATTTCGGAACACTAGGCTGTGGCTGCTGATAATTTAATTCATCCTAATATAAGCTTGGCTTGGGGCTAGTGTGGAATATATGGAACTCCTTAGCGCTATTACCGCTAAAGTTTAGCTGTTTGAAAACGGCTTGTTGCTACCAGAGCCACGGATCCCCGCCTCGGCTTCCTATCTATTGCTATGTAAAGCAGGGTGTTACGTTGATCACTAAAGCGGGGTCAAGCACCCTTTCGGGGACATCGCCAAATCTAATTTTACGAGTGCATCAGTTGATGAGATTTCATTACGTATGCCTTTTGTGAATGATTGAGTGAGGGTTCGATACATAGGAGAGACCCACTTTTAGAACGGTGTGATAATACTGTACTGTGCGCCCGGTTGGGTCTTGAGTCTGGGCAGGCATTTTGACCTTTTGATATGTTAACCTATTGTTAACCGAGGTTCTTCTACGCGCCTATAGTCATTAGTTAACTATGTAATTTTTCCGTTAAGCCATAAGCCTGTTCATCTCAACCCCTGACATTATGACTACCACATCTGGAACCCATCTTGCCACACAACACCATTGCGATGATGCTCCCACCCCTGAGGAATGCCGTCCCACATAGTCACACGTAGTTTCCTGATGGAACATACGCGCGCAAACGCACTAAACTATTTTACCCGAAGCTGCAAATAATCCGGCAGAAATCCATCTGCCTGCCCCGCAAAATCTACAAGTTGATTGCCTAATGGTCTGTTGATCCTGTGGGGATTGAATATCCTTGCCTTTTGATATTTATATATATAAGACCCACCCTAATGCTGTTGCCATGAAATCTGTCTAGTGTGTGCATGGAGTTTCCGCCCTCATCCTTAAAGATCAAGTCTTACTTTCAGTTCAAATCAGAATCACAATAAAAGAAAAGCACACTCATAAAAAATGGAAAAGGGACCTCAGTCTCAATCTTACTTGGGGAAGCCTAACGATGCCGTCGTCTCTGACATTCCCCTGGATGACGGAATCCCCCAGATTAACTACCGGGACGTCCTCCCAGATTATGGTAGACACTGGATTTTCGTCCCCCATCTTCGAAAGCTGAATTTCCTGCTGATCCTGTCGGCATTCCTCACCTCGACCAACTCGGGCTTCGATGGTTCCATCCTTAACACCTTCCAGTCAATGACTGTCTGGAACGTCACCTTTGGCAACCCTCAGGGCGCTATTCTGGGAGCTTTGGCTAACGGTTACACTTTTGGCGGTTTTCTGGCCATGCCTTTTGCTCCCTGGTTTACTGATAGATTCGGCCGAAAGATCCCTATTGCTACCGGTGCAGGCATCATCATCATTGGAGCCATCATCCAGACCTGCTCTGTAGACTACGGAATGTTTTTGGTGGGCCGAATGGTCATTGGATTCGGCAGTGGTATCGCGTCAGTGTGCTCTCCTGCCCTCGTGTCTGAAGTCTCATACCCGACTCACCGACATCTGATGACTGCCTGTTACAATACTCTGTGGTACTTAGGCGCCATCGTGGCTGCCTGGGCAACCTACGGTACCTACCATCTTGGCCAGTCCAGCTGGTCGTGGAGGGCCCCCTCTTTGCTTCAAGGTTTCATGCCTTTGATTCAGGTTCTGACCGTATACTTTGTGCCTGAGTCACCCCGATACCTCGTCTACAACGACCGAGTCGAGGAAGCACGAGAAGTCCTGATAAAATGGCACGCCAACGGTGACCGAAACTCCAAGCTCGTGGAGTTTGAGCTGGCTGAAATCTCCGCTACTCTGTACGTCGAAAAGGCTGTCCACAAGACGTCGTACGCTGACTTCTTGAAGACTAAGGCCAACAAGCATCGTCTCTTCATCGTCATCGCTCTCACGGTAATGATGCAGCTTTCCGGTAACGGTCTGGTCTCTTACTTCCTCAACAAAGTCCTTGATACCATTGGAATCACTTCGGACACCGAACAGCTGAAAATCAACGGGTATCTTATGATCTACAACTGGGTGTGTGCTATCGGCCTGGCCTGTCTGGTCGAGCGAGTAGGTCGAAGACCCATGTTCTTGGCTTGCTTCTCTGGTATGCTTGCCACCTACATTGTGTGGACAGTTCTATCTGCTCTGTTTGAAAAGAGTGGCTTTACCAAGCATTCCTATTCACAGGGTGTTTTGGCTATGATTTTCCTCTACTATTTCGCCTACGGAATTGGTCTCAACGGAGTCCCTATTTTGTACTTCACCGAGGTTCTGCCGTACCATCTGCGAGCTAAAGGTCTGACGTTGCAGCAGCTGACTACCAATATCGTTCTCATTTACAACGGTTTCGTTAACCCGGTGGCCATGGAGGCAATTTCCTGGAAGTACTACATCGTATACTGCTGTATCATTGCCGTGGAGCTGGTTGTTGCCTACTTCGCTTTCCCAGAGACTCGTGGCCGTACTCTTGAGGGTGTCGCCGAGGTGTTTGGAGACAATGCTGCTGAAGAGAAGCAGGTCGTTCAACACATCGAAACTGCCTGAGTGGTGTACTACCTTGGTTTTTAAATAATTAACATAGCTTGCTTGATTTAAGTGTTTTAAGACATTATTATACATTGGAGAAAAACTGTGCTGGGGCGAGCCCCAGACCCCGTAGCTCTACACCGTAAAGATAAAGATATTCAAGTAGCGTATTAGAGGTAGACATTTACATTGCGGAGAGCTTGTCGCAGGGGGTTCATTCTGCTTAGCAAAATTTCCTGAAGTTATTTATATATCCACGTCGTTATGTCTTTAATAAAATCTGAGTCTGCTGCATGTCAGTAGAAGCCAACACCTCACGCTCGCTCGGTATCAAGTATGCCCAAAAGCAAAGACGCTTCGAGGTAGGCTCTTTCGATGTAAGGAGAAATCTTTTCCTTCAAGGGGCCAACCAGAGACTTGTCATACGTTTCCAGGAAAAGCCAGCGAGTAGGTTCCTCATTCTTCTCGTGAAGAGGCAAAATATTGCCAGTATTTAGTGGCACTCTAACTTCATAGTCCGGGGAGTCAGAAAGTTCCTCAATATGTGAAAAATCAGTCACATCATTATTCTCGCTGCTCAAAGCAGCCTCCTCTTTCAAAGCTTCAGAGAGACTCACATCATCGAGAATCTCGCACTCGGGGTGGTCAAAAGTAATCTCACCTTTGTCGGCTCGAACATGTCGAGCATACCCAACAGGGTGCGACTGCTTGTACTTGACTTCAGTGGAAGCTTCGCCCTTAACGTGTCGCTCACCTATGAAATGGAAAGCAGACGTTCCGTTTACGCCAACATTGATAATCTCCTCAGGTGTGTTAGCGGCGTAAGAACTGGCAATAGAGATTGTATGTACGCCAGAAGAATTGACCTTCTGAGTAAAAGCCAAGCCATAGCTTACATTCTCCTCAAACACAGGCTCATCATTGACCAACAGCAGGTTATGAACATGGCTTGAATGGGCTACATTGCTGGAATTACCACCGCTGCCAATAGTCAGCGCATTGGATTGCCTGTTCTTCTGACCCCAGCTGACCTGGTATGTCTCCCCACCAAAATTCAGTTCAGCGCCAGTTTTGACCTTGTAAGAACCACTGATGGCCTGCACCAGGGTTTTAGGGGGAAGAGAAACAATTGCGCTGTTGGTTTTTCGATCGTATGGACCTTCACTCAGAATTGATCCCGACCCTTCGAGGGCATCGACCTGCCACAGCAGGAGGTTTGCATTGACAATCCAGTCCTCTTGAATGTCGTCTGGGTTACCAACTTTTGCCGAGTTAGAGACTTTAAGCGACACAGTGTTGCTTCCGTCCCAAAGATCAGGGAGAAAGGGCGTCAAATCAACATGATAAGAAGGAGCATCATAGGCACGGTGACTCACAATAGGAGACCATAGCGACGGAGAGTACCCACCGGTGTAAATAATGGGGAATGGCAGGGCCTCGCCGGCTCGCTCTCCGTTTACATAAACTTCAACCACTCTCAGTGGGCCGTATTTCCCGAAGTCATCGTCGGGGATGTCAAATTTCTCAGATAGAGTTCCTGACAAGTGAGAATACCAAAACTCTTCAAGGGCATTGCCCGAAGCAAAGATGTCTACCAGGGCACGTGTCGTGTTCCTGGGAAGTGCGGGGAGCTCCAAAGAGATGTCGTCGTCCTTTGGAGGAAGCCATGCGTATCCTGAAGGAGACGTGACAGGTAATACTGTATTTGGAAATACCTCGGGCTTGAAACTGTCCAAAAAGGACTGTGCCGGTGAGTAAGTTTCTACATTGTAGAACGAAGCTTCCACGAAATAAGTAATAGGCCCAGTATACGTCTCGTCAAGCCAATTTTTCAGTACGACCTTAAACGTACTGGGTTTCTTAAACAAGGTCGAATACACCGACACGTCCTTCTCAAACTCAAACGAGATGTTCTTGTACCCTGGCTCAGCAGTAGAAGGTCGCCAGATCTCGGCATCTCCCAAATATATGTGAGACAACCTGTCAAACTGTCTGCCGTAAGTTGATGCGTTCAACCGCAGAACAACGTGAGTGAAAGCCACGTCTGGCGGTGTGTAATCAGTCTCAAAGGCTCCTTGCATGGAATTGCCAAATACATGGTTATCAGCCAGCACCTGGGTGGCGACTGGTTTACCGAACTCAGGCAAAGGAGCCGAAACCTGAAAGATTTCATATGGTTCCTGAGAATCACCGGCAAGAGGAGTTTGTGCGGGATTGTGGACCATATTTCTATGATGAGGGCATGGTATTCCTTCCTTCCAAACAATGTGAGACTGTATAGCTCTTATGAGATATCCAAATGGGTTCAGTATTATTAACAATCCTATGGTGAACACCATAGCAACGCCAATTCGTTTGCTGCGACGAACCTGGCGGTCTTGAGGAGAATCTATCTGATCATATTCGTCCCGCGCGACAGCCTCGTAAAGAGGAAGAGCTTCTTTAGCGTTTTGAGCCATTGTGTTACGCAAAGATGCTTACAACAATAGAGATGTTTGGCATGAGTTTAGTTAAATATTGTGGAGTTAACACACTAATAGAGTGCCGTCCGTGGGAAGTGCCGTGCCATGCCAGAGGGCAAGGGTCTTCCATATTTACATGGTGGCGAGGTTTACCGTAGTAGAGAGTGATATTTAATATTACAAACAATTGGTAAACAAACTGATAAGAAAAACCGCGTAGTTTGGTGAATGCTTAATATTTGGCAGGACCACTGCGCGGAATTACTCTGAAGCCGAAGTCTGGTCCCGTAAATGAGAAGACTTAATCACAGTTAAGTTGAATCCAAGCGTGACACTCTCCCCAGTCTACTGAGAGACGATGAGAACTAAATAATTATACGGCCCTACAACATTTTGAGAGAATATACTCTGTTAGTTATTTTCGAATTGCGAAATATAATGAAGCGTTCATAACTGTTTGAGAGAGAAGTTTGCTTTGGTCTGGACTGGACCGTACGCTCGGAGAAAAGACGCAGGACACAAATGCAGGGGAGCGATCGCCAAGTTACATAGACATTAATTGAGATTCATCAATTTCTGCGAGCGGCGACAGGGAGATGTTGCGCATTCGTAAGGTACATAGACTTTAAATGAGTGTCTGAGAGTAGAACCAACCCTCCCCGGGCGGGGTCACCGGAGGCACCGGGAGACAAGAGGAGCTAGAGCTTTCTAATTTACGTACTATAGAAGTTATCTCTCTTTCAAGAGCTGCTGAGACTACCCCTGACTACCACTAAGCTCTTCCATTCTCATGCCCGTTTTCCTGTCCATTAGCTTTGATGTGTAGAGGTTTCTGAGGAGCAGGTGAAAGTAGACTGTCTCCTGGTATAAGCTTAGCAGCAGGGTTGAGCGTTAGACCGAACCCGGGCTTGCTCAATTGACTGAGAGACAGAGTGCCGTTTTGAGGAATAGGCTCTTCCAAGAACAAATCGCCAAATACACTGGTGATGGTCTTTGAGTCTGGAGAGCTGGCCAGATACTCCTGGAAAGGAGTATTCAGCTGGGATGCAACGAAGTGGTACGAATAAGGTCCCGACGCATGAGGCACGACGGGGATGTCGTAGGCAGCGGCCTGAGCAGCTACTTTAAGCAACTCAGTGAGTCCGCCCACCCACATGACGTCTGGTTGCAGGATGTCGACGTTCCGACCTTCGATGAGTTTCCTAAATCCGTACTTTGTGTACTCGTGCTCGCCTGTGGTCAGCTTCATGTAAGGAACCGCTCTTTTGAGCTGAGCGTAGCCGTCAAAGTCGTCTGGGTGCAGCGTTTCTTCAAACCAGTTAATGTTGAGGTCCCTGGTGGCAGTGACGAGATCAATGACGTATGGTACAGTCAGGGACATCCAGCAGTCGACCATGATGGGGAAATCAGGTCCGACTTCTTCGCGCTGCCTTTTTAAGAACTCGACGTTCTTGCGCAACCCAGCGTGGCCATCGTCGGGCCCGTAAGGCAGAGGCACTTTTCCACCCCAGAACCCGTTGTTTTTCGCGTTAACTGCGTTGCTGCAAGTGCAGTAGAAAGAGATTTCGTCGTGAATAGCTCCTCCAATCATTTTATACACCGGCTCTCCTCTGATCTTGCCCACAAGGTCCCATAGAGCCAAGTCAATAACCGAGATTACGGCTATAGGTAATCCTTTTCGCCCGTAAAACATGGAAGCTCGGAACATCTGGTCCCACAGCCGATTAGTGTCTCTCGGATCAGCTCCGACAAGGAACCGCTCGAAGTGGTGCTTGGTGAGCCAGCATGCTGGAGGTCCTCCGAACCCGGTAGCAAAGCCAGTGGTTCCATCAGAAGCCTCGATTTCCACGTAAAAAGACCCCAACACGTTGATGCCAAAATCAACCCGGGATTTTGAGAACCTGGGATATTTGGACATGGGCGTGGAGAACTTGCTGTCGATGAGCCAATGGCCCGACTCTACGTCGTGGTAGTCGCCTCCAGTGCCCTTGGCGTCACTGACAAAGGTTCGCACGGCCTTGATTGTAGGGAAGCTCTGGGTCATGATTGTTTGCACTTATGTGATGATTTTCGTTTTGCTTAGCCAAGTAACTATGAGGGTAACAGGCAAGTTTTTTTACTACTACGATGTGAAGAAGTAATAACTCAAATTGAACACTACGGAGCTAGCTGAGTTTGTCCGGCACCACTGGGTTTATATAGACGTTGAAAGATCCATCTGCTCGGCCTTTTTAGCCAACCCTGGAGTGTGGGGGAATTGAGGTGGGGTATCATTAGTCCGAGTATGGCGGGGAAAGTTGGAGTGGGATGATTTCTCGGTTTCTCTTGTGCGATACACCCGGGAAACCCGGCCCGGTAAACATGCCGTACAGGAAGCCATAGTGGATTGAGACGTCCTTTGTGGAGCTCGCCTCCGGCGTGGCCACTCCGTGGAGGTTTGTCCCGCTTCGCGGGAAGTTACGGAGTGTAGCTACAGCGTGTAGTTAACAGTTTGAGAAAAGATAATGCCAAGAGATGAAGTATTAGTACCCTCCGCTTACGCTTACGCTTAAACATCATTTATAACTTTCCTTAGTAGTAAAGCATTCGTCCCCTGCGTTGACTTATACTTTAGCATCATGTAGCTTTTGTTAGTAGCAAAACAAGGTTTATATCGTCAGCATGACCTGAGTCAGCCATTATACATCCCGCGAAGCGGGACAAACCTCCACGGAGTGGCCATGCCGGAAGCGAGCACCACGTAATCACGTCACTGGAGATTCACAAACAGACCTCCGTCGACCAGAATCTGCGCTCCTGTCACGTACTTTGACATGTCACTTGCGAGGAACACAGCGGGCCCAGCGAGGTCGTCAGGGTCACCTAGTCGACCGAGAGGCACGCGTTCTTCCATCTTGCGACGTTTGGTGAGATCAGAGAGGTCCTCGCGGTTTATATCAGTAGCAATGGTTCCTGGGAGTAACGCGTTGCACCGAATGCCGTATTTTCCAAGTGCCACAGCCGTAGACTGCATGAGGGACAAAATGCCAGCCTTTGTTGGCGTGTAATGGGTTTGAAACTCTCCACCTACCAAAGCACTGATGCTGGCAATGCCTATGATAGAACCACCTTTACCCTGAGCTTTCATCTGTGCTGCCGCTGCCTGAGTGGCAAAAAAAGCTCCGTTGAGGTTCACCTGAACTGTACGTAGATATACTTCTTCAGGCATGGTGGTGAACTCGTGAAAGGGACAAATGCCAGCATTGGAGACGAAGATGTTGAGCTCGCCAAACTGAGCGACAGCTTTAACCACCAACTCCTTGCCCGATTTGGGGTCCGCGATGTCTCCAGGGACCGCAACAAACACTCCTGCCTTGCCACGTATCTCCTCTATCTCCTTTCTGAGCGTCTCGGCATGCTTTGCGTGAGTCTCATCCGGAAAGTGGTTTACGGCAACGTTGGCACCATTTCTGGCCATTTCCAGCGCAATTGCTCGTCCAATGCCAACAGTGGCACCTGTAATGGCAAGAGTTTTGCCGTGAAGCAATAGAGTTTGACTACTCATTTCACACACTTTTTTTAGTTTGTTTGGGTTCCTGAAGTCCTGCTGGCAGAAGTATCAAGAAGCGCACAGCAGGACGTAATAATAAATCCACGGGCTATTGATACTGCGGGGCTATTAGCTCGTCCTGCAGGGTGTGGGGAAGACGGTGGGGGTATATATCCCCTGAGAGCCCCAGAGTTCTTCATAACTTAGCTACCAAGTCTTGAATACGAACTTGTGTAAAGTAATAGAGTTTGCGAGTTTGCGACTCCTGCGAACGTTGGACGCTGCCTCCAGTGGTCCGTCCCGGGGATGGTTGGTTCTGCTTCGCAGAAAACACACGAGTATCAGCAGACCGCGGTTCGAACTCTTCTCGAGTAATATTAGTTAATAGAGTCAAATATCATTACGTAAGTTTATGCAGATCTGTTATCCAACACCTAAACGAGAAACTCCAGGAAGAACAGTTGCGACCTATTTTGTTCAGGAGTTTTGACCAATGGTGTTTTTATCCTACAAGTGGTCCTTGAGCGTTAAAACTGCCTCACTATGCCTTTTCTGTGCCCAGAATCAGGTCATCTAGGTGGAGTGGCGTGAATAATATTGTAACAAAGTTATGTGATCACGGTTCTTCTTAGATAGCACACCTAACCGATACAGGTGGTGATTGATCGCAATCAAGCCTATAGATAACATAGGCTGACTCTTTCGCACCAGTGCTGTTTAATTGAAGTTACGTGAGAACTTCTGCGAAGCAGAACCAACCCTCCCCGGGAGGGGATCTGCCGGAGGCGAACTGGAAGTGTGTTTCACAAATTCATTCAATTCTATAACTGCTATTTATCATCCCGTCATTTGGCCTCGTCATGCATACATATATATTTTTTATTTTCTCTCTACCATGAAAAAGACTCTTCAAAGTAGTCTACGCGTTTGTCAGACATATCCAGATTGTGGACAATGCTACTTCGAATCTGGTCGCTCATGAGACCGGGTCCACAGCTTAGCACTGCAAGGGTGCCGTTGGCTTCTTGGATCTGATTTTGGATCAACTGCTCAATCTCGGGTCGTGACTGACCCTTGATGTACTGCAGATGATCCGGGTATGTGCCAGAAGTTTTTTCTGCTGCTTCATCGCTTTCAAATTGCGAACTCGTCTCGCTGCCAGGCTGGGTAACAAAGATCTGAATTTCGAATCTCGGATCTGTTTTGAGGTACTCGAGCTGCTCGGTGAACCACGTGAACGAGTTTTCCGTTCTCACCATCCAGCACAGAGTGACTTTGATCTTGAGATCTTTCTTTTCAAAGATGTCTGCTGCATACGAGTAGACTCCCGTGATTCCGATGCCTCCTGCAAGCAGGGCCACAGAGTCGTAGTGGTACACTGGGTGGGTAGGACCATAGGGCCCTTCTATTAAAGTCCCCACTGTGGCGGTCTGGCTTGGCTTGTCTGCCAGGTATCTTCTGGTCGATTCGGTGAATCCTGTTTTCACACGACTGAAGAGCCTGAATCGCTGTTTCTCTCCAGGCACTGGGACCACACTAAAAGGGTGAGATTCCCAGAACTTGTCTTTGCGCAAGACATGCACGAAGACGTAGCTTCCCGGGTACCACTTCCATCGGCCGGAATAGTTGATATCCATCTCGATAATTTCGCTGTTGTGAAGAGTCAGCTGGGCTTTCGAAGTCAGACCCGACCAAACTAGTCGGACCAGCCGAACTAGACGGTCGAATGCCCAAATTGCTACGATAGCATAGGTGTATTTGGGTTGGTCTTGCAGGATCTTCTGGTGGTACCACACTCCCATGACAAACACGATGGCGAGCAAGATGTGGATGATCAAAAACAGTTCGTATCTGCGAGCTCTGAAAACACGGCTGCTTTGGAAAACTTGAATGCACGCAGCGATCAGGGCTGCGACTCCCCATCCCCAATATCCGGTGGTCCAGTCGGCAATATACTGCCCTTCCCACGCTCTAGAGATGGAGAAAGTAACGCCGTGGATTGTTACCAGGATGACGACAATTCGAGCGATCCACCGGTGAAACACGTTAAAGGTATCCATGGACCACCCGGTGAACCACATGAGAATGTTGTTACGGCCGCCAAACAGAATCATAAGAGGCACTTCCGAAATAGCGACGATACCACTACGGATAGCGAGGTAGTGGGGAAGTGCGTCATGTTTGTCCCACGAGAAGAAGGGGTAGCCGACAAAGAGGACGACAAAATTGAAAATGGCGAATCCCACAATAATGATACTATGCGAACGGACGGGGATATTGAATGAGTATCCGCCCACGTTCTTGGTAGCAGCGTGTGTGAAAGAGAAAGAAGCTGGCAAGAAAATGTGTTTCCTTAACCACCTAACAACGGGGATTCTGTCGACAAAGACGAGGAACTTAGGGAATGCCTTGTAGCTGAGGTTATGGATACTCTTAAACAATAAGACAATTGCAAAGTAACCGACTGCCCCACCTCCCAGCATAATACTTAAGAGCACGTTCCACCATTTCTCATAGTCTGTTTGAGCATCGACTAAGATGTCTTGGTAGCTGTACTCGAACATCTCTGTAATCAACTGGCCCGCAGCAGGCTCAGTCTTGTTGGAGACGTGGAGCAGGCTTTGGTTAGCCTTGACAAGGTACTGATTGATGTCTTGCTGGGTAATTGAGAGCCCGTTGCACTGATCTGTGACATATTTGAAACCGTGAACTTTCAGAACTTCAGATGTGGCATACTGCTCAATGCAGTGGAAGGTGATCTCCATGAACAATTCATTTTCACAGAAACAAGACTTCGGAGCCGTTGCGGAGCATCCAAAGTTGTGGGCGTCGGTGGCCTGGAAGCATGCCCGACCCCAGTAAGGTCCGGGAGGAACCGCAGCAGCAGTCGCTGAAAGCCAAGCAACGAGCACTGATAATAAGAAGAGTTTCATAGTATGAAATCTCTCTTTTGACAAGTTGGATATGGTCTGGATGTGTGGGCTGGAATAGAAAAGAAAAAGGAATCAAAGGAAATGTGGCTATTTGTCTCTACTTAAAGGGCAAAGCCAAGCACAAAAAAAGAAGTCAGTCTTTCTTATTTTCGCACCTCCGGATCTTCCAGCGCACAGTGGTACTAACTTCTCTATTATTTTGTTTTGGGCGGTTTTTACTGCGACGCATGAATTTATAAATGTTACCAATTCCTGCAGGCCCCTAAGTTGAGGCAGTAGATTTGCGTAAGGTACAATGGGCGAATGAATCGGTTGCGGGAAGCCCACAATTGTAATTCTTTCATACGCCAATTGGCTGTGCTCCGAGACAGACCCACCCCGCCTTTGTGGACAGAGTGTGGCGCAGGTGTCGTTCAAAATCTACAGATTTACGACACTTGTAACGGATCCAACGGGGTATCAAGATTTACGAAATCTCAACCAACTCCGAAGGGAATCTCAATTACCACATCATCCAGAAAATTATGATTTATTTTTTACGAGATCCTCAAATCCTCCGGGACACAGTTGAGTTAAAGCCCTCGCATGGCACCTTGCCCTTACGGGTAAACGATCGGTGGTGCCTGTGGGCTTATCCCTACTGGATGTGGAATTATCAGATTGACACTACTGATTGATCCGATTGATAATTCCCGTTTTGCGCCAAATCGCCGCACAGTCTCAGAGCCTGTCAAATCGGGAAGGTGTGGTGAGCACTCTCGGGTTGATTACAACAATAGTATACAGCCGAACGTTGTTCAGAATCTTATTTTTGCATACGAGGTAGATTGCCTTGGCAAGCCAGTTAGTTCAATTGATCGATCTGTGATTCGTTGATTGACAATCCGCTTCATCGCGAGTCCCCCAGGCCCATTGTTTCAAAAATACGAATCTGATCTTTCGATCCTCGGCTGAAAACGAAAAGGTTGCCAGCAACGCCTCGAGCCCTGGCCGATCTCATCCGATGGGCGCGGCCCTACACGTCACAACTCCGTTGGTGCGTTCTTGTGTGCCTCTCGTATTTTTTTTTCAGTGGCCAGGGTAGTTGGTAGTTCCTGCAGGTTGTTACAACAGTACAGCAACTTTAAACTGTTTTAGCTATACGAGTGGTACATCAGGGAGCGGTGAAATCCGCGGATGAGATCACCAAACAATCAGCCCACGACTTCATCAATAAACAAAACAAGAAGAATGAGATCGATGAACCAGATAAGAGATCGTTTCGTATCTTACGTTGAAACGTGAACAAAGCGTGTTTAATCTGGCTCGTAAATCTGGCATCTTCGAGTAAGTGTGGTGGGATCTACTTTCTCACCACACCTTCGCCCCGTTAACTTGGCAACTTTCACATTCGGTCAAAGAAAATTTGTTTTTCAAAACAGATTTGAAATATGACACAATTTTTATTGCATCACAAAAGACACCTGGTATAGCTGCGTGTGGAATAAAAGCTGCAACCACTGTACTACGTTGCCTCCGGTGGCTCCTTGCCGGAGTGGGCTGGTTCTGCTTCGCGGAAGGCTGTCTACTTTAGACCTGAAGTTGTTGCCTTATGAACCTGATGAGATTAATCTCAATCTCAATTAAAGTCTACGTGAATAATATGATAATGAATACCGCAGTTCTACTTATCTCGTATTACTTTCCTGTTGCTCCTACTGTGTTAATAATCCTTGATTGGTGTTTTTTATTGGTCCATGATCTCTGTTAATCATTGTACATCGGATCTCAGATTATCTTACTATCCATAAATTGCTCTAACGCTCTTGTAAAAATACCCGAACGAGCCGGAATTCATCCCATCCTCCAATCTTATCTATCAGTGAAAAAACGATGCATGCGCTTCGCGAAAAGACTACGTAGTTGCAAGAGACGTGCGATTTTCGCTTTCTGCGAAGCCCACGTTCGCAGTTGTTTTTAAGGATGAAAAATAAATAAAATTCATAACTTCGTGAAAGTACAGATAGTCTAAACAGGAGCTTGAGAAACTCCCTCTTGTAAAGTGCGCAAAGCTCGCTCGTAGTATACAGGACTGTGGTGAAATATTCCCTTTCCCACAGTGGGCTCTGAAAACCGCTTTTCGACATCAACTACGACTTTGCCAATGATTCGGGTAGCTTGCTTGGTCCGTCCAGCATGAACCTCAATGACAGTGCTGGGACTAATGTGGTATACTTCTCCGGGTGGGACGAGCTTGTCGTTGTTCATAACTCGCCTGAGAGCCTGTAGGATAAACCACAGATAGTCAGCGTTCTCGGGCTCGGGACCGACAGAGGTACTTTTGCGGGTGGACCACTGCGACACAATCTGCTTCTTGACCTCGGCCAAAAGGCCCTGCTTATCGGCCTTCAGCGTTAGGGCAACAGCCTGAAAGTCCCGCAAAAGTCCCAGAGAAAGGCTGGGAACGATATCGAGCCCAAACACCACTGTCACAATGAGCTCTTTGGTGAGACGACGCAGCTGCTCCGAAATGCATGCTGGGGGCCCATAGCAGAATACTCGTAGTTTTCGCCCGGCAGGAAGGATAGAATTGCTGCTAGTAACAAAGTGCTGTCCGTCTTCACTACTTCGAGCACTAACCAAAATCCCAAGCAGGGCACAAACGCTCCCACCGAGAGAATGGCCGCAAAGGATCAGTCCGTAGTCTGGATAGTCGGCAAGAGCGGTTTTGATTGTCCGTAAAACTTGGCTCGAGCTCAACTTCAGAAGCTGGGCGCAACGCAAAATACCCGCATGGCCCTTCCATTGCTGTCCATCCCATTCAAAAGCCTCGTAGTCACAGGTCAAGTCAGTTAGAATATCTTCAAGCCCCAACGTACCTCTTATCGTAAGCACCACAGCCTTGGCCTCGTGGTCAACCGCTACAAAATGGACCAGCGGGATGCCCGATTCGCTGTCGATCGAAGCGTCCGAGTAGCTCGAAAGCAGAATGTCGCTGAGCTCCACACCAGTGTGCCACGAAAATGCGTGGTGCTCCGAGTGGTGTTCGTCGTCTTTGGGGATGTGTGTGGCCATACCAATACCCAAAAGGCGCATGAACGAATGACCGTAGGAAGCAGACGCAAATCGCACGTATTTGGCCATGTTGTACGAAGTGTGTCCACTAGGGAATCTTTGCAGCGTGTTACCGTCATTGTTGTAAAATGGCTCCCGATTAACAGAACGAAGGGTGTTGATAGAGGGAGAGCGAGTTAACCGGCCTGAGCTGGAAATAGGAGTGGTAGCAGTGGTGCTGTTGCTAACAGTATCTTCATCCACTCTTTCGCTGTGTTTTGTCTCACGATCGGAATCGTCGCTGTCTGCAGACACTGTCAGTTCGTGAAGATGCGTGGTGGTGTCAGAAGAACCGGTCGAGTCGACGATGATCCCCTTGCGCACTCTGAACCGACGTTCTTTCTGCTCGAACCGAACAGAGACCACCGAGCCGTTCCGTTCCTCTCGTATTACTCTGGCTCCCGCTGGTATTTTTATTTCAGGTCGCTGCGTGAATCGATCATGCCCAGTCAGATTCACTGTCACTTCTTTAGTCGAGGTTTCGTCTACGGTGATGTGGTACGCTGTGCCTGCTGGTATATCTTTGATAAAAGTGTCCTCTTCCATTCGGTGGCCACTCAGTGCAGTAGGAATCTGCTGAGAAATCGTTTCGCCATTGTCCAGCACAACAACGTCCCACAAGACGTGCATTTCAATGTTCTGTAGCGTTCGGTGTCGGGTGTTGGATTGCAGTATTGAAAACAAGGCAAACGCAGTTATCAGCGCCGAAACACCGGCACCCTGGTTCATTTCCCGTTGTAGCAGTCCTATAATAGAAGCAATAGCGCGCGAGGATTCGGTGGAGCCAAACACAGCGTTGATAATGTGCACTACATCCTGAGATACAAAGCTGACGGTTTCGACCCCCGAAGTTGCCATGTGGAACCCAACAGAAGTCAGGAAGTGAATCAACGTCACTGCTTCTGTAAATGCTTTAATACCCGCTACTGTCCATGCTGTAGCGCCAGGCGTGTCCTCGCCTGCCTTTGCCAGAATATTCTCGATAACTCGTCGAGACACTCCTAAAGACCCTAGGGCGCTCAAACGGGCCGAGTCCAAAGCCGTCTCTGCGACTGACGTGCCGAGTCGGATTGAAAGCATGGCAGTTTTCGACGCTAGCGACACCAGCCGAGCCAAACTGTGCGGGAGTACTGTGCCCGACAACAGAGGCAAGTCGCTGTCCGGACCCAAACCTCGGTCTTTTGCGTCCTGTAGGAGAAGCTCGCTTTTAGTACTCGGTATCGCAGCAGCAGCAGCAGGACGCGGAGGAGAGTTCCTCCACCACAACAGTGGCATTCCTGTAGATGTACTTAGTATGCGGTTTAAGATGTCGTTAAGGACGGTTGTTGTTGTTACTACTGCTTTTGTTTACTGCTATTTACTATGTGTAGATGTTGAGAGGCGAAGAATGTAAGATGATGTGTTGGTGGGGGAAAAACCGTTGAAAGGTGCTTAAGTGCGGGACCTCCAGGGTCGATCGGCGATGATGGGACAATAGAAACAATGTAGAGACAATATAAAGAATGTGACGAGACACAATGTGGCACAATGCAACACGAGTATGTATCACTCACGCTGGATCTTGTTTATCCATAAAATCACATATCTAATTAAACAATTAAACAAATATTCTCTGATCCAAATATAACCCATAAAACTACAGTTACGGAGATTCTCAACAGTTGAGAATAGACCTCATGTAGGTTGGTGTGCGGCTGTCTTCCTCGCAGAAAGTAACACTTGATACCACTGAAGCTGGATGAGCCGACTTAACTTTATATGGTGAGCTTCTCGAATAAATTGCTGCGAAGCAGAACCCTCCCCGGGAGGGGCCGCCGGAGGCAGCTGGAGACGGGTGTATTCCAATAGTTAATTTATATATCATTACAGCATACACCAAATTATGTGTAATCTATCCAGCACGGGCCCAAGTTTACCTGCCTGAACAAGTGGGGATTACACCCACAATCCCTCCCCCCTTCTTACATATGCATTGAACCTCTCTCGTCCTGAAGTTCCAAAAGAAGCACAGAGCGAAAGAGAGCTAACAAATGAAAACATGAAACTGACAAACTTAGTTGTGAGTAAAAATGCTATACACCTTTCATTCCTTTCACACTCTGCCCTTCTTCTTCTTCTTCTTCTTCTTCTTCTTTTTTTGGGTTTTATTTCTTTATTTTTGCTCCTTGCCTTGAGATGTGCCTTTTCATTTTCTTTCTCTCATCCTATCCAGCAAAAGACATCTCCTTCTTGATCTTCGCAATTGCCAAGCCCGGATTCAGACCCTTGGGACAGGTCCGAGCGCAGTTCATGATGGTGTGGCATCGATACAGACTCATCGAGTTCTCCAGCTGCTCCCGTCGCTTGTATGTCGCCTGGTCTCGCGAATCTGCCATCCATCGATAGGCTTGCATCAGAACAGCAGGTCCTAAGTACTCCTGCTGGTTCCACCAGTACGACGGACAAGAGGTCGAGCAGCATGCACACAGAATACACTCGTACATACCGTCAAGCTTCTTTCGGTCTTCAATGGACTGCAGGTTCTCTCGGCCGTCTTCGGGCACCGAGTCTCGCTGCAAGTAGGGCTCAATGGACTTGTACTGCTTGTAGAACAAAGTCAGGTCCGGCACCAAATCCCGCACCACGTACATGTGTGGCAAAGGGTAAATCTTCTCGTCTTTGGAGGTGTCAGTCTCAATTCGGCACAGGCACGCCAAGGTATTCGTCCCATTGATGTTCATCGCGCACGAACCACAGATACCTTCTCGGCACGAACGTCGGAAAGTCAGGGTAGGGTCCTGTTCGTTTTTAATTTTGATCAGGGCGTCGAGCACCATTGGTCCTGTCTTGTCCAGGTCAATGGAATACGACTTTAAATAGGGCTTTTCTTCTGGGGTGTCAGGGTTCCATCGGTAGATTTTGAACGACTTCAGACGCTCTGCTGGAGCTGAAGTAGATGCGAAACCTCGAGTGAGGGTAGTAGAAGGCATCAATCGCCTAGCAATGGTCTGTCTGATCATCTTTTTCGTGTGCGTGTGCGTGTGTGTGTATGTGTTTCTCTTTATCTTTCTTTCGTTTTTGCCTTTATATTATAACGAGAAATAAAATGAGAAAAGCAGATCGATCAAAAAGTGAAGAATCTCCCAATATTGAATTCGGGTTTGTGGACGTTTAAAATCACTACAATTGTGAGCAATGTGATTGGTGGGGATGAGACGTGGGTTGGGGTAACGGCTCCGGTACGGCCTTTAAACTTAACTGAGTTATAGCTTGTGTGGGGAGAGAGGGGCATCTTGAAAGCTGATGCAGTGCTGTGTGGGATGTTTTTGTTAACAAATTAGTGGGCTGCGAATAACTAATTAAATAGAATTCACTAAACCGATTAACTTTTTTGGCTTTTCGGATCAGAAAAACAAGTTCGTGATTGGTTCTTCAGGCAGAGAGAGTTGTTGGACACTAGGCTACGCGACCAGACCAGGTTGCGACTCAATTATCTCATTGGTTGCTGCTTAGTTTTTCCGGCCACATTGAAAGGACTAGCCTGATTACACCTTGAAGGAGTACAATATAGTTCATCTTGTGCTGTATTGCATTTGTCTCAGGGGTAGAAAACACTTTGAGAGGTCGTGAGTTTGAAAAAGTGGGCATTGAATAAACTCACTCACATCCCCCTGTCAAGTCAATATCAAGTAAATATTTAGGTCCCATATTGTACATGTAAGCGTGCCATTTAGGTCCTGCATACCACCAATCTCGTTATGCTTGAAGGGCTAACTGACCCACAGACTTTTCAACAACTCGCACATTATTTACAGTCTCATAAACTTGAAGCATTATATAAACCTCACGTATGTATACAGCATACCGCCTGCTTCAACATTATTATCAACATTTATTTTATCGACGCCCCCTTCATCTCTAACCAGGCAGGACAACCGTGTATAGAGATTGTCCACGATGTCCAGGTTCAGTCTGACCCCCTTCGCCCTCGTCACAGCTCAACTACTCACCCTGAAAGCCTGCCGGACACACCTGAACACCCCAACTCACTGCGCATAAAATACTACGCTCTCCCGTGGCCAATTGACCCCTCCATCCCCGTCCTCTATTTCGACGTCTATGACACCTCTGCCAATGCATATGTCACGGATATCGATATTGTCCACCGCGATATCATTCCAGATTCCCACCGAGAAGTCATCCAGACTGGTCTGGGTACCTGGGGTTCGCTGACACAAGGTGAACATCCCTTACTGGGCCACCCGAGCTTTTACATCCACCCGTGCAACACCAGGCACTACCTCGAAGCAGTGTCTGCAGATAATCCAGCCCTGACCACGTCAGATTTACTCAGGCTGTGGATTCAAACGTTTGGTCAAGTTCTTGGTCTGATATTTAGCTGACTCTCCCGCTCGCCTCCGGCGCGGCCACTCCGTGGAGGGTTACTCTTGCTTCGCAGGAGACGGCAAACGTTGAAAAGAGAAGTCCGGGGATCAGTAACCACGATTTGCATGAGATGTGTTCAAAAAACCGGTTCATAGGTCGCAAGGGAGAAGGTGAAGCAGGCAATCAAAACGACTCTCTAGTCGTTCAATTCTCTGCGAAGCAGAGCTACGAGGTCTGGGGTTGGCCCCAGCATTGTACAGCTTTGATTGTACCTTGATGTGTGCGTAGACAGGATAATCAGAGCGAAAACACAAGAGCAATGCTCTCTCAAACGTTTCCTGCAAAGCAGGACAACCCTCCACGGAGCGCCGAACGTGAGCTGCTAAAGCCCGGTCACTCAAATGCATCTTCTCGATCCCTCTTTTCTCCAATTTCCGCAGTTTGCACGGTAGTAGCGCTTACAGAAGGAATGCGGAAAGTACCATCCAGCTGTGCAATAGCGTGTGACTTGCTGTTGGCATAGCTCACTTTCATCTCTTTGCCCAAAAGCATAAACCCCTGCATGGATTTCAGGGCCAGCCCGGCACCCTGCGGGTCTGAGAACACAATGTGAGCCTGGCCTCGCATCTTGGGTGTTTTCAAAGCTACAATGTCAATTATATGTCCGTACGTAGAGAATGCGTGGTACAAGCATGTTTTCAGTTCTGTTGTTAGTCTTACTGATCGATCGTTCTGTGAGTTTAACTCTATCTTCACCTCTGCGAAGCAGAGTTTCGGGGCCTGGGTCTGGTCCCAGCAGCTGTGACGCTTGCCTCTGGGGGCCCCTGCCCGGGGAGGATTTGTTCTGCTTCGCAGGAAAAGACATAATGCGCTATAGAAAACTAATACTGCAGTCCACTTACCTTGTTTCTGAACTTTGTCGTTCAGGTTCTGCACGTATAGCGTGTAGTTGACCGGCACAACAGGCTGCGCAGCGCCCGATTCCGTCTTTCGAGCCTTTTGCGGAGGGTTTCTATCTATCTCTGTGTCAGACATCTCGAGGAAGGGGAAGTTTTTCTGCTTTTTCAAAAGTCAGACCGAGTAGATGTTGAAATGCTGAAACTTTCGAAACTGCACGCGACTCTGAGACACAGTGAGCCGCAGTAAGCCCCACGCCATTTGCTTTGAGGCTCTAACTCCACGCAGCCAAAGGATTTAATCTCTGCATCTTTACCGCCAACAACCAAACTTCGACACACACACAGACCACAATGGCGACCTTTGCTCAGCTTCGGTCGCAGGCAAGAGCCCTGGAGACCAAAACCGAAGACCTGCTGGCGCAGTACTCGACCTTCGTCCAGTCAATGAGCAGCAGTGCGACCGCGGACGAGGTAAAACTCGTAAACGACATTGATGAAAACATCCGAACGAGGGATGAGGTCGTGGGGTCCATCAATCAGATACTGGACTCAGACGGGTCTGCTCCGGCGACCAAGTTGCACCAGTTGCAGCGACACAAAGAGATCCTGAGTGACCACCGGAAAGAGTTTCAGCGAATTCGGTCGGCGATTCAGCACGAGAGAAATCGGACCAATCTGCTGAGCTCGGTGCAATCCGATATCCAGAGCCACCGAAACCGGTCGGCAACGCCTCGTGAAGAAGCAGATTACATGCTCGAAGAACGCTCGAGAATAGACAACTCGCATAATCTGGCCGACTCACTCATAACCCAGGCATTTGAGACACGCGATGAGTTTGTTAGGCAGAGGCAGTCTTTGGTCAACGTACAACGGCGGCTATGGACAGCCGCCAGCCATTTCCCTGGCATCAACAGTCTGATATCCAAGGTCAACACGCGAAAGAAGCGTGACAGCTTGATTCTGGCTCTTCTGATTACTGTTTGCATTTTATTATTATTTTTCCTCCGTTGACCGACTATCCCGGTAGGTGAAGCTGGGGTGCCAAGCTCGTCTCCGGCGCGGGGCCACTCCGTGGAGAGTGTGTTTTAGCACTTGGAGGGGATTTTTTGATTCCTATTATTTCTGTTTTTATTTTTCGTTATAATTATTATTATTTACAGCTCTCGCTGAACTGAGAACATCTCGCTTCGCGTGGCTAACCTCTCCGGGGCCTCGCCGGAGGTGAGAACAGATGGAGATTCTTTTTATGCATATACTTCAGGATGGGTCAGAGTCATCAGGTTGTTGAGATAATACCGAGCGTCGAGGACTCGTCTGGTGTGAGCATAGCGACTTGCAATGCACAAAGAGTCAAGCACTGCGTCACTCATCCCTACGCCACGCCCAAATGACGTTCCTGAGAGGAACAGTCGATTGCTGTAGACTTGAGATATGTTTTCGTGAAGACTTGCGACGCGGTCACTGTGACCAACCGTGTACTGCGGAATGCTATTGGCTTGAATTGTCACTCTGCTGGTGAACGTAGAAGTAGAAAAGTCGCTTCCTAGGTATTTTGCGAGAAACTCAATAGATCGCTGAACAATCTTTTTTTCGTCGGGTATGTCCTTGACACCGTCCCATAAGTATCCACCCATCATGACCGTAACTACAGTGCCACTATTAGAAGTAGTAGGAATAGGAGCGCTAGGTTTAGGAGTAGTGGGCATCTTCTGCTCGTTTGATCCCGGCGTGATAACGGGCAGAGCAGCCTGTCGTACCGCAGAGTCAAATATCACGCCAATCACGCCTCCACTGTGTTCGTCTTCGGTGCGAGGCACCAGAAACCCGAACCAGTCTTTGGATTTCTCAATGAGCGGGAAATGCATGTTCACCACCGCAACTGTAGAGAACTTCACCTCAGAAGCGACCCTTTTGGCAATCTCGCCACCCTCTGCGTTCAAAGCTGGTGCGATGTTCTTAGCTGGTAGCGTGCTAATCACAATGGAGCCCGTCAATGTCGAACGAGCTTGCCTCTCTGCAGTAATAGACTGAGTTGTTACCTCGCACCCCATGAAAGATGGCTGAACGTCAACTACTTCACTTCCCGAAATGAATTCCACAGTGTCAGCAAACTCACCTTCTCTCAGTGCTTTCTCGAGGGCCCTAGGCAGCGTTTGCACTCCGTCTCGAAAGAGCAACAAGGACTTCCCTTCTTCAACAGCCTGGAAAGTCTGGTCAAACTTCTTCTCCGTCATTGACTGGGCAAGTACAGGCAGTGCTAATTTCGCATAGCTGTTCAAACTCGACACAATACCGCTAAACGCAGCACCCACTACACTCATCCCCTCAGTTCGCTCCAAGGAATAGAATCGATTGAATCTGGTAACCGATCGAGCACTAAGTTGGGCAATATCACCAGCATAGATCCCCCGAATAACAGGGCTCACAAACCTGTCGCATATCTTTTTGTTAAACCGCCGAGACAAAAAAGATTCGAGAGACTCGTCGTTCACGCTTTTGGCGCGTGGTTTGCGATACAGTTCGCGTAACAGTGAAAACTTGACCCCGGTCATTAGGGGACCAAATAGAAACCGTAACCCCTGAAAAAGCGTCCGAGGAAGTTGCACCAGCTTCTCGTTGTACACTAACCCTTTTGTATTTGTAGCAGAGGCTTTACGCACTGCTTTTAGTTCAGACAAAATGTCGAGCTTCCTCGCCATATCTATTATCACAGAAGTGCCAGGCTGACCTGGTAGAAGCGTTCTTGGGCCCAATTCAAACAGGGTGCCTCCTTCGCCTTCTTTAACTGATTTCATATACCCTCCCATGTCAATGTCCTTTTCTATCACTTTTATCTTAATATCAGCTCGTGAATGGGCCAAAAACCAAGCCAAGGAAAGCCCTGATATTCCACCCCCCAATATGATCACTGTATCTCCAGGTTTCAACTCTTCGAGTCTGCTAGCCACAGTCTCTGTTTCAGACGTGATTTTCCCCCATTCAGTGATAGTGAGGACTTGAGTAACGGTCGGCGGCGCAACCTGACTGCTAGGTTTCTCTTCATCCCTACCACCATCCTCTTTCTGCTTCAAGGTGCGAACGAGATCAGTTTTCAGAAGACCCTTTATGTCCCGCGCCACTTTCAAAAACGGCATTACTTCTGCTCGAGCATCCCACTCGGCTGCTTTTCGCACTTTGGCGTCCTCCACCTGGCTCCTCACCGGAAACAACAGATCAAAGTCCGAAGGTACAACATCACTCAGAACTTGGTGCCAATGAGCCAATTCTGGGTCGTATTTATCTGGCTTTGCATTTGGATCCACTGCATTTTCACGAGACGAGTACGACCGCCACAGGTTACCTCGACTACTGAAACTGGACTTCCTCCACCTAGGTACTGCTCTTGTGCTCTGAACCGTCCTTTTCATGACAGTCGTGGTGTGGTGAAGCAGGATTGAAATTTGAATCTTTTTCAAGTTTCACCCCACCAACCTTGACGACTGCAAGCGATTTAAATGAGCATCAGGCAGCTTCTCCCGGAGGGGATTGGTTCTGCTTCGCGTCTACTTCGCAGACAAAATAATGATGAGATTCCGTTTACAGTGATCTCGCGTATACTCAAGCAACCTAAGTTCATTAACTCTAAATATATATCTAGAACAATCCGTCTATAGCGTCTCCAAACATCGACGACCTTCTTTTTAAGTAACGTAAAGTTGCAGTCTTCAACTCTCCCATCCTGCCAGCGACGACTTTCAAATTATCCGCTACTACGCTCTCTGCGAAGCAGAACCAACCCTCCCTGGGAGAGGCCGCCGGAGGCATCCCCCCGTATATCTAAAACAGTCCATCTATAACACCTTCATCGTTGACTTCAACGTTCATGAATCCAGCGTAAGTAGGTAAACCGGGAATCGTCATGATCTCAGCAGCTAGGGCGTAGAGGTAGCCTGCACCTACTGAGGCCCGGATATCGCGAATAGGAACGGTGAAACCAGAAGGTACACCTTTGAGGGCCGGATCGTGGGACAAAGAATACTGAGTTTTGGCGATGCAGATGGGAAGATGGCCGAATCCCTGAGCCGTGTAGGTCTGCAGCTTGGATTTGGCGAGAGGAGAGAGCTCTACGCCGTCTGCACCATACATTTCGCGCGCTATGGTGTTGAGTTTCTCCTCAGCAGTTGTGTCAACATCGTAGAGGAACTTGAATTTTGAGGGATCAGACTGGTCTGCAGCTGAAATCACAGCATTTGCAAGCTCAAGCGCACCTTCTCCGCCCTTTTCCCAGTGGTGGGTGGCCACAGCGTCAAAGGCCCCAGCTTTGAGGGACTCCTCACGAATCACCTCAATCTCAGCAGGCGAGTCTGTAATGAACTTGTTGATAGCCACTACCACATTGACACCGTACTTTTTGGCATTCTCAATTTGCTTCCGGAGATTACTGCAACCTTTCTGAACCAGTTCAATATTTTCCTTTTGGTACTCCTCAGGTAAAGGCGAACCGGGTTTGACTTCGGGACCTCCTCCATGCAGTTTTAGGGCTCGAACAGTGGCCACTATAACGACGGTGTCGGGCACCAGACCGCTCGAACGACACTTGATATTGAAAAATCGCTCACCACCCATCGTGAAATCAAACCCGGCTTCGGTTATAACGTAGCCGGCTCGCTCTTCGTGCTTCTCGCCCTCTGCAGATCCAGCCAGTTTCAGACCGAGTCTGTCTGCAAGAACAGAACTTGCGCCAATACTGATATTGGCAAAAGGACCAGCGTGGACGAGCACGGGGGTTCCTTCAAGAGTCTGCATCAAGTTGGGCTTGAGCGCGTCTTTCATCAACGCCGTCAATGCCCCTCCGCACCCGAGGTCGTCACAGGTGATGGGCACGCCTGACTTGCTCGACGCAACCACCATCTTGCCCAAACGCTCCCTCATGTCGTGAACGCTTGTTGACAGTGCCAACACAGCCATACACTCGCTTGCCACTGAGATATCGAATCCAGTTTCTCTCGTGTGGCCCTTTTCGGTGGGCGCCTGTCCGACAGTGATGCTGCGCAGATGGCGGTCGTTGCAGTCCACCACGCGCTTCCAGGTGATAGTATCTGGGTCGATGTTGAGCCGAGCAAATCTGGCCCTTTCTTCTACAGTCAACGAAGAAGGGTCGGTTTTATCGATGCCCAGCTTCTGCAGTCTTCTTAGCATACTTGTTGTAAATCTGTTTTTGGGAGTCAGACGCTTGAATAGCGATGCGTCCTTTTGCGATCTTTCGTGGAACATTCGCGAATCTAGTGCAGCGGCCAGTAAGTTGTTTGCAGCAGAGATGGCATGAATGTCGCCAGTTAGATGCATGTTGAATTCGTCCATAGGAATAACCTGCGCGTAACCTCCACCTGCCGCACCACCCTTTATACCGAAGGTAGGACCCATAGAAGGTTGTCGTACATTGGCAATCGCCATTTTACCAAGATGTGCTCCGAGTGCCTGAGCCAGGCCCATAGTGGTTGTAGATTTTCCTTCTCCGAGAGGGGTAGGTGTAATACCAGCCACTAAAATGTATTTCCCATCTCGCCTGTCCTTCAGCCGGTCCAAAATGTCCAGGCTGATTTTTCCCTTATAGTGACCATACTGGTCAAGCTCATGCTCAGTAATGCCAATTTCTTTTGCCAAATCTTTAATCTTTTTGGGCTCTTGAGAACGAGAGATTTCAATATCTGAGGGCACAGGGGATTTGGTCCTCAGCGCCAAAGGAGCGACGTGTCTCCTCTCATTCTCGGCGTACAGACGTTTAGCCGAATCCACGACGTTCTGAATCAGCATTGCGACCGTCATTGGCCCCACTCCACCAGGCACAGGCGTGATCTTCGAAGCCACCTCCGATACTGAGTCAAAATCCACGTCACCAACTAACCGCTTGCCGTTTTTCTTAGCAGGGTCGTCGATGTAGTTGATGCCAACGTCTATCACTACAGCGCCGGGTTTGACCCAGTCCTTTTTCACAAAATTGGGGATGCCTACTGCGGCCACTAAGACGTCGGCACCCTGGACGATTTCTTTGATATTGTCGGTGTACCTATGGCAAACCGTCACTGTCGCATCAGCATTCTTCAGAAGATACGACACTGGGTTCCCCACGATATCGGACCGGCCCAAAACCACGGCCCGTTTACCGCGAAGCTGCACACCGCTCTTCTCAAGAAGCACCATGACACCCTTGGGCGTGCAAGGAACAAAGCTTGGATTACCACCTCGTCGCGCCAATTCACCAATGTTCAAAGTGCCGAACCCGTCGACGTCTTTTTCTATGGAAACAGCGTCGGTGACCTTTGACTCATCGATGCTGCTGGGCAGTGGAAGCTGAACGAGAATCCCGTGTACCGACGGGTCGTCATTCAGAGTTTCGATTTCGTCGAGAAGCTGTGCCTCTGACAGATCATCCGGGAACTTGCGCAGCTCGCAGGTCATTTGGGCCTCGTACGCAGCTTTTAGTTTCATCTTCACATACGCAGAAGAGTCAGGTCTGTCGCCGACCTGAACAATCACAAGGCTGGGTTTGAAGAGGGGCTTTTCCAGCTGGATCTGAGCAATTTCCTGCTGTAAATCCTGCCGTATTCCTTTAGCAATGGCCTTTCCATCTATATTCTCTGCTTTCAACAGATGGCTGCTTGTTGAAAACGTTCGAGACTGTCTAGCATACCCGCCATACACTGAGACGGAGCAAAGTCTCCATGATCTCTTGATAGACTGACTTCGCAGCATGTCTTTTTTTTTTTGGCAAACGGAACAACTACGTTTCAAGCTACACTACACTGATCTAGGTTTGCAGAACTGCTTGAATACTCGGATCAAAACACAAAACGCAGTCCGGAAAAATAGCTTTTTAAGCCAGTGAGTCAATAAGATTTGACATGAATAAAAGTGGGCGATTGTTGCCTGATCCGGCTTGAGAAGCGTCGAGGGACTAATGCTGTCCCTGAGAGCCTTTCACTGCTCGCAACGCTTGATTCGACACAAGTTTCCACAAATGTGAGCATCGCCTCCGGCGGGGCCATTCCAGGGGGCGTTGGTTCCGCGAAGCGGAATGGCTTGCGGAATGGTTGAATTTCCAGACTGTAAGGACTGCTGCATGAAAAGTGGGCGATTGACGGATCTGCCAACTTCTCGGTGAAACTTAAAGATTATGTAACGACATCGCGACTCAGACGCGAGAGCTTTCAATCAATATTGGGCACGCTCGCATGAGAACGACGCCGAGAGTGTGCCATGGAGACGCCCCTCAGAAAGAAGCGTAGGTTTGGGAATGAGCCAAATATTCAGGACGAAGGCTCTGACCGAGATACGCAATTTGGTTCCACTCAAAGATCGAGCCTGACTTTGAGCGCGAGAGGACCGTCTACACCGTTGTTTGTAATTCCACTGGCAACACCGAAAACAAATGTAAAAAAGTTTGTAGCAAGTAGTAGCAGTATTGGGGAAATCAAGACCCCCAAATTCGTCGTACAACAGAACGCTAAGCCAAAGGTATTCCCATTGGCCCGGCCTGAGCACGGGTTTGTGCTCACACAAAAAGAAAGAGGCAAAGACCTCTCAAAGTGGTCACCGTCTCCTAGAAAGACAATAACTTACTACGATTCCCAGGGTCTTTCGAGCTACGTGCAAACACTTGTGATGGACCAAGAAGTGGACCTGGAGTTCCGGCGAGATATAGCACCAGTTGCCGGCGCGTTCGAGACATCCGCCAAGCATCTCGTTCTAGATGTACGCAGATGGAACAGGTTTTGTTGCTACGTAGATATCTTGGATGGTGAACACAAGAAGGAGATAATGCTTCTAGATATACTGCGAGACGGTCACAAGCCAGAAGTTGGCAGATTTGTACAATTGGGTCCTATATACTGCTGTGATCCGGTCCCTGTTTACAGAGAATGGAATGTCAGCGAAAGTGAGTGAACTAACGGAGGTATTACTGAAAGTGAATGACGATGGTGTTTACAGAGGGGTCGTTTATCGTCTATTCGGTTTCTAACTTGGCCCTCCCAGGTTTGTTAGTCTTTGCTTAACAGAATACTCACACACCCCAGTAATCCGTGTACACTTTCTGCGAACCAGAGCACACCCTCCTCGGGCAGGGCCAGCCGGAAGCAAACTGTGACGGTTGCTGGTGTCAGCCCCAAACCCCGTAGCTCTGCTTCGTAGAGATGAAGATGGTGCAGGGGCATACAAATTGTTAGGCACACAAAGTTGCCCCACACAAAATTATCTTTCGCACCCCACCCAGAAAAGCAGTATAAACTCTCTTTAAACTCTACACACTCTTTTGTGAATTCGCAAGTTATGGTATGGCGAATAGGAGTTCGGTCACAAAAGACAATTGGGCGCGTATTGGATAATGGTGGGCGCCTGAGCTTCACAAGAAACGAATCTACCTGGGATAGACTGAAAAAAACCACCAGGAAGCCCAGGATCACGGCTCTTCAAACCGAGGTAAAGAAAACTCCCGGAGGAAAACAGTTTGAGCATGATTACAGTATACGACCTAACACATACTCGTATACGGTAGAAGAGAACAAAGATGCATTTGACAGATACCCCTTGGTAGATGTCAAGCGGTTGAGCAGCCAACTGGAACGTCCCAAAAAGGTCAAAATGCTTGCACGAGATTTCATGGATGATTCCCTTTACAACCCCAACTACGGGTATTTCTCAAAAGAAGTGGAAATTTTCACTCCCAGTAAGCCGTTTGACTATGGTGAGATTAATAGTGAAGACGACTTTATGGTCCAGTGGACAAAGGAGTACCGAGAGTACAACAAACAGCCTGATAAAAACGACGAATTCAAAGAAGCTCAGAATGCTAAAGGCAATCGTGCGGTGTCCCGGGTATCTCGACAGCTGTGGCATACCCCGACTGAACTATTCCAGCCATTCTACGGAGAAGCACTCGCGAGGTACCTGCTAGTGAACTACAAACTGTCACTCTATCCATACAAAGATCTCATCATCTACGAGATGGGGGGTGGCAATGGAACGCTCATGATAAATATCCTCGATTACATCCGCGACACGCAGCCCGACGTGTACAGTCGCACAAAGTACAATATAGTAGAGATCTCGTCCCAACTGGCTGACAAGCAGGCGTCGAGTCTGCTCACCCGAGTCAATGGCACAGGCCACGGCGATAAAGTCCAGATCATCAATTCAAGCATATTTGACTGGAAAACAGTGGTTCCCGAGCCATGCTTTTTCATTGCACTCGAAGTTTTCGACAATTTCGCTCACGATGTGATTCGCTACGACAACACGACTCTTACTCCGTACCAAGCGTACGTGGTCACAGACGAGTTTGGTGACTTCAAAGAAATTTACAATCCCCAGCTTGATTTCTGGGCCAAAAAGTTACTGAGTCTCCGAGAGAAACTTGACTATACTCCCAGCTGGGAACTCGGGTACCATCCGTTGGCGCAGCCGTTCAATTTGCGAAGCCTTAAGAACGTCTTATGGCCATTTCGAGGGGACTTGTCGGACCCGGAGTATATCCCGACCCGCTACTTGGAGTTCCTATATCTGCTAAAGAAGTATTTCCCCGAGCATCGCCTTCTGGCATCTGATTTCACGCACTTTTCCGAACGAATCAGTGGTTACAATTCGCCTGTTGTTCAGACTGTGCTCAACAAGTCTATGATACCAGTTTCTACGTACATGGTGCTCCAGGGGTTCTTTGACATTATGTTTCCGACCGACTTTGATCTGGCAAGCGATCTCTACAAAAAAGTGTGCGGCAAAGAAGTCAATACTGCTAGTCATTCTGAGTTTATGGAGACATGGGCTGAGATAGATCACACCATGACACGATCTGGCGAGAATCCACTTTTGTCGTTTTACAGAAACGCTGCATTCATGTATAGTTAACTTATAGTTTTGTATATATATATATATATATATATAACTTCGTAAATATAAACCAGGGTGATGGGAGATTGATTTTTTACCAGTCGATTGTCCTTGCACTGAGTTATAATATTAAGATTCTGATAGTTATTATACCTCAAGTGATATTTATACTGCTCAGTCTTACGTCTTGGTGGGACGTATATTTTTAAGCGAAGGATCGACCCTCAACTAAACTGTAATACTTGAGAAACTTTTGATCGAACTTGACTTCTTTTTCAAGCCCAGTGTGCTACTACTTTGCGTACTTACTTACTACTCATGCCACATGGCTGGTCTCGATTATAAACTGTAGGTATTTTGCTTTAAGCGTAGACGTTCTTTTAATTATTCTTTTTTATATCTTGTTAGTGCTGGTTATGCTAACAAGAAAGCTATGTATACCGTTTGAGACCCCAGATCAGGCTACCGTAGCTCTGGAATCTCTGCGTCCAGATCCAGAGCTCAAGCCTGATCAACTGGCAAAGCAGCTTAGGGTAGACGGTAGCGAACTGGTGGCCAACTTTGAGGCAGTGACTGATCGTGTACTGCGGGTCGGGGTGAACAGTTTCATGGATAGTTTAGCATTGCTAGTAGAGTGTATTGAAGAGCTTAATGTAGAAAGCTTGGAGTAGTCTCGACATCGCCTCCGGCGAGGCATTCCCAGGGAGGGTTGGTTCTGCTTCGCAGAACCTCCAGAACTTCCTCATATCTCTTCTTCCTCTCTCCTCTCCTCTTCTCTCTCCTGGGTATTCGCTAGCTAGTAATTTGGAATAAGCTTACTTAGCGAACAAACAACATGAATGGACACCATTGAGGCTAGGTAACGTGTGATATACGAGTTACGTTTACGCGATGATATTATTTGGATACAACGTAGTAATGGCATTTCTATCTTTTATTTTTGGCTATCTGCCCACGTTTATGGCTGTTTCCACCCTCTTCTCGTCCAACTCCAGATCTATAATGGTTTTAGAGGCTTAAAAGAGGTTACAGGGCGATCGAGGGATAACATGTTAGTTATGACATTTGCGCTAGCAATGTGTGTAAATAAACCCAGCCTTGATGAACTTGATGATCTATAAACTACCAGTGTGTCTGTGCTTTGAGAGTCTCCGCGGAAACAAAATAGCTCCACTTTTATTACCCCAGCCGTCCCACTTTTTTCGTGTACGCCAACCTCAACAATTGCAACCACTGCAACTATGCATCCAATCCAATCGGTGCCCCGTCTGTCTTCCTTCCCCGCCCTAAGCAGTGGCACACTGTTCCAAAATATCCGGTATTCTTTACACCCTAACTTGAGGCTTCTCTTCTACTTTGTACCGCACTCCACTCACCCTAAAACTCTCACGTGAATTCGGTAGAACCAAACGACTTCGAGCCGCAACCAACCGTCAGGCTAAAAGCGGAGCGGTTTCTTTAAAGGGTCCCAGTTTGTGATTTGTGGTGCATTCAATTTGACATTTCACTTTTGGAATTATAATATAAGAAAAGGCAGCATTTCGGACTTAGCAGGACACGCAACACAACACGGGCGGTGTGATAAAAGTACGCATTGCACCTAAACCCGCTTAAAAGGATTTTTGTTTTTTGTGCTAGATATCTGCTGCTGACATTGCCATAGCACCAAACTATGAAAAGTGCATAAAGAGAATCCTCAAAAGAACACCACCACCCCTACGGTCTCCTCTCTCTCTCTCGTATGAATGGTATGGATTGTTGCAACAGAAAAAAAGATAATAATATTTGACACCTATATCCTTTTGGTCGATTTTTATATTTGACCCCTGAGGATTTTTTTTTATCTTTGAAATCCAGGACGCTGCTGTTTTTTTGCTCGTCTTTGTGGGGAGAGAGCGAACGAACGGTTGGGCGAAAACCAACTGATAACATAAAAGAACAAAAAAAAAATAAAACAAGATGATGCCAAGGACGGACCCGGCATCATCGGGCAACAACCAGTGGGAAATCGTAGATACCTCTCGAAACAACACCGGCGGCAGAATTCCTCGTCGACCCAATCAGACTGGCGATCCGGATTTTGATCGTGGCCCCGCGGACACAGCCCAGGGTCGACTGTTTGATTCGACTTTCGGCCGAAAAGCCGAAGTGTCTACAGGTCTTACGAGCGCGAGTTTGGCAAAGGTCGCCCAAGAAGTAGAGGAAGCAAGCGCTAGCGGTGGCAGCCGTGCCGCGCAGATTGCTGCCGGGCAGCATCATCATGGTCATGGGCCTTCTTCTTCCTCTTCTCTGCCGACGACGACAGCGGCTGCAGTGTCCAAAATGTCATTGGTAAATGACGTCGAATTCCATCTCCCCAGCATGGAGAAACTGCTGGTGGAAATCCAAAATGCATACTTTGACATTTCCCGTCTCGAGGAGAAATGTACCCTGAGCTTCAAGCAAGCAGAACTCAAGTATGGCACTGAGTTCCACCAGGACATGTACAGCGATCTGTACCAGACCCAGGTAAAGCTCATGAACAAATACTTTGATTTCATGTTTTTAGCATACCATCCATCCGGGGACTCGGTGACCCGAGGACTGGTGAAAAGATACAAGATCCCTTTGCGGATGTGGAACAAGGGCATCTTCAAGTTTTTGGACATTCTGCGGTCTCGGCTGCCCGACAGTAAGGAGCTCATCACGAAGTTCATCTTCCATTGCTTCCACTTGTTGTCCATGCTGGTTGAGCCACCGTATGAGTCACGTCACATGTGGCTCGAGGCATTGGGCGATATTTCCAGGTTTTCCATGGCCGTGGGCAACATCTCAAACTGCGACTGGAGAGTTATCTCCCAATACTGGTATCTGCGAGCTACGAGCAAGTCGCCAGGAGTGGGCAGGCTCTATCATCATTGCGCTGTGGTGTGTATCTATAGACTGGATTCGTTATATTATTTCTGCAAAAGCTTGACCGTCTACCAGCCGTTTGGGCCGTCGAGAGAAATAATTCTTTCGCTATTTGATTCCAACAAGGGCGAGTTCAACACACCCATTGCTTCGTTCATTACTTTGCATGAAATCAACATCACACAGGCCGACTCGAGACGCCATGAGCTGCCAGAGCTTCTTTCCCAGGTAGCATTGGGCATACAAAAGGACGATGAGTTCCGGCTGCGTGGCGCCCTGCTCGCTGTGTGCAACATCTCGGCTATAGTGGGCTATGGAGGTGCCAATGACCCCTATGTTCAGCATTTCAACAACCTGCTGTACGACGCTGGAGGTGATGGTCATACTTCTGCAGCAGCCATAGAGGCGGCCGCCGCTGCTGCCAAAGACTCCAGGACATTTGGGCATTTTTACATTTCTAAGCAGCTTTCCTTTGAGATTCTACGAACATACATGTCGGTGCCACTGAACGACTCGCTTCCACATGTTATTGTGTGGCTGCACTTTTGGAACGAGCTGAGCGAAAACCAGGTATTGACCTACGAGCTTGTAAAAGACCCCATGTTCCCAGCCCAGGAGCTGGTCGACTACTTGAACGTGGTTTTACAGGAGGCAATAAAGATCATTTACAAGGACGCCAACGAGTCGTATTCTGCCGATGAGGGTTTACGGCAACGAATGTCCCGCTGGTTTTCGGAATGCAATCCCAAGCGACCACACTCGATGGACAATGTCGAATTTTTGAACTCTAGACAGAACGAGCAGGATATCCATAGCCATTATCCGCTCTTGCGACAGCGTCCTTTACCTGAAGAACTGCTGTTATATGGCCTTATTTGGTCCCGAAAGTTCAGTGCCGACCCCATGGTGGCCTCTTACGAGCCGCCTACCAACGATGAACTGTATCCAGGATATAGCAAGGACGAAGCGTACGAAGCGATTCGAACTGTGCGAGCTGCTAGGTTGGCGTTGGATCTTGCTATCAATTCGTCATGGATAGGGTGCAACCAGAGTGGGTTCTTGCTGCAGCCCAAATTCAGGCTCGATGAGTTTGTCTACGATAGCGAAACCAGTGGAGGCAGTCCTATATGAAGTCTATTATCTATTTTATATAAGTTATCTATGGCAATGTAGGAATCCCAATGTGGCATTTCTTTAAAAAAACACTAAAAAAGCCGCGACTTCGTCTCTCTCCTGCGGGCCTCTGCCGGGAAGGGGTGGTTTCTGTGAAGCAGGAATACGACGAGCTTCTGTGGCAGGGATTAATTCTGCTTCTCAGAGAGTGAGAGTTATATGTTTCACTATATTAAGGTTGTGATTTTCTTATATGTTCAGAGAGTGGGGTACATAAAAAGACCCCGCGCGCAATATTGAAATATTGGATTGCGCATCTTTCTTCACCGAGTAACATTTTACTTAGAATATGGTAAGGATAAAGAGCCTGAATAGGGCCTGAACTATTAATAATAACTGCAATACTAACAAGAGTTCTTCTCATGATGTCAGTATTCTACTTGGAGTGCCAAATGCCTATATCTTTATCACGGGCACTAACTTAGACTCTGCTGAGCACCTCGCTAGCCGGAGCCTCGGCAGCTGCTGTGGAAGCTGCTATCACCTGTAAGTGAACGAGAAGTGTTGTATTCGCAATTCAATTTGTCATTAAGCACTAACCAGACCCATTGGAATATATGAAGACCCAGCAGCAGCTTGGCAAAGAACTCATAAGACAGAAAGGTCTATTCACGTTCGGCAGGACGCTCTATAACGGATGCTCGGCATTGGTCATCGGGAATAGTTCTAAAGCTCTTTTGAGGTTTTCAGTTTACAATTGGGCTACAAAGTTCATGGCTGATGCGCAGGGCCAGGTACAGGCTCCTCAGATAGTGGTTGCAGGAATGATTACGGGATTGAGCGAAGCGATTTTGGTAGTACCTTTTGAAAGTATGTGAGGTTCGGTTTAGAAGCGCTAAGGATTCTTTTTTTTTGTGACTTTAATGAGTACTCCATACTAACGAGATATTAAGACCACCATGATCGAACGGAGTATAGTTGATTCAGCCTCTGGGGGTGCGAATTCTTCTATTTTGAAAAATATCCTGCCTAAGTCCCCGGAATCATCTCCTTTCGATACTGAGAAACACGCCCAGAAAAGCTCTTCTTCACATGTATCCATGCCAAAAGAGCATCGACGTCACATGGCGACAAGTAAGATCCGCCCACCGGCGCCACGTACACCGCCTAAATATACAGAAACGCCTTTTCCTGTACACCCTGGCGTTGATGGGTTTAGTGCTAATGTCAAAGATATGTATGCGACACGAGGACTTAGAGCATTTGTTCAGGGATTTTCGCCAACACTTATCCGGCAAGTGAGCAACTCAGTGGTAAGATTCACGACGTACAATCTTCTCAAGCAGCTGGTTCGTCCCAACGATAGTGAGTCTATAGGACCCACTCTTTCCTTCTCATTAGGGGTCGCAGCTGGTGGTGTTGAAGTTTTGGCGACCCAGCCCATTGACGTTGTCAAGACGAGAATGCAGACTATAAATGGCATTCCAAAGTACAGATCACTGCTGTTTGGAACATATAGAATCATTGCCGAGGAAGGATTTTTGACTCTTTGGTCTGGACTGGTTCCTCGGTTTATCCGAGTAACCTTCAGTGGAGGAATCATATTCACTATGTACGAACTCACCAACTCGGTGGTTTCGAAGGCAGTGCAAGAGAACCCATTTTCATGGGCTTAGGACGGGGAAGTGCATGTTCAAGATGTCAGTTATTCTTCCGGAAGAAGCTGAACTACGCAGAAAACTAACATCTTTGCCTCTACCGTGGCGATTCATATTAAAAAAAAAATACTTCTGTACATAAATCTAGATCGTTACACTAACTAATACCAGTTTTGTGTATTCACCAATACACATTTCTGCTCTCCCTTGACAAGTCGACCAATGGAGTATGCCTGCTCTCCGGCGTTCTTAAGAACCTCAAGCACCCTGTCGGCATTCTCCTTCTTAACAATGGCAACCATACCGATACCCATGTTCAGGGTCTTGGAAATGTCGGCAACTGGGACGTTTCCACTACGACCAAGCCACTTGAAAACTGCAGGCAGCTCCCAAGACTTGACATCGATCTCAGCATTTATCCCTTTCGGGAGTACTCGCGGAACATTCTCCACCAGGCCACCCCCGGTAATGTGAGCAAGAGCCAGGATATGGCCTTCCTTGATCAAAGGTAGCACCTGCTTAACGTAAATTTTAGTCGGTGTAAGGAGGTTCTGACCCATAGACATGGATAAAGAAGAATCCCACGGGCAGGGGCCTTGGTAGTCGAAGCGATTGGCCTCGACGATTTTTCTAACCAAAGAAAAGCCGTTAGAATGGAGACCGTTAGATGCCAACCCCAATACAACATCTCCATCTGCCAGTTCACTTATCCTAGGTAGGATCCGTGCTCGCTCAACAGCACCAACAGCTGTCCCACTTACATCATAGTCCCCGTCAGAATAGAAACCAGGCATCTCAGCAGTTTCCCCTCCGACTAGCGCACACCCAGCTTCTTTACAGCCATCAGCAACACCTTCAACAAATGATGCAGCAGTTTCAAGGTTCAGTTTACTGGAGGCAAAGTAGTCCAGGAAAAACAGAGGCTCGGCTCCCTGAACGACAAGATCGTTCACATTCATGGCCACAAGATCGATTCCAACCGTATTGTGGATACGCATAGCATGAGCCAATCTCAGCTTGGTTCCTACACCATCAGTGGCAGCCACAAGAAGGGGATCTTTCAATCCTGTAGCCTTAATATCAAAAACACCACCAAAACCTCCGATTTCAGCGTCAGCACCGACTCGTTTAGTCGAACGCACGCTTGCCTTGATCTTCTCGACAAGCTGGTTGCCTCGATCAACTGAGACGCCAGCCTGTTCATAGGTTATACTTTGCTTTGTGTAGCCGAAAGCACGATGGGCAATATCAGTCCTGAAATATGTTTCGTTGAACTTGATGCTCTCGACACCACTATAGGCTTTCTTGACGGCCTCCTCTAGCGTAGCAGCAACGGCTGAAGATGCAATGACTCTTCCTCCGGATGTGACCAATTTCCCGTCCTTTAACGAAGTACCAGCGTGGAATACATATGTGTCATCAGCAACAGGATCAATACTGATGACCTCGCCTTTTCTGTAGGCTTCAGGATACCCACCAGCAGCAAGTACCACTGTAGTTGCAAACTGCTTGGTTACATCGACCTTGACAGCATCGAGCCTTCGCTCAACACAAGCTAGCATCACCTCAGCAAGATCTGTTTGCTGTGCTAAAAGCGGCAGAACAGTTTGGGTTTCGGGGTCTCCAAATCGCACGTTGTACTCCAACACCTTGGGACCCTGGCTGGTGACCATAATACCAGTGAAAAGGATACCGACAAAGGGGAAACCATCTTTTCGCATACCAGCAATAGTAGGCTCGAGCACAGTTTCTCTAATCTGATTAATGAGATCAACGGTAGCAAGCGGAGTAGGGGCGTAGGCACCCATTCCACCTGTATTCAACCCGGTGTCACCATTCCCGATCCGCTTGTGGTCCTGAGCAGCAGGCAAGTCAACAATGGTGTAACCGTCACTGAACGCAAGAATGCTCAGTTCGTCTCCCTCGAGGTATTCTTCAACCACAACTTCATCTCCAGCCTCGCCAAAAGCTTTCTCCTGCATCACCTGAGCCAGAGCTTCGTAGGCTTCCTGTTTGGTCTCAGGGATCAAAACACCTTTACCAGCAGCCAACCCGGAAGCCTTGATGACAACGTTGTGGTTCACCTTGGCGATGTACTCCTTTGCCTTTTCGAAATCAGTAAAGTTTTCAAACTCGGCAGTAGGAATATTGTGCCTCTTCATAAACTCTTTGGAGAAAGTCTTTGATCCTTCCATGCGAGCAGCTTCTTTCGAGGGTCCAAACACTGGAATGCCTACTTTTCGGAAATACCCTTCAATGCCGTCGACCAGCGGTTGTTCAGGACCGGGGATAACCAGTCCGACATTGTTCTTCACAGCGAAATCGACCAGCCTGGGGAAATCAGCCACGGAAGACCCAATCGCGACATTCTCGACTTTAGCGAGCGATCCAGAGGCGGTCCCTCCATTGCCTGGAGCGACGAAAACCTTGGATACTTTAGGAGATTGGCTCAGTTTCCAAGCCAGGGCATGTTCTCGACCTCCATTCCCGATTAGCAGGACAGCCAGACTCATTATTCTTGTTATACTTGAAGTATGGGCAACAGATGTCCGAGTGGAAAAATACTTCACTAGTTGGAAAAAAATATATCTGAGGGTTAGGGGGAAATTTCAAAGTGTCACACCGAAGGCTGTGGAGATTGAAAAGCCAACTGATTTCAAAGTTCAACGGTAGGGTGAAGGGTATAGCCAGTGCGGCTAGAGCAATGACAGTGATGAGAGGAAAAAGAAGAGAATGTAGAGGAGGCTGATACAGCTGGGATAAGTAAAGTATTGAGCGGATTTTAGTCTATCCACTCCGTTGTGCGACTCAGCACAATGGGTGCGGCTAGTACGTTGGTAGGTCTTCACATGAAATACTTTGACAATATCTTCAGCACTGAATCAAGTGGAGAAACATGTCTGATGTTCATCGTAGTCCATCGTAATTGTAAGAGTGAAAGCGGTTTCTGCCAAGCAGAATCACTCTTCGTTACCGTTGAAACAGATCGTCAGAAGTGATGAGAAGGATGTAGATCATCTGTGGTCAGCTGCAGCCTGACGTACTGATTGTTCAATGCCCGCGGCCGAAGGGAGACACACTCAAAGACGTTATAGAGGTAAAAATAGAGGTTTTATTTCTAATACTCGAGCTCATTTGCTAGGTCCAGATACTCTTAGATGTACACGTGCCACTATCGGGCACCGACATCGCTACGGCTGAGACGATTGTGGTGTACTTAAGGTTGCTGCATGAAGGCCGGTCTGCACAAAGATGGTATAATCGCTCTGATTCTGCCGACGGGCCCGTTTTAAAGTCACTTAATAGGAAACTTGTCTAGCAGAGATTAAATCGTCATTTTGTGGTTGACGACATTGGACAATGGAGAGACTGGTAGCAATGGAGATCTGCTCGCCGCCTTTCTAGCCGTTGATGGAAACTAATCATATTATTCGGCGTCTGCTACTCTGTAATTGCTCCTAATCTTCCTCTTAGGAGTAAGATTGACGAGGTGGTCATTTGCTCCAGGAGCGTAATCATTGGTATTTGGGCTCTCTGTGAATCTGTCGGACGCATATAAATATGATCTGAAAAGCTTTCCTAATGGGAATCACCCAACCTCTATGCACATTCTGCATTCTCGCTATTTAGAAACTTTATATTTTGCTTTAGCGTCACAGGCAATATACCATGCCCTTTGATATTGACGACTATCTCAATCGCTTCATTCCACCCCCGCGGTTGAACCGCTTGCCTTTTTTCATCAGTCGATTCCTTGGGTATCGCCCTAAGAAGTTCAGGCCCATTAATAACCAATGGCTGACCCTTCTCTCAGTGCTCATTAGTACCTTTACGGGTCTGATCGTTGTATTGTTAACGTTTCATTTCTCACAACGGTTTATACACTTGGGAGTACCGGTAATCATCCCTAGCTTAGGAGCCAGCTCTATTCTTCTCTACAATAGCGTTGCTGCTCCCTTGGCACAACCCCGAAACTTCTTCTTCGGGACCTTTTTTTCTTCACTGGTTGGAATCATCATCATGAAATTCTTCATGACCCATCCGTCTAAAGAAGAATTCTTGTGGGTAGGAGCAGCACTTTCGACAGCCTGCGCGTCAGTGGTGATGTCTCTGCTCAATTGTGTCCATCCACCGGCGGGTGCAGCAGCTCTGCTGCCGCTTGTCAACGATCAGATTCGCTTAATTGGCTGGTGGTATCTTCCAGTTCAAATTATTTCAATGGGAGAGATGCTTTTTGTCGCCTGTATTTTCAACAACGTTGTGCTCAAGTACCCTACTTTCTGGTGGACTGCAAAATCGTTAGAGAAGCCAAAGCACCAGCCAACACTTATCGATGACGAAGAACGACATCTCGCAGGAACAGCTTCTAATACTAACACGGATGCTGCAGATTCAGGGCCGGTCGAGGCCGCAGCTGAACCTCCAGGTGAGCAGACGACGCTGTCTGAAAAAGTCCACACCCGCGAGCCAACTATAGTTCTCTCTGCCGATGGAATATCGCTGCCTCCTACGTTGGAGCTTAGTCCGGAGTACGACTTTCTTATAAATACTCTGCAGGCGCACTTACGAGCATTGGAAGACCATGAGAGTAGCAATTGACGATAGGTGAACGTTGCCTCCGGCGGTCCTTTAAGAAGAGGATTGGTTCTGCTTCGCAGAATGATCAGGCCTATCAAGAGGGGAAGATGAATATGGTTTACGAACGTATGTTTAACGAATTGAAAGTTAACGAAGAATGATAATCGCAAACATGATAAACGATAAACGATAAACGATAGACGGATACACGAGAGACTGATACGCAGACAGCTATAGCTGCTCATAAATTGTGGGATAAACCACTCTTGGAAGTATAAACACAGAGTTGATACATCGCAAGACTGCTTACCGACTTTTAAACTGGGCCAGATTGGTGATTCTGAGGATCTAGTCAGCCAGAGAATAATAATAATTAAGAAGAGAATGAAAAAAAAGGGAAAAAACGATAAAAAAATCCAAAAAAAGTGTGGCTTTACTTTTACAATCTTTCCTTGAGTTGAAAGTTGATGGAATTTTTATTTCGCTTGTAGATTGATTCACGGTGTTTTATACACGTAAATTTTTTAAAAAAATTATATAGATCTTGTAAATAGTAGAGACATAATATAAATACATATCACATTCAAACTAAGCGACTAGCCTCACAGATATTTTGCAAACAAAGCGAGATCCTCCCATCAGTAACATAACTAATTCAGATAGCCATTGGAAATATATCTACAAAAGGAAGCGAGACGCTCAGCAATAGCTTCGATCTAACTCTCCACATAACATACATTTCCATATTACAGAGGATATAGATATATAAATTCGGCCTTTTATAAAAAACAACGCACACACAGACGATACATTTCAAACTCCAACAACTTCAATCATGGTCTTGGTGCGAGAAAAAAAAAGTAAAAGCCCAGCGAAATATATCCTTTTATTGAGGCTTCTGACTAGGAGGAACATTGCCGTAGAAACCATTAGGGGGCTGCTGAGCAAAAGGGGGTACGGCAGGTGGAATACCTTGCAGAGGCACTCCCTGGGGATATCCCTGAGGAGGCATGCCCTGGGGGATCGGAGGCATGCCGTATTGAACTCCAGGGGGTACAGGGGGCATATATGACATCTGCTGAACAGGTGGCTGATTAGGCACAGGCTGCGAGGGAGGTCGTTGAGCAGACTGGCCAGGCCGTTTCTGTTGCGATCGTTGAGGTTGCTGGTGCTGCTGGTCATTCTGGGTGCCGTTTCGCTGATTTCTTCGCGGATCAATATTAGAGGCCTTTGGCATCCCATCATGGGTAGCATGCCGTCCATGAGGTTTGGCAGTCTTGGGAATATCAGCAATTGGGAATGGTCGGGGAATAGCTTCGTCAGAATCAGCAACATAAAGAGATTTGTCAATAATGGCAGGAATAGGCTTGATTTCGGTTCCCAGTTCCTGCTCGATTTTGTACAAGTTGAACCGGTCGTTCCAGTTAATCAGGTTGATAGCCAGACCCAGGTGACCAAAACGGCCAGATCGACCAATTCGGTGAAGGTAGGTCTCGGCATTCTTGGGGAAGTCAAAGTTTACCACCACGTTGACAGCCTGGATATCGATACCTCGGGTAAGCAGGTCCGAACACACGAGGTTTCGGCAGTTTCCATTTCTGAACTCGTGGAATACTTTGTTTCGGTGACTCTGGAGCATCTTGGCATGACTGTAGTAGCACGAGTAGCCTAGCTCGGTAATCTTTCTCGCCAGAAGTTCCACTCGGTTGGTCGAGTTGCAGAAAATGATTGATTGGTTGATGGATAGTTTGGAGAACAGGGTGTTGAGGCAGTGGAGTTTCTGCTTCTCTTCCACAAACGCATAGTACTGCGTGATACCGCGCAGAGTCAGCTCGTCCATCAAATTGATCTCGTAGGGCTTGCTCAGATGCTTGTCCATAAACGACTTGACGACAAGCGGGAATGTTGCCGAGAAGAGCAAAATCTGTCGGTCAGCAGGGAAGTGCGCTAGGAGCTGTTCGATAATAGGAGTGAACTCCGGTGATAGCAGTTTGTCGGCCTCATCCATGATAAACATAGGGCATTCCGAGAAATCAATGACATTTTTGCCTGCGAGGTCGAGAACTCGGCCAGGAGTTCCCACTAAGACGTGCACCGAGTCGCTCAGCCGAATGATATCGTCTTTCAGCGTGGTTCCACCAGTGGTGACCATTATATTGATGCCCAGGTGTTTGCCTAGGGTCTTGCAAACCTGAGACGTCTGTAAGGCTAATTCTCGGGTAGGCACGAGTATTAGAGATTGGATCTTGTTTAGCTTGGGGTTAACCTGCTGCAGGGCAGGAATGGTGAATGCTGCCGTTTTCCCTGTACCGTTCTTTGCTCGAGCAAGAATGTCTCTGCCGGCCAAAGCAATGGGAATAGCTTCTTCTTGAATGGGAGATGGTTTTTCGAAGCCAGCCTCGAAAATACCCATCAGCAGCTCTCTCTTGAGGTAGAAGTCTTCGAATCCATTGCCCTTGGTAGCAGTGACGTCTTCGGTCTGAGGCCGCGAGTCTTTTGCGGGCAGGTTGAGCTGGGCCTTCCAGTCATCCGAGACATGGGTATTTTCCAATTGACTTGATAGTGCTGCGCTCATTTTTGCTTTTGTTTGTTGGTAATTTATAATGGCTTTATAAATAAATAATGAAAAGAATTGAGAAACTGTTTTATGAGGTGGTGGTGGTGGCAGTAATTAGATGTGTGTTCCTTTTACTCCAAGTCGTTTTCGTCTTACTATTCTTTATCTTTTCAGACTCTCTTGATTGTGTGATGCTTTGAGGTTTCTTCCTTTATACAAGACTCTTTGGCGTTTGCCTTCTAACAACTCTTGGTGCAATCTCTTTTAATTCTTCTTGTGATTCCTTTCTTCACTTCTTTTCTACCTCTCACTCTTCTCAGCCTATCTGTTGAGTGACGACTGAAATATCTTTTATATGATGACCTTTTGTTCGGTTTGCGTGGCTTCAACGTTCGTTTATCAGTCACAAATGGCTCTTTAGTACTTGCGTTATCTAATCGAGTAAAACAGCTTTGCGGGTGCACTGCTTCAATACAAAATATATTATATGGATGTATCCTGTTTGTGCGTACAAAATTTTTTTGTGGTTTACTTGGAATCTTCTGGCACTGTAAAGTTAGGACAGAAAAAACACCTCACAGAACCTGTGGCGGGTAAGCGACTACCCAACCTAAAGGAGTCTTTTCTGTGGTGGGGTTGTGCGGTTGTTGCGTGGTATGGGTAGTTGGGTGGTACTCACGCAGTCAGTACACCGCAGGCGTACGCACACACCTTGACCCACTCACTGCTCAGGACTCGTACCTGAGTTCCCCTGATTCTGAAAAAGTCACCATTTCCAAAACAGCCAAATATCGTGCACATCTATTTAACGGCGAAGAAACTCAGCCAGCGACAGCGAAAGTTTTCAGGAATAATATAAAGCAAAAACTTGCAATCTAGTCCATTTCCAGTTACCACTCGCAAATTCGTGGTGTCGCTGCTCATAAACACGGCAAGGGAATCTCTTCCCAAACGCCCTTCTCTCAACTTCTAACGCTTTAACAGAGGGGCCACTTCTGAGAAACGAAAATACTAAAATATCTTATAACAACATGTCGGAATCAATTCTGCCTCCCAGAACCTTAGCTCGGAGAAACTTCAAAAAGCTGTCTCTTCCACCAAAAGGAGACGGGCAGAGCTTGCCCAACCCGGAGAGTAGTTTGGACAACGAGAACGACCAGGAGAATAAGAACATAGTCAAGCAATTGGCGTCGCTTGAACTGGGCGTAGAATTCAACCTCGATCTTCGAGAAGAAGACTTTGAGACCATCAGTGATCTGGGGTCTGGGAACGGCGGAATCGTGTCTAAAGTGCTGCACGTACCCACCAAGACCTTGATGGCCAAGAAAATCGTCAACCTAGAGACGCGGCCGGCTATACGAAAGCAGATCATGCGCGAACTCCATATAATGCACGATTGCGATTCCGACAACATTGTATCCTACTACGGAGGATATGCCACTGAGAGCTCGGTCATTATGTGCATGGAGTACATGGACTGCTTGTCTCTCGATAGAATAAGCAAGAAAGCGGGTCCTGTTGCCGAGCCCATTATTGGCAAAGTCACAGAGGCTGTGGTTAACGGTTTGGTGTATCTATACAACGAGCATCGTATAATCCACCGTGACGTCAAACCATCCAACGTGCTAGTCAACTCGAAGGGTCAAATTAAGCTATGCGACTTTGGAGTTAGCGGTGAGCTCATCAACTCCATCGCAGACACCTTTGTAGGCACCTCGACGTACATGTCGCCCGAGCGAATCCAGGGAGCAGCATATTCCGTCAAGAGCGACGTGTGGTCTTTGGGGATAACAGTGCTGGAACTGGCCATTGGCAGGACGCCGTTCGACACCAATGAGAAGCTCAGTGGCGGCAACTTTGTAGGGATTTTGGATGTGCTACAGCGAATTGTCAACGAGGATCCTCCTCAATTGCCAGAGGACCAGGACTTTTCCACAAACTTTCGAAAGTTTGTGTCTAAATGCCTATTTAAAGAAGAAAGACGACCGAGCCCCCAGGAGCTGCTCAATGATGCATTTTTCCTCACAGCCAAGCAGAGCATAGTGGACGTAGAGTCGTGGGCTCGTCCTTTCAAGATTCCTGATTAAGGACGTTTCCGGCTTTGCTGAATAGTGAAGGAAAAGTAAACCTGTATTTACATGGCCAATCATATTTACATTACATCGTACAACTATTTGAGCAAAACTTGCTTCTACCACAGGTATCGAGCTGACACAGAATTGTGCCTACTTACAACTGCGAATGATGCTACTACTCGAGTTGATTCGCAAGCTTTTTTCTGCGAAGCAGAACCAACCCTCCCCGGGAGAGGCCGCCGGAGGCGTATAGAGTCGACAAATTCCTCAGGCATTTACAGCTACCATTTATGCTGCTGGGGCCAGCCCCAGACCCCGTGCTCTGCTTCGCAGAGGTGGCTCAACAGCCATAATACTATTCCTTACTCTGCTCGCTCTTGCTTTCCCACACTCTATATGTTTCTACACTTCTCAATATACCAAATCCCAATACCAGAAAGCCTGTAGCCCTTATTGAAGACTTCCACAGCGCAGAAACATTCTTTGTCAAAACCTCTTTGCTCTTAGTATCTTCAAAAGCACGGCCCGAAGCCAGATACGACCCTCCAGTGATCATGACAAAGGACGACATTGCGAGGCATGGCACGCAGTTTTGTTCGTCTTTAGACAGGGGTCTACTTTTGGGAGGATTAAACACGTCTAGGATATTTGACATGTTAGCCGAGTTCGTCAAGCAGTCGGGTTGGGTCTTGCTAGGCGAGATTGGATTGAAACTTCTTTGAAACTTTCTTGGGGCGCGCCACAACTAAAAGGGAAAGTTAATTAGATGCGTCTTACGACGGCGCGAAAACGCGTAGAAAACACGAACACGGCCACAAATCTGTATTATCTTGACTCAAAGTAAATATGGTAAGCGAATTGGAAAGACAACGGTTAGAGAATATACAAAGGAACAATGAGCTGCTCAGACAGCTCGAGCTGTCAGGTATGGGCAGTGAAATGGCAGACGGGGCCCGTAAGAAGTCTACCAGAGAGGCAAAGCCGAAGAAGACCAAACGACCGGTTGTAAAACGAGAGCCTGAAATACAACTTCCGCTGCGTAAATCACGCCGTCTTGAAGGTAAAAAAGCTGATTCAGAGATTGAAGAGGACAATAGGCAAAGAGAGTACGAGGTCAAGCAAGAAATGCAAGAGCAACAGAAAGCTCGAAGAGAAGGCGAAATGAAGCTTTCCCAGATCGTGAAGAATGGGGACTGGGATCAGGGCCTTGAGATTTTGACTTTCATCGACTCAAAAGTATCAATGGGTGACTACTTTGATCAAGTAGACTTTAAAGGAGCCAACCCAGATGTCGAAAAGCTGCGCACAGAACTGTCGTCTTTGGATCTGGCAGACAAGTTTGATCCCGGCGACATCAAGTTGACTACTGAGCGCATCATGAGTGTCGGGGTTCACCCAACTGTGGACAAAAAGCTGATTCTGGCCGGCGACAAAGTTGGGGAGCTGGGGATCTGGGATGCGGAATCTTCAAAACAATCGGATGATGGGGACGACGAAGAATTGCCCAATATTGGAACATTCAAGGTGCACACTCGGGCCATTGCTACTATCCTTTTTGATACAAACAAACCCCAATATGCATTTACTGGGTCTTATGACGGGTCGATAAGACAGCTGGATCTCTCTACTGGAGTGAGTACGGAGGCATACGTGTACGATAGCAACCCGATGCACCCAGTGGGCATTTCTGATTTTGCACTTCCCGAACCTAATATCATATACTTCACTACGCTTGGAGGCGAATTTGGAATCCACGACATGCGAGAAAGGCCGAATATCAATGCTAAGCTCCTTAGGTTACACGACAAGAAAATCGGTGGCTTCTCTGTGAACCCCAGGGAATTCTACCAAATTGCCACTGCTTCCCTCGATCGAACTTTAAAAGTATGGGACATTCGACAAGAATGGGAAGCCGAAGACAGCGAGTACGAGCAGCTGACTGGTCACCTGTATGGGCAATACGATAGCCGTTTGAGCGTGAGCTGTTCTGATTGGAATTCTCGAGGACAGGTTGTGGTCAATGGCTACGACGATACCATCAATGTATTTGATTTTTCAGAAAGCACTGATTGGAAGGACGATAAGGTTTTTTCAGAACCATTCAAGCCCTCTGTCCGTATAAAGCACAATTGTCAGACAGGTAGATGGGTGTCTATATTGAAATCCAAATGGCAAGCTCGACCTTCCGACGGGGTGGACAAATTTATCATTGGGAACATGAAACGATTTATTGATATTTATTCTTCAGACGGAGTTCAGCTAGCTCATCTTGGGCATGAAGACATGGGTGCAGTGCCGGCAGTAGTTGAAATGCACCCTACTCAGAATTGGTGCGTCGGGGCCACCGCCAGTGGGAAAGCATTTTTATGGAAGTGATGTCTCTCCATACCTCCGGCGGCACCTTCCCGGGGAGCGTTTGATTCTGCTCCGCAGAAGCTGATGTATCTCATTTTAAAACTCTATGTGAGCAGGCCACACTAGCTACCGTAGTGCCACTGTGGTAAATGAAACATGCTCATCAGCGCCATCCTCTTTTGGAAGAGTGAGTTTGGCCAGAAGGGACATCACGTTACGCCTTTGATGGGGCAGTGACAAAATACAATTAATATCTATTTTCTTAGATTAAAGTTAGAATAAACCTAATAAATCCTCATTGGTAGATTTTGAAGGGACCGGAGAACTAGGCTTGTTAGAACCTGATAGATCAAGCCCACCAAACCCAGAAATGAGATCGTTAGATGCAGTGGATGCAGTGGATGCAGCTGGTTGATTGGACTGTGGCGATGCCTGGGGAATGTTCGAGGTCATACCAAAGCCTGCAGCTGCATGCACAGACCCAGTTCCCGAGCTAGGAGAATCGAAAAGAGACATAATGTCTTGTTTGCCATTACTGACCCCACTACCTGCAGGTGGTTGAGATTGAGGTGGTGGAGAAGGAGTAGCAGCGGCAAATATATCCCCCAAGTCGTTTAGAGAAGTTGGAACAGGGGAAGCAGATGCCGGTGAACTGCTGCTGCCACCAAAGTCGAGATCAAGTAAGTTCTCCGCATTGACGCTGGTGTTGGCAATGATCTCTTCGTTGGCAAGTTGTTGCTGCTCTTCAATAGCCCGTTTCTGAACAGCCTCTGCACCAAATCTGCCAGTACCCATGAAACTTGCTGGTGGCTTATGATATACTGATGCAAGAGTAGAAATCTCATGAAGCAGCTCTCTAAGCAGAGCAGGAGGAAGTGTTTCTATGGTCGTATCGATCGCCGGTTTTTCTGAAAGAATAATGTCTTTGGCGACGGCAGTATCGGCCGAAAGCAATCTCCAGTAAATATACGCACGGTCACGAATATCAGCATTGTCTGATTTCGAAGTGGCCGTCTGCAAAACAGTCTGAATGACATTTTGACCACTGTTAGGACGCTTGATATAAAGCTTGACAGCAGCGGTCAGAAGCTGCAGCTGCACAACTGTAGGCTCCTCCAGGAATGTGGCAATGTAGCCTTCAATAATAGGTCCGGCATTGTCAATCTTATCAGCGTATTCTCCCAAGATCCAGATTATGGCCGCTTTGGCCTCGGGTTCGTCGATTTCCTCCAAGTTCTCGCACAGAGCGGGGATGCAGCCTTCGAATGCCTTGTAGCGTCGCAGAATGTCCTTCACGTTGATGACAACTTCTTGAATCACATAGTTTACTTTGTTCTCCAGAAGATCTAGTAGAACATTGAGACACTTCTCAGCTGAGCTTTCTATTTTAATTGCACACTGAGCGATAGCTTTGATAGCCCGCCGAACAAACTCCATGTCAACTTCCATCGAGTACTCCTTCAGTTCGCTGAGGAGCTGGTCGACGTTCTCCTTGCTGGCCAGGTTGACCATGATTTCTAGTTTTTCAAACTTCAAATAAAGCGGGTCATTGTACTTGCAGAAAAACACCCGCAGTTCCCGACTCAGGATCGAAGGGTATTTTTCGAGGATGATTCGGATGTTACGCAGAGCGACGTATTGGACCTCGGGTGCACACGATACCAGCGTTACCAGCGGAGAACTTATTTTCCGTAAGAGGGTGTTTTTGGCCTCTTCGGACTGCACTTCAATGTGGGCGAGTACAGTCTTGACAGCTGCCAACACAACGCTCGGGTTCGCATGCTGGAACTGTGGAACAACACGCTCGGTAATGTGCTCCGATTCTTGGAGGTCATTTGTCCGGTAATCAGCCATAGCGGTCAGGATAGCAATTCGTCCCCACTCGGTACATTCGTTCAATGCAGCAAGCAGCTTGTTCAGTGTAAGAGAGTTAATTTGGAAGCATTTGGTCTCGGGTGCGGATTCTTGTATCTCGGCAAGCGCACTGACAGCATTGGCGACCACCATAGGATTAGCATCATCCACTAACCCTTGCAGGTCTGCCAGGAATCCTTCTTCTACGCAGAGCTCAGGACTGAGATCGAAAAGCTTAGCCACGCAGATGGCAGCCGTTTTGCGCACGTAGGGGTGATCGTCTTTGAGCGTCTTCCGCAAAGGAATATTAATGTACTCCACCATCTTGTCAACGCGAATGCATCCCATTGTCCGGATTGCCAAGGCCCGTACCAGAGGGTTTGGGTCCTCGCTATCCTGGACGAATGTGTTGACGGCCAAGATACAAAGTTCTGGGTGCGATTTCGCGTAGTTCATTAGATATAAATAGACCAATTTCTTCTGCTCAAGATCGTGAGTGGCCACGTTTTTCAGAATATCGGCAAACAATGCGGAGACATCTTTGCCCAGCGTCATCGCGGCAATGGTTCGCTGAATTGCATCTTTCCTTTCGTGCGCGTATTGCGAGACCAATCCACTGCGCAGCTCAAAAGTTTCGCCCTTGCGGGGCACCTGGAACACTTTACGGATCCTCCTCTCCAACGATAGAGTATTCATATTCTGTTCAGTTACTCAACAGGTGTGCGATGGCTCAGTTGAGTTTAAGGATTTTATGTGTTGTTATATTATATTTATACGTTGGCAATTTAGTTTTTGGGGGTGAGGAAGGTTAAGTAGTCGTGAGCCACAGGGGTGGAGGCGAGCGGCTCATATGCATTGATTCAACCTGGCTCGATAATTTATGAGAGATGAAATGTTAGCGTTGAACAACATTTCCTGTTGTGAGAGACGGATCTCATGATCAATTTAGGACTTAGACGGACGCTAAAGTTACTGGAAGCTATCGGGAACCCACACTTGTCGCGTTGGAAGGCATTGCATGTTGCGGGCACAAATGGCAAAGGATCAGTGTGTGCATACATTTCGAGTGTGATGAACGAAGCTGGCCTTTCTAATGGACGGTTTAACAGTCCACACTTAGTGGACAGATGGGACTCTATACAGATAAACGGAGAACCAATTGCTCAAGTGCAGTTTGAGGAACTGGAGCGACACGTTTCTTCTGCTAACCGTGATCTTGCGATAGGTGCGACTGAGTTTGAGCTTCTTACTGTGATTGCATTTGAGGCCTTCAAAAGAAACAACGTCAGCCTTGCAGTCGTAGAGGCTGGAATGGGAGGGAAACTCGACTCTACCAATGTGCTAGACGGCGGACGGCTGCTTGTAAGTGTAATAACCAAGATAGGGCTGGATCACCAAGGGTTCTTGGGGTCCACTCTGGCCGAAATTGCATCTCACAAATCTGGAATTATTAAGCCAAAAGTGCCTTGTGTTGTTGACGGGACCAATAGCGATGAAGTACTTGATGTTATACGGCGCGAGGCGGTTTCTAAGAATGCTCAATTGGTCATCGCTGGGGATGACAGTGAATTTAGTCCAATGGGATTGACTCAGCCACAGAGCAGTCCGTTACTTGGTTCATATCAGGCGGCAAATCTCGCATGCGCGTGGAGTGCCTTGAGTTTTATATGTAAAGAGTACCCAGGCATTACTGAGGACAATCTGTATGAGGGGATCAAACACACGCAATGGCCAGGAAGACTCCAGTGGAGAGACATAAACGGCCACTCTGTTTTACTAGACGGAGCACACAACCCACAGTCTGCCAAACTGCTGGATCAATACATATGCGAAGAAGTCCGAAGAAGAGCCAGCAGCCAAGGCAATATAAAATTCCTAGTGGCATTCACCCAGGGGAAGGACTTCAACGAAATCTTGAACATTTTGGTTAGACCGGGGGACACTGTGATTGCTACACGATTTGGATTTGTGGAAGGAATGCCATGGGTTACATCAGAAGAACCGTCAGCCATAGTTTCAACCGTCACCAACCTTGGGGCACACTCGATAGTAGAACCAGACCCACTCAGAGCCCTGAGCTACGTGGATGACGACTCAACTGTGATATGCGGATCATTGTATCTAGTTGGAGAGGTTCTACGGGGCTTACGGTCAAGCAATCCTCCTCGTTAAGTTTACTTCGACATCCCTGCTGGAAGCGAGGCTAACCCTGATTCCTTTCAGGTCCTCCTGGGTTACCTACGTACCCCCCACCGACTCCCCCTACCCCCCCTCCCCGCGATTTAACTCTCCACCACTTCATTTCATCACTTTATTTTAACTTGCAATGGCTGGATTAACTGAGGAACAAGTAAAGCAATTCTACCAAGATGGCTGCATTGTGATCCCGGGAGAACTTTCTCCTAAGCAGGTAAGATCTGTGTTGGACCAGAGCCACAAGCTTTTGAACGACTTTTCCACCAAAGACCACCCGATGACCAAATTTCAAACCGGAGAGACGGAAGAAACCCATATCGGAGACCAGTATTTCCTAGATTCGTCTGACAAAATAAGTTTCTTTTTTGAACAAGATGCATTTGATAAGGAAGGAAACTTGAATAAGCCCAAAGAAAAGGCTATTAATAAAATTGGCCACGCTTTACACGTTTTGGATCCTGCGTTTAAGTCCATTTCGCTGACCGAACGAAATGTTGAGATTGCCAAGTCTCTCGGCTTCAAAGATCCCAGGATTCTGCAAAGCATGTTGATTTGTAAACAACCTGAGATTGGTGGAGAAGTCCCTACCCACCAAGATGGCACTTTCCTATATACCGAGCCCCAATCCGCTGTTGGATACTGGTACGCCCTGGAAGACTGCACCGTGAATAATGGAGCACTAGAGTTTGTTCCCGGGTCGCACAAGACTGCTCCAATTTGTAAGAGAATGGTCAGAAAGGGCGACGGGCCAGGAGTTACGTTTGAGAAAGTTGAGGGAGTTCAACCGTACGAAGAGCCACCCAAGGATAAATTTCACATGTGCACCTGTCCAGCTGGCAGCCTGGTTCTTATTCATAATACGGTGTTGCACAGATCCAACCAAAATCTGTCACAAAACTCTCGATACGCTTATACATTCCATGTTATCGAAGGTGAAGCCAAGTATGATGAAAGAAATTGGTTACAAGTTCCACCTACTGGAGGTACCAATTTCACCAAGCTAGTTGTATAAATAATTATGTATATGGTGATAATTTGATGTGTTTTTCTATTAACATACGAGACGCTAGCACAGTCGCCTCCAGTGCGACCCTCCCAAGGAGGTGTGATTCCGCTTCGCGGAATATTGGCATCCAATTAAACATCATATATTAATTCTTCCATGAAGCCCTAACATTCTATACAAAACAAGACCAAAACTACAAATCTGGTCGACCTGCAGCACGCTGAATAATTGTCCTCGCCTCGTCTACACTCACCTCATTATTCAACAGACGGTTCACAAAATTTTTCAGTTCAACTGTAGCAACATCGAACCGGGCACCAAAAAGATATGCCACACCAATCATTAAACCACACGTGAGCGTGAGCATTCCTGCTGCAGCAAGCAAAATCTTAAAGCCTTCGATGTCGTTGTAAGTATCCACAGTTTTCTGTCGCTGAATGGTGGCTTCAGACTGAGGGTCATGCTTGTCAATATACGTCTCAATTTTCGCACAAAGCATCTCAATTTTCTGAAAGCTGGGGTCTGAAGGCTTATTCTTAAAGTGGATTTTTTGAGTGTACTCTCTGAAGATCTTGTACACCCCGTCCATGGTTCTGGATTGCAAGATTAGCTTGGCAGTCAGACCTCGTCGGATTTTGATGTTGCGGTGAAATACCTCTGGATTGCGGAACACGAGTTCCAAAGTGGCAATTGACATGACCTGAGGAATGGCAGCGAATCTAAAGTAAGTAGGCTCGTTTAAGCTCCGTAGGTAGTCTAAGCAGTCAATGACATGATTGAGAGACAGAGTCAACAGGTCTGAAACACAGTGGATAGCCTGCTGTTCGTTCTGAGGATCGGTCAAATCAACTAACGACTTAGTGTACTTGCTCCAAACTTCCTGCGGCCAGAATGATCTTCCCTCGTCTAGATCTTCTCTGAAATCTCTGATGATGTTGGTCTTCTGCAAGAAAAGACCCATGGAGTTGTAAAGGTGGGGTTTGTCGTTCATGCTCGCGTCACAGGAACCGGCACCAACGGCCATTCTTGTCAACCCTTCACCGACAATACCCGCAACATGCTGGCAATACAGGTCGTAGTCGTATATGGTTTTCACTCCCTCATAGTTTTTGGATGATTCTTTGAGAACGTAATCAGCCATGCCATTTCCCATCCGGTCAGTTATATCGGCGATGACCGTCTGATGTTCGGGCTTGAGGGTATGCAGCATCTGAAGCACCTTGTCGAACTCCACGAGCACAATTCTGTCCTTTTCATTTGGACCGCTGTCATTGAAAGTCCAGTCCTTCGTCTTTAAATTGTCCTTGAAAGATCGGAGAATAGGCACTTTGAAATCGGGCGACAGAGTCGTATCGTCTTCTATAGTGTCCAAGGCGCGGAGAACGAGGTAGAAAATCATCACAGCTTCTCGCAGCTCAGGGTGCAAAGATTCTGTGACAGCGGCGAAAGATCGCGACGTGTAATACAGAAAGTAAAAGCATCTTTTCATGACCTCTGACTCGTTTGATTTTTGCCGGGGAAAGAGGGGCTTATCGAAGTATTTACTGGTTAGATATAGTCTGCACAAATTAAAAGATATCTGGACACAACAAGGGTTTGTGAAGGGAATCACTGCTTGAATATTCATGGATCTCTGTTCCCCTCGGGAGAGTGGAATACGCTGAGATCAAAGCTCAAATTTGGCAGCATGAAAAGTTAGTCCTCCGCAACTTGAAAATAATACATGGAAGTGCAAAATTTTAGTAAAATTGACGATTCAGGCTTTTCCCAAACTCCAGCATCTCTTTCACTAATTTGCTTTCAAATCTGTTTTTTCATATCTCAACTTTAAGTCACATTCTTCATTCCCCCTGATCCTCAATGTCTTTAAATCTCAATTCCTGTTCACAGCACGTCCAACCACATACTACTCCAAAGCAGCCCGAAACTCATCGGGATGCAGAATCAGATCAAAAAGCTTTCCCATTTTTTAATGTCCAAAAGTTGTCAGTTCAGCAATACTGTAAGTACTTAGGCAAGACCAAACAATTGAAGTTATGATGAACTTATCCGCGACGTGAGGACCATTCGGTAATTCAGCCGAGTTCAGGAGGGTTAGTATGGTTGTGTGCGATGTGCGAACGGACTCGAACATCAAGTTCGTTTCTACACAACAGAATGAGGAGTAAAGAGAGCTGTGTTGCAAAATTTATTTCCAGAGTCGAATAATATATATTACTCGGTTTATGAATAGCTCTACAGATTTTATATTTAGGGAGCGCAATATATGACCTGTCCGGAGTACACTAATTGTTACCGTGGCTCATGTATATATCTTTTTCTCAGCTGGGTAGAGAGAGTAGCATATGTATATTAGGTATTAAAATGAATAAGGAAAGCTAGGGGTAAAAATAGCAGCCCTACAATTCGAAGCTGACACATTTGTCAACCTTAAATGGTTCATGGTCAAGTATATACTCAGGGGTACCGTCCCATTATACAGAATAGTATGTCGCGTATGCTGAGAGACTAGTTTCTTACCCGGCTCCTTTCAGGGGCCTGGCTTGACTGTTACATTAACGTCTAAGTTTACCTGACAAAACACCCCACGACTCGCAACAGTACTGTTGTGTATCGAGTCGTCTTAAGCTAAGATTACTATATATTTCACTAATTTAACATCAACACACGGTAGATACCGCACAGCACCAATGCCTTCCTCAAATAATTCTCGCAAAAAGCTACTTCTGATGGTAAGTTAGTATAGCATTGCGCATATTTCGTAAATAAAGGGGTACTCACATCCTAATCGAACATATCAATTCTAACCAAGGGAAGAAGTGGAAGTGGAAAGTCATCCATGAGATCTATTATCTTCAGCAATTATTCTGCATTTGATACTCGGAGATTAGGTGCCACCATTGATGTCGAGCATTCTTATCTGCGCTTCCTGGGCCACATGACGTTGAACCTTTGGGATTGCGGAGGACAAGATATATTCATAGACAATTACTTCACAAACCAGCGAGACCACATTTTCCGTATGGTCGAGGTGCTAATTCACGTTTTCGACGTAGAGTCAAAAGAGGTTCCCAAGGACATCGACACTTTTATCAGATGCCTCAAGCATCTGCGAGAATTCTCGCCTAATGCAAAGATATTTGTACTGTTGCACAAAATGGACCTAGTGCGCAGCGAAAGAAGAGAAGAAGTGTTCAACACCACTATGAAAAGTCTGTACGAACATTCAAAGCCCTACGGGTACACACTTACGGGTTATCCGACCAGCATATGGGACGAGTCACTGTACAAGGCGTGGTCCAATATAGTATGCTCTCTTATCCCCAACATGACCTTATTCCAAAGACATCTGGAAATGTTTTCCGGCATCTCCGAGGCAGAAGAAGTGGTTTTGTTTGAACGGTCGACTTTTCTAGTTATATCGCATGTTTCCAACCAAGAAGGCAAGCTGCAGCAGCTCAATGGTTTGGATGCCTCCGCTTCTTCCGGGGACACTATGACGGTCAATCAGCTGGACCCGAAGCGGTTTGAAAAAATTAGCAATATCATTAAAACATTCAAGCAGAGCTGCACCAAAATGCGGTCCCAGTTTCAGGCTATCTCTCTGCACGGGAACAACTGTTCAGCCTACATAGACATTCTGACGTCCAACACCTTTATCATGGTCATAATGCCTTCGCTACGACAAGGAGCGGGCGGAGGCAGCAGCGACATTGATGGCAATACTATCATATCAAATATCAAAGTTTCCAGGGAGTGGTTCGAGAAAATAGAGAGCCGTGACAATGTAACCGAAGTTTCGTAGCCTAGACGAACACAAGGATTAGACGACTGCACGTCTCGTCAAGCCTCCGGCGGCCCCTTTCGGGGAGGCTTGGTTCTGCTTCGGGGAAAATGGATTCGCGGGTTCATTTCAAGAATGTGGGATACAGCTGAAGCAATTTCTAATAATACAGAGGGCATTATTCCTTCCCGGAAAATGACACCAGGGTTGTTTCCCCGCATGCGTACTGACTGATATTATTGTCTGCTATGATAAGAAGAGTACTTCAAAAGGTGTAAGCACTACGAGGTTACTTAACGACATACTCTGGTCAAGACGTCGCTAATTTTACTGAAGAAGTTAACGAAAAGACAATGTCAGTTAGCATGTGTTAATCCCCATTGGTGAATTGCTTTAACTAGCTACGTCCGCTTATTCCACCTGCTATGATACATCTCTGCAGAGCAGAGCTACGGGGTCTGAGGCTGGCCCCAGAAAAATAAGTCTATGCTAGCTATCACACAAACTCACCCAGTTATCTATCTATTCATAGAAGAAATCCTGCCCACTATGGTTAAAAGTGATTTTATTCCCCCCCACAGCTTCTCCACTTTTTTTACCACTTTGTAACAACGTGCGACTCTCGCCTTTTCACAACGACGCATCTGGAACACTTCCACACCTTATATGATACTCCCCACTCCAATCTGTGGACTTTTTTAAAGTTATTTGCCGCTTTGTATGGACCGGCCCCGTGCCTGCTGGCCCCATTATACTGCTCTGTTCTCCTCGCCGATTAAAATCTTTGATCTTTTTTGGAGATCTTAGATAGACAATCGCGTGACTAAACGCCATCTGAAATACCCCTAGGAGAACCATGGCAGGTTGTCGAGGCCGCTCACGGCCACCGACGTTCTGCCAGCTACGCAGTATCTCGGTGTTAATTCTGTGTGGATTGTTACTGGCTACAAACGTTCATTGTGCGATGCCTACTGATACCACCGTCAGGGCTATTTATAAAAGAAACATCGTGTTTGTCGGGACTTCGGCAGACTCAAGTTCCGTCGCGACGTCTCTGCCAGGTAGTGCGAGCAGCAGCACGTTGGCATCGTCCGGCATCACTGCAAGTGCTACGCCTAGTACTTCGAGTGGTAGTAACGAAGCCAACAACACAAACAGCAGGACAACCTCGTCTTCCCCTGCTACCAGCAGTGCTGTGAATACAACTGTCCCTGTTTACAGTTTAGACATCCCTGACAGCTCAGGATCATCAGGACTGAAGTTTCTCTATCTGATATTCCTGATATTTGTGGTCATCATCGTCGCCATCATTGTGCGAATATGGATTGTCAAGCGTCGCAAAGCCCGCAAACTAGAAAAGCACAACATGATTAGAAATGCAGCATTACGGCGCGATGTCGAGCAGAGTGCATCGCTGCGACGACCGTCTGGGTCTGCCAGCAGCTCTCCTGGATCGCAAGGCCCGGCAACACACCAACACCAGCCTCAGATGGAAGAAGTTCTTCCTCCTTATCCCACACATGCACATATTGGTCTGCGGTTGCCAGTATACGAAGAAGTAGCAGAAGAGGATGAAGCAGAAGAACATGGAGAATTAGTGCCAAATACGAGCTCTCTGCACGGGTCGTCGTCTAGTTTGTCATCGCAGCGACATGATAATTCGCGGTTTAGCGAAAGACCCTCAAATGATCAATATGTCAGGCCAGTGGGGCATCATCCATCGAACGCCGGTGATATAGATGGCCCTTCTTTGCAGGAACCGGACCGCTATTCGTTCGAACGGCGTATGAGCGAGATCCAAAGCGAGCCAAAGGCTGACGGTTTTGCAGCCTCGCATTTTTCGACTGTCAATGATCCAACGCCACCCCCGGTGTCTTCAGTATCTGCATATCAACAACCCGAGCATTTGCATTCAATGGACTCTAACAGTTCTGCTACTCGCCCCAATCTTCAAGTGTCCGAACGAGTTCCAGAAATACAATCTGGGCCAAGTGTTCCCCCGGATGCCCCTATAGGAAGGATCCAGACTCCTCCTCCTGTCCATTGGCGGGGTGGACGTTAAAGAAGTCGTTTGGAACCCAGTTTTGGAACCCTTTTCTGAGCGATACCACTCTCACCAAAACTAGAAGTCACGAATTTTCACGATATTGGTTTTACCTTTTCACCTTTTGTTTTTTGACATATACTTGCACGATCCTGTCTCACTTTTTTTTTGTCTAATTGCCTGAGTGTTCCATCATAGCTCATTATTTAATCTCTTAACTTAATATATATATGTGTATATATATATGTGTATATGTATGTGGTTCATGTATATATATGTACAACTATTTAAAATCGTTCTTGTCGTCAATCAGAAAAACCACGACCCATACCTCTGGCGTGTAGTAGGAGCAGTGCCCAATGCTGCTTTGCCAGTTGATGCTGAAGAGGCAGTTTTGCCTATGTTAAATCCCCATTTCTGAAGAGTTTTCACTGCCCATGGGGTAATAGCAGCAGTAGCTGGGACGCGTACAAAGATAAATACAGATTTATGAATAGCATAGGCAATGCCCAGCTCAGTGAGCAATACGCCCCATTTAGACTTTTCTTTGGGCTTAGTTGGTTCGACATCTTCGTCATCAGACTTGCCGCGCCATATCAGCTCTTTGATCTTGTTTTCAATCTCTTGTGCCCTTTCCTGGCCCAAGGAGTGAACAAACAAAAAGCAGAGAGGGAAGTCTAAAACACTTAGTCCTAAATACACCCCAACGGCTGCCCATCCGTATTTTTGGCTTAGCTCCTTCAGGGACAGTCTCTTCTTGGGAGCTTCTACTACGGGTGTAGGGCCAGGAGGCTTGTTGGCAACGTCTCTCAGGGCAAACCGTGTATGGAATGCTCGTCTGGGTCGCACCATGCTGCGACCCATTGTACGACTGGTCAATGTACGAGTGTTTAAGCCTATAAGCCGGGGAATCATTGATCAAAAAAGTTGTCAGTGGCACTCTTCGAAATTAATTATTTGGCGAAGATTATTCCGAGAGGGTTGGGGATCTTCAACTTTATTTCTCGGACTTAACTAACTAATAAGACATAGAAAAAACATAGATACCATCGTAACTTATGAGCGAAATGGTCAATTTGCTGAAAGAGTAATATACTAGAGGAAAGAAGGTGATGAGACTAAAGAAATTTCGTTAATTTATAGGAGGATTTGAAAAAAGATTGAAAGATAGAGCGTTATTTATGCCTACGATTAACTCTAGGTATTAACTGTTAGTATAAGAAAAATGCATGCAGCATCTACCAAACGTCAGATAGTTAGTTACAGCTAGTGGACAATAATAATACAGTTTGCTTACTTGAGAAGATCTATCTAATAGGTAAAGCAGCAATATTATAATGACAGTAAATGACTCTCACGTTAAGTTATCGCCCATTTGACTCCGAGAGCCATTTAGTCCGAACCCATATAAATCCATCAAAAACATTGATAGCAATGGCAGTTGTCTATATTTCAACTAGGCCGCAGCAGACAGTCCATCTCATGGTCTAAAATAACTTCTACTATGTATACCTTCAGGTACTCTTTATCCTTTTCTTTTACCGCGCTTGCTCGCCTCTTTACATCTCATCCTGGTTTTCTGTAAAAAGTCCCTACCTCTACTGTAACGTAACTGTACCCCACATTGCACATGAAATGATCGTCTGCCGAGGTTTAGTTTGGTCCTTCAGAACTTACCGAGTCCTCGAGAGTTTATAAAACTCAGAAAACATTCTGAACTTTCAACCTCACAAAATCCTTTCATAACTACCATGACAGATTACTCCAAATTCAACTGCTTTGTCGTGTCCAAACCCGTGGAATCGGTTCTCCACGTCGAGTTTAATAAACCTAAGAAGCTAAATGCTGTGAATCAAGAGTGCGTATTGAGATTGAGAAGTAGAGAGAAAAAGTGTCGCAGCACGCACTACAAATAGTGATTATTAACCAGATCATACACTCAGTACGGTGATATATTTGCTTTGGCTGAAGAAGATGCCGATGTCAGAGTTATCGTTCTGTCAGGCGTTGGCCGAGCTTTCTGTGCCGGGTTGGACATAGCAGGCTCTTCCAGCGAAATGTTTGGAGATGACGGTGAAGCCTCCAGAAAGGCTCTGAGACTACACAGGCATATCAAGGAATTTCAGAGATGTATTTCAAAGCCTCACTTTATCAATAAGCGTAAGTATACCAGGAATATCCAAGCTCCCTATTGCCTCCGGCGTCCCGGGCAGGGTTGGTTCTGCTTCGCAGAAGCAGATTATCATATTGGGGCTTCATATAACCGAGTTTCCCTCAACTAACAAAAAGCGGTCATTGCAGTAGCACATGGGCCCTCAGTTGGCCTAGCTTTGGATATCCTGGGGGCAGTCGACATCAGATATGCGTCTAAAGATACCGTTTTGTCTGTACGAGAGATTGAAATTGGTATGGCAGCTGATATAGGATCCCTTCAGTTTCTGCCCAAGATTTGCAACAATCTGGGGTGGGTGAAAGAAATTGCCTTGACCGGACGAGATTTTGGCCCTGAGGAAGCTAAAGAAAACGGTCTTATCAATAAGGTGTTTGATACCAAAGATCTAGCTGTAAAAGCTGCCATTGAACTGGCCACTGCTATTTCTCTGAAGTCTCCCGTAGCTGTGCATGGAGTAAAGAAAGCCTTGAATTACTCTATTGACCACAACGTACCTGATAGTTTGGAGCAGATTGCGTTATTCAATGCTCACGGACTTGGCGAAGACTTTATGATTGGAGCGATGAATGCTCGGAATAAGGTTAAGCCTACTTATGAGAAGTTGTAAATTGGTAGTAATAGGTTGAACTACATTCCACGAATATTTCAACTGCGATATTTGCATATTGGCTCAATAAATAGGATTAATTAGACAGTTTCAAAAATCATAGAAGATACTTGTTTTATGACTTTTTGAAGAATGAAGTAATCTTTGAGTCGGATGATTTAGCTTTTTGCGGAGATTTTGAAGTTGATCGAGAGCTAATTCTTGGCTTTTTGGGAGATGGAGAAGGAGAGGAAGCGGGAAACGTATCTCCATATTTGTGTTTGCTTGGAGTATCGTCTTTGTTCGAGCTGTGTTCCTTCTTAAGAGCCTCTTTTTCAATATCTTCTTTCTTAAAATTCTCCTCGTTGTCTTCTCTCTTAAGACTCTCCTCTTCCAAATCCCCGTTATCGATCTCTTTCTTCTCATCCTCCTTCTTCACATTACCTCCCTTAACTCCCCGCTTTCCTCTTTTTGCTCCAAACAAATTGGTAATAGTTCCCTTCAATGGCTTGTTCAAACTAGGATAATTGTTGTGAATCTTCCCAATATCGCTGGATACTTGGTACACCTCTAAACAAGACGCGTCATATGGACACAGCAATCTCATCAAGTCCTTTGCGTTGTCATTCCACTTGGCATTTGGATCCAGCCATTTGCATATCAAATCTTTACTACCATCTGACTTTGGGTCGAATATAACAGGCATTCGGTCATGAAGCCATTCCATACCCTTTGAAGCCTCTGTAGTTATTATTGTAAAACTGTAAATTTCCTTTTCACCTCTGTTGTTGAAATCCCACAAGCCGGCAAAACACATGAGGTCTCCATCCTTACGCTTGACGTAGTGAGGAACGTTGGCATCTGACTTTTTTTGCCATTCATAGTAGCCTTCCGCAATCACTATACACCGCTGTCTCTGCTTGACGCCCGACCAAAGGCTCTTGGCTTGGGATAAAGTATCGTCTCGACAGTTGAAAGTACTTCCCATCATTTTCTGGTCCTTGGAGAACGACGGTATCAACCCCCATTTCATATATTGTACAATTGCATGCGACGAGCCTGAGTCGGCTCCAACATCCGTATCATTCTCGGTATTATCTCCCATATCTTGCTGCTCTCTCTCATTTCTATACACAGCACCGTACCTGCCGGGGCACATATTGTAGCTGATAAGTCAGCATGTATCTTCATAAATATATACAGCACACTGTATGGCAGCTTGCTTTTCCGTCAATATACAATAACTCACGTAATTGTGGCCTGCTGACCATTGCGGACTTCTTCGGCTGCGAGATTGATAGATTCTAATCGCATTCTTAAGTCATCCGGGCGCTAGGTCAGATTTTTATTTCCAGTATTAACTCCACAATTGACTCCACAGTTGGCTCTACAATTAATTTATACATACTACAGCAAAAGAATATCTTCCACACATTTTTGCGATAGTTCGTATGGTAATTAAACATTAGTTTAACTCATTCAGTTTTGTTAGTTTGCTAGTTAATTGCTCCCACGCTTCTGAAGAATCCACATTCATCACTTTACCACACGGCTTATAACCTTCTACTTTTCAATATTGATTGTCCGGATTCCCCCCATTGACATAAACTAGAAATGTTTAGATCAAGGCCGGTTTTAAGGAATTTTAAAGCCCTCCCAGGCTGCCAAGCTCGTAATACCCCGATGCTACTCCGCAAACTTCCAAATCAGATCATCTACAAGAATTCAAGCACAGGTGTTCATGTTCATCCCAAGCGAGCAAAACCTTATACATGGCTAATTCTACTTGGACTGAGCGGATTCCTCGGTTACACTGCATTCAAATATTACACAAGGCATAATTTCCCTCCTACAGTGGCTTCAAAACTGCGTAAAGGTCTCTGGGCAGAACGTGATGGCAAAGACAAAGACTACTCGCTAGCTTTGCAGTACTACTTAGAAGCCTTGGAGGAGGCAGATCTAATTGGCATGGATAACCTGTCGGACGAATACACCGGACTGCAAATAAAAATTGCCGAAATGTACGAAAAGCTGGGCATGGACAATGAGGCTCGTCTTCTGTATCGCGAGATCGGAACCTTTTACGTTCAGGCTCTGGCTTCGGGTCGTGGCATCCCTGCGGCCCTCAGACCTCATATCATTCAGAGGGACCTGAGGATTGCTTTGAAAACTGCTATTCACGAATCTGGGACTAACCCCAACGTTGCAAAGATGGGCCTGCTTGTCCACTTCCTCATGGCTCAGAAAGAAGTGGCTAGCAGAGACGAGGAGCTGGCTAAAGTGATTAATGGTGAAAAGACGAAAACTTCAATTGATCTGAAATTGATTGCTGACCCGGACTCACCCACCATGAAGCAGCACGCAGCTTCGTGGGAGCCATTTAGAGATGAACTATTCAGTGCCCGTGACATGTTTGTCGCTCTGTGCTTAGCCACTGGGGATATTGGGCTTGCACTGCAGACCAAGCTGGCTACTACTGAATGGATGACTCTCGCTGGATGCGACATTGGTGATATACTCATGTCGTTCTACAACGTGGGGTCAATATTCTACTTGCAGTCCGAAGAATTAGAGCTTCAGCACGCTCACCAACAGGAAGGAGACAACGAGCAAAAGTCTGCCCAGTCGAGGCAGTTGGCCGAAGACTCTATTGGCAACTCTTCAGCGTGCTTTAATGTCATTCTCAATGTTGTGGAGAAGTTACCTGGCAAGATACGACGCGAAAGCAGCGTTACCGAAGTGCATGCCCTCTCTACCTACGGTCTAGGCGTGATTGCACTTCACAAAGGCGAACACAGTCGAGCAAGCGATCTATTGCGTGAAGCCCGACTAAGAGCCAAAGGCTGTGGGTTTGAAGATCTAGTCACCAGTGCAGAGCTTGAGTTACAAAAACTGGACAAGATTGAAAAAGAGTTGGCAGCTGGAGCCACTGATGTAAAGTACGATGCTCCGTCAATGGACGTTTTGCTTTTGAAAAACGAGAAGGGATCAGACGAGGCAGTAATCAAGGATTAGCCTGAAGTAAACTCAATGAAAACTCAAGGGGGATTATCCTTTCATATTGTATATTTATATAACCTTGTACATATAATTAATTACAGTGTTTTGCCCAAAGTTGCCATCCAACAGTTCACGCGCGAGAAGCACCGTGATTCTCGCCAGTGTGTTGAATAAACACATATTACTATTAGTTGAGCGTTCGGAACATTTGTCTTTACAAACTTAGACATGATCCGATGGTCAGGCAGTTTCAAAAGGTCCACGCGGTTGGCAGGCCAGTGTATACCTAGGAGTACGGCGCCAAAATTGAATGGTGTGTCGTCGCTGAGGAGGTCATTCTCAGACTTATCGTATAATGACTCAACTCTCCGTACTATATTTGATTCAGAACCTGCATGGAAAGAGTTCAACACAAAACGTTCGACAGAATATACTGGGCTTTTCGACAATAAAGAACTTGTTTCAGCTCACTCAATAACAGATTTTACTGCCCGATCACTGGGGCAAGCGCAGCAAATGGTGCTCGAGATCTTGAGGAGCGAATCAACCGAGGAACTCCGATCGGTGATTTTAAAGCTCGATGTCCTTAGCGATACTATTTGCAAGGTTATAGATATGGTAGCCTTTGTACGCATGTCACATCCAGATCCTCAATTTGTGAGAGTTGCAGAACAGTCGCACCAAGAAATGTATGGGTTTATGAACTTTTTGAACACAAGTGTGGAACTACATGACATTCTCGAAAAAGTGCTGGGGACCCCTGAAATCAGCTCGTCACTATCGCAAGAAGAGTTGGTAGTTGGTAAGATTTTACTTACCGACTTCAAAAAGTCCGGAGTCAACCTTGAGTCTCGACAGCGGCAGAATTTCCTAGATATGTCGAGTCAAGTGATCGGAGCTGGGCATGAGTTTGCCAGTGGAGTAGAGCCGGCTACAGACTCTTTGACATTTTCAGCTGCAGAATGCTATGGCTTGGATCCATCTTTGGCAAATCATCTCAAGAAGTTCGGAGGAAAGATTAAAATTCCCACTACCGGACCTATTAGCGACATTGCTATACGGACAATTGTCAACGAGGACGTCAGGAAAAGGCTTTGGCTGGCTCAGAGGACTACTAGTGAAAAGCAGAAAAGCAGTCTGAAAGAGTTTCTCCACGCCAGAGCCAAAGTTGCCCAACTCACAGGAAGCAAAAGCTATGGCGAATATGAATTGAAAGACAAAATGGCCAAGAGCCCGGAAAATGTAAATAGGTTTCTGATGGACCTGATAAAACGAGTAGGCCCCAAGGCTTCTCAGCAGATCGAAGTACTCGCCAATCTGAAACGTAACAATCCAAAAGGTAATACCACCGAACAGTTTCAAGCTTGGGACAGAGACTTCTTTTATACGAAATACATGTACTCTAAAAGGATCAAAAGCAGGATTTCGGATAGGTTGCCCGCCTATTTTTCTCTTGGGACAGTGATCCAAGGACTATCTCGATTATTTAACAGCATTTATGGTATCAGGTTTGAGCCTGCCGAAACTCGCCCTGGAGAGGTATGGTCTGATGACGTTCGGAGGCTAAATGTCGTAAGCGAGACAGAAGGACGCGTTGGTGTGATGTATTGTGATCTGTTTCAGCGAATGGGCAAGTCTCCCAATCCAGCGCATTTTACAGTTCAGTGTTCAAGGGAGATTCAGCAAAGCGAACTTGAAGGAGAGCTGCATAATGAGTCGTCTGTTATCACCACCAGTAGCGGTGTCCATTTCCAATTACCCATTATTGCGCTGATTTGTGATTTTGTTCGAAACAGTGATGGTACATGTTTACTGTCCTTTTCTGAACTAGAGACCTTGTTCCACGAGATGGGCCATGCCATACATTCAATGCTGGGAAGAACCAAGCTGCACAATGTTTCCGGGACCAGGTGTGCTACTGATTTTGTTGAACTACCCTCGGTTATCATGGAGCGTTTTGCATCATCCGCTCAGGTTCTTTCATTATTTGCGAGACATCATCAGACTGACGAGCCCCTGCCAGTTGAAGCTCTGAAGCAACACCTATCCTCACAATCATTTCTAAATGATGCAGACACATACCATCAAGTAGTGATGTCTCTGCTGGATCAGAAGCTGCACTCAGAAGTCGCGTGTAGCGCTGATTTTGATCCAGGTGATATTTACTATAATCTCGAGAACCAATTTGGGATGTTCCCAGCTCAGAGGGATTCCAGCTGGTATGCACAATTTGGCCATCTTTTTGGTTACGGTGCCACATATTACTGCTATCTGTTTGACAAAGCGATTTCAGATAGAATCTGGCACAAGCTGTTCAAAGCCAATCCCTTGTCTCGGGACGCAGGGGAGAAATTCAAAAATGAAGTTCTGGCATGGGGAGGAAGTCGAGATCCTTGGCTCTGTGTTTCCAAAGTTCTGGATGAACCTGAACTTGGGAGTGGAGATGAATTTGCAATGTTGCGAATTGGTGACTCTCTAGAGATCTAATGGGGAGCATTTTGTATATAAAAGTGCATAAGGTATCACTAAAAGATGCCATGTATATATAACAGGACAGATATTTCTTCCAAACAGTTCAATAGGTCATGGCGAACCATGAGGAGATGCCTCCGGTGCAGGGTTAGTTCTGCTGTGTAGAAAACACATGCTGTATATGATTCGTTAAGAGTCATAATTTAGACACTTGAGCCACATTTGTTTGATGATATCAATTTTATACTTGCTATAATATATGCTTAATATATGAGAGCAGCTGGGTCTACTCGATTCCATTCTATTGAATCTTTTCTCTTCTTCTTACCACTCCCGGAATAAATGCAATCCAGTGAAGCTCAAAGTCGTCTTGTCTATTTGTGAGCCATACCCGTAAATATTGCAAATAAACTACAAAATAGAATTCGCTGGTTAGTTTAGGCAAAACGCTATGAAAGCGAATAAAAACCAGCTTTTCGAAAATAGTTCAGCTTACCCCATGGTAGTCAGTACTTGTTAGTTGAAGCATCAAAAGGTCTTGAACTGAAACCCATCTTTTGTTGCACTTACAATGCCACCAGCCGTGACCTTCAAGGAGAAACCCATACGGCATTCCCACTAGGTGCCGAAGGTATCTCCATGTACCACAGAGATGTATATCCAGATTCCATATGAAATAGCCAAATATGAAAGTAGCAAACCCTCTCAGTTGCAGACTGTGCAGTGTTCGTCGCACAGCAGGCACGGGAATATGCTCCTCAGTCAGTCTATAGCTTTTATAAAGAGTCACAAAATTCAGTACCGCATAGGCTGCCTGGTGGAAAATAGGCTCTTGGTAGTACAGATACAGCGCAGTGATAATACATGCAAATGCGGAGATCTGATAGGCAATCCTTCTGCTCTCTTTCTCAGTTTTGAACGTCGAGAATATCAACCAAAATTGAACACAAACACTGTATATCATGGGAAGCTCGTCCATCAGTTGATATTCGTACCACAATGTCATGTGAAACATCCAGCTGCCAATGGTGACCCCAAGGAAGGGGATAGCCATGTACAGAAATGCTCTTTCGTGTCTTTCAATATATACATGATAAGTCAGGTACAGCGTGAGACCAACTGGTTAGATTTTTCGTGTTTGTTCTATATATATGTTTCTCTTCCTTTTGAGATCAATATTACTCGAGAGTTGTACTTACTACTTAACGAATTAGTGGTAGTATTTACCATTTCTGCTATATAGTGAGAAACTACATAGTTCTCTTCGCACCAGTCAATAGTGGACGTTCTAGTTAGACCAATTGAGCTATAGTCTGATCTTATACTACAACTTACGGTGCACCCCAGTATCCATTTTCAGGTGCTGGTTTGTAAGGAACGGAGAAAGGTAAGCCGAGGGACATTACAACGAAAGACGGAGTTGGAAAGGGCACAAAATATAATGCAGTAACGCAAATCCAGCGAATACCAGTGTCACTTTTTGATGACTCCTGCGAACCGTCGGGATTGTGCGCCTTTACACTTTACAAGTTTCAAGTTGAAGATGTCTTAAATGGCAAGTACTGATAATAATCAGGCCGATGTGTCAACGGCTATAACGCAGACCCGGAGAACCGAGGGCAGGGTCTATGCCAATTAAGTGAGCCGCTGGATCCGATGCAATGCTTTATTTGATGGGTATTAATTAATACAACTAATTCAAACTAAACAATACAACTGCAACACACACACCTGAACGACCAAAATAGCCAATCATGAGAGTGCCATACGTAGACACAGCAAAAATCACAGATGAGAAGACTAAGGAGATTGTAGAACGAGTGAAAGAAAGAAGAGCACCTAATAAACTGTTGGAGTTGGATTTGGGCCTTCTGCAAGCACCAGCCATTGCCAATGGCTGGAATGAGTTCTTCGGGGCCATTAGAAGCGAGACCCGTCTAAGTAGCGCAATTAAAGAAATAGTTATTTGCCGTGTAGCGGTATTGAACGGGGCACTCTATGAGTGGGAGATTCACTCCCCACTTGCTTTAAGAGCTGGCGTACCCAAGGCAATAATGACTCTGATACTACGGGGGAAGTCAGCCGACTGGGATGAGTTTGAAGTTGGTACTGACGACGAGGACGAAGAGTGCATCAAGGCTGTAATTGACTATACCGACCAGATGACTCGCGAAGTCACAGTCTCAGACTCAGTTTTCAGCAAATTGCACGACTTTTTCAATGAACGAGAGATCGTAGAGCTTACGGCAACTATAGCCGGGTATAACTGTGTATCGCGGTTTTTAGTTGCTCTGGACGTTGGAGAGAAGAACCTGGCTTCCAAGTCATGGTCCAATGCGCCTCATGGTACTGATACTGATTGATTGATGTCATAACACGTACTGATTGGCGTTCTCTTATTCGGTCTCCACGGCTCTGAGGGGAAGGCGGGGGTTGGTGGGGTTACATCGAAAGGCTTCCTTCCCCGCCCCGAGTGATCCTCGCCGGATGATAGTTCCGAAAGCCTCTTTTTTTTTAAAGTTGCTGAAAGGAAAGGGCAATTAACAGATTCTGGAATACTGTATTAATTTTTTTTCCCTCCGAGAAGTAACACAATTCGTACTATTTATGCTTTCTCCAGATGTGGGGTCGTGTTTTGGCGGGGTATCGACTAGCGCCATCTCTCATCTCACCCCCTCCTCCCGGCCTCGTACTAAATAATTCTTCCGGCTTTCTGAAAAGTCTCCGAAACGCATAACAATGTTGAAATACTGGAAAAATAAGGAACATAGCACACATACCCCACAGTGGTGCATGATCATCACTCTCGGGCCAAAGATCGGGCGAGATGGTTCTCCTGTATGACGGAGAATATATACCACCGGGAGGAAACGTTGAAGAAAATGTGAGACGCGCTCGGTTAATTGCCCTTTTTTTGGATACTGCAACAACAAATAAAAGATGAAGCTCAGAGGCAGAGCTTTGAACTACACCGTCACACTATGTTGCTGCATGGGGTTTCTGCTCCTCGGTTACGACCAAGGCCTGATGTCTGGCATCATTGGAGCCGACAATCGCTTTGCTCGAGACTTCAATAACCCGGATACCCATCTTCAGGGCATCATCACTGCTATTTATGATATTGGCTGTGTTGTCGGCAGTCTCATCTGCTTCATGATTGGAGAGAAAATGGGCCGACGGCGAATGATATTTGCCGGAGGGTCCATTATGATTGTCGGCACGATCATTCTGTCGAGTTCCAACACCTTGGCCCAGCTACTAGTTGGTCGAATTGTCACGGGCCTTGGAAATGGCTTCAACAGTTCTTCCATTCCTGTATACCAATCTGAAATGGCCCGGGCCTTCAATCGAGGCAGATTGCTGTCCATGCAGGGTGTGGTCACTATTGCTGGATTATGTATTGCGTATTGGCTCGATTACGGAACTTCATTCAGTGACAGTTCCATGGAATGGAGGCTACCAATGGCTTTCCAGAGCTTTTTCGCAATCTTTTTGGTTGTGCTCGTATTTGTGCTACCAGAGACTCCGCGATGGCTGGTTTTCCAGGACCGAGGGGCGGAAGCAACAGAGGTACTGGCCAGACTGTACGACTCTGACGTTGAAAATGAAGACGTCCAACTACAGAAGGCATATATTGAGGCCTCTGTCCGACTTGAGTCTGCGGGCGGACCATTTAAAGTGAAAGAGCTTTTCACTGGAGGCAAAATCGGCAACTTCAGGCGTCTGTGTATTACTATTGCTGTTATGCTGATGCAGCAGTTCACTGGGTCCAACATGATTAACTATTACGCTCCAGTAGTGTATCAAAATACCATGAACTTGAGTCGGAATACTAGCTTGATCTTGGGAGGATGTACTAGTTTGACTTATTTGGGAGGATCTCTAATTCCACTGTGGGCAATGGATCGGTTTGGAAGACGGAATCTGCTGTTATTTAGCTCTGTGGGACTCTGCCTCTGCTTTGTGATAACATCTATTCTGCTGTCTAACCAGACATTGCAGCGAGCATATGGAGCATGTGCAATGGTATTTCTGTTCCAAGTGTTCTTAGGAATAGGATGGTTGCCAGTCCCGTGGTTTTATCCCAGTGAGATTAATACCACGCGCCTCCGATCGCGAGGAATGGCGCTTGGCAGTGCTTTCAACTGGCTGGCTGTATTTGCAGTTGTGGAAATTACTCCCATTGCAATTGGCAATATTGGGTACAAAACGTTTATTATCTTTGCCGTATTCAATGGTCTGTGGGCGCCTATTGTTTATTGCTTCTTCCCGGAGACCAATGGTTTAGATCTCGAGGATATTGATCATATTTTTGATCGAGGAGGAATAACTGGAGGCGTGTTTAAGACAAACGGTCGCACCGTCACTCCGGGTGCACACCGAACTCTAGTTGAAGCTACTCTCAAGCATGAAGAAGTTACAGTAGAGGAATTAGAAGTCTAGAGTATAGAGTAACGAGGCTTTGCCAAGTGTCCTATAGTGAAATGGAAAAGCTACAACAGAGGAAATTAAAAGTCTTGAATGGAGAATGTAAGCCAGTTGAGTAGATCCATGTGTGCCTCAGCTAGTCGTCGACAATTGTATGCCGCCGTTAAATAGTGAAATCCATTCGTGAGATTGCTAACTATGATGTTGATTATAAAGATTCAAAGTAAAACATACAAAAGTCAATAGAGGGTTTGTGCCCTGTGTCTCTTGGCCCATGCTAGGTTTCATAACCATACCTCATATCGTAAATTTTGGTCCATCAATCGTAGGCTCGTTTTTCTTGTCATCTGTTCTTGTCTATAGTACCATCCTCATCGATATTTCACCCGCTGACCCCTCTTTTCCAGTTTTTCCTGCCTCTTCGACTTACTGTCAGGAGCCTCCACTCCACCCTGAGACTGCACTGATTTTTTCCCACCAAAAACCATTGAGTACACTTTATAGCAAGCGTAGCCGGGTATAGCAGCGTAAAAGTACCAGGCTTTATTACTGCCTGTAATAATCGATACCACAACGCAAGCCCATGTCACGTAGATAATGTCGTGGAACCATTCTGTCAGTCCCTGCTGACTCAGGTTCTCTCCTGCCGATACCAAGGAACCCTTGAGATCAAATCTGGGTCTTCCCATCCGTTCTAATTGGTATTGCAAGAAAAAAGCAGGCAGAGAGAGTAGAACGTAAGGCACAATTGATCTCGGCCGGGACAAAAGGTAATGTGAAACTATGAATGAAACATTTACTACGGCAGACACCACGTGCAACACTTTCAGTGCTTGTAGATTGGCAGCCGCCTGTTTCTTAGCCGCGGCATTTGCCATGATTACTATATATATTTATTATAATTAAATCAGCAATCCTCCCGTTCTGTAGCGTAGTTTGTCTCTTTGACGAAGCTTCCAATCCGGGGTGATTGTCTAACCTATATGATTTACCCTCTCTTCACCACCCAACCCCGTCGCCAACTTGCGTGTCGTTAAAGAACGGTGAAATCTCCCACAAAACGAGCTTTAAAACAGCGACATTTCAGCGAAGTAACACAGCATCCGGTGAACAAGCATTAAATCAGTTGCGACTTGGTACTGATTATACGTGTATTTCAATTGAATAGGGTTCAATTGAGTTCTTGAACCAGAATTGGCTGTGAGATCTTCTTTTTTAGCTACACAGCTTAGCATTTGCTAGCCCTTCCATACATCTCTATCTATATATGGCCAAAAAGAAGCAGGATAAGTCTGCTGCTGAGCAGGGCACTTCTCCTGAAAATAAAGATGGCCACTCCTCCAATGGAAATGGTACTGCCCACTCGGAACTCCAAAGTACTACCGTATCGGAGGCCGAATCGAACACGAAGGTTGAAGAGAGCAATGAGCAGTTAGGAGAGAATAATGGAAAGTCACCAGTCGCGGAACATTTCGCTGGAGTAAAACAGGCACCTGATGAAGAGCAACCTAGTATACCACGGATTGTTGCTGAAGCCGTGACTACTGTAAACGGTGTGAAACATAACGAAGGCAAGCCCAACGTGCCAAAGGATAACGCGAACGGGGACGAAGAAGAAGAAGAAGAAGAAAAAGCAGGACCAGAAGACGGCACCTCTACCTTAAATAACACCAGTGGAGGAGCTTCTCTCAGTGAACCCACTTCGTCGGCTGCATCAACATCGGACCTGGAAACTCCGACTCTCAATTCAACAAGACAAATACGACAAAGCAAGCGCTCCCCTTCTATTGCCCTTTCTGTTTCGTCTACCAGTAGTGGTCACCAGACTATTTCGTCACTAATATTTGTCAAGAAGGCCCTTGAAACCATCAGTAAAAGTAAAGACGCGAGAAAAATAAGTGCCCTAGACACTTCAGTGAGCAAAGCTTTGAGTAAGTTCAATGTGAAAATGAAGAAGATATTGGAGATATAAAAATAAGCTCAAATTGAGCACAAATTATATTTTTCTGTGTGTCGGCTCACACAGTTTAATCCACATTCTAACCAGAACAATTTGAGAAGGATCCTAACTCCCTTCCATTGCCTACCACAGTGTTCGAGCCATTGAGAATTGTATGCACGCAGTCAAATAACGTAGAGCTCAAGGCCATTGCCCTCGACTGTATTGCCAAACTTTTCACTTTCTCCTACCTTGAGGACCCAGAACCTCCCAAAGTGACTCCTGAATCGGGTATTACTCCACCGCCCGTCATTCCTCTTGTTGACAGGGCGGTAACAACAGTATGCGATACCTACAACAAGGAATCGTCTGACCCTAGATTGGAGCTACAAATCATCAAGGCTCTGATGGCTGCTGTGCTCAACGAGGATCTGGTCGCCCATGCCAACACTCTACTATCGGCTATCCGTCAAACTTACCACATCTTCATTTATTCACATTCGCATTCCAATCAGGGTATTGCTCAAGCCACGCTGACGCAGATGGTCAACGTTGTGTTTGACAGAGTAAAGAACGGCATGGCTACTGCGAGAAGTCGTGAAGGCTCAAGAATGGCCAGTGGCTCTAATCTGGATATCAGCAAGAATTGGAAAACAGAAGGAGGGGGATCAGGTAGTGAGGGTCCTGCGACACGTTCCGAGTCGACCGAGCACCTCACTCTGCAGAAGATGGAGTCTCGCAGATCCATGGATGATGAGTCTGGAGTCAGTGAGTCAAACTTGGATTTCAATGAATCGGATCTGTATGTTCGAGATGCCTTTCTTGTGTTTCGGACTTTGTGCAAGCTTTCTGAGAAACCTTTGGAAGGAGACGGAATGGATACAAAGTCGCACGGTGTTAGGTCCAAATTGCTATCGCTGCATCTAATTCACACTATACTAAAAGCGCACATGTCTGTGTTTTTGTCAAACGACGTGAAGATCAAGCTCAACGGTCGCGGCGAAGAAAAGTTTGCTATCTCTATCAAAGACTACGTCTGCTCAACTCTAGCCAGAAATGCTGCTAGTATCTCACCAGCGGTATTTGAAATTTCAGCCGAAATATTTTGGCTGCTATTGAGCAACCTACGGAGTCAGTTCAAAAAGGAGATACAAGTTTTCCTATCTGAGATATATTTCCCGGTGGCTGAAATGAAGACTTCCACAGCCCACCAGAAGCAGTACTTTCTATCGGTATTGGAACGACTTTGCAATGATCCAAGAGCCTTGGTAGAGATCTATCTCAACTACGACTGCGATCGGAGCTCACCAATCAATGTGTATGAGCACATCATTGATCTCCTGGTCCGGATGGCACTTACCCCTGTTCATATGACCCAGGTTCAGCTGCAAGCATACCATGAAAATAAGCATAGACCTGTTGCTGTTTACAATCTATCTCTACCCCCCGCGTTATCTATTGCCAATGTTACCTCGAGCTCCCATCATCCGGAAGCTCTTGCCTATCCTTCTGAGTACGCACTGAAAATGAGTGCTTTGGAATCTTTGGTGGCTATTTTAAGATCTTTGCTGACATGGTCGCAGCGCGGTATCGCAGCCGTGTCTGCCACGTTGCATGATTCGGCCGACGGAAAAGATCATGCTGTTTTGGCAATGGCTGCTGCTGCTGCAGGTGAGACTACGGCTTCCATAATAGCCAATGCTTCGAAGTCGGGGAGATCCACGAGCGATTCCTCGCGAGCAGAGAGCCCGGGATCTGCCACGCCAATTGATGATCCAAATCAATTTGAGTCCCTCAAACACAGGAAGACGGCGTTGACCGATGCCATTCGGGATTTTAACTTTAAACCTAAGCGAGGATTGGAAATTTTGATAAACGGTGGATTCATCAAGTCCAGAGAACCTGAGGATATTGCTCGGTTTTTATTGACGACCGAGGGACTAGATAAAGCCACAATTGGGGATTTCTTAGGTGAGGATGGACCTTTCAACATATCGATCATGCACGCGTTTGTGGATTTGATGGATTTCACCAACACGCCTTTTGTAGATGCCTTGCGACGCTTTCTGCAGGCGTTCCGACTTCCAGGAGAGTCACAGAAGATTGATCGATATATGCTAAAATTTGCCGAGCGTTACATCTCAGGGAACCCGTCGGTATTTTCCAATGCTGACACTCCCTACATTTTGGCATATTCAGTCATCATGCTAAATACTGATCAGCACAGCCGTGAAGTCAAAAAGCGAATGTCTGCTGAAGATTTTGTGAAGAATAATAGAGGCATTAATGACAAGGCTGACTTGCCTGATGAATTCTTACTGAATATCTACAATGAGATTCAAAATAATGAGATTAAATTACTCTCTGAGCAACATGCTGCCTTAATCTCATCGGGAGGAGATGGTGAAAGTAGTGGTGGCTTTGGATCCAACATCGGTCTCGCATTAGCGACAGTTGGACGTGATTTGCAGCGAGAAGCGTATATTCAAGCTTCGCGTGAAATGTCCAACAAAACTGAACAGTTGTTCAAAACTCTAATAGCTCGAGATGTGAAGAGAAAGAATGGTGCTGATGCAGAGCCTTTCTACTTTGCGTCTCACATTGAACATGTCAAGCCGATGTTTGAGGTATGTTGGATGTCTTTGTTGGCAGGACTTACTGGGCCATTCCAAGAGAGTGACGACCCGGATACTGTTCGACTTTGCTTGGAAGGCTTGCGACTATGCATCAGAATCGCTTGTCTATTTGATGTAGAACTGCCTCGAATCTCATTTGTTTCTTCTGTCGCCAAATTCACAAATTTACAAAATTTGTCGGAAATGAAACCAAAGAATGTAGAGGCCGTGAAGGTGTTATTGAGTACTACACTCTCTGAAGCAAATATGTTACGGTCATCTTGGAAAGATGTTTTGACGTGCATCAGCCAGCTTGAGCGCTTTCAGCTTATTAGCTCTGGAATTGCACCTAATAACATTCCCGACGTGACTAATGCCCGACTGGCGACACGGGATTCAATCGACGCTCGAAACCAGGGCCAGTATGGTAATGCGCAGACTTATTTTTCTCCAGAAGTGGCAAGTGAGATGAGTTCTACGGAAGTTGTTGTTGATATGGATAAAATCTTTACCCAAAGCGCTCAACTCTCTGGGGAGGCGATTGTTGACTTTGTGAAAGCTCTTACAGAGGTATCTTGGGAAGAAATTCAATCATCAGGACAGAGCGCACATCCAAGGATGTTTTCACTTCAGAAAATGGTGGATGTTTCATACTACAATATGGAGAGAATTCGTGTCGAGTGGTCTCAGCTTTGGGCGATCATGGGTAGCCAGTACAACCAAGTGGGCTGTCACAGTAATGCCAATGTTGTACAATTTGCCCTTGATTCTCTCCGGCAGCTATCTATGAGGTTTTTTGATTTAGAGGAGTTGCCCCACTTTAAGTTCCAGAAGGACTTTTTGGCACCTTTTGAATATGTCATGAAGAATAATTCTGATGTTCAGGCAAAGGATCTGGTACTGCAATGTCTCAATCAGATGATTCAAGCCAAGTCGTCTAAGATCAAATCGGGATGGAGCGCAATGTTTGCGGTGTTTGGAGCGGCAGCAAAGGTACAGCATGGTAAGTTATGCAAGAGAGGGGGTCTTCATGTGGAGGTAAATATTAACTAGCAACTATCGTGAAATCAGCCTTTGAAATGACCAGAAAGGTGCATTCAGACTACTTAAATGAGGTTATTGCCCAGGACAGTTTCGGAGATTTGGTCGCGTGTTTATGCGAGTTAGCTAAGAACCCTAGATTCCAAAAAACAAGTCTTCACGCCGTAGAGTTGCTAAAGGGTACAATCAGTCAGATTGGAGAAATGGATATCAAAGGAGATCAATTTGAAAAAGCCTGGTTCCCGATTTTGTCGGGGCTCCATGAAATCATCATGAATGGAGAGGATCTTGAGGTGCGGAGCAGGGCATTGAACTACTTGTTTGATATCTTAGTGGAGTTTGGTGGGAAGTTTGAGCCAGCATTTTGGGATGATATATGCCGAAAGCTTCTGTTTCCGATATTTATTGTGTTAAAGTCCAGGTCATCTTTGACTCAAGACGAAATGTCTGTTTGGCTCTCAACAACAATGATTCAAGCTTTACGGAACATGATCTCTTTGTTAACACATTACTTCAGTACACTTGAGAGAATGTTGGAGGGATTCTTGGAACTTCTTGTTACTTGTATTGATCAAGAAAATGACACGGTATCCAGGATTGGAAGCTCTTGTCTCTTACAGTTAATAGTGCACAATGCAGACGAGCTGCAACCGTACCACTGGAAACTGATTGTGGACAAAATCGATTTCATTTTCAAAACTACAACAGCGAGTGAATTGTTTGATTCGAGCTTGCTGGAAGACAAGTCAGTAGAAAGGAGTCAGGATCCTACTCCCGTCGAAGATCCTTCTATGGGAATTCATCAAGAACTCGAAGCTTCCAATGGACAGATTCAATCTACTGGTCGACAAGGTTCAGGAAGACAGCGCCCCAAGGAGTTTCAACGTACTATTATTAAGAGCATTTTGCAGCTACTCATGATTGAGATGACTGATGAGTTGTTTGCTGATGAAAATGTATTTAAAAGAATGCCATTGGATGAAATATTACGGCTGAGCAAAAGTTTGAGATCAAGCTATCTATTTGCACGAAAGTTTAATGAAGACCGAGAATTGCGAATCCAGCTGTGGCGACGAGGTTTCATGAAACAAATGCCCAATCTTCTGCGGCAGGAATCTGCAGCGGCCGCGACATACATTACGATAATGATGAAATTGTATAATGACCATACAAAGCTCGATGGGGGAGAGCGAAGGGATGATGTGGGAGCAGAACTCATTCCACTTTCGGTTGAGATTCTGGGTGGCTACAATCAGCTAGAGTCGAATGAGCAGAGGTACATCAGTACTTTGTTACCGGTGGTGATTCGAATTTTGAGTGAGTACAATAATTTCCAACAGGAAGAATTCATCCGCAATATTCATGACTTCTATCCCCCTATTGTTGGAATTCTGAGAAAGGGGATGAGTCCGGAGCTTCGTGAAGGTGTTCACGCAGTATTGGAACGGGTTGGTAAGGTCTCTTTCAAGGGCAAGAGTAAGGGTTATGGTCAATAGAGATGGTAGAGCATAAAAAAAGAGGAGGCTGTCATTTAGGTGTAATAATTTCTGTTTTAAATCTTTTTACTAGATGAAATACACTTTCAACGACATAATACAAAGAAATCCCCCCAAAATGCTACATAACACCGTCAAAAACAATTAGAAGACAATGAAAAGAGAAAAGAAACTAAAATAAAAAAACTATTAAAGAATGCCGGAGTCTCGTAAGGAGTTTTGCAAAATTGTCTCCTTAACAGCAGCAAATACTAGCCTTATGTTTGAAGTGTCAGTTGCCTGGGTTAAATGTGGATAAATGTTTAAGCCAGCTCGGTTCGCATTTGTAAATCGCCATAGAATGTATTTGGCAGCTTTGTTGATGTCATTCCCACCAGTATAATCCTCAAAATAATTCTCTAACGGAGAATGGGGGAGCTTCTCAGTGAAAACATCGATTTTGTTTAGGAACAAGACGACAGATGTTCGTTTGAACCAGCGGGAGTTGATAACAGAGTCGAACAGGACCAGTGACTCAGCCATTCGATTCTGGTTTGTCTCCTCTAGTAGCACTTGGTCATACTCTGACAAGGCAACGCAAAATATGATTAAAGTGACATTGTCAAAACAATGGATCCACTTCTTGCGCTCTGATCGCTGACCGCCCACATCATACATGTGGATGTTCAACCCTCCCATTTCAAATCGGGTTTCGTAGATACCAGTAGTCTTGATACGGGCACGCAGAATGTCATTGACTGTAGGGATATAGTCTGCGTCCCCTATTCGTCGCAGATTGTTGAAAAAATAAGGTGCCGAATCCATGATGTAGAATTCGCTTCTTCGCTCCACAAAAATCTTCTTCACTGTCGGGTGAGCCCATAGCAGCGTAATAAGATTGGTGAGATTGGGGTCCATGACCGTGTCCGGATCGGGCGAGATGATAGATGTTGCGACAATTTCCAGATCAGATTTTTTGAGAGGCGTGCCATGGGAGGGCGCAGTACTATGGAAAATGGTACTGATGGAGTCGTCCGATGATGTTGCAATTGCACTGGTGTCTTCTGCCACCACGGTAGTTGCTTCGTCCGTAGTAATAGCCATGGCCGTCTTGGTGGGTGTAGAGACGCCGTCTAATGTCAGACCAAACTTATCCAACGCGGCCACTATTGCTTTGGCGCAGTCTAGGACATTTTTGTACACAGTGGTCTTATACATTAGCAGCTCTTCCTGCGAGTAGCCATTCTGGTGAATGATTTTCATCTGCTTCAAAATGGTGGATTTCCCACTCTCACCGGATCCTAGCAGGAGTACCTTTACTTCGTCTTTTGGGGGAGTCGAGTTTGAAGTTGCAGATGCTGATGCGCTATTCGGCGAGCTTTTGGTACCATTGGCACCGCTACCATTAGATGAGGATCCATTGCCATTTGCAAGGACCGATGCAACGGACTTCTGCCTCGGGTTCCGGTCATTAGTCGATGCCTCTTCGTTGCTTCCTTCGCGTGGCAGGGTGCTTGCTTTGTTCATTGAAGGTTTTCTCGAGTCCGGAGCCAGCTGGCCCATCTCGACCTTTGTGTTGGCGCTGCCATCGCTCCCCGTTGCTTGCACAGCGCTGCTGTTAGCTCTGTATCCTGGTGAGCCGGAGGCTGAGGGCTGTCTTGGTTCTGACTTTTCAGATGAAAAGCACGAGCCCATGTTGTATGGTATGGTATTGCTTATAAAGATGCAGAGGTCAACAACAAGGGGGGGGAGAAGGAGGAGTGATCACAAACAAGAAGGAACTGGCTATTTCTCAATATTTCTCACGTGCTTTTGGTTTCCGTGAGAATGTTCCAGATCTCGATCGGACAACAAAAGAAAGCGACGAAGAACAGCGGTCTGCTAAGGGGATGGATGTACAACAAAATAGAAGGAAAGGGTCCACTCAATTGCTAGACTGCACGCGCAATTGTTCTAACCGAACTCTTAGTCTTTCACCAAATATTGTACTCCGTTTTAAAAGTTGCAAAACGTCGTCTAACGAAATCCCTGCAGTAAACAAGGCACACAAGTTCCGCTCAGGTCGGAATTTCTACCGTGTCTTATATTTCAAAGCAATAGATTTACTAGCCAGCCAAGGAGCTTTATATTCTCGATACTTTCTGTTGAATCGAAAATTCGAGCAAAAAGCTGTTTTTTATCTGAACCGATGTATTCGTCAAGTCTCGATTCTCGTAGCTTTAAAAAAAGCACCAGCCCAACCCTTTTCAGAGTTCGTTGACAGCTTATTGTGTGGCTATGGGGAAAGGGAAATCAGGGGACGATGTAAGGACCGAGTCAAATAGAGGTTTAGTTGACCCACGCACCCACACCGGTCTTGCTACTTAATACAATGTTAACCATACAAGTAATTTACAGTTTGTGTGCGCTTAGACCGGGTGATGTGGGGGTTGTGTTATACGCTATGAATTTAAGTAACGCTTCCATGCTGTTTTCGAATATAAAAATAAGAGCAGTAGTAGTGGGAACTTATGTAGCTAAATCAAAGCGAAGTAGCTATTGATCTTTTTCAAATATGTACTTTCAGAGAAGTCTGGTACGTGGTTTGTAAGTACATGCCCAGCCATATCTGTGAATATGCTGTGGGTCGACTTTCTGCGAAGCAGAACCAACACCTCCCCGGCAAGGAGCGGCCAGAGGCAGCTGAACGTTGCTGAAGTACCCTACTGCAAATATCTTATATGTTACATATTTGTTGGGCCCGTCTGAGGCTTGTGTCTTTTGGCTCTGCCGCTCTGCCCATTGTCTTCTGCTTTAACTTGTCAGTATAGAGTCTAATGTCAAAGGGTACAAAGTACTACGAGGTACTCTCACCCACCTATCTCGTCTATGTATCCTTCTAGAGGAGCCATGTAGAAGTCTCTTACTAGTGATTCACTGGCCTGATGAGCCTTGATACCAGCGTGGTCCATCTGGTGTTGCAAATGCAGAGGATGATAGAACTCTGATGATTTTGCCAAATGGGCATTAAAATGCTGGGGTGTGTCCGAGTATTTCAACTGTAAGAAGCGTCTGATTCTCGTCTCACGGTCCCTCGGGGCTGGCTCTTTTGGAGGTTCTAGATACACAGACGCGACAGAATGATCCGGCTTAGTGAGACCTACGACGTCAATTGGGTCGGAGGACGGCCTGTCTACTTGAGTTTTTACTTCTGTTACATTTTGTCCCTCTTTGACAACCTTCTCTCCTTGTTCCTGTTCTTCTTCCTCGCTGTCACTACCATACGGGACCAAAGTCATGCAATGCTTTTAATTGAGTCCCTATGTATTGTCGGTTAGGCTAATTATCATTTTTCACTTATCGCACGCGTTAAGGCGGGGCGAGAACTCATTGTAGTAACAGTAGAAGATCTGCGGAAGATATGCATGATCGAGCGCCCCCGGTTAACATGGCTGCACGGTGTTCTTTTAGATCGAATCGTGGCTACAAAAGAAGCACGCGTGTGCATTTATAATTTGTTCTGAAACCAGGTGTGTGAACTCGAGGACGAAGAAGAAAAATTGAAAAATGAACCGTTTGCAGGCCGTGCTGCTGCTGCTGGTGAACCTCTCGGTCGTTCTCGCCGGGTTTTACGACAGAAACTCCCCGGTCGTAGAGCTGACCCCAGAGAAATTCAAGAAAGACTTTTATTCATCCAAGCATGTGTCCGTGGTCGAGTTCTACGCTCCATGGTGCGGTCATTGTCAAAAACTGAAACCTGAATACGTCAAGGCTGCCAAGAGTCTCAAGGGAATTGCTAAAGTGGGAGCAGTCAACTGTGACGACGAAATTAATAAGCCTTTATGCGCAAAGCATGGTATTAAAGGTTTCCCTACTATCAAGGTTATTCGTCCGGCCAAGGCAAACGTCAAAGATGGGAAAGTGAAACGCGGGGCCCCTGTTTTGGAAGACTACCAGGGTCAGCGTGTTGGAAAGGATATCTCAAACTTTGCCCTGAGTCGAATCAGAAACTACGTGACGGCCTTAAACAGAGATACTGTCAACGACTTCATTGCTGCGTCAGGTGAAATCGAAGAGCCCAGTTTCGTACTGCTGGCTGGCAAGAAAAAGGGCACTCCCACTGCCCCTCCTGTTCTCAAAGCTCTGGCTATTGACTTTTTAGGCAAAGCCCAGTTCGCATACGTTCCTCCAAAGATTGACTTGTGGAAGAAGTTTGGCGTGGAGAATGACCCCAATGCGAAGCTCATCAGCATTGACGGCGACGATGAAGTAATTGAGTACACGGGGAAAATGGCCCGGGAGGCTATAACTGAGTTTGTACGCGGAGAGCTTGAGAGTCGTAAGATTAAGCGAGAGCTGGCCTCACAGGTTGAAGAACATGCAACAGAAGAAGGAGTTGAGAATACGTCAGAGATCGATGATGGAATAACCGAGTCAGTAGTTGATAGTGGAGAAGAAGACAGTAAAGAAGCCGAAGAAGTGGATTCCACGGCAGAATCTGATGATGATTCTACCGGTGATGAAAAGAAGAGTGACTCTGACAAAGAGGAAGAGGAAGAGGAAGACCTAACGCCTAGTAAGACCGAAAAAACTGGTAAAGTTTCTCAAGACAAAGAGGATATAAAACTTGAAAAGTTAAAGAAAGAAGCCGAAGATTACATGCTCAAGAACTACGGCACCACCAAGATCGAAGTAAAACCTCTGAAAATGGACCCTACCAAAATGAAGGAGCTTGGGATCACTCCTGAAACCAAGACACGCAACCCACTTACTCGAATTACCTCGTACGAAACATTGATGGAGAAATGTGTCAAATCAGATAAGATCTGTATTATTCTAGCGACCTCTGGCTATGGGCAATTACCAGACTTCAAGAGCCTGAATGGAGGCCGGAAAGCTCTATCCCAGTCGGCCCAGGACAAATTCGAAATCTTCTACATGGTTGATGTTCTTGAGGAATTGAGATATGTTGCCAAGGAGCTCAAGATAATCCCGTACAAACCGATGCGGACTAAGCCCTCGGCTGTGATCAAGGGGCCTTCGACATGGAGTCATGAAGGAGCCCTTGTGGCCATCAACGGGCGAGAGAACTGGATAATCCATATGCAAGAATATCTGAGCCCAAGGGCCATTCAGGATTTTCTCTCTAAAGTTCTCACTAACGACAAGAGTTTGGTCAAGGAGAAGCTTCCATCTAGATATGCGTTGATTCGAGAGAAGGAAGACTTGTAAGGCATTGGTTTTTTTGGTCGGAATGGTTGGTCACTAGCTGGGAGGGCCTCTTTGTCGGGGATTCCGTAGTTCAGCCGAATGCTACAGTCGAACAGTAAGAAACTAGTAGCTGGCCGTCAATTGCAAAACTAGCGTACAAGTTTTCTAAGATTTCGTCCAACCCCGGAGCAAATGAAGAGTTTATGTAACAAAATAGAGATTGAGAGTTTGTGAATTTCAGTTGTCTGCGTAGGAACTTTACCAGTACCGAGAATTTTTGGTTCGAACTAATTTTGTACACTCCCTGCTGAAGGATTGGAGTCGATCCAATAGCTCGAAACCGAACGGTAATCTTCTCTCCGACTGGATTCTGATACTTGTCGAGAACTGCTGACGAATCTCGAGGCAGATGAGTTAAAACGACAGAGGCAGACAAGGGAACCAGTTGCTGTGGGCCTTGCTCGTCAGGAATTGGATTGTCGGCCATTGTTTGTTGATAAATAACAAATGGTTGTTGAAGTGTGGCACACACACTGTATGCATATGGGGGGGCATGAAATACTGAAGGATTTAACATTTGTTCACATTTTAAAAAAAATATACAACACACACTCAAGTCTCAAAGTATGATAACAAAGTACTTTAAAAGTGTAAATCTCAAATTTAATCCAGCTGGGAAAGAAGGTATTCATCATTCTTAGGATATTATTTTGCTTTTCTTCCCCCGTTTGCCTCTAACCCAGGACCTATTGCCAGGTACTTTCTGTCGAGCATCCCTCCAAAGTCCCGTAGCGTTATAAAAGTCAGTCCGACTCTATTAAGCTCCGGTTCAAATGGCATTCCTGAGATAACTGTTGTCTTTAGTATGTATTTCTAATTAGCTGTGCAATTTAGACACCTCAATATCGGACTAACCAGAGGACGACAAGCGCATTTCATACGACCCGTTGAAAGGCAGCCGACTGGATATGGAAGCCACTTTTGACCAGCATTCGAGGAGTCTAAAATTGCAGGAAGACATTAATGACTCGTAGGATATAATGTTAGTGTATAGTTATTTTCATATCATGTATATAGGATAGCAGAAATCTGCCAGATACGACTTGACACACTGAAAAGAACTGGTGAAATATTCAACGGACGGTAATATTTGAACTTCCTCAATATTCTTTTGACTCGCACATGCAATAGTTTTCTATTATCTTTGTTCCGATATATTATATATCTTTCTATGATCTTTCTATAACAGCAGTGCTTCCTCTCTCCACCTCAGGTCCACCTTGAGCTCTCTTTCATGCGCATGCATAATCTCCCATATAAAATTTCCAAGCCTCAGATCTTTCCATCTCCACACCCAAAAAAACCCTCAACATGAAGAAGCAAATCAGGCCAAAGTACCGCCCAACGTTGGATTCCGAAGACGAAGACTACTTTGGAGTCCCGTCCGATGAACGGTCTGACGATGAAATGGCTAATATAAGCTTTGGTGCACTCTCAAAGGCCCAGGGAGACTTGGAAGAAGAGGCAGATAATGGTGGTAGTAATAACAGCTCTGAAGGAAATTCGGATCAAGACTCTGGTCCCGAGGAAGAGAGTAGCTCTTCCAAGAAAAGGCATAAGCACGCCCCCGTGGAAGCGTCAGCCAAGAAAAGGGTCTCTGTTATACGAGATATCCCTGGTTTGGCTAAAGCAAAAAAGTCGAGCACCTTATATAGAGATATAAGATTTGATCCTGCGTACGGCAAGGCCGACCTGCAAACAGCCCGGAAAAATTATGCATTTCTTAATGAATACCGGCAAAAGGAGATAGATGAAATGAAGCAGGTTGTAAAAACCACGAAAGATGACAGAGAAAAGCAGAAAAACCAACATGCCATCCTGTCTCTGCAATCTCGTTTGCGAACCATGGCAAACCGAGACTTTGAAGCCAAGGTCCTGAGCCAGGCACCCAAGAACGGCAAGTATCTGAAGAGATCGGAGAAGAGGAATCTTGTGTTGACTGAGAAATTCAAGACCATGAAGAAGAAGGAGATTGATCGGGTTCTTGAGAGGAGGAGAAAGAAGAACACAGCGAAGGAAAGAAAGAGCATGCCTTTGGAACGAAGGTCGTAGTGGGACCTGTGCCCCGGGGGGGGGTGAGAGAGTCTTGCTTAGCACCACTAAACAGAATATATTGCCTCTCATTCAAAAAGTTTTATTTATATCTATTTTTGAGTTTTGCATGTCCTTAAGACCTAATAGACTAACTAATATCGCAAGCGGAGAGGCTAATACACGCATGTTCTCGCTCTTTAGTCCTTCTTGGACTCAGCCTCATGTTTAAGCCAGTCTTCGTAAGACCCTACGTAGTTTCCCCGGCTAGTTAGTGACATACTTTTCGCTTGCTTTTTAGTCCATATTGCTACAATCCACTCTGTACTCACTCTTGATATCCAAATGTGCCTGCTAAACATTCAGCATGCGATGATCTCACACCACCTAGACAGTAGAATACTAATTTCTTGTCAAGTGGCGGCTTATCAAAACCGAACGTGTCTTTGAATGCTTCTTCGTCAAGGCCCAATGCCCCTGGTGAAGACTTGTATGGAATATTGACGGCACTCGGAATGAACCCGTCGTTGTACTCATGTGGCTCTCTTACATCAACCAGAACCACATCAGGGTGCTCGGACTGGGTCAGCTGCTTCACCTGTTTATAGTCATACAGTGCTGCAGGCTTATCACTGCTTAGAACAGTGTATTTACGAGCTGCAAAGGCTTGTGTTTGGGGAGTAGACGATTGAAAGAGCGGATTGATGCGAGAAGGGAGTGATGATAATCTAGGAGCAGAGCTATGAAGCCTGGCCTGACGTATCAATAGTACGAAACTTGGGCGCATCTGGCGTAGTGCGCATTGCGCAAGTGCAGACTGCCGTACTGCTTGAGATGTTGCTAAAGCTGACATTAAGAAGTCACAGTGCGCTGATGTCCTTTTGCTAGAAGGTTAAAATGAGATTTTTGGACATAATTAAAATACTGATAAGAGTTTGCCGGTAGGTAGTGGGGGCATGCCTCCGGCTGTTCCTGCCGGAGAGAGGGTTGGTTCTGCTTCGCAGAGTGTGAGCCGCCAAGTTACGAGCTGCCAATGCTACAACATTTCAAGGTACAGTGATGGACAAGAACTATGAGAAATAAATATGTATTTATTCGAATGGCTCCGGAAGTTCAATTGACACTACTTGAATGTATATATACGTAAACCACGCTGCATTGACGATTTATATGCAAGTTGAACATGTTTGGAAATTTATCGTACTACTTACCGTAGTTATATCATTTCCAATTCTCCATTGGGCATGAGATTATTCTAATAATCTATCTTGTACTCTTTCATATAGTACAGGGGACAAACTACATTATCCTCTTGACTTATCTCGAGCTCTTTTATATAATACAGGTTATCCTCTTGGTTATCTCTGAGGTATTCGTATCACTTATAGGTATTGAAACCTACCAGTAAACAGGCTTCATGACGAGGTGTATCTTGGCGTAGTTCGCTTCACCCCAACCGATTTAAAAGAATCGGCTGGCAGTTTATCTTTCTGAGCAATTCGCCGAATTCTGTTTGGAAATTCTTTTGGAACCATTATATGTTCCAGACACTCGCTCGCATAATAGTATCCATCAATTAAACCCATTAAGCCAATCATTTCCTTAAACTCAGCCAGTGTCAACTCTTCGTTTATGCCTTCTTTATAGATCATTTCACCTTCGAATATCTCATCTCCTTGTGATATCACACGAATTGGGCTGAGATCTGAGGTCAGAACGACTGCCTTGAACTCTGATTTCACTACAATTTCCTTAGTTTTGCCAATTTCAAAGTAGAAGTCGCCCCTAAACCTCATGTTAGACAATTCCGGAATGTCCTTGGTCCGTGTGTAAAAAAGCATTAAGTCCTTGAATCCAAAGTGGGATAAAGACTTGATGTCAGTAATTCGCTCGTGTTTGAATTCGTTAATGATTCGTATATATTCCATGCCACGAATTTCGTCAAAAAGTGTTTTAATGTCTATCTTATCGTTGAAAATAAAATTCAGCCAGTAAGGGAGACTAGAAACGGGGGCTGAAAACTTCTGAGGATGCAAAAAAGTGAATGTCGTCTCATCCTCTTCAATTAGTCCACATAGAGTTCCACCAACGTTGACTATCTCACTTTCACTTTTAATATATTTGTAAGTAACCTCATTTTGCAAGACGTCGGCAATCCCATAGTTCGTTTCAAATAAATTCAAATCAGGTAGACGTAACTTTGAAAAGCTATATATAATCATGCCGCTGGATCTGGGAGTGTCAATATTCCAATAAACCGCGGGGATAACAATTAGTATCTGGAGGATAATAAACGAGCGGTAACTCATAAGAGCATAACCATTAAGACCTAGCCCAGTGGGGACGGTATCAAGCGGGGTGAACGGACCAAATCCCATTCGCATCACGTGATGTTTCTCCTATTTATTCGATCGAAGATAATCAACTATTGTTTGTGAGCAGCCACTACTAAATCTATCTCGTTTGCTCTTTTGCAATTCAATCGCAATAAAGCTCAGAACTACAAATTCAACAATAGCAATAATGCCCGAGAGCGACGCTCCCAAATCCACGGAAGCGGAGACGCCATTGGTGGAAGAAACTACTACCACTCCTGCGTCTGCCTCTCCCCTGCGCCTTTCAGGCGAGCGAATAGCTGATATAATCCGTGATGCTGCTAAGGATGCCAAAGAGACTGGTGACTACATCTCTTATGCCACAGTGCTGGAGGAGCACTTATATATCTCGAGCCCGAAGGAGTTTACCGACAAAGATCGTGAGCTTGTTTTAACAGCACTCCTGGATGTTGTGAATGCGGATCACGATCTAGTCTATGAAATTGGATGGGACATCCCCAATTTGCTAATCAATCTTGCCGAAGGAGAGTATGAATTTGAGAATCCCGTCAGAACTGTTCCGCACATTGTTCTGATTATGCGGATATTCAATGTCATGTGCCAGCATGGCAACCCGAAGGAGCTGTTTCTAAAGGGAGTCGAGGCTCTAGCCCGACTGAGAATATCAGAAACTGGGTTGGGCCTCTCTGACTCAGTGAGGGAACAATATTTTGACTTCAAGTTCTACCTGGCGTACGAACTGACATTTTACTCCATTAAGATAGTCGATACTCAGTATCCGTCACGGTTCCTGGCCACTGCTATCACTGCCCTCCTGTCTTTCTTCGCCGCCAACGTTAATGACCTCACACTCCTATCCCTATCAGTCATTCTTCGTCGTCTTTTCGCCTTTGGACGGGACTTCGAATTGATACCAGCGCCATCAAAGCCGGTTTCGGAATATGAGATGTCTCTAGTCCGCCAGTTGCTTCAGTCTTTTCCCACCTGGACAGCTGATATTTGTTTTCAGCGGTTTGATATCCAATGGTCCAAAAGACTATATCATGAGCTCAAGAGCGGCCTTGCTCTGGCCGACTATACAGTCAGAAAGCATAGCAATGCTTTTGAACTCGAAGACCGGACTGCTCGGGTTAACGAATGCTCTGAACGGCTCGCTCAATTAACCTACTCTGTTGATTTGGACGTTCTACAGCTGCTTAAAGACTTGGCAGATAGGCCGAAAGCTGGGAGCGACAACGCTGCTGAAGAAGAGGATAACTTAGAAGGAGAGGAAGAAGAAAAAGATGAGAAAGAAGAAGAAGAACTGCAAAGGGAAAATATCAAAACTGGTGGTAGTGCTGGCCGTGTTTCGTCAGATGATGGTACTGGCTCGAAATTTTCTTCTCTCTCAGACGAAGGAACATTTCTGCTGGCGACTCAAATCAGGTTCGATTACCGGACTACTGCTAAACCTGATCTCAACCTGAAGGACGTAATTAAGCTTACCAAAAGATTTGCCTCTGCGACAGAGGGCCCCGTCGCTTTGGGCGTGGCGGATGCGTTGTGCTTTTGGGGCCTGTGGACTACTAAGTCGATTACTCAAGAGGAAGTTCAGCAAGTAGACAAGACCGAATTTGCCGAGTATTTGCAGCAGCTTATGATGCTGTCGGCCACGTCTGCCGACAAGGATTTTAGATATCTCGCATTTTCCCTATCTGCGAAATTACTGGGCCTACACCATCCAGAGATTTCTTTTGAACTCTTGGCGGACACTATCAGATATTGTCCTTATGAGAACATTCAGGATGCCAGTATTCGGATACTCAAGGGCCTTTGCATGGAGAAGAAGAAACAGGAACCAACGGTCACTGGTGCTGCTGTTAAACAGGATAATGTCGATACTTTGACAGATGAAGTCAAGGGACTGAGTATTGACAAGTCTCCATCACGGATTCCGTTAGTGGGTGAAAAGCGAAAAACCGTGCAAGAGCTTGTCGATGAAACAGTTGAACCTATTTGGGAAGAAGGATATGAATCGGAAAAGTTTCCTATATTACTTTCATGGCTCAACTTTTTAACTGTTATAGAAACGGAGAAGGAATATCTGGTGCAATTCTTAGGTCGAGTGAAAAAGCTCATTGAGAAGCCAGTTAAAGCTGAAGAAGTAAGAGGCGAAGATGTCGTACGTCTGAATAATCTGCTGCAGCTGTCGGTTGATAGCGTGACCAAAAGGTGGCTATAAAACAATTTGTATAGGATGTATTTTCATATAATATATATAACATATAATATCTATTTAATGGCTAGAGAGAAAGAGAGACACACACCGTAGACCACCACCCATTAAGAGCCAAGAAGTCCATTGATACTCATGACCTTCTTCGGTTCGCTAGGTTCGACTCCTTCCATTGCGTTCTCCGATGTTGTGCTACCCATTTCTGCTGATTTATCATCCTTAGAAGCCGCGGCCAAGTTCACTGACTCATTGATTTCAGCCCCAGTACCGTTCGACTCCTTAGAGTCTGATGGTTTTAAATCTTTTGCCACTGCAGAGACCTTTGGCTCAGCTTTTTCGCTGCTTTTCTTCTTCGTCGCGGTCTTTTCTTTGCTTGTCTTCTCTTTTTCTTCCTTGGGCTTCGGCGCTATTAATATATGGCCGTCAGTTGCATTATTATTGGTACTACCAGCTGCTGCAGCTGCTGCCTGCTCTCCTTCCTTTTCATCCTTGGGCGCGGTCGGTGATGGCTTTTTAGTGGTCGTCTTTTCTTTCTTTGGCTTCACAACTTTCGGCTTAGGTTCTTTCGCATCTTTTGCACCATCCTTCACGTCTTTATCAGTCTTTGCCTTTTTAGGAGCGGGCTCCTTCTTTTTTGCCCGAGATGTCCCCTTACTCTTGCCAGCAGCTTTCGAAGAATCACCCTTGCTCCTCTTAATACTTCCATCTGCTCTCTCGATCTGGGGTTGTTCGCCCGCTTGGACCAATGGCCCTGAGTATACGAAAAAGCCATCTTTGGTGGATGCAGCCTGTTCCTCCCACAGCATTTCACTATCGTCAATAAAAGGATCATTTAGATCGTATTTGCCCTCGACCTTTCCTCTATTTTTAGGCTTTTCCGGTCCGGAGGTAGCAGCTGCTGCTGCTGTTACAGTGTTGGCACTGGCATTAGGAGTCGGGGGCCCTGGAGTTGTCGCTGCAGTTCCTGGAGCGGCAGACCCGGATCCCGTGGCGGCAGCAGTATCAGTCATCAGGTCTATGTCCTCATTATCGTCATCGTCGTCGTTGTCATCATTGTCATTACCTAGATCCAGCACACTCCTTATATCTGGATGCATTACTTCGTAGCCGTACTTTTCTTCGGCCATTCTCATGAAATCAAAGACTACATTTGGCTTCTCGCCGTTGGTTCCTTCCAGCGAAACATGCAAACATATGCTAGGTCGAGTTTTACTCGACTCGTCTTGTGGTTTTGATTTTGAAGGAGTAACCCCCGTAGCACTGGGAGATATAATCATGCCTAGTCCGCTGGGTGGCGGAGTCCTTGGTTGTTCACTCATGGTGGTAGAAACTGAGCACGAATACGCGATTGTTTGGTTTGAATCGCGTCTGGTTATTTTTAGTGAAGTTGGTGAAGTAGTTAAGTGTTGCCTAACATATGCATGAAAGATAGAATTCATACATGGTGGGGTAAGATCAGAAAAATTGTATTTTGACCTTTGACATCGACTATATTATATTGTACATATAAAAAAAAAGTTATGAATTCATTCATTTAACTATTTACTTATTTATTTATTTATTTTATAATTCATTCAGTTGTTTCCCCAGAGCCCCCTAAAAAAAGTCCCATCTATACACATACATATATATCGCACAACACACTTCATAATACATCTCATCATTAAATAATCATTATTCCATTTTCAACCAATCCCACCTCGCCATACTGTCCTTTGTAGCATCGTCCTGCTGTTGGCCCATTCCTCCTGCCGTCATGGCAGCAGTAGGCACTGAAGACGGCGTGGCAACCGAACTTTTAGTTAATGGAACACTTGAAAGCGGTTTGTTCCCAGCCCGCGAAGCAGAACTAGTCACTGCTGCCGGACCCCCAGCAGGCCCCTTCTCCTTTATTAGTCTTTGCAGCTTGTATTCTGTCAGAGACTGGGGTTTCATCTGTGGAACTGGAATTGGTTGCCGAGGCGGAGCTGGAGCCAATGCCATGGGTCGCTTGGGCGCTATTGGCACATGCTTGGTCACTCCAGCCGACGACGAAGCATCCACAGAACTCTTGACACCTCGTGGATGAATAGCAATGGCTGGTGCAGAGGTAGCCGGCCTGTACTTTGGCGAAGATGACAGAGATGACATGCTTTCGCGCGATAAAGAGCGGCCCACTGGTCCTCCTCCACTTACACTACCATTTGTGGCTCTATTTCTTTTCTTGATGACATCTGTCTTCAGCGACAACGGGCGTACTTCGCCATGCAATTTCAAAAATAGTCCACATGCATTGCATAGAGGCTGTCCTTGAGGGTTTCGTCGCCACAACGGTGTTGTTTTGGTTCCACAGTTTGTACACTCCGGAGGGTTTCCATCCTTTGGTAGCGAAGACGACAGTTGTTGAAGTTCCTGTTGCTGCTGTTGGTGCGACTGTTCCTGCTGTTTTTGTAGGTCTGGCAGCTGTGGTTGCTGTTGCGGTTGCTGCTGGCGCCTCGCAATAGTTGAATTCGTCCTCGCAATCTTGACCTTTGGAGGAACGCAACCGTCAAGTTCAGTACCACCACCATTAAGGCTACCACCCAAAGAAGAGGAAAATGAAGCGGCCGATATCGATGATCGTCCACCGCCAGCAGCGACGGGCGAACCAATGACGGGAGACAAAACTTCAGGCGACAGCGAGGGGGTCACCAATGCGCTTCGGTTGAGCTGGTCGTCCATGTCTTCGAACAGATCGAAGTGGGCTGAACCCTTGCGAGCCAAAGAGGCCGAGAGGAAATCAGATTCATACGACTTGCCGCTAAATATCCGTGACAAAGAGGCCTTTTGAAACCCGCGCGACTCACGTGGGCCGGCCACTCCAGTACTTGCACTGGGACTAACCGAGATGCTTGTGAGACCAGAGGCCGACTGGTTACCCTGGGACTTGTAAAAATTCTCGAAATAATTGGTAGAATGGTCCACGCTATGCAGATTGTCCCTCAGAGCTTTTTCACCGGCCATTTGGCTGACCGAGGCAGACCCAAGCGAAGAAGATGCATATTCGTTGGGGATGCTGATGCTACTGGCGCCGCCATCAATAGAGAAAAAGTCGTTGTAACTGAGAGACTGCGGCGACGATATTAAACCCTCGACTGCGAGGGGGTCCAAGTCGAACTGGAAACCATTCCCAGGATTGTTGAAATCAAAGGATGACGAGGGGGGAATAAAATTAGATTGTTGTGTATTGGTAGGTGCAGAAGCAGCAAGATGCTGGTGGTTCTGATTCTGGTGATTCTGGTGATTCAGACCAAACGTTAAATTAGAGGTCCAGCTCGGTTTCTGCTGCTGCGGGCCACCGATAGTTGCTGCTGCAGGTGTTTGCCGGTCTATCACAGGAGTTTCGTCCATTTTGTCACAGTCCTGTAGATTTTTCTGTTCCGAGCCTGAACCAGGCGAGGTCTTTGAATAAGGCGAGTCCATAGATATAGGAGTGTTTTCTGTGAACGACGAGGTGGACGATGGGTCCAAACCGTAATCTAGAATGTCAGTTTCTGGGGAGAGCATTAAAGAGTCCAAGTCTCCCATTTTGTTGCTAGACAGTGTGGATACCCCGCTGAGCGATGTCGTCGGGTTTGCTTTGGGGCTAACAAACGGTCGTTTCTTTGATTCACCGCCGTTATTGGCCACAAACAGAAGCGACGTCAGCGACGGTGGGTCGCCTGGTCGCGGAGACAACTCAGAGTTTGATTCGGGTGAAGTATCGAGCGGGGTCATGAGAGAGCCTGGTGGCACTCCAAACCCGCCGTCATTGGCAATACTGGGCATCGAATAGTCGTGCTTAGACGCCTTCAGTTTCGACGAAGCCTGCATTCGCTTTGTGATGTTGGATACTCGTTCTTGAGATTCCAAGGTTTTCTGTGCCTCGGCCAGCAGCGTATAAAGCTGGGACGAGAACAGAGGATGTTCGGGCATGGTTTACCACTTTTTTGCCCCTCTTTTGTTTTGCGTCGTCCAAGTTCCTTCCTACAGTATAATAAATTCTGGTTCGAGAGCTTCGGATATATCTAGTGGTCTGACAGTCGGTTCTAATAGAGTGTTTTCTCAGCAAAAGATGTTCCCAAAAGACTCGTCCCGAAAATCAGACCTGAGCAAACAGTTTCGAATTGCTTGAAGGTGTTCAAGCTAATTCTTGTCGGTAGAAATTGATGTAAAGAGGAAAACTGTTTAATAATGTAAATAGAAAGAAAAAAAAAGAGAAGAGTCCAGTAGTGGGGTTCTTTAATTTTTTTCTTTCCCCGTTTTTTCTCACACAGCTTTTTGGACTTAACTTTGTTTGGGAACTCCTGTTAGTGTCCAATATATTTATGACTGAACGGACCGACACTTCTGAGACTGACTATGCAGACATATAAAAAAGCGAGAGAGAGAGAGAAGCGCACACAACAGCCAAATGCAGTAGTGGGTTAACACTCAGAGCGAAAAAGCTGACATGAAAAAAAGTCTCCTAGAGGCAAGGCGGGTGGGGGAGAATTACACAATGTACGCTGCTCTCCCTCTCCTAAGCAATGCAGGAAAAAGAGTAGCGTAGGATAAAAAAGCTCCCTTCAGTCGGAAGGAGGACACCGGAAAACAACCAGAGAGCAGCTGTGAAACTGTAAAAAACGGCCGACTATTTCTCTTCACCCCCCGTTACCGCAACACGGGAAGCTCACTAACTTTAAAATTCCCACTTAACGCTTACCACCTCTGGGTACATAGTGCGATACTTCCAGGGCGGCCAGCAGGGTAACTGCTGATTGGATACAGGGATTGCCGGCTTTATCCGCCACAATGGTGGAAGATTGTCGCGATCAGCGCAAACTGAAATGTCTAACGTGGTTTGAGTTACGTATAACTTTTTCTTCTAAACGGCCGAAAATGTGGGTGGATCTTCCCGGCAGGTTTTTAGGCACAAAACCGGATATACTTTTTGAAACTCACACTCCGAGTGGGAAAGAAAAAAATGCATATTACGAGTGTGGGCGGGTACGAGTAAGATTTCCCCGGGCTAATTGATGGTGGGGAGGAGGGGGAATAATGATATGATGTCGTTGCTTAAGACCCTGCGGGAACTCCTAATAGTTTGAAGAAAGGCGAGGGGAAAGGAGGGGTAATAGGCAGTGTTTTTTCTTGGCTGCGCAGAATAGTAGTGTGAGAGACTAACTTGTTAGTGAAGGCATCTAGGAATGATAGGGACAGATTTTTTTGCAGGTATAAAGGTCCATAGCACTAACTACAGTAACTTTGTTTTTTTCTTCTTTAACTAATGTTAAATTCATCATGCGAGTCACCGTCTGAGTGTTGCAAAAAAGTAATATATTTCTACACTGACGCGCTTCTTAGCATTGATGCACTCCTATTATCCGACATACAATAGTTAGCCCTCAACTTAAGATCTCACCATTTCTGCGAAGCAGAACCAACCCACCCCCCGGGAGGGGCCACCGGAGGCAGCTCCACATACAGTCCAGTGGTTTTAGCCTCCGGCGGCCCCTCCCGGGGAGGGTTGGTTCTGCTTCGCAGAAAGTGTCAGTTCACTCATCACCATTTCTGGTCCACCACGCTGTGCCGTGAAAAGCCGTTTGGCTTTGGTTTGAGAAACGCATCGACTCCAGCAGAGGAGTGGTTGGCAAAGGACTGAGATGCCAATGGACCAGGAGCATTTATAGTTTGGTCCAAGATGCCTCGGATTCCAAATGGTCGATGGTTTGCATTGGCAGTGTGATTTGTAGTGTGGTTTGAAACGTAGTTTGAAGAAACATGGTTTGAGGCATGGTGCCCGTGGTTCACGTGTGAATGTCCATGATGGTGCCTGTCGTGCTTGTCAGTCTTGTCGTGCTTGTCGTACTTGTCGTACTTGTCGTGCTTATCGTACTTGTCGTGCTTTTCATACTTGTCGTAATACCTATCGTGCTGTTTCTCATGCTGGTGGTATAGGGCTTGCTTCTCAGCTCCCTCTTTTATGCTGTCAGAATGCACCTTGTACTCCAACTGGGCCGAATCAAGTTCCAGCAGCTCTTGCATTGCGTCTCTGATCTTTGACGTGACGGCACTGTTGTTCCCCTGACGATTCCATACACTGATGATGTCCTCGTCTCGGCGAACACTGACGACTACGCCCACGACCTCGTCGTCGGGGATCTCGTGGTCGCCATCACACAGCGAGCCTCCTACAATGGCCATCAGCAGTTTCTCCCATTTGACGACCGTCTGCTGTCGGGCATGATTGTATCTGACATTTGACAGAGGAGTAGAAGTAGACGTAGAAGTCGACGAAGCAGAAAAAGGAGCAGGGCCACCATTCATGTTCCCATTTGCTGCTGTTGCTGTTGCTGTTGCTGCTCCTCCCGTTCCTACTTCCTCCTTCCTAGGTCCCTTTAGACTCCTTCTAAACCGAACCACCCATTTGCCGCCCTCTGCATTCACTGCGTCCTCCCACATAGGCTTCACACCGGAGCGAAAGATCTGGAACTCAGTCGTAAAAGGCAACTTGTCCAGTCTCTTCAAGCGGAGATACACATCCCAGAACTGCTCGGCGGTAGAAAATTCGCCGACCTCTCTGGTCGCCAATAAATAATTAGAGATTTTTACTCCAGGACCCCGGTGCAGAAACCACACAGTCCAAGACCCTGGCAGTACGTGACCTGGGTCGGACGAGGAGTTCCTACTATTGGTGGCAGAAACAGTCGGTAGGGCGACGGCGGCACTCTGGTCATCACCACTACTTTCTCCGTCATCTGTTCCATGTGTTCGAACCCCCGTAGATGCTAAAAACGTAGATTTTTCATTGGTTCGTCTGCTCCAAATCGAACTGTCGGTCATTAAGAAAGTCGATCTGTTGAGCCTTTTTTTGTACTTTGCGAATTTAACGACTGGATTTAATTAATTATAGAGGCAGCCAAGAGAGAGCAAAAACGGGTCCAAATGCAAATTAAAATCAATGTCCTTTTTTCCTTCTTTTTCTTCTCTCAAAAATCTCAGCCTGTCAAGCTGCCTATGTTATGCTATTTTTTTGTGTGCTGCGTTCAATAAATGTTCCTAAATTCTTGTAGGACTTCCGAAGCTACAAAAATTGTTTTTAACCCCAAATTTGTCCCACAGTTGCAGTTGGCTGTCTAACTTAGGTAGGATAAGTGAGACCTAAACTGTGCTACAAGAACCGTGTTCAAAAATGTTATTGGCCCCACTGATACCTCTGGGCAACACATCACACTACTACTACCAACTAGCGACTTTCAATATCGGTGAAGCAAATTAATATCGAGATAGTCCACCCCAAGGTCAACTTTCAGCTATTGTAGAGACTCCTGCGAAGCAGGAACAGCCCTCCCTGGGAAGGGCCCCGCCGGAGGCGAGCTGGAGACACTGTTGTGGGTGATATGGCACGATTGCCTTGCCGCAACGAAGGAAGAGAGGAATGAGAGATTGCAGGGTCAGGACGCTGCCAAATTTGACGAAAATGAGACGTGATACCGTGCAACGGTATTATTCTGAGCGATTTATTCCCAAACCACTTTGAAACGGCCCTGTTCACACGTTCGCACAGTTCAGGGTCACGTGAATTTTTACTCACTATGCGGAGTCCATCTTGTATGTTTTACATCAGCAAAAACCTAGAAAAGTCCACGAGACGGACCATATTTTTGCTCAAAAAGCATTCTGCATAGGTATCAGAACTCGTTGTACCAACTCAGCTGTTCTGAGACCCAAACAGCCTACCGATTGACCCTGTTCGTGCGGACACCGGTATGCTCGTTCCAGCATCATATGGGGATTAACTAATTACTAACTCATTTACGAGCATGCATCCCAGGGTATGGGCTCGCATCCTCCCCACTTCTCAACCGCGTGCCGTCTATAGCCTTTCCTCTTTTTTTTCACAACGCTCATATAATCTCTCTTCTTATCTTCAGCGCAATTGAAAACCCCTAGGGCTCCCCTTCGTCTAGAAAAGAAGTTTTGTATATATATTTACACTCACATCTCTATACAATATCTTTGATTTGTATCACTTTTTCCTTCCTCTCGCTGTGCACTGCAAAAGATAAATAATGTCGTCATCACAGGAAAATGTCAAGAAGCTCTTCGCTAAAGTCGACGAACTCAAATCTCAATTCATCGCCAGACTCGCCGATGCCGTGGCCATCCCGTCTGTGTCGGCCGACCCGTCCTACCGGCCAAAAGTCGTTGAAATGGCTAAATTCCTCGAGAAAGAGCTGTCTCAATTGGGTGCTACCGACATCCAGTTGAAGGAATTGGGAAAACAGGCCGATGCTGACGTCGACTTGCCCCCTATTGTGTTAGCTCGACTGGGCACCGCCGCCGACAAAAAGACTATTTTGTTGTACGGTCACTACGACGTTCAGCCTGCTTTGCTCGAAGATGGCTGGAACAGCGACCCTTTCACTCTCGTCGAAAAGGGTGACTGTCTGTACGGCCGAGGCTCAACTGATGATAAGGGTCCCGTGATGGACTGGCTCAACATCCTGCAGGCACACAAGGAATTGGAGATGGAAATCCCCGTCAACCTGGTCTTCTGCTTCGAAGGTATGGAGGAGAGCGGCTCTGAGGGATTGGACGGACTGATCATTCAAGAAAAGGACGCTTATTTCAAGGGAGTGGATGCAGTGTGCATTTCCGACAACTACTGGCTTGGAACCACGCATCCGGTACTCACCTACGGAGTGCGAGGCTGCTCCTACTATCAAGTCATCATCGAGGGACCCGCTGCTGACCTGCATTCCGGCCTCTTTGGTGGAGTCGTTCATGAGCCGTTGGTTGACCTGACGCACGTTTTCGCCAAGCTGGTGGACCCCAAGGGCAAGATCCTAATCCCTGGTATTGCCGACATGGTGGCTCCCCTGACTGCTGACGAGGACGCTCGATACGACAATATCAACTTTGACCTCAAGGGCTTTGAGGCCAACATTGGTTCGGAGACCGTGATCCAGGACAACGTCAAGGATGCTTTGCAGGCCAGATGGAGATACCCGTCTCTGTCTATTCATGGAGTAGAAGGTGCCTTTTATCAGGCAGGAGCCAAAACAGTGATCCCTGCCAAGGTCAATGGTAAGTTCTCGATCCGAACTGTGCCCGATATCGAGCCTCGGAAACTCGACCAGTTGGTGTACGACTACGTCAACAAGGTATTCAGCGAGCTTGGTTCCAAGAACAAGCTGACGGTGAGCCTGATACACGACGGAGACTACTGGGTTTCTGACCCCAACAACTGGTCCTTCCGAGCTGCTCGACGAGCCACCAAGGAAGTGTGGGGCGTTGAGCCCGATCTCACTCGAGAAGGTGGATCTATTCCCATCACTCTGAGCTTCCAAGACAACCTGAAGACTAGTGTTATCTTGCTGCCTGTTGGACGAGGAGACGACGGTGCTCATTCTACTAATGAGAAGATTAATATCTCCAACTACATCGAAGGTGCCAAGACTCTGGGCGCATACTTGCACTTTTTGGCTGATGAGACCAAGGATGCTTAAGGAACTGTGACGGCCAGCTGCATCCGGCGGCCCCTCCTGAGGAAGGTTGGTTCTGCTTTGCAGAAAGGAACACTCAACGACAGAGTATGTATTAATCATTTTCAAAAAAAAAAAAATAATCAGAAATTTAAAAGCAGAACGCATGCAAGGTATATATATAACTACTAGGCATATCCCCTCGGCAATAAATCCGGCGAAGCGGGAACAACCTCCACGAAGTGGCCCCGCCGGAGACGATGTGAAGACGATGTTCAAACTCGGTCCAAATGCAGTCGTTCCATCTGGTTGCCCAGTCGCGAGATTCGTAGAAAAACGTCACATCCGTAGCCTTCGAGTGAGTAAAGGTCGATTTGGCCATCCCAATACTCGGCGTAGACTCTGCTTAACGGTAGCCCCATCCCCAGCTTCAGCTGTGGTCCTCTCTGAGCTAGAGTGCTCAGAGAAGAAGGGTGCTGTTTGGGTGGTGCCGGTTTCGCCGGCTCTGCAGCTTTTCGCGGGTCCCTTTCCAGCTGAGCCCGCTCTATATGCGTGGCAACTTCGTTAGAAAGCCCAGCAAAAGTTGGCATGGCCCTGAAGTTTTCCAGGCGACCCTGACTTCGGGGACCTTTGGCAAAAGACCAGACATGGGGTAAAATGTCCTGGGGGATACCTTTTCCTTGGTCCGATATACGAATAAACACGTTTTGCGGAGTATTAGAAATCGACACCACGATAGGTAAAGGATCCTTGGAGATAGTGGAGTCGTGAGAACGCACTGTAGCTTCCACTGAGTTTCGCAACAGCTCTCCCACAATGTACTCGATATGCGACTTAATGTATGGGAAAGTGACGTCTTTGTCTCCCTCGATGATGATTTCAGGCATTTGTGCTTGTGGAAACAATTCCTGAATGAGATCATGGGCCTGGTTCCCACAGTTCAGAACGGTATCGTGGGCGTTGCACTGTAAGAAGACTTCACCGATGTAGGAAGAACCTTTCTCGCTGCTGTTGAGCTCACCCTTGCTAAAAGCATGGCTAAGCGAAATATGCTGCTCGGCTATCACTCTCCGAGATATTCGCGATCTGAGCATTGAAGACATGAACTGGTCTATCCGGTCAGCATCTATGTTCTCCGCATGAGAGTTCTCTATGGCTCCCATAACGAGCTTGGGGATAACTGCCAAATGCTCATCCAGCAGGCTCGCTAGCAATTCACAGAATCGCTCATTGTCATGCAGAGACTTAATGGTAGGGAATTTTCGAAATCGATCGAAAGCTGTGTAGTATAGCTCGTACACTTCAGACATGTATGGATTCGACATGACAGAGTACGGCAGAGTCTGCATTTCTCTGATTCGGTGGGCCAGTCGCACGGGGAGTTCGACCTGAACAAAGTTCGCAGATGAGATGATTTTCTCTGTGTTGAGCTTGCGACCAAAAAAAGCCAGCTGTCGCAGCGATACTGGTCGCGGGCTTCGACCAAACCAGTCCATCAGCACGGTATTCTGATAGAAGTGCCGCGAGTTAACCACTCTGGAGTTTGGCGGATATGTGTATTTACCTGGATCAACGTCCAGACCCTGATCCAGCATGGCTATTCTGGCACTATGGCTATTTGCTCGACTCTGAGCCTTTAAGCTGCTCGGTAGTTTTGGTACCACGCTTCTGATCCCGCCATTTCGTCGACCATAGCAAGCAGCAGTCGAGGGACAACACGCCTTATGGCGATATTTGTGCATGCTAATTTATTTCTGTTCAGAGAAATGCTTTACTATAAAACGAATCCACAACTTCGATGTTCTTCTTCTTGTCCAACAGTCATGTAACTTTTTTGGATCAAAGTTTTTGTGGCCTCACACCCAACTTTAAATGCTTCTTGAATGACTCAAAAAAAAGGGATGTGGGCACTTTTTGATGATCTAACGATGAAGCAATCAGAATGTCCAATTTTAATTTCTCCTATCCTGCAACTCTGACAAATATACAACAATGCCACTTTAAACCGTGTCTTCGCAGTGACAAGAAGTACCCAGTGCTGTATGCTGAAAGATCAAAGACATAAATTAACCCAAGGCCAGTTTTGCTCTTTATCTTATCGAGTGATCACCGCCTAATACGGGTCAACATGATCGTGGCCGAGGCATTGTGGGGGTTGACATCTCTCGCCTCGGTTTCAACCTGAGCGAACCCAGATCCCGCTTCGCGGGACAACACCCACCAAGGAGTGGCCCGGCCGGAGCCCAGCATCATGTACGCGAACTGTGGAGCTGGCCTCCGGCCGGGCCACTCCGTGGTGGGTGTTGTCCCGCGAAGCGGGATCGTGTAATCTCTATTAGCCTTGCTCTATCGACTATATCTAATAGTATAACTGTTATAAGCTAAAACAACTTGTAAAATGCACATGGCTACTCACTGGCCTGCTCCTTAAACACCTCTGGAAAGACACGCGGCAGTTCTAAGATGTCTCGAACCACGAAAGTGCCAGCCTGTGTTTCGGGAACCGCATCTTCCGGGTCTATGTAGTGAGCTGTGTGTTCCCATCCGTATCTATTTGCGCCTGCAATATTGACGTAGCTGTCGTCAACAAAATAGCACTTTGATTTGTCGGCGATGCCTGCGTCCCTCATTGCTCTATCGTACATCTCCTTCTTGGGCTTGCACACCAACGGGATCTGGTTGTAATCACAGTACGTAATGCCGTCAAACAGATCGTCTATCCCCAATAGCTTCACCACCCGACGTCCGTGATTCACGTACGCGTTGGTCAGTAGCCACACTTTGCTGACTTTCTTTCTATCAATGGACTCCAGCAGTCTCCGCACTGCAGGGTCTGGCCTCAGAAACTTGTCCAACGGCAGCGAGTCGTCGACTTCTCTGTTGTACGCCATGGCGTCTATGTGATTGAACCTGACTAGACCCTCGATCGCTAGGCCAAAGTCCTTGTAGTACTTCTTGTGCAGCATATCCGCGCTCTCATCGTCCAGCTCGAGATGATTCACGAAGTACTTGTGAATGTATTCTTGCATCAGCTCATGGATCCTGGACGACTTTTTGTATAAACAGTTGTCGATATCAAAGAAGAACACGATCCCACTGTCCGCTTTCTTTTCCTTTTCCTCCTCCATATGCTTCTCCGGACTTTGAGTCATTTCGAGCTGTACTAGTCTGTAAGAAATGAAGTCTGAGCGCGAAGTAAAAAAAGGCGGACCCGTGGGGTCGAAACGAGGATCACTGATCTCCACGGCAGAATCACGACCAACCTTACGGTCTGCGAAGCAGAACCAAACCCTCCCCGGTAGGGGCCGCCGGAGGCAGGTGGACGTTACCTCCGGCGGCCCCTACCGGGGAGGGTTGGTTCTGCTTCGCAGAAACCCGCGACGACAAGCGAGACAGCCAAACTACGTTCGTTAACTAATGGCCTGGTAGAGGGTTACGTAACTTTGTGCAGATCCGTTATCCGAAAGGTACTCACACAAGAAAGGCTGCTGTGACCTTCTGTGCTCAAGAGGTTCGACCAAATGGTGTGTTTATATTATAGACGCAGCTCATAAGTTTCAAAACGGCAGCAAAAATACCCTCTCTGTGGCTGAGTTCCGACCCTAAGCAAAGTAGCGTGGATAGCATAACAATGTTACATATCTGCGGCTGTTATAACATTAAAAACCTGTAGTGTTTAAGTATGTATTGATCTCATTGTAGTTTTCCCAGTTGAAAGATGTATGTGTATACATCATGTAACGGAGCTGGATCAACTAGCCACCATATAGCTGGTGGTCAGCTACAGTTGATTTGTATGATATAACATGGTTACTTGCTAGATACCATATTACTTGTTAGACTCCATAATGAGATAAATGAAAAAAAAAACTACCGAGAGAAGGAAACTTGGCCGTCGTTGTCGGAAACAGCTACTTGCGGACTACACAGTTACTGGTAGTCAGATACGTCCAATTTTCTGCGAAGCAGTACCAACCCTCCCCGGGAGGGCCGCCGGAGGCCGCTGGACATTGTGAGTTGTATAACTATTCGTCATTATCTCATTACTACATATAATATTACACTCTTACTTGGAGATCTGCTTGACAATGTCAGCGTCGGCAATAGAACCGCAAATAGTCTCAGTAATAATACCAGTAACCAAGTAAGGGTCGATGTTGGAAGCAGGTCGTCGGTCCTCGAAGTATCCGAATCCCTCTTTGGCAACAGATCGGGGGATTCGTACAGAGGCGCCTCGGTTGGCCACACCAGACGAAAACGAGGCCAAGGAAGCAGTCTCGTGTCGCCCAGTCAGTCGCAGCTCATTGTCCTCACCGTACACAGCAATGTGTTCGTTGTGTCGCTTGGAGAGCTTCTCAATAGCCTCCTCGATGTATTTCATTCCTCCAGCATGTCGCATCTTCTCGGTAGAGACGTTGGTATGGCATCCAGCACCATTCCAGTCACCCTGCAGAGGCTTGGGGTGGAACGAGATCTTCACGCCAAAGTCCTCAGCGACTCGCTGCAGCAGATATCGAGCCACGGTCAGATCGTCACCCATCTTGATCCCTTCACAGGGACCAACCTGGAACTCCCACTGAGAGGGCATAACCTCGGCATTGATACCGCCAATCTCAACTCCGGCGTACAAGCAGGCTCGGTAGTGGGCCTCGACAATGTCTCGGCAGTACACTTTGCCAGTTCCGACACCGCAGTAGTAGGGTCCCTGGGGTCCAGGGAAACCTCCCTTGGGCCAGCCGTACACATTGTCCAGCTCGTCAAACAGGGTGTATTCCTGCTCGATACCAAACCAGATAATCTGGTCCTTGTGGGCTTCCATCAGCTTGGCGCACTCGTGTCGGTAGTTGGTTCGGTTGGGGGTTCCATCGTTGTTCCAGCATTCAGCCAGGACGATGATGTTGTCCCCGCCTCGGAACGGGTCGTTGTAGATGGCAACGGGTCGCAAGTACACGTCAGAGTCGTGACCGGGAGCCTGCTCGGTAGACGAACCGTCAAAGTTCCACTCGGGAAGCTCATCGACGCTGGACGGTTTTTTGTTCAAAGTCTTGCACTTGGATCGCATTCCTTTGGTTCCATCGATCCAGATGTATTCAGCCAGGACTTTTCCTCGCTGGTCGAGGCTCATGTACTTCTGCAAAGTAGCAGTATTTGAAAGCACAGCAGACGAAGCCATCGTTTATAGTATAGTTTCTCTTAAAGATGTGGTTTTGGATGCAAAGAAAAAGTTCAAAAGTTGTTGATAAAATGGATCTTCTCGAGAGTGAGGTAGTTCCAAGTTTATGCGTATCAGGATTTGTTTTTGTAAGATGACCTTTCGGTTTTTTTCAAAACGAGTTTGAGGTTTATTGTAAAAGCAGCAAATAAACTGGAGACCAGAAAAGCAGTACGAGTTTCCAGGTCCTGCTTATATAGTTTATTACCTTGAATCTGATGGGGCAATTCCCGCCGTTTGAGTCCACCAGTATCGGGATGGTTGATAGATAAGAGTTTTCATTCTGGCCAATCACGGCTCGGGATTCCCAAAATAGTAGGTATTTCGTTTTACTTTTTTTCGGGCTCTTTTTTATTTTTTAGAATGTGGCAGGTTGAGTTTAAGAAAAATGACGTGGGGAGATGGTGTAGGTGTGAAGTAACGAGCGAAGCTGTAACCAGGACAAGAGCAGCGCGAAAGCGAGTAAAATCCCGACGAGTCAAGGAGTTGGTGTCTTTAACTGTCTGTGTTGGTTGTTGCCGTTATAGCTCTTCTGAATTATTGGGTGTGTGGCGTCAGAAGGTTTCTACAAGTGGATGAACGTGAAATTCGAGGGAAATCATCGCCAAGAAAGCGCTCAACTTCTCTTCATAGAGGAATATCTACATTGTTTTTTTGCAAACCGGCAATACAACACCCCACACAATTTAACATCCGGTTACATATTTGAACATTTATCGTCGTGGGAGGAGGCTGTGGTAGAGTTCAGCCCATATTGTATGGTTGAGCTGAGCCAACAAGTTCCGGCTTTCACCGTGCTCTTATTGTGCTACATCAGTCTGTCTCTTTCTCTCTCTGGCCCTCTCGTGGTGGGTGCAGCCATGTACAACATACAACATACACTGTTACACGGTAGTAGCTAGTTAACCGCTACTAAGACTACTACTATTGCTCACACTACGTACTTCTCAATCAGTAACTGCGTAGCGATGATGATGCGGCCACCGGTCTAAGCCGAGGTCGGGGCGGTTAGGGTTATTTAGTTTAAGCGACGCAGTGCAAGTGAGCGAGAAAGACTCATTTCCGTCAAGCTTTGGCTACTGAGAGGGGCAAAGGAGCATTGAATCTAGCGAAGCGAGTCAGCCCTCCGCGGCAGCGGCCGCCGGAAGCAGGTGGGTCCTTTGCTCTGACCCCCTCTTCCCTCCCCAACGCGCACTTAAATCCTCCAGTTTAGAAGAAGTCGCCGATAACGCTCACATTGCAGAAAGATCGGCCAACCTTGATAAGGGCAGGGAACGATTTATTAGTGGACAGAAAGACGCAGGGGCCACTATGTGCAGTGGGATTACTTTCTGTCAGCTTACTGTCCTAACTATGATTGGTGCTTTGGTAAAGCGGAGAGTTTCGAGTTTCAAAGTTGATCGCAATGCACAGAGACAGGATAAGGATATAAGGTTGGACTGAGATCAGCAAAAGATGATCAAACCGATGGATGGAAGGACGTCGCGAGGTTTAATTAACAATTAGTCGTTAAGATACATATGTGCCACAATCAATACCCACTATACGCACAATCTATCACCTTACAATCTATACTATACCCAGATTAACTAAACGTTTGTCTCAATTCCCACACATGCGATAGTTAGCGTTTGTGTACAGGATTGCATAGATACGAGTGTGACCAGCCCGTTAAGGTTATAGTTATCTTAAGACAATACGATACAGAAAGCGATAAGGAGATAGCAGAGATAGCTAACGTTAAGGGAGTGAGGGAGATAGGAAACGAGGGGTAAAATAGAAGGAGGGGTCATACTTTGGGTCCGTTTCGAGTTGTTAGTTGCTCAATTGCCCCGCGGTTATTGACACAGTTTCGAAGTAATTCGTAGTCCAATCTTTCATTTTGCTCCTTGAGATTTTGATTGAAGTTTGTGTTCAACAGAGTCTTATCGTAATCTTCTAACTATAACTAACAACGCGCATAGTTGGCTTATCTCACTCTGCAGAAGAGCAACAGGCCACTTGATGAACAATCAACGCAAAACCGGTGGAGGTGGCCCCCGGTCGGGCGCTTCCAGGTAAGGTTGTCCCCCTTAGCGGGATATCGTTCTCTCTGAAATCACTGAACAATAGCGCAGATAGAGCAAGTGTGGAGAATTTTCGCCAATTAAACGATCGATGGACCTCGGTGGTCAATACTGCAGAACTTCTCTTAACTTTGGTGCCCAATCGTTTCTGTAGTACGATATATAGGCTACTTTTCATGCTATGCGAACAGTTCATTGTGCCTTTGCTGACCAGACTCTGATCCGGTCACACGGACAAAATCACAGATAGATTGCATCGAACGTGTCCATAGGCGCTTTTCATGTTAAGGCAATTCATTCGGCCTTTGCTGGCCCGACTCTGTAGCACAGATAGATCGTATCCCACATATGTGTAGAGATTCATGAATATCAACGTGATCCAGTCAATTGCGTGTTTCTGCGAAGCAGATCCAAGCCACCTTGCCCTTGGGCAGGGGCCGCCGGAGGTAACGTCCACCTATACATCAGACTCCTTGGTGGCGCTTGTGCCCAATTCTTTCTGAAGTATGCTGTAAGCACTTTTCATTGCACCTTCGCTAACCTGGCTCTGCTCTGCAATTCGGTCTGTATTTGCCTCAAACTGTACAGCAGCCAAATATATAATGGCTGCTGCTGTGGTTGTAGGAGACCGTCCGGCTAAGAGATCCTTTTGCTTGACACGCGCAGCTATGTCTTCAGCTGCCTTGATAAGCTCGGCAGAGTAGCCCAGACGACTGCAGAATCGTCTCACCAGGTCTTCCGGGCTGGTGGTCGGACTACTCCTGTACTCTTTGCTGGCACCTCTCAAGTCTCCTGTCATCAGGGTTCTCTCCATGATTCGAACCACTCTACCAATGTCGTATTTCGAAGCATCTACTAGTCTTGCAATTTCGTTGAAGCTTCGCGCCACTCCATTATAACTGCACGCAATGTATATTGCTCCTGCCACGATACTTTCCTGAGACTTGCCTCGGAGATGACTGTCCCCAACCACACGCCTATACACGTCTTTCGCAGATTCTTGGATCACTCCAGGTAAAGAGTCAGCTTCGCATATCTGAGATATCTTACCAAAGGCACTTAGTATCGCCTTATCTCGCTTGCTTTGCACAGGCTGGATCTGAGTCCGGCTCAGAACACGATTCCCAGACGAATGCGACCCGCCAGCACCACTAATTAGAGTACTCAGCTCGCTTTCGCTCCCCAGGAGCATATTCGCCCCGTCTCCTACTCGGCTCGGGTCGTCTCCTCCCTCGTCGTTCGAAAACGTCCTCCACTCAGACCGAGTATCTACGATGCCGCTACCCAGAACGAACCCGCAGTCCTGGCATACCAAATCTCCATCGCTGAATCTCTCAACAATATTAGGTGGAATTGTATGGCAATCAGGACAGATGAGTCTCACGTTAAGGTCGGCCCGATACGATTCATCTTGGCTCATTTTCAGGTTCTGCCATCGAGATGTGAGGAAGTTCAAATCGTTAGTGGGGGGCACGGAAATACGTAGAAACGAGAGATACACACAACTGTATTATTTCAGCTAGGCAGACTCAACTCTCCCCGGCTTTGGGGAGAGTTAGCTTGCTTCCAGATCTATATCCATCCAGAGGCTTTCTCGACTGCCTTTTCCCACACTGCAAACTTTTCAGCTCGCTCCTGCTCACTCAAAGTTCCTTTGAACCGCGTATACCCGTCCTGCGTCGTCAGCTGCCGCAAGTCGTCCATTGAATCCCACACACCGACTGCCAGTCCAGCAGCCAATGCACAACCCAGAGCTGTAGGTTCGCGCATAGGAGGACGGATCACGTCAATACCCAGGATGTCAGCCTGGATTTGCATCGCAACCGCCGAGTTGGTCATTCCTCCGTCTACATTTAACTTCTTGAAGGGAGTCCCGCTGTCTTTTACCATGCAGTCAAGAATGGCCTTTGTCTGGAAACAGGTGGCCTCTAAGGCAGCTCGTGCCAAGTGACACCGATTCGTGTACGCTGTCATACCAACAATGGTGCCTCGAGCGTCGGAACGCCAGTACGGCGCGAAGAGTCCGGAAAATGCCGTTACAAAGACCACTCCACCGGTATCATCGACCTGGGATGCCAGCTCGTTCATCTGCTCACTCGTTTCTATCAGTCCCAGGTTATTTTTGAACCATTTCACAATGCTTCCGGCAACAGCAATTGACCCTTCCAGCGCATAGACCGGCTTCTGGCCCTTGAATTGGTATGCTATAGTAGATAGAAGTCCGTTTTGGGACCGTATCGGCTCATTGCCTGTATTGTATAGTAGAAAGCATCCTGTGCCGTATGTATTTTTTGCATCCCCAGCATCAAAGCCTTGGTGGCCGACTAGGGCAGAAGACTGATCTCCTAAGCACCCAGCCACCGGCAGCCCCTTGAATTCAATATCCAACGAAATATTGCCGTATATTTCAGAGCTCGAAACAATTTCTGGCAAAATCAGCTTCTCTACTCCAAAAAACTTGATCAGTTCCTCGTCGTATTCCAGCGTCTTTAAGTTCATGAACATCGACCGGCTGGCATTGGTTGCATCTGTGATGTGTCTCCCTCCGTCAATTCCTCCTGTAAAGTTGTACAGGAGCCACGAATCCACAGTTCCAAAGCACAGATTTCCCGCTTCGTACACCTCTTTGGCCTTGGGCACCTCGTCCAGCATCCATCGTACCTTGAGAGCAGCAAAGTACGGATTGAGCGTCAGCCCGCACAATTCAGGTATTCTGTCAGCACCCTGCTTCTGCCTAAGCTTCACAGCCAATTCTTCAGTCCGGATATCCGACCACACAATGGCATTGTACACAGGTTCCCCGGTCGTCTTATCCCATAGGATGGAAGTTTCTCGCTGATTTGACACTCCCAAGGCCTTGAGAGCTTCTAGTGGAATATTTTTAGCTTTGAGTATATTCGCTACTGCTACGAGACACTGCTTGCTAGCCTCGACAAGCTCCTTTGGGTCATGCTCCACCCATCCTGGGTTTGGATATATTTGGTTCAAATCAATCTGGTGTGACGCGACCGGATCGGTTTTATCTGAAAAGACTATGACTCGTGCAGAGGTGGTCCCCTGATCCAAAGCAGCTATGTAGCTAGTTCCAGTGTGTGCTGGGGCAGGTTTCTCCGGGACCATTGAACAGACGCTCTGTAATTTTTTTCTGTTTTCGAGTTTTAGAGTTTCGAAGAATGTATGTTAACAGTTAGCAAAGTTTGCAAGTACTGTACGGCTAAATTGTTTAATTTAATTTCCAATCGGCAGTTCCGTGCTTGGGTTTAACTAATAGTGGGGGCTCAGAGTGGAGCAAAGTTAGTTGTGCTAGAAGAGCAAACTGGCAGTGCCAGTTGCCATGCTCTGTCACCTCACATGATAATCTGTTACACAGCTAACGCTATATTTGAACGGGAGTTAAGTCTTTGTAGATAGAGAATGAAAGAGTACCGTATACTGTTGATGTTGGCAGAATAGTGCAGTAAGTGTGTTTTTATATGAACCCCATATTCGACTTGCATACTTAGTCGTGGTGTTAAGAAGTTGAATGCACCGACATATTGGCATAGTAGAGAAGACAACTGAACAACTATCGCATTAACAAGTATTGAACATGACTTGTATCAATTAAAGAGTATAGTTATATTAAGAGTTGTTTGATTTGTACTTTGAGTGCGTTGTCCATAACTATACTTGGTTTGAGATTGAGTGCAGTTTACAATTAACTGTTTTGAGTTATTGCTTATATAACAAGAAAAAAGGCCTTCAGAGCGTGCTCTTTATAATAAAGTCCATTTAGTTGGAGTATGTATCATCTACAACACAAGACTATATAGTTTGAGTATGCCGTTATACCCGACTCTGCCCTAACGACAGAGTATGACAGCTGATGAACAGCAGTTGACACAAACACTAGGCACGCACGGTACATAATACACTCGATTCTCTGCGAAGCAGAGCTACGGGGTCTGGGGCGGGCCCCAGCAGTATCAAGCGCTGCAAAGCTGCGGGAAATGATACTATGCGTGAAATAATAAACATATTGTCGTAGTCTAAGTGCTTACTTCAGTATAGCTATATCGGCTGGTCGCTCTCCACCATTCAATAAATTTCCCCTGCATAACTTGTGCCGATCCTGACGATCAATTGGATATCTTTCTGAAAACACGGCAGAAAGCCGCGAAAGATGTCTACCAACTAGACACTACTATTGTCTTGAGTGGCTTTATATACTTAGTAAGATAGATCTGTGGATGCTATGGAGTTTGGTCCGGGGGACATACTAGCGTTCCTAACGTTTCTAATGTTCTTAGGGTGGTCAAATTTACATACCATTTTGTCTTCTGTTATTCCATTAACTAAGCATGAGAAACACTGTCGCTCGTGACTCATCCCACTGTCATGTAGATAGGACTATTTGTCACCGAGCCCTGACTTGATATCCATATCGATATCCTAATCCACTCAATCAATCCTGTCAAGAAGACTAACATACAACATTGTTTGGGTGCATTGCACGTTATCTTTGCCGATCTCTCTTTCTCATTCATCAACGTTTTGGAACCATTGAGTAACTGGCTCTAACAATAACCAGGCTTTTCTTTCAACATTATTCTGTCTCCCTAAGTAAACAGCTAACAATCTCCCCTCCCCATTTTACATACGTCACACCATTTGTTAACCCGACCATTGTAGTTACATAACTATGATGACTCCTCACATGCAGCGAGTGCATCATCCTTACTGCTCCTGCCCTATCGGCCCATGCCCCACTTCCCTTATCGGAGCGTATTTGATTTGGAATAAACTACCCAGCATAACGTTCAACACCTTAACCCTTTCATATTTCAGTTTCCGTAATTGGCTTTTCACCCGTAGCCGGTAAAGCATTTTATTTTGCATTTTGTGGTTATTGTCTCCACTCAATATACACTCTTGAGATCCTACGACGTCTGATATCATTACCATGACCACCGCCACCAGCACGGGAACTCCTTCAATTACTTCCTCTTTGGACTGGACGAAAGATGCCAGCTGTGTGGAATTGACGTTTGACGTATCTGCACCAGGAGTGAATAAGTTACGGAAAAGACGCATTATAGTGAACAGGCAGGAGAAGGCTAAACTAGGAAGGGCCAACGGTCATTTCGTTGAGAGCGCATCAAACTTGCTATTCCTCCTCAAGTCAGCATCTTCGAGCCACGGTTACTTTGAGTTGAATAAACATACGGGTTTAACTTTCACTGACAGTTCGCGCAATGGTACATGCTTGAATAATCACAGGATGAATAAAGGTGAACCTAGCAAGATAGAGGTCGGAGACGTTCTCTCGTTTGGATCCCACACTACGCGTGTAGGTCTCACGTTGCGACTTGCGACGCCGGTTGAACGGGCCAATAGTACTGATCATAGTGATGGAGTTGAATATGATGATGATGAAGAAGAAGAAGAAGAAGAAGAAGAAGAAGAAGAAGAAGAAGAAGAAGAAGAAGAAGAAGAAGAAGAAGAAGAAGAAGAAGAAGAAGAAGAAGAAAAAGAAGAAGAAGTAGACGAAGAAGAACAGCAAGAAGAAGAAGAAGAAGATGATGATGATGAAGAAGAAGAGGAAGAAGATGAAGAGGATGATAACGATGATGAAGATGAAATGGGCTCGAGTGAAGAGGAGGACAAAAAAGAGGGTCCGAAGGCCGAGGGATCTATTCGTGATGAAGGTCCAAAGGTGGTGGATGTGAAGTCTGTTGAATCCAAAGGATGTAGTGATGGCGTTGAATATGATGACGAAGATGAGATAGGATTGAGTGAAGAAGAGGACAACAAAGAGGATCAGAAGGCCGAGGGATTTACTAGAGATGAAGATTCAAAGGTAGTGGATGTAAGCACTGTTAAATCCAAAGGTTCTTCACCCCCAGTGAGATACTCTGACTATTTCTATACAGGAGAAGGAGAACTACGACCGGAAAGTGAATCTGACAGTGACTGGGAAATTGCCAGTGGGGATGACTGGAGACCAACCCTGGTCGAGTACTTCGAAGAAGTCCCTGAAATCACTGCTGAAGAGTACTCCAGTTTATTGAAGGAGGCAGTAAGGGAGCTATGTCACGATGTTCCTTGTAACGAAAAGGATAATGATACTGACGCCACGGTCCGCTCAAGGGCACAATCTTATTTTGCTGCTCATCCTGGAGACATTGAAGACTCTGATTTTCCGAAATGCAAGGAACAGAAGGCCGGGGAGGCTATCCAACCATCAGAAGGTTATGTTGATAAAGGTTCAGAGGAGGCGGATTTGAACTCCGTTGAATCCAAAGATTCATTATCTGCAGTGAGACACCCAGACTATTTTTGTACAGGAGAAGGAGAACTGCGACCGGAGAGTGAATCTGACAGTGATTGGGAACTTGCCAGTGAGTTCAGCGAGGTCCCTGAAATCTCTAGTGAGGAGCAACGTATGCTGAGCGAGGCACGAGAGCAGCTGCAATACAATGTTTCATGTTGCGAGAAGGATAACGATACTGACGCCAAGTTCCGCTCAGAGGCAGAGTCTTATCTTGCTGCTCATCCTGGAAACATCAAAGACTGTGGTTTTCCACAATGCGAGACATGGTATTCTGAGTCAGAATCCGAGGACGAAGGGGATGAAGACGTTGACGGTGTAGTTGTCAGAACAGCCAACAAGGATGACGAAGACGAAGAAGACGAAGAAGAAGATGAAGAAGATGAAGAAGAGGAAGAAGAAGAAGAAGAAGAAGAAGAGGAAGAAGAAAAAGATGATGAAGAGGACGAAGAAGGTAAAGAAGACCAAGAAGATGAGGTTGTAGAAATTTCCGTCCAGAATTTTCACAGGAGTAAGGCGGCTGATGTTAAGAATGCTGACCGAACTTTGCGTGCTACAGAATCACCTCTCAAAAGGAAGCGGGAAGAAGAGGGTAGACAACGAGAAGCGCAGGTGCCAAGAAACTTGGACATAAGACCATTCAAGTATCGCCGACTAAGCGGATTTTTATTAACTCTGGGAGCGGGGGTAGTCCTGGGTAGTGTTGGAACTATTGTAGGACTAGCCGCTTCTAGCGAGTAGAGATTATCTTTTTCATTCATTCATTCTGCCGTTTTAACATTGACGTATATTTATAGGTTATTAAATTGTGAATTTTTAAAACGTTTCGCAGCAAATACTCGTAAGACGAGATATCGCTAGTGAAGTATTATTTCATAATAAATAAAACTAGTTACTTGCAATGTCCAGCTGCACTTATAACTAGATATTGCCAGATTGCTTTAAATACAGAATAAAGTCGAGAATCTGTTCATTTTCCTTATCAAATTCATTCTGCACAAGTTTCTTGAATAGTGACCCTCTGCTTGGAGGTTCAAACCGTCTGTATAGAACCGGTTGGTTTTCAGATTTGGGCAATGCCCCGTCATGTGCAAACTTGCACTTCTTCCCCCAACGACACTGCCCCTTGAGAAAATAAGAACATGGTTTGGGACCTGGACGAGAGTGTCTGGAAGCAGTGTGGATCAACTTCTCACTCTCACTAGCAACTTGATCGCTGGTCTTTGAGTCGCCAGCAACTTGTACTTCCGCAACCGCCTTTCTGTTCTTGCCCGGCCAGTTTTTCCGCCTTTCTTCGATCCATTTCTCAATATCTTTCACTGCTTCTATCACCTTGGGTGCGACCATGGACACATCTCCATCTTTGGCATCTTTCTTATACGGGTGAGAGCGTTGGCTCGCGAGTACATTGGGCCGTCTGCTATTCACATTTGACCCATTAGACGCAGCAAAAGGTGCTGCATTGTTCTGAGTTGATGTCGGCGGAGGAGGAGGTGGTGGTGGTGGTGGTTTATAGATATAACGGTCCATCTACCCCGTCAACGAACCTGTGCTTGAAAATGTTTTTTTGCGAATCTCCCACACTGTTTTTGCACCCCACAGAGTTCGACAACTTCATTTTACCACCAAAAGGCCCGAAGTGAAAGTTAAGTTGCCCTACCCACCAACGGTTCCGGTTACTCCCACTTTTCAATACCCGCCAAAAAAGTGACTAAAAACCAATACAACTTCGTAGTAAGAAGAACCAACAAGACTTATTTGCAATAATGAGTTCTCCATCCATATTTCAGAAAGCATCGAATTTCATCTTCAGCAAAGATTCCATAAAGTAAGCAAATGTGGTAGTATTAATTCTTAGCTTGAACTAACCAGATGTAAGTCGGATGAGCCCACCAGTCCATAAAACGAAACCGGAATATAGAATTCCGAATTCACCTTGAGAAATGCTGTCCTTCAGAATCTAACAAGATGTGTGCTCAACGCACTTTTGGGGTACGCGAGTTTGACACTCCTCTGAGCCCAGGAGATGGACGTGGTGACTAACAAGGACCGGTTTCTAACTTTGGTATTCCCTTAGCAGCCATCATGGACCTTAAGAAGGATCCCACACTTATCTCCGGACCTATGACTGGATCTCTGGTAGTGTATTCACTGGTTTTCATGAAATACGCGACGGCCGTGACTCCTTGGAACCCGTTGTTGTTTGGGTGCCATTTTGTGAACGAAGGAGCACAGCTTGGACAGGCGGCTCGATGGGTCAATTATTGGTACCTGGGCGGGAAAGATAAGGCTATTGAGGCCAAGTCTGAGAAGCCCACCAGCAGCGAGTAGATAGATAGATTGAAAGACTCTTGCTGTTGTTTTCTTCTCTTGTAGAGTACCGTCTTGAGGGTGTAATAGAAATCACTGATATTTTCGAAATCTGACCATGTTCAGGTGCCACCGGGGAGCGTAGTCCTGCCTCGCAGGAATCTTTCTTCCTTCTTTCAGATTACTTCTCTCTCTTTCAGATTACTTTTCTGCGAAGCAGAACCAACCCTCCCCGGGAGGGCGCGTCGGAGGCATGTGTACGTTCAATCAAAAAGACCTCTAGCCTGCGATGCGTTCTGCGTTGGTCCTATAGCCCTCTTTTCCAACTCATCTGCAAAGCTGGCCAGCTGCTGATCCAAATCGTCTTCATCCTCTGATTCATTTTCGCCGTTCATTTGCTCATCTACAGGCTCCTCATAAACCGCCGTACCTCCCCGGTAGTTGGCAGCCCGCGACGCCTGAGGTATCTCGTCAACCTGCATGCTGTTATCCCACCGTACAGATTCCTCCTCCTCGAGACGGTTCCGTTCAATGCCTTCCTGTTGTTCTTCTGACCTTAACGGTACTACCGATGCATAGTGATACGCGCTGCTTGCGCCATCACGACCTTCTCCATTCTCTTTCCGGATGGTCAGAAACGGACGTTCAGCGTCGACATCTAAGCCGTCAGTGTAGCTTCCCGTGGTCATAAAAAGGTACACCAGTTCCACGCCCCGCGGGACGGAGGGTCCATGAATTTCCATCATCATAGCATACTCTGGCTTATAGAAAAGGCACGCCAACTTAGTCTGGTTTTGGAAAGAGTCTGCCAACGACACTAGAGTTCTAAATTCTTTAAGCCGAATAGCAATGGCCATCCCAATTTCCAGCTTAGCAGATTCAAACTCATCGATACGAAGTGAGATCCTCGTTCGCAGAGGTTGCTTTAAGATCTCGGTATCGCTGGAGACACCTACAGTGTAGCTCGCCAGTTCCAACCCTTCGCTCGTCACTTGTAGTTCGAACTCCTCAGCCCGCAAGGACATATGTTCCATATACAATTTCAACAGTTTAGCTTCACATTCAAAGAAGTTCCGCGGGTTGCTTTTCTCCATTTTAGCGTCGTACGCCTGAACCAACTCCACACTTGAGATCCGATAAGTCTTGGTGATTCCGCTTTTGAGAAACACATTGATCTCTAGCTTAGCAGATGTTCCACCACCGCTAGAATCGCTATATACTAATAAGCACCTTGCGATGATGCCCTTGTCCCTTTCCATTTTGCGAAATATAGAGGCCAATATCTTATTAGCTTGAATTATAACGTTGCCGGATCAAATGCCTTAAAGACCAACCTTTGCTTGTAGCCCGAACATAGTCAGTGCAGATTCGCTACGCGACGCCAATGGCCCATTGAACCTCCCATGTCTATATTCCTTGAAGAAATCGCGTGGAAACTGCGCCTTGGAATAGACAGACCGTGAAGCGTTGAACGTGTGGAGTAACATCTTGTTAGAGGTAAGTTGTAATAAGTTGTAAAATACCGGCCAGACACAAAGCTCACTCACTCTTTCGCTATTGATATCGAAACTGACATATTCTCCTATTTTACATAAACTATTTATTGCTCTGTTCCAGCATTGCAATTCGTTTTCTCCCTCTATCAGGGCCCTTAGTTGTGCCATGTTCAATGGAGAACGCGGAGAAACGCAGATGCATACACTAATCTGCGGGTACATATTTCACACCTAACGAAGAGAGCTATGATCCAGGAACAGCACAAGAGGTTTCTGTGAAACAGAACAAACCCTTCCCGGGCAGGGGACCCGCTGGAGGTGATATCTACCTTCTCTTTCTCTGCTATACATATGTAAATGATTTTATTATACACACGTCTAGGAAAATATATAACTATCGGACGTTGTTTTGTGAAGTAAAAGATGTCATCAGGGACTAACCGCCTTGAACGACCGAAGGCTCAGTACTTTCAGCTCTCTTTTTCTTTTTTTTCTTGTCCTTCTCTTTCGCAGTACCATCCTCACCATCTGCCTTCTTCTTTTTCTTCTTTTTAACCTTTTTATGTGTAACCACAACTCCGTCGTCTTCAGCGACACCTTCCTTCGCCAGCAACTGCTCCCTCAGTTTATTCACCTGGGACGCAGCGTCGCTACTGTCATCTTTGGAATCCAGATCAAGAGTTGCTAAACGGTTTTCCACTCGAAGTAACGGCTTCTTGCTCTTCACTTCTCGTTTAGTAGGCAAATCCTCGATTAGATCTGGATCATTGCCTTCGACACTTTCATCTTGAATGATCTCTACTTTGACCTTTCTCGGAGGCTTGTACTTTATGGGCTTACTCGTAGCCGAAGAAGAGTCACCAGAAGCCCCTGCAGCCTTGGGGTCCAACGGAGTAGTTGAAGCTGACATGGTCGGAGTATTATTGGCAGACGGAAACGGAATATAAAACGGATCATCCCGCCTTCGATCCAACCTTTCTTGTTTGCGACGCTCTACCTCTTCTTCGTTCATGGGCTCCGAGATTGCGTTGCCTTCATCGTGGGCTGCATCCACCAGAACCTCAAGTCCATTCCTTTCAGCTTCGTCATCGTCATCGGATACTTCTAAGGGGGAATAAATATTTGATTCCAAATCCAGGTCATCAGGCGGCGTGATTCGCCGCTGAGAGTTCGGCGCAACTGGATTCAACTCGTATGCATTGAACAGCGATGGCAGAGCCAATGTGAGCAGTAAGGGAGGCTCTAAAGCATCAGAAGCATGTGCCTCTATACCTTGCTTGACCAGCTTGAACAGTTCGAGAAAGCTCGTAGCTCTTTCCTGAACCTCAAACAGCGTAGCAGTGGAGTGATTTTCAAGATAGGCAATGATGCGGTCTGTGACATCTATTACCTGTGAAGCGCGCGAGGGCGACCATGTGTTTTCAGCAGCCCATCTGCAGTATACTTTTACCACTGCCTGGATGCAAGACGCATATATCTCTTCTTGATGAGCATGCAATCCAATTATGACTTCTATAGCGTGCACCGGATACGGCAGATTATCCGAGTACTCTCCAACAACCCACACGGCACAAGGAATCACAGACGGAATCAAGGTTACCTCATCACTATCCAGGATCCCTATAGAGTCTCCGACTATTTTTTCTCGAACTGCCCGCACTCGCACAGCAACGTTCCGTAGTTGTTCACCAATAAGACCCCCAACCTGGTCTGCGCCACTAGCCAGCGACACCAGCTCAACAAGCACATCTGCAAACCATTCAAAGTCCGGGATAAGGGCATATGTCCGCTTGGAGCATATAGACAGGATTTTCTCAATTACCAATATCCTATAGGATTGAGAAACTGCCCCGTCCTGCCTATAGATCGCGCCGTCGTTGCGGGTTGCGCTGTTACTATTATCGTTATTATCCCCCTGTCCTTCTCTCAATTGACCTAGTAGCTTGTTCACAATGTGGTAGACATTGTCCTCGTTGACAATGCCTGCAATGATGATAAGGACACGCTCACGAATAGTCACATCCGGGTCGTCCATGCAGTCCAGGATAATATCCTGGAGGTCACCCACAAACTGCGGGTGGCCGTCGACAAGCTTGCTGAGGGCCAGTAAGCCAACGTACTTGAGGTTTTGATCCTCCTCTTGGAGAAATATGCGCAGTTTGCTTATACACAACGCAGCCAGCTGATCATCGTCGTCGTCAATCATGCCTCCACTCACAATGCAATTAATACACTCGTATAGCAGAGACATGGCAGTGGTGGTCTCCATTAGCTGAGTGATTTGAGGCAGAAGCTTAGCTTTCAGGCGAGGTTCGGACGGAGCCAACGAAGAAAAGAGTTTAAGAATCTTGATCAGCATCCAGTTGTTTTTTGACGTCGTCATCAGTTCGTAGAGTTGCGGGGCCAGAGCAATGTATGTTTTCTGGGCGGCTTTACTCTGCTTGGCCAGCTCACAGATGACATTAACCGTGGCCGATACTACTGACGGGTCAGGGTCCTGCAGCTTTTCTTTCAGTCGAGTAAACGCCATCTGCAGAGCCTCGGGGTACTGCAAGAATATCTTGTGCAAAGCCAGCACTGCCTTCTTACGGATGTACGGTTTCGAGTGGGTCAGCATTTTAATGATATCATCTGAAACCTCCTGGGCCAGCGACGGCGTGACAACCGATGCAATACCACTCAGTGCAACCGACACTTCTAGGTGTTGCGAGGAGCTAAGATCTTTTTTAAACAGATTGGTAGCAAGCATGAGAACATCGCTGTCTGATCTGAAACTCTGCACAGCCGCCAGATAGCCTACTCGCTTGCGCTGAAATTTGGAATTGGACATTACTTCCAACACGTTAAAACTAGCCCAAGACATGTCGAATCCGTACATTTCCAGGTACGTGAGCTTCAACACTGCCATTGTTTTGGTATCCGTATCAGGCGAGCGGACTTCTGTTCTGCAATCTGCTAGAGCTTCGCGAAGAAATGCTTCTCTGGCATTGGGATCTTTGGCTGTCCGGATCCCTCGTATGAGATCATGTAGGGATTTCTCGAACCTTGTTAGAAGAAGATGGACTGACAATTGAGGAAAAAATAGAAGCATTCAAGGATGAAATAAAGCATACACTAATCCAAACGGTCGCAAGCGAGACCGCGTGTCGTCTCTGCCGTGTGACATTTGCGGGACGGATATATATCACAAGGCGAGGAGGAGAGTTGAAAGAGTGCCGGTGATGTAGTATTAACAGTGTGCGTGTGTCAAAGAGATACAAATATGTGTACGTGTGTTAAAGAGAGTGAAAGTATGTATACGTGTGTTTATAAAAGAGTATACGTATGTGTAAATGTGTCTATGCGTTTATAGATGAGTTGAAGAGGGTAAAACAGTGTCAAAATCAGTTAAAGTGTGTGACAGTGTGTAGAATTGTGTTGTCGTCTGATGCCTGTGGCCGCCTCTACAGGGGAAGAGTTGAATCTGCTTCACAGAAAACACACCAAAAGTTATCACGCAGCTAACAATCTCTCCCGAGTTTTTCATGGCCCATAGCAAAACACCCTCAGTTAGTGCTCGAACGTTTGCGATCCCTGACAATGAAGACGACGATTTAGAATACTCCAGCTCGGTTTCGTCGTATGCAGGCTCCGCCGAAGCTGTGGACCAGACACAATTCGCTCCTGTGGACTTTCTCAGTGAAGAATTCATGTCAGCCTTTGATCCTAGCTGTTTGGACCGCTCAATTGCTGTGCAGGCTCAGACATCGGGGATGCTGCATGCAAAGCAGCAGGAACTACAGTCGGCACACAAATTGGCAGTGTCGAGGCTCGAGGAGCTTCGTGCCGAGTTCTCGGAAGGGCTGAAGCATATACGACAAACAGAACGAGACTTGGAGTACTGCCAACGAAAGGCAAAAGCGTTGACCAAGAGGGCAAAGGAGTTGTATCCGATAGAATACGTTCGAGCGAGAGAAGAAGTGTGTGGAGATGAGGGGTGATTTCCTACAAAAATGCAGCCAAAAGGGCCCGATGAACAAAGCACAGAACATGAATAACGAATAAACAATGATGAAAAAATGAGACAATGAATATAAGACTCAGCTGAATGATCAATGGAGAAAATTGCGCAAACTACTCTCATGTCCAGCATATGATACCTTGCATGTTTTTTCGAACGTCTAACGCGCCCGACCAAATTCATTTCACACATGCAACCAATTGCACTAATAAAATAGCATCGATTCTTTAGAGATGGCAGGCGCGCCTTCTCTACGAGTAACCACTCAACCAACTCTCCAAACCTCTAAGCCGATAATCCTAAACTTGGACCCAACTCCGCTCAACGGCTCATTGCCGAAGGTCAAACTGCGATCTGAAATCCCCACATTCAAATCATCATCTATCCACAACCCATAGTGTCCGTCTCCTCCTCCCATTGACAAGAACTTGGACGTGCAGAAGATCACAAAGTCGTTGACCCCAGTGTATGGAAACGCTTGGAACCGGATGTCGCCACCAGGCAGCGAGGTAGCTTTCCACAGGAAGCACTCACCATTCCCATAGTACCGTCTCAAATCAGTAGGGTGAAAGGGCTCGTTGGAGTAGGCTCCAAATACGGCTCCAGTCTCATCCTTGATGCACAGCACGTAGCCTGACCGTTTCGAAGTACCAGTTGGCCTAATGTTGCTATACAAGGTATGAAGTGAGGCTCCATGTTGTTCTAAACTATATGCCAGGTGCCATGTGTCGTAGAGCTGGAGTCGTGCCGGCAACAGCTCGCGTATCTCTTCACACAGCTCTTCTGCCAGCACTTTGGTCCGCGTTTGCTCTGCATATCCTACTAAAGATACAGGGTCCAGTGGAGGCGGAGTGAAAAGGTCCTCCTCTTCTTGCCGCCTGACATTCTTTCTGTCCAAATACGGTTCACTCATTTTATTATTAACGTATTTTCAATATTCACATTGAACAATGCCAGATTGCAAATACACATAGAAAGTGTAAGAGATGTCTAAAGCTTAGGTTTTGAAACCTTTAAGAGTGATAGTTTGATGCGACTTGACATGCGGCTTGTGAGCCTGGCCTCCGGCCGGGCCACTCCGTGGAGGGCTCTCCCGCTTCGCGGGATGTCGTCTATGAGAGGCCAAGTCAGTGCTAATGAGTTTTGTATTTTAGTTAAATAATTCACGGGCTCCTCAAATTATTATAAAAGAGTACAAAACACAGAATTATCTCCAGTAGGGTCCTAACTGGTCTCGTCTCGCTTCGGTCTTATCCCTTCAGCTCTATTACTCTATTACTTCAATTCATCGCTTGTGAGATAGACAAGTATATCTCTCTCAATTATCCCTCTTGTGCGAAGCACAACCAAGCCTCCCCGAAAGACTCTCAGCTGGAGGCGTGCCTACGCCTCCTTTTTATCTGCCAGAGACATCTCGCCCAGGATTTCAGACTTGCAGAACTCGTTACACTCTGCCAGTATCTTGGCCTGCTTGGCTATTTCACCAAGTTTCCCAATAACCTCCATGTTACCCTTGGTGAAACCATATATTGTGTAATGCAAACCGAGCCTCTCTGCGAACTCAATGACAATAGGCTGCACAGCTCGTAGATTGTGCCGGGGCATTCGGGGGAACAGATGATGAATAGCCTGAAACTGCAAGCCTCCATGCACGTAGTCAATCCACCAGGGACAGTCCACATCCATGGTGGTACGCAGCTGTCGCTGGGGGAACGACTCATCTGGTCCTAAGTCCGACGTGGACATTGCGAAATGCGAAAGAGTGATCTGAACGTGCAGGGGCATGGTGACAACGTGCGACACCATGACATACAGCCATCTCTCACCGGCCGTCTTGAGCGAACAGGTGACAACCAGATAAAAGAACCAGTAGAAGAAAAATGCCATGCCTATGATCTCAAGATACCTGAGCCATGCCGATTTCCCTTTACGCGGTCCGAGCCCTAGAATTAAGTACTCCCACGACAGACGATACAGATTGAATCGACCAAAGCACAGTAGTAGATAATAGGTATAATTCTGCACTCTGATCATGTTGCGAGCAACGACGTCAAACTCCAGCACTTTGTCGTAGAAACTAGACGTGATACTGTTGAAAAACTTTGTCGACACTGCAAAGAACGGCATATGCTGAATATCCGGATCGTGCACCGGATCATTGGTCACAAAGTGGTGAACATTGTGATTTCGCTTCCACCAGCCAACTGAGAGTCCGCCGCAAAAGTCGGCTATCAGCACCCCGATCACACTGTCTATCTGGTAGTCATGCGTAATCCCCAGATGACCGGCGTCGTGGGCGATAAACGTCATCTGGTGCCATGCAAGCCCCAAGAAAACTGCTGAGCCTGTCAGCCACAGTTTCGATTCATCCCTCCAGGCAAACAAAGTGTACGACAGAAAGAGGAGTGAGCATATTCGGGCCACCTCAGAGCCATACGCCCAGTAATTGCAGCGAAACCACCCTTCGCTCTTCATTCTCGCGTGTAGTTTTCTGAATTCATTGATGAGAGTCTGCTGCGTCGCCACATCCAACGACGGGTACTTTTGCAAGTCCTTCTTCACCTGGGCACTGTCGTAGTCCTCCACCACCTGCTCAGTCCTATCTCGGTACTTCGGGGACCCGTGTGGGGTGATTTCCGTATCCGAGACCGCGACTCCCTCGTCCAAGTCCTGTTCTTCGCTCGTGCGGAACTTCCCTCCCTGTATGGGAGGCACGAAGTTCTTCCACGGCAGCTCAACCACGCCCACCTGGAACACTTTGAGCATTTTCAGCGTCTGGTCGCTGTGGTAAACGTCCATCTCCTGCGAGGCATCTCGGCCTACCATGTGCAGGACAGACTTATCGCCCCCTGGATGTCGGTCTATCCAGTTATTTAAACGGAGAGCTTTATCATGATATATGACTATCAGGTTGCCGGCGGCAATTGAAGCCTCTACGTCTTGCCGGCTCAGAGTCTTCATGCGGAAGTGAGTGTGTGTTGCGTTTAAAGTCAACTTATTTTTTTGAGTTGAAAGCCACGCATAAAAATGCCCCACTGCGAGCTAACAGTCCCACCATATTTCCGGCTTCTACGTGGATCTGCTTCGCAGAAACGATGATGGTGAAGATTGTAATTTTGATAAAGATAGATCTCATCAACTCTGTGAAAATAGTTGATACTCCATCTATTAAGTCCCATCTATTAGATCTCATATTACTTGCAGCATCTTAATCTCTGCGAAGCAGAGCTACGGGGTCTGGGGCTGGCCCCAGCAGCTTGAGCTTGAGTCCCATCTATCAGATCTGGTCCATTCAACTCAAATCTATTTGATCTCGCTTATTATGTTCCATCTATAAGATCCCATCTATTCTATCTTGCACTCAAATCAATCGTCAAACTTCACCTTAGTAGCCTTCTTGGTGGTGTCTACATTTTTAAAGAATGCCCCATATACTGAATGCTCTTTTTTCTTAGTATGGCTGCCAAACTTCAGTAGTTCTTCTGGAACTGGCTGGTTGGCACCCTTTAAAACATTAATCAATGCACCCGACAAATGCTTCTCATGATCTGTGAACAAGGTGATGGCAAGCCCAGACTGCCCGGCACGTCCGGTTCGTCCGATCCGGTGAACGTAGTCCTCTACCGTCAACGGGAAAGTGAGATTGATGACAACCTTCACTGCAGGAATGTCCAACCCTCTGGCAGCCACATCAGTAGCCAAAAGAATCTTGGTCTTCCCGGTCTTGAACGCCTCCAGTGCACTGGTTCGCTGAACTTGGTTCAAGTCTCCGTGAATGGCAGACAAATTATACCCCCGGCTCTGCAGAAGCCTCTCAACTCGGCTAGCCTCCTTTTTGTACAATGCAAATATTAAAATCTTGTCATTTTTCTTGGCCCCAGACTGGTTCTCTTTGAGAAGCTGAATAAGTCGCTGCTCTTTCTTCATGGGATCCATGACCTCTACCACCTGTGTGATTCTCTTGTTGGCCGAAAGCTCATCTCGGTCACCTATTGAGATTTTGACCGCGCTTTCCATGAAATTAGCAGCCAGATCTCGGACCTGAGGGGGCCACGTGGCAGTGAACATCAAAGTCTGTCGATTTTTCTGGCTCGTTTTACCTATAATGGTCTTGATATCCTCTTCAAATCCTTTATCAAGCATTCGGTCGGCTTCGTCTAGTACCAGGTAGTCTACTTTTGACAAATCAGCAGAGCCCTCGTCAAGAAGGTCCTTGAGACGGCCTGGCGTAGCAATGACTATGCTTGCCTTCTTCAGCTGTTTTCGTTGCTCATCTTTAGGCACTCCACCGTACACGCAAACAGCATTGATGCTTACTTTCGAGGTGAGAGTCACCAAGTTATCGTAGATTTGCATGGCTAGTTCCCTAGTCGGAGAAATAACCAGTACTTTAGCACCTTTGGGGATTTGTGGCAGGGAAAGAAGATATTCGATAGCGGGGACAGAGAATGCAAAAGTCTTTCCAGAACCGGTTTCTGCGACTCCAACGACGTCTCTTTTAGCCAGTAGGAAGGGCCAAGCTGCTGCTTGAATCGGGGTTGGCTTGGGGAACTGCTTCAGTACATTTCGGATCACACTGTTGACGCTTAGCTGATCAAATGTAAGAAGGGGTGCAATATTTGAGTTGAAGCTGTCTTCCATGGTGATATTGTTTTCTTTAAGAAAAGACCGAACTTCTGGAGAGTTGATATCGGAACTACTCTGACTCTGGTCGACTGGTGAGTTGTCAAGTCTTTCTTTCTTCTCGTCTTCTAAAATTTCTTCACCCTCGGTTGACTGCTTTTCCTTTCCTTCCTTTTTGTCTTTCTTTTCCTTTTTGTCCTTCTTTTCCTTCTTTTCCTTTTTGTCCTTCTTTTCCTTTTTGTCCTTCTTCTCCTTCTTCTCCTTCTTCTCCTTCTTTTCTTTCTTTTCTTTCTTTTCCTTGCTTACACCGTTGATGTCCTCTGCTTTAGCCTTCTTCACCGCAGCATCGTTGTGCTCATCATCATGCTTTCTCTTCGACTCGCTACTTCCCATTCTGTTTGTGGTAATGGCAGGTAGAAGAACTTAGCTTGATCTGTGAAGTTTCAAAAAAAAAAAAATTTGAGCCTCACTCTAATGTATTACGCAGGGGACGTGGACCTGTGAAAGTGAGAAAGACCCTAAAGAATGGAAAGAAAAATAAAGCATTTCCAATATCACGAGAGAGGAAACTACGAAAGAAACCTAACATAGTATTGAATTCTATAATGTGTGGGTTTAAACATGCAGGAGCTCTAGGGGTCATGGCTATAATATGTTTGGTATAAAGACCTAATCTTCAAAGTCTTTGCATGCAGATGTAAAATATTCCTCACCCATATTAAGAGCGACCGCCATCGCAAGTAAATATCTCTTTTGGAATATTTTCTTTCATTATCTCAAAATCATCAGCCTGTGAATTCTGAGTAGCACGCCATCCGCTACCCAGAATGCTGCAGCGTTGATATACCTGCTTCAACTTGACTCTTTCGGTAACTGGTGTCACTACAACATGAATCAGGTCATTCGAAGTCAGTCCAAGTCATTTTTCAGCATATATATAACTGTCGCGTACCCGGGGTTCTGTTTCATAGCCAAGCGCCATTCCAGCTTACAAAAATCATAGTTTCTGAACAATGCAGGACCTACATAATTCTATTCTCTATTCTAACGGCGTCTGTCTCACAATCAGCTGAGAGCCACGCTTTTTGTGGGTGCAAAATACATAAAATGTGTTGAGTGACCGAGGGATGCACAGCACTGACAACTACACACTCTCTGATAGGCCTGATAGGACACATCGACTGTGAACATGTAAGAAACATGATTTATTTGTAGAATGGGGATCTCTCCTGTTCCTTCGTAACAAACGGAGTCCTTCGCAGATCACTCGATTGCCGCATCGCTTACATATAACTTAAAGCTCTGACGTGGACTTGCAAATCTTAAATTTCCGTGTAATTTCAAAGAAGAGAAAGCACCATTATTTTGCATGGACGCAAGCTGTTTTTCACATCGAACTGTTTGTAAATAGTTCTTCGATGGAGAAGAACTGAAATCCTTGATAGAAAGAAAGAAGGAACGTGCAAGGTTTCGAAGTAAAATAAAAAGAGATAGAAAAGGGTCTCTTCTAGATCGGATAAATACCGTGAGAAATCAGGACTATCATATTTGATTTCAAGACAACTTTTGTATAATACAAAGGATTGTTGCTGGGTTTTTACCTTTTTGCTATATTTCTAGCAACCTGGATATTATCCTCTGCATCGCATAAAGTAGATATGAAGTATAAGCCATCGTGTGCTACTCTGTTACTGTTTGTGGCAACAGTAGCGAGTCTTTTGTCTCCTACGCAGGCTGAACACGCCACCACAGTGGTGGGTTTCAATGATCCAGGATACTGTCTGTCGGGTGAACTGATTCGTGATGGATGTGGGGCCACTTTCAAAGCCGTGGAAGACATGAACAGAAAGGTCAGGCCTATAATACAGAATCTTGTCGCAGAAGACTACTTCAGATACTACAAAGTCGACCTTTCAGAGGATAAATGTCCTTTTCAAGATTTCAACCTGGGCATGTGCGGAAATAGAGCATGCGTGGTTGACCCCGTGGAGGACGAGTCTGAAATACCAGAGTTTTGGAGAACAAAGTATTTGGGGAAACTGGCCAATAACTCTGTTTCCAGAGACCCAATCTGGAAAGACGGTCGTCATGAGATATCATGCTCGTGTCTCAGTAACGACGATGCCTCAGTCAACAGTCCGCACGGAGCATTGGTGGACGACGATGAGGCCAACTACTGCTACCCAGAAGACGAGTCACAGGAAGCTCCGGGAGTTTGGGTGTCTCTGATAGATAATCCGGAGAGATTTACTGGTTATTCGGGAGCACACGCCCACAAAGTATGGCGGGCAGTTTACCAGGAAAATTGTTTTGACTATCACGGGGATGGCGATAAAGAAGAGTACAACGAGGACACAGCACCAGTAGATTCGCCTATCTCACCTTCTCGGCAACTGCTAGCTGGTCATCAGCTTAGCGAAGCCATAATGGGTGCCAATAGGCACGACATTGTAGAGGTAGGGGGCGAGGCGGGGCGACAGGCATTAAACGCAGAAAGTGAGTGTGTGGAGCAGAGGCTATTTTACCGCCTGCTTAGTGGCATGCATGCCAGCGTTTCTACTCATCTATGCTTTGACTACTTGGATAAATCTAGTGGGAAATGGGGTCCCAATGCAGAGTGTTTTGATGAGCGAGTGGGCCAACATCCTGAACGGGTGTCCAATCTCTACTTCAACTATGCACTGGTGTCACGAGCAGTAGCTAAGTTACGGCATTACATTGATGACTTATATTTTTGCATTGACGACCCGGCTTCAGATCAGAGTACCCGAAAGAACCTCCTACAATTGACTAAGACAGCTGTTTCCCATGGTATGAATACATTTAACGAGACCAACGTTTTTTCATCGCCCGAGGGGAGAAGTCTGAAAGATGAGTTCAGAAAGAGGGTGAGAAACGTTAGTGGTCTCATGAGCTGCGTTGGTTGTGAGCGATGTAAGCTGTGGGGCAAACTGCAAGTAGCTGGCTACGGTACTGCACTCAAAATTCTGTTTGAATTGCCTGAACGGCCCAGTGACGATGTCGAAGTGAGCAATGAGGTCATGTCACACTTTCGACGAACTGAGCTAGTGGCCCTCATAAACACTTTTGACCGGCTATCAAAGTCTGTGTACGCTGTGCAGCAATTTCGTCGGTTGAGTGGCTCTGCTACGCCAACGCCACCTCCGTCCTTGAGAGACGGCAAGGAAGATGATGGTTTACCACAAGTGCCTGGGTGGGATCCTGAGCTGCTTCTTGCGTGGCAGGGGCTCAAGTTCATTCTGCGGTCGTATGTCGAATTTCCCAAGAACATTTGGAATCTATTTATTCACTACTCGGCGCTTTACTGGAACAAATTTATCGGCAGGCAAGTGGCAACGTCAAGCCGAGTGCGAGTAGATTTGTAGCTTTTAAAAACAAAATACACTTCAGGATTTGTTAGAATAAATAAAAGGGTGTGTAGCTGCCGCCGGGTGCCCTGGCCCCTGAAAGGCGAAGGTTGGTTCTATCTCCTATGTGAGCTACCCTCGAATTCTCTGCGAAGCAGAGCAACGGGGTCTGGGGCTGGCCCCAGCAACGTCAAGCTGCCTCCGGTGGCCCCTCCCGGGGTAAGCTGGTTCCGCTTCACGGAAATTTCCTCAATTGAACATGCAGCAAGTGCACAGTGTTCAGATGTTGGCTTCTTCCGGCTCGTCTGTATTCGCCTTCTTTCTCTTCTTGCGCTCTTTCTTCACTTTTTCTTTCTTCTTTCCCTTGGTCCCCTTGGCAGCAGTCTCTTCTTTCTCCTTGGACTTTTCATTGTACGATTTGGACAAGGATTTGCCTTCAGAGTTGTCAAAAGTCTTACGCGCATCAGCAATCTCTCGCTGCATCAGAAGGAGCTCGTCGACCCGACCGAGCTTTTTGTGATCCTTGCGAATAGCAAACTTGAAGTCGTCCACCTTGATCTTTTGCCGGTTAGCAGTTTTGGCCATTCGATACGCCTCGTGGCAGATGCTGACGACGTAGTCCTGTAGAATGTCTTCTAGTACTGCAACCGACTCTGGGTGTGGATTAGGGACGTCTCCGAACGCGTACATGAGTGATTTCACTAGTTAGATCTGATTCAAAAGAACGATTATAGTCGCTTTTAAATTGGTGCTTACAGTCATTGCTGAAAAGATTAGCTCTTCTTCGTTTCCTGGAATATTCCATCGTGCGGTTTCCCTGGAGAAGAAGATGTTCTTAACATTGTTTTAAAGTTACGAAATAAATAGTGTGGCGGTGGAATGGTTTCTAGTGTGGCTAATAGTGGATGTTTTGGGCTCGAGAATGGAGAGGAGAACCTATCAAATATGTATTTAGGCTGTATCTGATGCAAAAGATCGATTTATCATTATTTATAAATTCAACCTATACCTAACGGTTATTTAGTAGAGCTAATCCCCATTCCTCTAATTCCCCGCAAGTCATTGTTCAAGGTCCGATATCCCCATTAGCTCAACCACGGTACAGAACAGTGCCATTCCCCCTATCAGTCCTAGTCATATATAAATCTGGCTGATGGCATGTTGAAAAGCCGAGAGTGCATGCTTGGACCGCCAACTTAGATTTCTATTACCGGTGTAACCTCGCATCCATGGTACACTGCCGTGTTACTAGGCATGTTACTGGCACATCCTTGAGCCGTGAGTTACGGGTGTGCCCTAATACAATCTTCGTCTACTCGATCTCGCCCTACTATTCTGCGAAGCAGAACCAACCTCCGCGGATTGATCCCCACTAAGGTGCGCTGGAAGTCCTCGCTCATTTCTGGTCATTTCAGTGTTCTGCGACACCCCTTGGTACAACCTGTTTCAGTCGGGGCCTTCCAGACGGCTATCGACGGTGAGCCTGCGGCCCACCAGTCCCGTGTAGCGCACATCAAAATAGTTTTCTTTCGGAACTCTGCCCCGCAAAATCACAAAATTAGTCTCCGATTAGTGTCGAAGGAGCTGACAATATTTCTTTTTGAATTATCGATTATTTAGACAGATAGTTGTATTATCGTGAAAAGCGGGGTCCCTTTTACCTCATCCATAAAAAGCTTTTGACTTTTTTCTCCTCCGCCTTTTTTCGTTGCCAATTCACAGCGGAAAAAAAAGATTAACACATATGTACAGAAGCCGTGGCCCGTTATCAAATGGGAAGAGCGAGAACTAAAACATTTACAGGATGTTGGACATGTCGGGCTCGAAAATTAAAATGTGACCTTACGAAACCGAAATGCATTCGCTGCCAGAAGGCAAACGTCGAGTGCGAAGGATACAGCATCAAGCTGCGTTGGTCGGGCGGCGGGGACAAGCAAGATAAGATCCTGTTTCGACGACGAAATGTGGATTTTGTTGAGTACCCGCCAGATATGATTTACGAAACATACAAGGAAGTGGACGACATGCTAGCGAAGCTGCATACACCCTCCTTTAAGAGCAACGAGACGATTGCATTAGGCCCCTTTGCTGTGTTTGAAGGTTACCGAAGAAGTCCTACTTCTAGTACTAGCGATAATTTATCAGCTTCTCCATCGTTGGGTATGCTGAAGAAGCAGTCAGACGGCAATAGTAGGTCTCTCTCTGATACAAGTCCACAGACCGAAGATACAGCAGATGACCAAACGAGCCCAGGAGGTGACCTAGGGGGAGGAGAGATACCGCGTATTGACGAAATTATATCGAACTTTGTGTCGCAGGACGACAAAATGGAGTACGAGTTGCTCCACGACGAACTGAGTGCGCTTCTTGCCGCCGACAGCTCCTCATTTATGGGGATGCTTAACCCCCAACAACAACAGTCCATGGAACAGTCTACATCTCCTCTTTTTACTGTAGTGCCGCTACCAGCATTGGCGTACTTCTTACCTTCCGACGCCCAGTACGGCCTACCGACTAATTCTTTGCATTTCAGCCACGAGTCTCGTTACTTGCTGGACCACTACATCAAGAAGGTAGCCCCGATCATGACTGTCATTGCCCATCCACACAGCCCTTGGAAGTCAATCCACATTCCGAGAGTAATCGTGGCCGTGGGTGATTTGGTGGCCACAGGGAAAACTACCAGTGCGCGCAATGCTCTTCTCAATGCTATTTTGGCTGTGTCTGCATTCCACCTCCAGCGTGAATTTCCCACCGACTCGGACGCGCAAAAATACTATCTGAACTTTGGCCTGAAGTTGAAATCAGAGGCCTACAAGTGGCTCACCGAGTCGCTCATGACCGACCTGGGCAGCCAGAAATACAAAGACGTGGTTGCGGCAGTATTGTCGATGGTCAGCATTGATCTCATTCGGGGCTCGATGGAAGACTGCCCCATTCATCTGGCAGCCTGCCAAAGCATCGTCAAAATGAGATATCGAACTAGGGCTAAAATGTCCCAGAGGGCTGTAGTTTTACACCGAATATCCGGGTTCATGACTCTGATGCAAGGAGCTACGGCCCTAGACCCGTCTTCGACACAGGCACTCGGTCACACCGATCTTGCCAAAGATGACTACGACACTGCTGAGCAGTGGATGGATCTCAGATTTGAAGATCTAGACTTGGGCATGGGAAGCGCTGCTGACCTTGTCTCTCAAGTGCCCGTTGGCTCGTCGACATCGCTCCTCGGGGGCGATGGCTTTTCACTCTCATACATGATTGAACCTCAGCAGTTTTCTGAATACTGGGGTCAGTATAACACCGACAGTGCAGTTCAGTGGTCAGATGACTTTTACTCCAAAGAACTCACCTCTGCTCAGGCTCTGCACGGCATTCCTGATTCCCTCACAGTCCTGTTTCGGCGCACCTGTAAGCTTGCCCGGCGGGCTGTCAGCTACAGAAGTAGAGGAGAGTCTCTGCCCAAGTCGTTTTCAACCGAGTGCTCTGACTTGGAATCTGCTCTTGTCTCGTGGGAAGCCAAGTACGATATGAATAGAAACACGGCTGACTTACGGGGCAGAATGAAGCAAGCTTTCAACCATCACACCCGGTCATTTCATCAAACCCTGATCATCTACCACTATCGGATAACGCGAGACATCAATTCTTCTTCTATCCAAGAAAACGTTGTGAACGTCTTGGACCGGTTGGAGCAGATTCAGCGTCTCAATAGCGAGGAGCCAGATGATCCTATAATCACACCCTTGCTTTTCCAAGGATTCGTTGCGGCATGTGAACTTGATATTACAAGACTGGACATGAAAAGTCGATTTGACAAGTGGCTCGGCGAAATGTCCAGGAGTGGTCTTGGGAGCTTTCTCTCAGCACAACGAGTAGTAGAAGAAGTGTGGCGGAGGAAGACAGTAGACGCGCCAAACCAAGAATGGTGGAAAATTGTGGCAGAGTGGAAGCTCAATTTAATGTTAATGTAGTACTAGAGAGATTATGAAATATTTATTTATTTTTCAGCATGTTATACGCTTTATCCACCAACGTCTAATGAATCAACCTTTGCAAACCACCGTCCAACTGCCTCCGGCGGCCCTGCCAGGAAGGTTCTGCTTCGCAGAAAACTGGACGTTAAATGATGCATCATTTTGCAGAATCTGGCCTTGAATCAGATTTATCCTCATGATCAGTATCTGAGAAAGCAGACCCAATCCTGCCACAGGCGATGTGGGGTCTTCCCCAACCCTAGTCATTTTCCGGGTGACTCTGAGTCATCCGACTCTCTTCCGGTAATGGAAATTATTTTTTTCATATCTGCTCAACGTCTTTTGATACGCCGATACGCACGGTCCCCCAACACAGGCTCGCATATATATAAATAGGGAGAGAAAGATCCTCTATGACTTTTGCAATGGAAAATACTGTTGCAATCCACAAATCAGTCATGGGGGAAATAGATTCAAAAAGTACCAATGGCTCCTCGGTGCTATCATCAGAAGAACAACAAGATGGGTCTAGTCAGACATCGCCCAAAGCTCTTCTCGGTCAGCAGGAACGACTGGATCAGATTTATAGAAAGCTGGATCGGAGAATAATCCCTGCGTTATGGGTTCTATACTTTCTCACTTCCTTTGGAAGTAACGCTTTTGGAGTGACATTGACGATGAACATGAGTCAGGGCCATTCGCTGATCCAAAAGTTAAATTTGACTGCACACGACACATCCACTGCCAGCGCCCTGGACTATGTGGGATACATTGTGTTTGACGTTCCTGCAAATCTTATTATGACTCGGATGGCTCCACACACTTGGCTCTCTCGAATTGTTATTTCAGTAGGGCTGGTTTACGCATGTTTCGCTGCTATCACATCGGCGCCGGGACTAATTGTTGCGAGACTTATGTCGGGCATCTGCACTGCTGGAGTATGGCCCGGAATGGCCTACTACATTTCTCTGTGGTATCCATCACACAGAACTGCTCGGAGGATCGGATACTATTTCACCGCCGCTCAGATCTCTGCTGCAGTAGCAGGTCTTGTGTCAGCTGGGTTTCAAGAGATGGACGGTACCAGAGGTCTGACGGGCTACCAGTGGATGTTTCTTATATACGGTGTCATTACAGTGACAGTCGGAATAACGCTCAACTGGTGGCTCCCCGATAGACCATTCAAAAGTGCATCAGGTACTACTTCAGGTATTAGCAAATATTTGGAGAAGTTGGTGGTCAGCATGCCTCATCCTCTGACTGACGAAGAGAGAACTCTTCATGCTCAGGATATGGCTGAGAGATACTCAAAGTCACAGAAATGGGGTCTGCGCGAACTTTGGGTAGTCTTTACGGATATTAGAATTTGGCCCTTGATTATGATGTATTTTGGAGTGGTTGGTGCCGGCTATGGGTTAGCTGTAGCAGCCTCTACTATAATACACAATATCAACCCTGGATGGTCTTCAATCGACTTGTCTCTTTTGGTCGCTCCTATCTGGCTGTTCGATTTGGCAGCCATCTTGATTGTTACTCCATTGTCTGACAAGTTCAAGCGGCACCGAGGTATGGTTTTTTCGCTAGCTACGGTTATAATCATGGTTGGCCTATTTGTGACTACGTTTGCAAAGCCAAAATGGACCAGATATGGTGGGCTTCTGATATGCGGGTTTGGCTTAGGCCCAACTGTTCCCATCTGCATGACCTGGGCAGCAGAAATCTTTGGACCCCGGCATGGGGACCTGGGGACGGCAGCATCGGCGGCACTAGTGAGCGGTCTCGGGAATCTAGGATCAGTTGTCACTACATACGCACTATATAATGGCTGGCCGAGTGACGCTACTCGAGGTTATCGAGATAGCAACATGGTGATGGTTGGAATTCTGGGATTCAGTATTTTGTCGGCAGGAGCTTGTACTCTCATACGACGTGCTCTGGGTGATTTTAAGAAAACGGAAATCTCGCTTATATAGTTTTTGTATCCAGGTGTCTCCGCTGGCCCCTCCCATGAAAGGTTGGGTCTACTTCGCAGAGTCTGTTATAACATATATGTATATTATTGTTTAAGCTGTTTCCAGAAAATAATTATCTCTTCACCTTTGGGCAGTCAGTCCAGCGAAGCGGAAATATTTTCTAATGCAGAGAATTTGAGTCGCGCACACAGCAGCCTGCAATAAAATTAAATATATGAGAGAAGTTTCTTATATAAAGAGGCTGTGGGGTGTGATATCTGCTCAGAAGAACCAACCCTTCCCGGGAGGGACCGCCAGAATTATCATACTAAGGCTGCGCAACTTTAGTTAGTGCAGACCCGTTCTGTGCCGATTCAACTGCCGCAACAATCACTGCGAAGTGATGGAATGCCTTCTCAGGAGTCGCTTTGAGGAGCGACTTGTCCTTCTTGGACACAGCTTCGGCAAAATTCTCAAACTCAGCAGCAACTCCATCCACAACGTCCTCCGCAACTTCAAAGACCTGAGGCGCAGAGCCAGATTTAGCATCCTCCCCCTCAGACACAGTCACAGTTTTAGGAGCACCTGGCGAGCCGTCAAACACAATGGTTCCTTTTGTTCCAAAAATAGTCAGAGTGTGGGTCTTCTTGGTGGCTCCAAAGTATGATCCATAAATAAATGTGCCAAACACACCAGATTTGAGATTGAACAGCGCGTTGAGAGTATCAACGTCCCCACTGACCTCTGGGCGCAGAGAATCAGTTCTTCCACTAACCGACTCTACCTCTCCGAGAATTTCAGTCAGCAGGGCAATCTGGTGCACACCTCCATCACTCAGGTAACCGCCAATGTGCTCGGGCTTTTGCCTCCAGCCAGTGGCATGGTACTTATTTGGAGAATAAGGCCCGCTGGATCGGAAAAGGAAAGTAACAGGACGGCCAATTTTGGGCAACTGTTTCTTTAGCTCTGCAACAGCGTTGATATAAACCCAGTTTTCTAAAACTAAAACAGGCAGGTCTGTCTTCTTGGTCAACTGCACAATCTCCCGGGCGTCTTTGATATTCGAGGAAATGGGTTTCTCAATTGCTACGGGTTTTCCAGCTGCAAGTGCCTTTTCAATCGTCTGCAAATTGAACTGCACGGGGATCAAAACGTCCACAGCATCGACCTTGGGGTCTTTCAGGAGTTCGTCAATCGAGTCATATACCTGATCTTTAGAAACATTTGCTTTGGTAGCAAAAGTCTCGGCCTTGGCCTTGGTTCGGTTGTACGCAGCAGTGACATTGAACTTGCCGGTGGACTCCAATGCGGGCAGGTGAGAATCGGTAGCAAAGATCTTGTTAGAGGGAGAATTGTGGTTGGCAGTAACACCTAAAGAAACTCACACCAGTTCCAACTACTCCTAGGTTAATCTGAGACATTTTATAAACAATTGATTGCAACGGTCTTTTGGAATATATTCTGTTTGAATAGAAAGTACGACAAAAGTGGGGAGCAACTCGGTTTTTAAATAACGTCATGGGGAAAGGGCTCGGACAAATAATAGACATTTAAACGGTCCTGCAACCCGGATTAACTATCCTATTTGACACATCCATTTAGAAGTTAGGCGCGCATATTTTTAAGAGTAAATAAATTGGAGTACTCATCTTTGAATAAGAGTATAGAGCTTGTATTCTCTTCCGTTTATAAACTTTATATCCCTTGAAGAACTATATATATCTTTCCATCTCTATAGATGAAAAACATCTCCTTTGAATATTCCGATATCTAGTCCCACTCCACCAAATTAAACAACTATTAACAGCACAGGCACAGGACCTCTTGGCACAAAGAGAATGTTTCAAGAAATGACACTAGTCACGGTTCATGTATTTGTCAGAAATGAATGCCGTGCCAAAAGTGCTCGGATGACTGTAGCCCATCCAGAAGGAACGTAGTTGATCAGGCGATTATGTGATGATATTCTTGGCAGACGTCAACGGATCGAGGAGGCAGAATATCAACAGCAGAAGTGAAATAAGTTGTAGCCAGATATTGAATAACTAATGCTCGCCTCCAGTGGGGCCCGTCCCAGAAAGGGCTCGTTCTGCTTCGCAGAAATTCAGGGCAAATACCTCTCTACATCCTATCAAGTTTCTGCGAAGCAGAACCAACCCTCTCTGCCTCGCCGGAAGCAAGCTGGACTTCTTGTTTAACTTAACTAAACGCATGAAATATTGTGTATATACTTATATCACTTCGCAATACTCTACCTTTTGTGCCAGATATTTTTTTTCAGATTCTCAAGTTAGAGCGATGCAACGCATGCGCTCCCCTGAGTTTCCCCTTTACAGTCTGAATGACCGAGGCTTGACTATTCCTACATATAAAAGCCTATTTTAGCCCAGTGAGAAATAATACCTTATTCACTGTGACTCCAAAAAAGTAGACATTCACTCACTATCTTCTCCTCAAACCCTTCAAAAGACTTAAATATTCATCCTCCAGATCTCTTCTGTGCACTTCTTTTCACACATTCCTACCATCTTATCCCTTCCAATACCAGACCCACCCCCATCCCGCCTTGAACTTAGGCAGAACAGCAACTCTGAACTGATCCCGAGAATATAAAAGGTCTAGGGGAGGATAAAATAGAACCTCCTATATAAATCCTTAATCAGTAAGTAAAGAAAATGCCACCAATCCCAAAAGCCGATATCCAAGACCTGATAAACTGGCAATCCAGGCTCCCGGATAGCACCAAGCTGTCCAAGCTGGCTCTGCCAGGTACCCACAATAGTGCAGCGTGTCATCTTTCACTTCCTTCAGTGCAGTGCCAGGGGGCATCTGTTACTGATCAACTTGAACACGGCGTGAGATTTCTGGACATCCGCGTGGCCAAGCCTTATACCACAAAATTAGGAAGTCTTTATGGAGCTACACCTCAAGATTTTCAGGTCATACACGGTAACTTTCCTGTGAGAATTCCATTTCCCGTGAAATTAGCCAGTGTTCTCAACGAAGTGTATAGATTTCTAGAAGCCAACGGCTCTGAGACTGTCATTGTGTCGCTCAAACCCGAAGGTCCCAGCCAGTTTCCAGGCCAGCAGTTTTCTGAAGTTTTGTGGAACAACTATATACAACCTCGAGCAGACAAATGGCATTTGAAAAATGAGATTCCCACCATTGGAGACGTAAGGGGAAAGGTGATTCTGTTCCGTCGATTTGGAGTCACTGATAATAGACGGGCAGACTACGGCATTGATGCTGCTTCGTGGAAATACAACACTCCGGAGGACGAGCGTGGATCTATAGTGGTTCAGGATTGGTGCGAGGTCATGGCCCCAGAAGATATTAGCAAAAAGGCAGGATACATTTCAGAACACCTAAAACGTGCAATTGAGTATAATTCTACAGCAGTGGCAGACAACAATGCAAAGCTCTACGTCAACTTCTGCTCGGGTTCCAATTTCTGGAATCCTCAATGCTGGCCCAAAAAGGTCGCAATTGGAGTCCAGGGTATCAATCAAAGCCTAGGCAAGTCATGTGGGATCTTGATCATTGATTATGCAAATGACAACCAATGGGACACTGTTCGAAACTTAGTTGCATTGAACTTGTAGCACAAAGCACACAAAAGATTATTTCAAGTGGAGGATGATAGTAAACTACTTCTAGAACATTTTTTCTCGGAGAGACCCTGTTAGAGGGAAGCAAACAACCAACATTCCGCCGTCTTAATTGGTTCTGCTTAACAGAAATGGTAGTTAACATGATTAATTAATTCCTTCAAGACACTGGCAAACTAAACTACCTTGTACATATAGTTTCAGGGCATCTTAAATCGCTCAACTACTACTGTAGGTAACTGTTAACTAACGTTAATCAACTCTTAACATACTTCACCCCACTCAAAAACCCCACATAATATGTCATCCTTCTAACATAGTAAGTGCTTAACATCGTCTCCTCCACATTACGAGACCTACCAACCACTATTTTGTTCGATTTTAATAGGAGCAAGAGTTTCATCAAGAATAACATCCCAGCTTCCAACAGCCAACAAATCTTCAATCTACAACGAAAGCTTATTTTATACTGGTGCTGGTGATAACTGACTGAGATTGAAAATAAAAAAGATATTCTTTTTTTTGACAGTCTTTTATTCCGCCTCCGCCCAACGTGGATTTCGTCACTAAAGAGACCGCCTTGTGGGGATTGGTGCTGTTGCTTGGTTCGGTAATAACCTATTCTATCCTTTGCTTGCTCGTTCCGTTGAACGCTCTTCCCATACGGATCCGGGCTCTGCCGCCATACAGCCCAATAGAAGTCGAAGGCGAATCGGACAACGACTTTATCGAAAACCCATCGCCCGAGCAAGGACAAAGTACGGCCACCATACCGCGAAGACTCATTCCTCGCACGACCCAAGGAAGTCGTAGAGCCGGCGAAACTTCAGAGAGAACGACAAACACCGAGGTTTCCCCGAGAGTTCGAATTTACGGCACGCCTACAGTTGAGCTGATTCGCTCCCAGTTATCCCAAGGAGGCAATTGGCCCACTTTGGTTGAATCTGCTAGTTCAGCCTCGTATAACAGCGGTAGGAGAAACACGAGTCTAACACGCTCTCGAAGACTGGATCTCGCCGAGTCTGAACCACTTTTGTCGGCGGATACTAGAGCAGAGGCAGAAGAAGAAGAAGACGGCGAAGAAGAAGAAGGAAACGAGAGGCAGGAAGCACGACGAAACATCATGGTAACTCCAGTCAATCCGCGACTCGCACAGTCGTCCAACAGTAGTAGTGGCAGGCCAGCAACGACCTCGGCTAAGAAACAGTACTCCAAAGCCGAGTGGGCTGCACGGTTAGCGGAAACAAATGTGTCAAAGGCGGTGCTCAATCATCTCATCATGAACTACCTGATAGTAGAAGGGTACGAGTCAGCCGCTGAGTGGTTTGCTCAGGAAGCAGATATCGCCCCTAGTGGCAGCGTATCGTCCATGAAGCACCGAATGGCCATAAAGTCTCTGATACACGGTGGGAATATCCAGGCGGCCATAGAACAGATCAACGATATAGATCCAGAGCTACTGGACGTGAATCCTGCTTTACATTTTTCACTGCTAAGACTGCAGCTTATTGAACTGATCCGACAAGGATTTAAGTCGCAGGAGGGCGACATCCAGCCTGCTCTTGACTTTGCCACATCTCACTTGGCCCAGCGGGCACCGTCAAATCCCCAGTTTTTGCAGGACCTTGAAAAAACCATGGCTCTGTTGTGTTTCCCGCGCGACAGCCTGGTTCCGCAGCTGAAGGCGCTTATGGATATCAAACTACGTCGCCGGGTCGCAGAAGACGTCAACGAGGCGCTGCTGCGTCGGCAGGGGATGGTGGGCGACTCGAAAATTGAAAACCTGGTGAAATTATGGGGATGGGGTGAAGTGCAGCTGTCGCTACAAGGAGTCGACTTCCCAGCGATTGATCCAGGAACAGATTTTATTTAACAGAAGGGGGCAGCTCGCTTCCAGGCCCCTCCAGGGAGCTCCGTTTCGCTTCGCGAAAATGTTAGAGCTCGGGCCGATATTGGACGTTCAGAGCCCGAGAGAAAGAAAGGAGAAACAGAAACAGAAAACACGGCGAAAGCGTGGAAGAAAATAATGCAAAAAAAAAGGAATCCAGGAAGGATGACACTCCTGGAAACATAGTTGGAGAGAGAGAGGCAAAAAAAACAAAAATGCCATTAGCTATTATTCGTCACTGGGAGGCCCACTGGTTGCAGGGGCTTCACTTTCTAGTCCCTGTCCCACTCTATCTAAATCATCATGATATTTATGTAACTTATTAATAACTTGGCGTCTAAATTGTCGAAGCTCGGAATTATCGCTCACGTCCACATCGTCCAGTAGAAACATCTTCTGTAGTACCAATTCTGACAGCCTTCTATGCATCTCTTTTCGTTCCGGCTCATCAGCAGGTGGGTTGCTAATAAATGATTCGACAGGCCCCTTTAGTTCCTTTTCTACCCCGTCTAAAACGTCCTGCACTTTCTCCTGAGGTGTGCGGGGCTTTGGAGGAGCAGTGGGAGTAGCGGAGCCAGACTTTCTGCCTCCCTTTTTTGAGGATACTCGGTCTTTATCGGACTTTATGAGAGCAAGAAACTTGTCCTTGGTTCGGACATCGTTGTCCATCAGGTAAGACTTGTCGTCTTGAAGTTTCTTCCCGGCATGGACTAACAAAATCCGTTCGGATCCTACTTTGGCCACGTCCGCTACTCGTTCTCGCAGAAATCCGACAGTCACACCTTTCTTGGGATCAGAGCAGTCCTCGGGTTCAAACTTCACTTCGAAAGTTCTACCGCCTAGTTGAACCAGGACATACTCTGGTGGTTCGGAGGGAGGATCAGATAGACCGAGATGAGATGCTAGCCGTCTAAACATGGTAATGGCTATTGAGATTATTACAATTAGGTCAACAATCAAACAGGTTCTTAGAACGCTATTTAAAGACTGCCAATCCAGGAGCGTCTGTGCTGCCTCCCAAAGTGGATCAAAGTCCGTGGGGATAAAGGGAGTGAGGTTAGTTATTTTGAAGAGGTTGTATTGTGGCGAGCCGCGGTACTGTGAGAGTTTGGTGGCACAGGCAAGAAGAGACCCAGTTTCTTAACTTTTTACACCAAGTTGAAGTATACGGCTCAATTAAGGCGTAAATGGATGTTGGCGAAGTGGGGCTAGGGCCATCGCTGAAGTATAAAGCAGGGGGGAATAGGGCTCTCGTATCAACGTCAGCGCTTACTGTTATATATAAATAAATGAAAACTAACAAAACACTACTTATTGCCATGATCTTGGTTTTTAGCTTCTCGCCTAGTCTTGTCGCCCCTTCGCTGCTGCTGCCCCGCTATCGAGTCTCTACTACTGTTCTGACTGCTATCTGCAGACCCAAAGATCTTCTGTCGTACTCTATCGTAGTTTTCTTCACGAGTTTTATAGTCCGGTCGTGAAGCTATCTTGGACGCCAGTTGTTCTTTTTCTGCCTGTGTCACACTTGGTTCCCTTTTTAGAACCTTTACGGCAGGCCTATAGTCAGATGCAACATTGCCATAACCACTTGAGTTGTAAGTCTCGAGTTTTGGAGTAGAGCTACTCGACCTCTCGGGGCCCTTTTCTATCGATTCTGAGCTCTAGTTAGTGATATGTCGAGGCAGCAGCTAAACTTTCATAGCCCTCTTCCGCTTCTGTCTACTACCCACCCTGTCTGTGATCCAATCGTTTTGCCAGCTGTTGTCTGACATTGTTGGATGGGAGCTGCAGCTTCAAATAGATTCCGATCGTTCTTCCTTGCTTGAGTTAAAACCGGCACCTCTATTCTTCTATCGTGCTACAGTAGATTTTTGTTATGTGTGACACTGTGTAGGCTACACACAGTATATAGTTACAGTAAGTTAAACTGGCTAATAATTATAAAAATAAAAACGTTCTGAAATTCCAGCCAAGAGGTGTGCTAAGATCAAATACTCTAATGTATCCGATCGAGCGCCCGCTATCAGTAAGAAAGAATGAAAAACAATAAATTCAAATTCTCAAGTCCAAATGTCTAACCCAGGTTGACCTTTTTTTTTTCAGAAGAAAATACAGATCGCTAATGCTAGATTGGAGTTTTGGGTCAACAAGAGTCCACACACTATGCACACTATGCACACTATGCACCTGGCCGCACCATCACCTAATTTGTTAACTAACTTACTGGATGGCAATCCATCATTACTTGCGTGGATCCTTGACTTATCTTACTCGCGCAGCACACAAACAGTGTAATATATTTAAAGCCGAGACATTATCGCACTTGTGAGATACATTTTTGATTTTAAGCGCTTCATATATTTCAAAAAGTGCAAGGTAAAAGCAGCCACATTCGCTCCGTTGTTCTCGTGCAATGGATCTCCTAATTTCAATTGGCCATCATGCCTCGGAGATTGGTTTCACCACAATTGTTGCGAGATTTTTTGTACGTAAAATCCAGTGTTAAAACTAAAAAAGCTTTTGCTAACTAGCTGCTGCTATCGTTTATATGTTTGATTCCTTTGTTCATCCACTTGGGTTTAGATGTTGGGCTCTTCCTATTTCGTAGGTTTATGATTATCTTGGGCAGACCTGTCGAGAAGTTAGAAGCAACAGGATCCTAGAACGAAGGAGAGGATAAAAAGTATAGAAGTCAGTTTATTTATAGGTTTTGTTCAGATTAGGGATTGTGTATATATATTTATATGGGAGTTAATTAATGTCAGTTTGAAAGGTAGAAATGTTTGGGCCTGCAACGAATAGGAACCGACAAGTATGAAGTTCACCTCCGATTGCCTCGGAGGTTTGCTCTACTTTTCAGTAAGGATTCACAGCTCTCTGTAAGTTTGTAAATTCGTCCAACGAACTCGAGCCCTTTTTCTTTCCTGTTTTCTATGGGAGAATGAAACAAGACGGAAGGTTAGAAGTCCACTGCTAGGGACTTACTTAATGACCCCGAGCATTGAACTGAGTGTCTACTACTATTGAAATTGGCATGTACGTGAAGAAAGCAGGAGCAATTTGAATTTCTGCGCAGCAGAACCAACCTTCCCCGAGCGGTCGCTGGAGGCATCTTGCCTGCAAATTCTGCTGTTGACAGATAACATACTTTGAGGTGGTAGTACATAGTTCTAGCGAGTGGCAACCATGGGAGCATCTACGACACATCTACAGCGGATCCTGCAAAACAACACTACTGTCCGGGGATAAGCATGGAGTGTAGCGATTGTATCGAAAGATTTGCTCTCGAGCTCGTCAAACTGTTGGATGGATCATTAGTTGTCAAACAGCTAAGGTACACGATTATGAATAGATATTTACTATATCCTAAGACATTGCTGCTCTATCTCGAATTGCATCTCCTCGAGACAGATTATCTCAAGAAGCCTGCTCTTCAAACAACCGTCTATACTCAGTTCGACAGTTCTTCCTATACCGGTTGATGATAACAATAATAAAGTTCAGATGTAGTTAGTTGCTCTGGAAAAGGTTATCAATAATCAGTAAGTTCAACTAAGCTTATCTTAGTCCAAACTCCAATCCGGGTAACTCCTTCAAAGTGTTAAAAAAATCTAACCTGTGTAACCACGACGGATTCTAACAGTAACTGAAGTTTTAACATGGTCAGAAGAGACAGAATCGAAGAAAACCAGTCCGTTGTGTCTCAGGTCAAAGAACTGCTTGGCGGACAAGCTGGCACAGTTGCGTGGAACGTGGCGTTGTTTGTTGCTGGCGTTGCTTTCATTAAATCAACTCTTATGGATAACTTGGCCCCTCAGTATGTTTTTGAAGAGACGATGAATAGGAAAGAGAGCAGCTCTTTCGGTTTTGGAGTCTCACTAACAAGAATATAATTTTTACACTGTGTAAATAATAATGTAGATAGCTGTTTTTTTTATTTTATTGTAGAGCCAAATACTACTACAAAAAAGCGTTTATTATCTCTTCATTTCTACGAAACTCCTTACGAAAAGCCTTGTACTTCAAAGAAAAGACTAATACTTAGCTTCTCTTCTTTCTCTGAGTTGGTTTTCACCCTCGGCTGAGATCTCGAAACGCGGACTCCATACAAGCTTTCAACTCTTTATATGTCACAATCAAGCAATTCTGTTCATCGCGCGAAACCAAGACAATGGCTTCGTCGATGCCTGCATCCAACTTGTTCAAGCACATCAAAACATGACCAAGGTCCGTCACTGGCTTCCCGTTGGCATCTACCTGGTGAAACACGTAGTCTCTAAACAGCTTGATGATGTATCTGTCTCCAGTGTCGGACCAAGATTCGTCGTTATCATACTCGGGCCTCTCGTTAATAAACCCAAGCTTAGTTAACAATCGAACTAACCGCCCATTTTCAAGCTCTTTACTGAGTTCAGCGTCCAGCGAATCGTTTTGATACAAGCTGCTGTTGAAGCAGTCAGCGATACGGGGAGACAGAAGACCAACCAAATCCTTTGTGTCTTGGGTTTCGTTCGGATCCACAAGGTGAGCCAGGAAGTCGTGTAGTTCTGCTGAATACAATCGCGACATGTCCTGAAGCGCCCTTTCTAAGTCAACCACTGCGTTTAAAGAGTTGCATGCTAAAGCAACCATAAGCCGGCCAAGATTTACAAGATCCTGCTGCTGCAGTTTTTTGACGTCGAGGTCGTCGTGTTCAAAATTTAAAATGTCAAATATGCCGCAGCAGTTGAGACGAAGACGCCCCTTTTTGGTCAAAATGACTCTGGTTGGGTCCACGATCCCGGCCGCCAGACCTGCCTGATGAGCAGTATGTAGAGCTAGTACTATCTGCACAATGTAGCTCCACAGCACCTCTTCGACTACGCTTCCCTGGCTGAAACTGTTTGGACCAAAATGGGTTTCGAAGAGCGTGGCAGCTAGCGGATAGTAGTCGTACACGAATATTAGGGAGTTGTCGCCAAATGCACGTGTCGTGAAAGCTTCGTGCAACTTGACGATACTAGGGGATTCCTGCTTCTTCCATCGCCGGACTGCGTGTATGGCCTTTTCATTGGTCAGTCGGTACCCTTCTATTCTCCGTAGACAATATGTGAGCCCGTCCGAGCTCGACACAGCCTTGTACACCCACGTAGGGTAGCCAAACACGCGTTCACTTTTCTCAAAACTGGTGTCCAGAGGTACCAAACTGTGGTAGACGTGCACATAGTCTGGGAGGTTGGAGTTGGGGAGCGTCTGTAGTGTCGCTTCGCTTTTTCTCTGCATTTCTTCGCGAAGGTTATTGGAGATGAAAAAGTCCTGGACCGTTCTTTCGTGTGGAGCCAGCTGAGTTCGGGGTCGTCCACCCACTGCTCTAGGAGCGTATAGATGATATTGTAAGGGGTAGTTGCTATGATGCTGGTAGATGAGGTCGCCATGAGCGCTGGCCGGTTGGAACCCACTTGACTGAGAGGGTGGATGAGGAGGTGGCGGAGGAGGAGGTGGTTGCGGTGGTTGTTCAATTGACATGCCATTGAAATCGTGGATCATAGAGTCCTGGGGACCAGGGTTTATGAACTGATTCGCGTGTGGACCGCCATGGTGTTGTTGAAGATGGAGAGGAGGAGGCGGTGGTGGTGGACCTCCTACCGTGGCACCTTGAAGGCCTTGAGAGACTCCTGGAGCACCCGGCGGAGGTGGTGTTTGCGCACCCCGCGGACTGAACATAGTTGATTCGGGATTGAATGTTGACGCCGCTGTTGAGGAAGCCTTGTTTCCATTGGAATATCCCTTTGGCACAAATGGAGCAACATCAAAATTGGGCACGCTAGTATTACTCTTCGCACCCATCGTCGGGTTTCCACCCCGTGCTGGAGACGAAGAGGAAGATGACGCGTTCATAAATCCCGACCCAGACGGAGTGAAAGACGGCGAATCGGCATTGAGTCTCTTTTTTCCTAAACTTCCTGTTTTCGAGCTAGGAGGCGGCGGGGTCGACACTGGCGTATCGTGGCGGAACGCGCACCCTTTGTCTGCGTACTTACAGTAACCGTGGATCAGGATGTTCCGACACTGAGTCTGGTTGCCCTCTGATTCTACAGTTAGTGGTTGTACTGGTTGACCACTAGTCGTCCTTGACGATAACCTACTTTTGGTCGTCGAGCTCATTATATAATCCTTTTTGCTCCTTTTGTAGGAGCTACTGAGTAGAAGCCGTTAAAAAGGTGCTTTCAAACGACTACTGAATAGGGATATTTCTGATTACAAAGAGGCTGGCTCAGCCATCAAGGTCTGCGGGGTTTTTGTGTGCCTGCCAGGCAGAGAGAGTGAATGGATGATATTGTTAGTAGAGACTGTGTGGGGTGTTTTGAAAGCCGTGATAAGGGTTGGGTTGGTGTGGTGTGGTGGTATTGAGTGGCTGCAGGCGGTGGGTTGTCTTGACTAATGTCGAGACCGATGTCGAGGTCTTATCATTGACATCACACACTAAGGGATGTTGCGATTTGTAGTTAACAGTAGCTAGTGGATACACTGTGTCCAGCTCGCCTTCGACGGGACCACTTCGTGGAGGTTAGTTCTGCTTCGCAGAATTGTAGAACGAATGGAAAGATATAGATTATGAGAGCTTTCACTTCTACCAGGCATTTAGGGTGTACCAGTACAAAGCGTTTCTAGATAGAGGGGAGAGCCACGGTTCAGGCGTAACAGAAATGCATACGATAGTGGGGCTTCAATGGTTTGGCTAGCTTTATTAGCTAAGTTCAAGCGAATATATAACTTCATATAAATTACACACTAGTGGGTTTTTCTCCATTATACCACTAATTGCCTAAAGTCTACATGGTTTACGTTCGACCCGTTAGGACTTCAGGCTTGAAACAGAGAGTACTCGGCATAAAAGAGATGATTTAACTTTCGCCTTTAAGATACCGTAGTCTATAGGAAGTGGTTTAGCCCCATATTCTAACATTTTATTTACAAAATTCCAGTCGCTTACATAGTTTTTCCATTCTGCAAATCTGAGACCCACGCACGTTTTCTCACAGTTTCCTAACCTTGAAAATCTATCTCCGCATGGTAAATAGTTAAGCGAACTTCCCATATCACAGATCCGAAGTTCGTTTAGCACATGCTAGGGCGGCACAGTGTATATCCCACTCTATTGCGTTTTGCTCGCAACCCGACTTTGCACACAACGCGTCTTGTTATCCGTCCGAGTCATATCTGTTGGAGCCAATTAGCCTTTCGAAATAATTTCTTTCACTCCTCCGCACGACTCGAGAAAACCCACCCTAAAATCAGACCCATCGTCCCGGAACCTAATACTACCAACAGTAACAGTTCCAAAAACGACAGCAGTGGAAACTCAGAGCCGAAAAAGCCTAAACCAAGACACTTAAGGATCCTTGTGGTTCTTGGAGGTTTAGCGGCCGCAAGTACTTTAGTTTCATCTTTCTTTGGCGGTTCTAGAATGCCTGAGCCGAGCATTGAAGGCACACCGGTCGCTGCAGAAGCGAGAGACGAGTCCAAGCAGGGCAAAATCTCGGTTATCTTCGTGCTGGGAGGCCCTGGTGCAGGCAAAGGAACCCAATGCGCTAATTTGGTGCATGACTATGGGTTTGTTCATTTGTCTGCTGGAGATTTATTGCGAGAGGAGCAGAAACGGTCAGGGTCTCAGTATGGCCAGCTGATAGACGAGTACATCCGGGCAGGCAAAATTGTTCCACAGGAGGTGACCATTGGTTTGTTAGACCGGGCAATTGACGATGCCTTTGCCGAGGGAAAGACTCGGTTTTTGGTTGATGGGTTCCCTCGCAAGATGGACCAGGCTCTCACATTTGAGGACCAAATTGTCAAGAGTGACTTTACGCTCTTCTTTGATTGTCCGGAGGAGGTTATGCTCCAACGTCTTCTCAAACGAGGCGAAAGCTCGGGTAGAGCAGACGATAACTTAGAATCGATCAAAAAGAGGTTTCGAACGTTTGTGGAGACTTCAATGCCTGTTGTTGACTATTTTGAGAAACAGGGGCGAGTGGTGCGATTAGACTGTAACAAGAGTCCCGAAGAGGTGTACAAGAGCGTTCAGACGGCCCTTTTGGATCGAAAGATTGTCTAACTGGGTTTAGTACGTGGAAAAGAGTTGAGTAAGAAAGGGGCCATGTGTCCCTTTCTGATCGAAACATTGTTCAAATTAGACGCGCGGAGAGGCCAACAAGGGTGAGCAAGGACCACCCTCCATAGAGTGGCCTTGCCGAAGGCGATTTTATATACTCAGATAGAAGAATTTGTACGACTTGGGTAGTTTTACTGTATTATGTTGACTGGGAACTGGACAAGCTTTAGTGCAATTCAGAATCTAAGGATAACAACATAATACTGTTACTGTGCGACATACTTCACTACAGGATGCTCATTAAAGTTTCAACTCCTATACGAATCTATAATAAACAGCAGTTGCTGAATTCAATGTAAGATTCTTGGTAGCAACCCTCCATTTGCTCGTTGTTCTTTTTACAGCAGCCCCAAGAACTGAGAAGAGATTTTTAGTAATCAAACGTACTTGACGCGAGTCCATGCAGAACAATTTGAACCACCAAAAACAGATTAATAGCTTTAAAGCTGCTTACGCTGCGGTGCTTTCGGAATCCCCGAATAATTATCGGCACAATTATACGCTGTGAGACATTATTTTATGACTCATTAACCATCCATTGGTATTGTTGCTTTATTCGCTTTTGCAACGTTGTCTATTCGCAAGACTTCCATTAGCCGTGAGCCTTTCAACGCAAGAAGAGTTTAACTTTCTATTGCTTTGCATTGATCTGCACATGCCGGATGTGTTCCGTCGGAAAGGAACTCGCACCGAGCCGTTTCACCGTTGAAATCGTAGAAGCTACTGCCACGGCACATTATTCAAATCTTAGTATTTGGCGAACTTGATCAATACAGAACACGTCTTTTGATTACTTGGGTCATATTTATTTAAAGCTGGCCCTTTCTCACCTCTTCTGGAGATCGTGGTATTTCATTTCGGACAGCAAGTTGTGTTTGTAAGCAAGAAACTGACTTCGACGGAAAAAAGAAATACTTTGAATTTTGAATTATAGAAAAACAGCCCAAATTCCAAAGTGTGTCACAACCACTTTGTTGCGAGAGAACTTTCACGGACTTAACTTATTGCCGTGTCTAATCTCCGTCTCGCGGAAGTAACACGGACATATATACAGCATTATATATATCTATAGGCTGGTGCTTCTAGGGAGTTTAACTCTTCTTTTTTCATCCTCCTAAGCTTGTTATCAACTAGTTGAGAGTTATGGCTGAAGAACTTCAACTTTCTCCTCAGATTACAAATTCATTGTCGATACCGTCAGGCAGCCTCATTATGAGCAGCAGAGACTCTGAAAAGTCAGAGGAGCTGCCGCCAGCTGTGGTGAAGAAGGCTGGCATACCCCCGACCGATGGCCCTGATCCGAACGAGGTCCGCTGGGACGGGGACGATAGAGAGAATGTGCGAAACGTGTCTCAGGCGCGCAAGTGGTTTTATTCGCTGCTTTTAACTTTTGGTGCACTCCAGTTGACTGCCAATAGTTCTGGATGGAGTACGGCGCAATCCAGCATTATTGAGCATTTCCATTGCAGCGACGAGGTAGCAACTCTGGGTATCGCACTCTATGTTATTGCACTTGGCGTGGGTCCTCTATTCACCGCACCGCTTTCCGAGTTCTATGGCAGACGAATCATATACTCGGGAAGCTATGTTTTCTACGTGGGAATGCAGTTTGCTACTGCCTTTGGTAGTAACATTGGCACCCTGATAGTCGGAAGAACTCTTTGCGCTCTTGGTGGGAGTGTTCTGTTGGCCAGCGTGCCTGGTACTTTCACAGATATGTTTGAGAAGCATCAGCTTGGCCTCCCCATGGCTATATTTACCCTCGGACCATTCTTAGGTCCGGGACTCGGCCCTGCTATTGCTGGGTTTATTGATGAAAACGCAGGCTTTCGGTGGGTCTTTTATGTTTTCCTGATATGGTCAGTAGCCTGTGCAGTGGCCGTAATTCTCCTGATCCCTGAGACATTTGGTCCGACTTTATTAAAGCAAAAGGCCAAACGGCTGCGGAAAAGCACCGGCAACAATGCCCTGTATGCGCCCATGGAAAAGCAGGACATGAGACTTCTTCCCGCAATCGCGCACAATTGTACGCGGCCTGTCGTCATGGTGCTCAGGGAACCCATGTTGGCCCTCTTATGCCTCTACACAGGTTTCATCCTTGCTTTGGTTTACCTTTTTTTCGTTGCTTTCCCGATCGTGTTCGAGGAAGTATACCATTTCAGGATCGAATTTGTTGGCCTGTCGTTTTTGGGCATCACTGTTGGAATGTCAGCTGGAATGATAAGTTCATTTTACTGGGGCACTGTCCACGCCAAGGCAGTTGCTAAGAACAATGGTGTAGCAGAGCCTGAGTTCCGCCTTCCGCAAATGTGTACTGGAGCTATCATCATTCCGGTCGGCCTTTTTATGTTTGCATGGACCATTTACGAATCAGTTCACTGGATGGTCCCAATCATTGCTGGGGGTGTGTTTGGTGTCGGTTGCTACTACACTTTCAACGGTATTCTGTCATACACCGTGGAAGCCTATCGACCCTTCGCAGCAAGTGCTGTGGCTGCCAACGTGTTCGTACGATGCACCATTGCTGGATCATTTCCCCTTTTTGGAAGACAGCTGATGTTTAGACTTGGTTTCCATTGGGCTATTTCATTATTGGGATTTATTTCCATGCTCTTTATCCCTAGCGCTTTCTTGCTACTCAAGTATGGAAAGTCACTTCGACTGCGAAGTAAATATGCATATTCATAGACACTCATAGATGATACATCGGCACATACTTTGAACAATAATATATAATAATCAGTCATGATTATTTTTGCATTTACTCGAAATATGAAAAGAATCAATTTTTGCACTAGAAAACTAGTAACTCCAGGGTCGTGAAACGGTCATACAATAAAAATATTAAATCATAAATAGTCATGGCAAACTTGATGTTGCGTTCTGCCAATTACATTGCTCTTCGAGTTGAGCAATTAGCTTTTCCTCCGACAAAGGCTTCTCAATAACTCCAGCAAACGCTTTCCTGGCGCTGTCGTTTCCATCTTTTACAAGACTAGTCATAGCCATGGCGACAACCGGAGTATCGGTATTAGGATTCACCGTATTGTGTATCAGACGTGCAACGTCCGCACCAGTACTGCGAGGCAGCTTGTATTCTATAAGTATCAAATCAAACTTGACGTGGCCGGTCGCCCGCCGAATAGCTTCCTGCCCAGATCCAACGCTCACAACACGGTTGCCCATCTCGACTAACATCTTCTCCGCCGAGTATCTCCAGACTGGATTGGAGTCACACACCAGAACATCAAGTATCCGGAAAGTCTTTGCTGCACTGTAGGTTGAAAGCTGCCTCGACGACATCTGACGCCGCTTCTGCACTCTCAACAAAGCTGCTCCCCTTGTTTCTTCTGTGTCAGAGCTTGAAGGGGAAACTTCCACACCCTTGCTTCGAACTAAAGACTGCCTTCTAAAGTGCTCCCGTAATTCGGGACTTGATTCCATATTAGAAAGACGCCTAAAAGATAATCCTCTCCGCTTGAGCGGGATAGGAATTTCGCTCGTCTTCGGAGCATTCGGTTCATTATCATCTACTGCAGCAGAGACTGCAGGACTGGCAACCTTGGCTTGTTGGGGTTTCTTTTGAGGGGTCTGAAAGGTCATTGACTGGGACCCTGTACTGCTTCCCCCGGAACTTTGCCTTACAGGAGAAGTCTGACGACTCGATCCAGAAGAGTTGGTACCAGTTCCGCTACCACGAGTGATGCCACTTGTTGTCGTAACAGAAAATCCTCGCGGCCTGGCTTCTCTCTCTCTGCTCTCAATGCGCAGCTTCGATATAAGCTCTTGATTTGCTCTTTCTAGGACTGGAATATTCTTGAACGAAAAGTTACCAAAATCATCCCCAACGTTAGGTTCACTAAGGCGACGCATCCGACCTTCACGGACATGAGGAGGTATATGCAAAGGCAGGAACTTGGGCTTCCTTTCCGATTTAACAGGGGACCCACTGAGTATCTTTGGTTCATTAGTGTCGCTCTGTTCATCGTTGGAGCCCGATGCCACACCTTCAGATTCCTCAATAGCCATATCATCAGGAAATTCTTCCATCACGGCACCACGAGAGTCAAAATAATCTGTGCTTTCTGGGTTTTCAACTGCAGGAATAAAAGATGCTTCTTCATCCCATAAATTATCCCAATTGTCGATGCCTTTGAAAAAACGGTGTGCCTTGATTTCTTCAGAGCCCCTTGCGCCAAGCCGTACCTCTCGATCATCACAAAGCAGTCCCTTGATCAAATCCTTAGCTTCTACCGAGACCTCTTTTTCAGTCAAACCAATTATGCTGGGCCACTGTATTGCACCATCCAAGATATTATGGAAGACAAGCTCAGGAGTAGAGGCGTGGAAAGGCGGATAACCGTAAAGGAATTCAAATAAGATGCATCCCAACGACCACCAATCACTCATTTCATCCTGACCATGTCCACGAATAGTCTCCGGTGCTAGATAGTCCGGAGTTCCAGCAAAACGTTTGTTATCCTGGTCATCGGGGTCGAATAATACAACTCGTGGTGTACTTGTAGAAGTGCTGCTGGAATTGCTGTGAGGTGACTGGGTAGACCTCAATGGGAAGGCACGATCGCTAGATGCCGATGAAGCATTCTCTTCCTCTACCGGCGTATTACCTTCTACAACAGAGTCTGAATCACGCCGTCCCACACTGGCCGCTCTTCGTTCAAACAAAGCTGAGAAGGAAGACGAGCTGCTTGATCTTGCATAGCTGAAATATCCCGGAACCAAGCTGATGGAGGGGTCATGAAGGAGTCCACCTAATATACTGCTGCCTCTGCTCGCCTCAGACCTCGCCACAATGTTACCAGCGCTATCAATAGGACTCTCCACAATTGACCCTACCCCACTAGTACTTGCAGAGGAGCTCTTGGCACTTCTTGTGTGACGACCAACTGCACCGACGCGCGACAATCCAAAATCTGCCAACTTGAGATGACCACGATGATCAATAAGAAGATTATCAGGCTTGAGATCTCGATGGACGATGTTCTTCTTGTGCAAGTTTTCGACTCCCACGATTACCTCCGCGGTGTATTTTCGAGTCCAGACCTCTGGAAGACCTCCAAGAGCCTTGAGAAGCGAGGCACAATCACCGCCGTTCAAATATTCCATAACTAAGAAAAGATAGTCTCTGCTTTGGAACGTATAAAACAGCTTGGCCACAAAGGGAGAATCAGCCTGTGACATCATGATAGCCCGTTCGGACTTGACGTTCATTACCTGATTCTTGGCAACCATGTCAGCCTTTTTCAATACCTTGATTGCAAACAACTCTCCAGTCAGCTTCTTTCGAGAAAGATAGACGCTCCCAAACGCCCCTTTGCTAATTGGGCATATAATTTCATAGTCCTTGATTGAAGGCTGTGGCGGTTTCAAGCTCGGCACGGTTGAGGTAAGCAGTGGTGACACAGGGTTCCGAGCAAAATCAGATGCTGCGGATGATTGCCTGCGGTGATGCCGTTCAATATCATACGGAAAGAACAGAGGAGACGAGCCAGGAGTTGATGGTGAATTAGACTCTCCGGTGGAAGAACAATGAACACGGTTGCGCTGCAGACTACTGAGAGGAGAGCCATGGACACGAGGGGCATTGATGCTCACGTTGCTTAAACTCTTTCTCGGTCTTAGCCTAGGAACATTGCTCAGGTCCAACTCGCCAATTTGCAAATCATCGTGGCTTGTATCACTGTCTCCGGCGCTTTCTGATCCTTTTCCTTTGCTAATACCCTCCAAGCTTGTGATCAAGGATGGAGGCGGAAGAGGCGAACGAGACGGCATAACGCCAAAAATTGGAGGAGGAGTCTCTTCTGCCCCCTTTGGCTGAGATATTACACTTGATCTTGGAGTTCCGATGGCAGTTATTGGAGATGCCTTTTCGTCGTTACGCGTATCGAGGGTCAAATTCTGCATAGCAGTGACAGTTGGTTGTATCGGCATCTGATATGGTGAGACGTTTGAGTTCGAAAGAGTTCTCTTGCCCTGAGCTTTACTTCCTGAAACTGGTAATGAGTCGGCCCGGAGGTATGAGTCAGAAAACAGACTTTGCTTGCTATGGTCAATTTCGTCGTCGTCTTCAATGGCATCATTCGTAGAATCATCACCGTCCACAAAGACATTATTCCCGCTGCGTCTTATAACAGAATCCTCCATGTAATCGGCGTCATCATCTGTTGAGTCTTCATCATTATCACGTCGCCGTGATGCTCTTTCCACCGTTTTCTCTATCAAAGTCTGTATTTGCTCCTCGACCTCGATCCTAGTTTTCTCTGAAAAGAGAAGGGTATTTCCCATTCGCAGAGCGCAATCCACCTTTTGTCGGCAGTACGATTCGGTGTCAGCGCATAGCAGGGATAGGGCAGGGTCATCCATATTGCTGGGAGAAGTCCAAGCCATAACCTGATGGATTTTGATCTCACTATGCGGGGAATGGGTCCTAATGAAGTTTTCGTCTTCTTGATCGTCATAATCGGCGCTATCGTGGTCAACCTTGTTTACCTCTGGGACATTAATTTGAAGTGCCATATCGCAAAGCTCAAGTAGCAGTTCCATAAAACGCACTGGGGATCTCTTAGACACGGTCGACAGTGTATTGGGTTTCATAAGTCTTCTTGCCGAGGTAGGTACTAGGGGGGAAGTGGGCAACCTGGGTGACCTCGGTGGAGATCCACCAGGCACATTAGTAGGAAGCGGATCCGGTGGGGCATTAATGGGAAGTGGTAAAGCCAACCCCTTGTACGCGACCGGGGAATTGGATGCATTTGAAGTTGGAGAGGAGGAAGCAGACGATGGAGAACCAACTGACTGGGAATAAATGGATGATCCGGTAGAAGAGAATGAACCTGGTGGGGACACAGGTGGATCGGCAAAATGGTGACCGGCAGCATTAACAGCGCCAGATCCTCCTGCGCGCGAGTCTACCGAGGCAAGAAGAGAAGCCAGAGCGCTTCGGTGTTCGAGGAGAGCCTCATGAGCCAATTGAAGCTCGCTTTCGGCCAAGTGTTCAAGAGTACAGAGGTTAGAATGGCGCTCAAAGTACCACGTAGGTTGGTTTCGTTCACAAACTCGGCACAGTTCAAAAGAGGGGGCTGGGACCTTGTCCTCATCGGAGAGCACGCTGTCACTAAGCTCTTCTAGATAGTCTACCAGCACATTGACGCCGAATCCTAACGTCTCGGGGAGCCCAGCTGGAAGGTCTATTTTGAGTGGTTTCGGCTCCGTGTATGGCTTCAGAGTCCACATAGTCTAGTTAGTTAGGGGAACTTGAGTAGAAAAACGCGCAGAACCAAACTGCCACTTACATGCGAGGGGTGACCAGAGGAGTCATTGATGAGAATCCCTTGGCCCTCCATTTCCACTAGCAGCTGGGAATCTAGCGAGGCTAATGAGAGACTGGAAGTTATTGAAGCGAGGTCGTCGTCATCTGAATTGTTGCTCCGCTCGATGTGGTCGCTATTAGTAACGACAAAGGGGTCAATGGCGTCTTTAGTCGTTTGAGAAAGGCTCACAGGTGAGGAAGATGTGGAAGCCAGCGGATCGCGTTCTAAATCTGAAGAACCGGGGATATTAGTGCCCAGTTGGAAATCTAGGCTGCGGTGCATATTCCCCATGCGAACGACAAACCGCACCCGATACGATGTGTCTTCTTGCACCATGATATCGGTAGCTCTAGCAAACACTTCACGATCATCTTCATCGCCGACAATAATACGAGAGATGGGTTTACGCAAGATTTTGCGAACAGAGGTCCTTGTTAGTCTTTGTGAGTCTAGCGTTGCCTCCGGCAGCCCCTCCCGGGGAGGGTTGGTTCTGCTTCGCAGAAAGTTGACGTACCCAACAATGTCTTCCCAGTAATCGCTAATATACTGGACTTTGCAGTCCAGCGTTAATTCCAAAACCACGTTCTGGTTCTGGCTCGTAACTGTTCGCAAGTCTTCATTTTCTCGCTGCAGAGCCTCGCGGGACTCGGGCCACCTAAAATCCGTGGGCTCCTCCATAGTTTGCAGTATTTTAAATGGTGTAGTATTTGTCTGCTCCGCTTCGTATATCATCAGACACGTCGGACAAAACGACACACAGGGCACACGCGAATAAAAACTCGGTGTTTTTAAAAGGTCATCACGAGCAGTTGTCCAATAAACACGTCGAAAAAAGGCAGCGGGAAATTGCGAGCAAGAGTTTCTGTTCAAAAACTAACAGTCAATCGGACGACCAGTCGGTGAAACAGGGCAGGTGGTAGTAAAATATTGAAAAGTAAGTCTCTTAAGGCACTTCCAAGTCTCTTCCAGGGCTAAGGCACTTTGTTCCTCGCTTCGTTTCGTTTGCTTGCTTTAATAACTCAGGTTACAAGCTTCATAACTCAGCCCAAGCTAACTCAACGCAAAAACAGCTCGGGTGTTTAGAACGAGTGGATTTTCCTTTGCAATCCACGTCACTCGATTGTGTTCAATAGTCAATCTCTCTCCTATGGAACGGAAGAAAGAACCTGTTCCGGAAACAAAAACCCTGTTTTCTCGCGAGGCGTAACAAGGGGATAGATGCCGGCAGAGAGCGCAAAAAAAGGCACGCAGTTAATATTTTTTGCCGATGGGGCCAGCTGGGTGGGTGTTGGTTCTCTCCACGAGTGATTTTCGCGCTTCTCACGGCTTTAGTCGGCTGGATAACAAGTCGTGGTATAGTGTGTTCGGCGATGTTCAAAATAACTGTGTGGTAATCTGCGCTGCACTAATATATATATTAGTTAGTGGTTTGTGTGGGTGGGAGAGATTTGGGGTAAGGCGATTCACAGGCACACGCAAATATAATTCTACTGATAATCAGGCATGGAACAGGGCAGGAATTTTCAGGGAAAAGCAATAAGTAAAGAACTGATTTTTAGTATTATTTTGAATACAGAGGGAGAGATAGAGGGAAGACGGGGAAAGAGGGGGAAAGAGATAGGCCACAGGAACAACGAACGGTGAGGAGGCGTCCATTCAATTACAACACGACACCATCAGCGATCTGGAAGAATTGGGATGGAATTGGCATGCTTGCGTGGTGTTACGATTGTATTAGTTACGATTGGCAATTGAATTTGATAAACCAACCTACCCCGTATGTGCTTACAAACCGGGCTGCAGTTGTGGGGAGGTATTAGTTAGTTGAAAAATTGGCTTATAGAAATGAAAGCAGTTTAGAAAAAAACCGATTTTGAGAAACCCTAAAAAAGGACGAAGAGATAAGGGCGGAGGATGAAAAGGTAAGTTAACTTGGGCGGGTGGTGATTTTTAGGGCGGATGGATGTGGATGTCTTTCTACAGGTGAATGAAAGAAGTGAAGCAAGCAAGAAGGCGTTGTACTTGGTTATCTTCAAGAGCAGCATTCGTTTTGCGTAGCAAACAGCCGGCTTACTATGGCACTGAGGATGTTCACTATAGACCAAACGATAATCATTGATTATCGAGGGTCCGTGTGAGACATTGTACCTGCGTAACAACACACCGAAGAGAGAGAGGTTTGAGTAAGACAGGGTAGCTTATCTCGGCAGGCAAAAAAAAAATTAAAAGAAATATAATATGTTCAGATAGCAAGGCGGGGTGACCAAGGAATCGAGCGTCGCTCGCTATCAGCCTTGATCGCAGTTCTACACTGCTTCGCGACTCGTTCTTGTTTCTCTATTGTTTGTTATTTCATACTAATTGTAGTAGGGTCGGGGTCAACTACGTTACTTCTAACTTAACTTCCAAGAGGGGTTCTGTCGTCCAATCAGTAAACTTTTGTGAATCATCATATTTCAGTCCAAAATAGGCTGTACCATGTGATGTTCTGAGGGGGAGGATCGTCTCAGCGGGTCAACGTCATTAGCTCTAAACCCAGAGTAGTCGGGTCGCTCAAGGCCCCCGTCCAACCAGAGGCTCGAAACATTCTGGGAACGTTTAGAGGAAACATATCGAGTGGCGTTTAGAGATAAGCGTGATATACCCGTTTGCTGGTTGGTACCTTGTCAGAAAAATCGAGGCCCGGAAGTAATATCTCCTTCTCATGCATCCGCGGCCCCGCGGCTAGGGTTGGTTCTACTTCGCGGAAAGTATTACCCTGTCTATATTCCACTTTTACAGTGTGTTGCTGAATAGCTCGTATGCCAGAAATGATTGACTTGAAGAAGTAGCGCAGCAAAGGGGGAGAGAAGCCTGGGGCTGATACTGGCACTGACTCGGGTAGAAATCCCGCGGGAGGGTGGTCCCGCTGGAGGCGAGCGAACGAGCGTGCGGTCTACATCGTCACGCTGTGTTGTATATATCCCCGATTTATCACACCTAATATATATACACGACGTAAATAGTACCTATACAGTGTACAACACAGAACCTTTCTGAACATCCTCTGTTTCACGTAATCTACACCATCAGTTAGCCTTGATACTGACTCAACAAACTACAAAGAGTCAACGGCAGCATGTATGAACATAAAACTATCCGGTCCGCTCAATCAAATGCAGGCCGCTTGACGTCTCCACGACCCTGCTCATCTCACCTGGTTTCAAAGCAAACGCAGCGTCTTCAAACTCCTTCTGCATCTCGCCCTTGCCAAAGTACCCTAGATCGCCTCCTCGACGCGCACTGCTGCAGTCACTGTCTGAGGTAGCCAGCTCGCTCAGTGTAGCAGCACCAGACCTGATACGGGCCTCATGAGCCAGAATTATCGACAAAGCCTCGTCCTTAGTGCGTGTAATGTTGGCTTCTTTCCACGACGACGGCCGTCGGCTGTCCTTGTGCTTCACAAGAAGATGGCTGGCACGTATCTTGTCCCCATTTCCGCTTTCTGCGCCAGCATTGGCTCCTCCGGGTCCAGCAGCCTGCGTGTAGTTCTTGGCCATATACGTCTTCAGCTTTTCTGGATCACTTCCCACTGGAGGTTCCCACGATGAATTTCCACTTTCTGCATGGTAGTAGTACGGCAAGTTTCGTGACCTCGAGTGTCGCACTTCCCAGCCAGTGACAAGCCCAGTTTCGGGGTGTATTTCACTCTGGTTAAAATAAAGTACTTACATATAGAATTGATGTAAAGCCGTATATAAACTCATATATAAGCTGGGTAAAACATGACTTTGAAGAAACTGTGTAGCTTATTCGTACTATATCCAGTACCAGATACTTACCATTTTTATTTCAGCTTCAACGTTACTTCGTCTACTCCTTTTTTTTATATCGAAACTAATCGAATGCAATGAGGTTGCAGAGTGACAACGATTTGTGAGTATTTATGTATTTATGAGCTCTCACGCATGCAGTGTTTGCTACAACAAACTACGTCACAAAGGGGGGGGCCGCACGGCAAGTGGCCCTCGCACGGCAAGTGGCGCGTTTACCTTCGCATACGAATTATAAGGACCTGCATACGGACTTTATGCAATAACTGTTAACTAACAAACACATTGTTAACTTAACAGCATCTCCACCAGTTTTGTCATGATATAACAGGTCGCAGCAGTTCAATTGCAAAAATCCAACAGTCATCTACCCCATGAGTAGTAGTGAAACAACTCCAGACTCGCATATCCGCGTCGCTGTGAGAGTCCGACCATTGAACTCAAAAGGTAAAATAAGACTTAGAATTGAGCTCGGATTGGAGTATCAGGAAAATTTCCAGCGTGCTAACAAGAAACCAAAGCCAAAGATGTAGAAGTAGTGAAAGTATCGTATGACCAGATACTGCTGGATAATATCACTCAGGACCGCAGCTCGTCTGCCCTCTCTTCGCCTTCCCCTCCTGCCCCGCATTCGCCACGATCATCACCCCGGACTTTTCGCTTTGATCTGTGCTATCACGAAGTGGCCGACCCCGCGGTCCCGACCCAAGAGCAGGTATTCAACGATATAGGCGTGCCACTACTGGACCACGCTTTCAAAGGTTTTAACAATTGCGTGTTTGCGTACGGCCAGACTGGGTCCGGCAAGAGCTACACGATGATGGGATATGGAAATGAGCATGGATTAATCCCTAGGATAGGCAAGAGATTGTTCGACCGCATTACAGAAGAAATTTCCAAGGACGGCAACACAAAGTTCTCCGTTCAGCTCTCATACCTCGAAATATATAACGAAAAAGTTCGAGATCTGCTCAATCCACGAGCCAAATCGTCTAATCTGAGGGTCAGGGAACATCCTTCTTTGGGCCCCTATGTCGAGGGCCTGTCCAAGCTAGTGGTGACGTCGGGAGCTGAGCTGGTCTCACTCATGGCTGAGGGGAACAAAACACGTACGGTAGCCGCAACTGACATGAACCAGACGTCTTCGCGGTCACACGCAGTGGTGAACTTGATGCTTACCCAGACTACTTTAGACAAAGAGACCAACTTGACATCAGAGAAGGCCTCACGGATCTCTCTGGTAGATCTCGCTGGATCGGAACGGTCCAGCGTTTCCAACACCTCGGGTGCTCGTCTGAAGGAAGGCGCAGAAATCAACAAATCCCTGACAACGTTGGGCCGAGTCATCTCTACTTTATGCGAAATACATACCACCACCGCGAAGCCAAAAGGCAGTCATAAAAAGAAGAGCAACACTACGGTGGTGCCCTATCGCGATTCTACCTTGACATGGCTTCTCAAAGACTCACTCGGGGGTAATTCAATGACCACGTTGATTGCAACTGTGGCACCGGCAAAAACTCACTGGGAGCAGACTATTTCAACCTTGCGATTTGCTGATTCGGCCAAGAACATCCAGAACAGGGCTGTAATCAACGAAGACCCTACTGCCAAACTTATCCGCGACCTCAAAGCAGAACTCGCTCTGCTAAAAGCCAACTTGACCGAATCTGCTGGGCCTGCGGACGCGGCCTCTACCTCTAAACTGCGTGACAAGCTCAAGGAATCGGAAGCACTTCTAGCTGAAGCCAATCAGACCTGGGAAGAACGCCTGCAACGAACATTTGAAATTCAGCAAGTGCGTGAGAAAGCTCTGGAAGAGTTGGGCATTAGTATACACGAGGGTTATGTCGGACTACATACGCCAAAAAAGATACCCCACTTGGTCAACCTCAGTGAAGACCCATTGCTCACTGAATGCTTGGTTTACAATATCCGTCCTGGAGTCACTAGAATCGGTACTACCGAAAACCAAGCAGCGGAGATAAAGCTGGATGGCACTCACATCCTCTTTGACCACTGTAGGTTCAACAATCAGGATAACAGGGTATCAATTATTCCTGGAGAAGGAGCACTGGTCCTGATTAATGGCACTGCTATATCTAAAGAGAAAATATTGCATTCGGGCTATCGAGTTAATCTTGGTAGCTCCCACGTGTTTCGGTTCAACCACCCTCAAGAAGCTCTGGAGGAACGTAAGCATGTCAAGCAGTCGTCTACTGAAGTCAGTCTCGGAAGTCCGAGACGCACTTCATACACTACAGACGATGGCTCTTCGAGGTCTGTGTCCGAATTTCGAGTGAGATCACCCTTCCCCATATTTGGCGGTGCGGACTGGAGAGGTGGTGCAACCAATAACTCACATGATGATGAAGACATAGATGATTCTGTTGACTTTCATACTACGTCGTCGTTGAACTCGACTCCAGCACGACCATCATCCTATCTGCGAGCACCCTTTTCGTCCCAATTAAGATCGCCTTTCAGTTCTCCTTTATCACTTTCACCTCTGAAAGCCAATGCAAATGGCCGCCGTCGCCTCTCTCTAAGTGACAAAATTGCCATGGATATTGTCCGCGACAGGGAGGACCTGATTCGAAAGTACATAACCCTGTGGCGCAGGTCTCACCACGTTCAGCTCTGCAGAGATGTGTTGTCTCTATCCAAAACAGTCAAGGAGGCTCAAGTCTTGGCTTTGAAATTGGGGTGCAGTATCTGGATCCAGCCGGTTATATTCAACTCTTTTGGATACAGGTCGTGTCCTCTTGATGCAGATGAGTTTGGAGAAGACCATAACTTATTGCCTGGTGATGACGATGATGAGTATTTACTCGCTCTCCGAGTGATGGATTTTGACAACTACGTTCTGCGAATATGGTCCGTACAAGAACTAGCTGTAAAACTGAAGAAAGCACGAACTCTAATTCAGCTCCTGCAAAGCTCGCACGCAGTCTCTCATCTGAAGAAGATCAGCCCATTTGTGACAGGTGATGTTGACTGTCCCAAGTATTCTCTGCTAGGCACAGCAGTCGTACTGGCTGGCACTCTGGAGCTCCGAAAGACACTATCGGTAGATTTGATTTCGCCGTATTCACTTTTGCCAATAGGGAATTTGATTCTTCACATTGAAAATAAACAAATCGTAACTTTCGACATAAAGGGAATCGACCAAGACGAAGCGAGGGATTTAGCAATCACTGTATTTTCTGATAACGGTGAAACGGTGCATGACTCTCGTGATCTGGCTGACCATATTTTGGCGACCATCTCTCTCGATAGTGTAAAGCCTGTTCATCTAGTTCGGCCTACAAAACGCCTACAATTCAATGTCTATGGTAAAGTCACTCGGCACTTTCTCGAAAGGCTATTGAGTTGGGATGACATGCAGGAGCCCGGGGTTGATGGTCTGTTGACAAAAAGCTCTCCAGCAGAGCTTGGCACGACAATAAAGACGACTGCCCTTGAACTTGACGAAAAAGGCGATTATGTGGAGGCGCAGGTGATACAGAAAAAGGACGGGCTTGGTGACTATATTCTTCTCCATCATGGGCTTCAGCGAAGGCTTGCATTCGAAGTAACGAGTAGTTTGGACACCTTTTCTGATCCTGTCGTGATGCTTCAAAATGTTCGATTAATTGATCCTCAAGGGACGACTCACTATGGAGAGGCGGATACCAGTATTGGGTTGGAATTGGTAGGACGTATCAAAAGATTGTCCAAGGAGGACACATTTACAACCATGTTCCAGTGTCAATGGGACTCGGGTCTCCATCGCTCACTGTTTTTAGATCGAACCACCAAAGAAAATTATCGAGTGCTTGTCTGGGTTCGCATACTCTTCAATGTCAAAGGCGCCGTGAATCCTGTAGCTTTTGACTTTGATTTGCAAATACTGGTTCGCCCTCGTACATCCTCAATTTCAAGATGGGATATATTTACTGGTTCTGTCAGTCTTGTTGAGGAAACCAGGTCTCATTTTGAGCTAGAGTACCATTCCTTGATTCCTCACACTGTCAGTGACTTCTGGAGACTGGATGCTGCAAGTGCTGCGATTGAAGGGGACGAAACTTTGGGTGATTGGCGTCCAAGGGGTGTATCAATTTTGAGAGAATTTTTTAAATTTAAAGAGAAACAGGAAGTTTGCCAAGAAGTTGAGAAAACGAGAATTCTGCTAAAAGATATTAACTACCAATCCAGGACAGGAGATGTATCTTTGCTGGACCCCGAAAGGTTTGCGAGCGGGTTCTCTAATCATTCCGTAGATTCTAGGGTAAGACAATTATGGTTAGTGCTTACGATACTAGGCAATACTAACGAGTTAAAACTATGGGATTATAGAGAGTTGTATTGGAAAGAGAACAACGATGACCTAGACTTGGGTAACCAGGAACCGAACGATTTTAGACGGCTTTTGCATTCGAGACAGATTTTTCGATAATCCCAAGAGCAAAAGAAGAGCTGCTTAGGATTTTTTTTTGATTTATAGACTCTTCTTTTTATTTATTAATTTTTTTTGCGCTACATCTAACTGTTCGAGAATTCATGTTCTATACCATAAATTTAACATGCCTCGACATTCCCCGCAAGATAAGCACATACACATCCATAAGATTCGAATATTATGGGTGAAGCAAAAGGTCAACCAAGTGTCGTCCCTATAAACTACGGCCAATGGACATGTAGATTGGAAGTGAAATGATGCAATTTCAAGAGTATGGAGACGAACGAATTGTCCCCCAGGAATATAGGGATGATAAGTTTCTCGGGCAAGACTATTCTAAGCTGCTGGGGCAGAATTTTCTATCAGAACTCGATTCAGACCAAGGCACCGCAACAGCTACGAGAGATAGCAGCTCTACTAGTTTCGCTTCGTTTGATCCCCCAGAATTGGCGGAATTTGAGTTTGTAACAACTTGTCTGAATGGTGAAGGGCTGGAATTTGATGAGTATGCCTGGTTCAACGATTTGTTGGGTCAAGATCAGTACGAAGACAACGGGTTTCTTCAAGGTGAAAGTCAAAATGAGTTCAACGAGTCTGATGAAATAAGCTCGTCCCCTTCCACAACATTAACACTGCCCATGTCTTCTTCTTTGAAGTTGGATCTTTTGCCTATCGCTTATGAACCTGAACTCATATTTGATGGGTACTCTTTGCCAAACGATGTCGAAGGGATGAACACCTACATGGAGATACTCAAGAATAATGGACCGTTGAAAGAGACTTCTTTTAATGAAGCATCCATCACTCAATTGGATTCGTCTCTTGTAAGAAGTCTTGGAATTACTGTATCTCAGCTGCTTGCTTGGACGAGGAAACTAAATGCTAAACTAAAATTCAACAATATAAATAGTCACCCTTGGATCCCGGTGCAGTCAGTTCCTCAGCGAGGTGAATATAACAAGTTGGTTTGTTACAGGCCACATGAAACACGAGATCCGTCGCTATACGTTGCCGTCTTGCATGGCAATATGACTCGGGCTACAGTGCAGAAGTCAATTGCTGAATTCAGTAGATCATGTTGTGATGAGTTGCCCTTTGAAACCAAGAGGCCCAAAAAGAGAAAAAATACGTTGAAAGAGTGGGATCCTATGGAAGTCTTCTATCCTCTTGGCTATGTTCCATTTACAAGATGGTTTAGCATTGATGAATTAGAGCCTTCTAAAATGTATGCTTTTGATGTCAATGAATTCCGGTCCAAGCCAGCACCTGATAGCTATGCTACCTTAGAAAGGTATGACGACGTAGATATGATCTACAACAAGTACGACTCGTTTTACTTACGGACAGATCCAGTCTCAGGAGAGCGAGAGTGCTACTGTGGGTGCTGCGCTACTTGGCACAAACGGGACCAGTGCAATTGGCTCCACCACATGAAATCTCAGCATGGAATCCGGTCTTGCACTAAGCAGCGATATGCGCTGCCTCATGTTGTAGCTGAGAGGCCAAGCAACAAGAAGAACAGCAATGGACTTCTGATCGGGTACTGCGACACGTGCCAATCGTGGCAGAATATCAATAACAATCCGTCGCCAAACAACTATTCTTCGTGGTTTCTCCACCAAGCCAGTCACGACGTCGAGAGAAACAAGCTGGAAGGCCGTACCGGTAAAAAAAGATCCAAAGCAGAGATGAAAGAGTTACAAAGAACTACCAAGATCCAGGAACTCCGTGAAAAAAATCGTACGAAATTGGAGATTCAGCGAGTCATGGCCGATGAAATTCTACTCAATGGGAACGTAAGTCAATTTTCGACTTCTTTTTTCAGAGACTTAGAAAACTATAAACCCAGTGATGACATTTTTTAAAAATTTTTGCCATTTAATTAACTTTACTTTAAGATATATACATATACTCATATATATAGTCATATAGACTACTTTTAACTTTTGCTCGATGTTTGTTTGTTCATTCGATTTTCGTGTTAATTAATTGATATCCGCTCAAAACAATTTACGCGAGGCTCACGCGTTTCGCGTTGACTAGATAAATTGCAATTTCATCCTTGCATCATCAGACATAGTGGAACCTCAAAATGTCAAAATATATAACGGTTGTTTTACCGACCGAATGCATTGGAAAGAAAGACGAAGAGATTTTGTTTGTGAATCTGTTGCATCCGAGAACAGGCAAAGTAGCGAGGTTCTTGAAATGCGATTCTAAGGTGTGGGAACTGCTCTCCATAGACGGTTCCAACCCTCATCGTAAGAGGAACCCGGCACAGGAGGCCGAAGCAACAACCCGTTCACTGCTATTCGATGCAAATTTAATCGTTTCAAATGCTTCACTTTTGGTTGCTACTCCAATAAACCCTCTCTACTTGGTGTTGTCGACATTGTACGCTAATAGAGACAAATTCCTGTCAGGGGATCAAATTCATGATCTCTCTGAAAGTCGATTACCAGATGCCTGCGAGAGCATTGGACCCGAGATTTTTGAAAGCCGCCTGGGATCAGTGTGCGAAGTGCTTGAAGTGGGAGACGAAAAGCTGTATAAACTCTTGCCAGAGAGGCTAGTTGAGTATTTGGATGGAGTGTGCGGTAGAGTTGTCGATACCATCCCAGAAAGCATGTTGGAATATCAAATAGAAGTACTGCGTCCTCTTGATATTGAAAAGAAGGTGCCCGATACAATGGCACGAGTTGCAAGGGACCAGGTAGCGTGCCATTACGTTTGCACGTATTTAAGTGACGAGCTCAGCGAGGTTTATCTGAAAGCCAAAGACTATGATGATTTGGAAAAATACAGAGCGCAAGTAAAGGCCGAAAAGAAAAGAGCTATTGAGGAACAAGAGAGATTAATGACCGAGTCCGAGGCCATGGGTCAGAAACGTAAATCAGTGGGGCTACCGGCCAGAAGTAGTGGCAATAAAAAGAGGAGGGAACCCAGCTCAATGCTTAAGGGCAGTGTAAAGAATAACAAGTCCCTACTGGACATGTTCCGAAAGACTGTATGAATCAATATTGGAGATATGGATTGTACTTTCAAAATGGTTTTATATTTATCATTGTGCACCGGCCTATTTTTTCAAAAGGATAAAACTCAATCCGTCTCAGAGGGACCCTTGAGATAGTTTTCCATATACCACTTCATTTCCCCGATGCTTTCCAAAATATCAGATCGAGCAGTGTGAGCTGTTTCCTTTGTGGGCAGCTTTTTATACAAAGCAGGATTGTGCCTCCGCAAGATCTCTTTGAAACTTGTCACGTCTACCATTCTGTAGTGCAAGTACTCGATAACCTTGGGGAACTCTCGGGCAAGAAACATTTTGTCTTGGTGAATTGAATTGCCAGCAAGAATGCCGAAGTTAGCACGGCCAACGTGTTTGTGAAGGTATTCCAAGAGCTCACTCTCCACCTTTTGTAAAGAGTTGGTGGACTCGAGAACTTTTTGTGTCAGCCCAGACTTGGTTAGAATACAGAGTGGTCGGCGATTATACTTTCTTTGGGCAGTTTACTTACAGAGCCGTGGTGGTCGATGCACCATTTGTTCATTTTATCCATTACTTCCTTGGGGTAATGGATAATAGATTCGTAACCATTCTTATTAGGACACTATAATTTTCGAGGCCAACCCCATTGAGGGGCCCATGGCGTATGGAACATTTTAACTTACAGGCTCAATCAAATTGAGACTACCGTCAGTCAATAGGCAACAGATCTCAATGATATTGTCGCTTGTGTAATCAAGGCCGGTCATCTGCTGTTAAAATGAAAATACAAAGGAAAGCGCTGATACGAACCTCGCAGTCTATCCAAACTAGTGGTCCTTCCATGGCTACTGGCGTAAAAGTAGAGAATTTAGAAGGTTTCAAAAGCGAAGTTCTTCTTAAGTGGGCCAGACGATGCTGTGAGATGCAAGAAGGCAGAGGCGATGTGATGTTTATATATGTTGTAAATGCGTTTAATCTGGTGGTACCTCGGAGAAATAAGCTCATCAATCTGTCCTATCAATGGGTCATTCACTGGAATCTCACGAAAGAAGCTGATCATGCCCAGGTGAAACTTTCTAATTAAGTTCAGCCGCGCTTTCACGACGCGCTGTGCTTGCATATAAAGAACGCGTACATACATTATTTAATTTAAATTCATTCTCAAATTAACATATCTCTATCTATGAAGCTCTGAGAAAGGGTCTTCTCCATGGATCCAGTAGACCAGAAAAGAGTGCTAGACTTGTTTACTGCACAAAACTACGAAGCTTGTAACCGCCTGCTGACGAGAGCATTGGAAAAGGCTAAGTCGCGGAAAGCCCCCGAAGAAATCGTTGTATTGCTGGACCAAAGAGCAGCATGCTCGGAAAAAAACGGCCAGGTTTCCCTAGCTATAAAAGATGCAATTGCTATGATAAAGGCGATGCCTCACTCCCCTCGCGGATATCTTCGGCTCGGAAAGCTTTACCAATTGCGGGAGACCTATGAAGATGCGAGAAAGGCATACTCAGTTGGCTTGAAACGCGTTTCCCGAACCGACAAAGCTTGGAACCTGCTTAAAGAGCTCTATCAGACCTCTAAGCGAAACGAACAACTCTATAATCGACGATTGGACCCAGTTTCAACGCTGCCGTTTGAAGTGCTGGACGTTGTGTTCAGGCAGCTTCCCCTAGACTCCCTTGCGCGGTCTATGGTAGTGTCTCGCTCCTGGAGGTCGTTTGTGCAACAAAACGGAAGGCTTTGGTACGACCGTATTCTATTTTCTGGACGCATGCCAGTATCCCCAAATAGCTTGAAATGGTATTTTCGCCTCGCAGCTGGAGTCGACAAGACTGGATCGATTGGAACTCTAAGAATCGAAAAAATCGCGAGAGGGAGAGAATTGGCCTGTTTGCAACTAATTTCACAGTATCGATCCAATATATATAGTGTGCGCATTAATCTCGGAAAAGGATTAGACCTATACCGGTTCAATCAAGCGATGATTTTAGAAAAGCCGTCTTTTGAAGGGATCCAATCCTTTTCAGTGACAACTCATGCATCGATTCGGTGCGCAATTGCGCTGTGTCAGCGAAATAAATCTGTAAGAGAACTCACATGGGACCACAGGTTTGAGACTGGTGGAGACGAATTCGACCTTCCCACTCTGCTGACTCCTGCGGAGAGCACGCCTACATCATTGCGACAACTGAACATTTCTTCGCAACGAGGAACCCCGGACGCATTAGATACCAGTCGGTCCAAACTACCTATTCCAAATAATACTTTTACTTGGATCTCTCAGCTCATTGATTTGTCTCCGAATCTGGTTGAGCTCCGCCTTGCGGGATCCATTCCCAATTTTAACTTTTACGAAAATGTGCAAGGAATTCTATCAAAGCTTGAACAGTTACAAATTCTTCAACTTGAAGGAAACTCTTCAGCGAGAACTCCTATTATCGTTCCACCCTTGGCTTCTGCCGCTCTTCGTCATTTGGAACTCTCGTATCTAAATATTGTGGAACCAGGTGCCTTGACTTACCACAATCTTCCGAGCCTTGAGGTTCTACGAGTCCAGTACTGCAGTTTAGACACTGGGCGAGGCCCCACTGTTAATTTGCATTTTGAATCTCCAAATCTAGTGGAGCTTAGCCTACAACGGTCTACTATTTGTAACCAAATAAACAACTCGGAGGCCTATATTCAAATCATCGGACAGAAATTTAGCAAACTGAAAGTACTTTGTCTTAGCGGTGCATCGGAAATCTCAGACAAGGTTATTGATGGAATTTTGAAAACAAATAATGCTCTTGAAATGGTCGATCTGCGGGCCACTACGGTGTCGGGGAGTGGATTCGCAAAACTAGCTCTGGGGGGAATCATGAAACTGGGACTGGACAAGATGGAACTCCCCATATCCACTGTAGCATGGTTAGAGAATCAAAAAGTAGAATTGATTGTTTAACGAGGGGTGCATGCTGAGGTTATACAGATGATGCCATGATAAAGAAGCGCTTGATCGATATACATCTTCTATGAATGGCAAACAGTATGGGACTGCCAATCTTTCGAAGTAAAATATTGCAGTCCAGCTATAACCTTAGTTCGGCCGATAAGGTCTCATGCTGCCTTTGTAGCAAGGACTGAGCTTTCCTAGAGTTTGTGTATCGAACTTCATGCTTATTGGGACCAATAATGAAAAATATCTCACAGAGTCCTTCTAGAGTGGTAACTATGGCAGGATGGAGACTTCAAGCAAAGTTGTCATTTACGCAAATCAGTTATTTAAAAAAGAGGCCCCTACGTTGGATTCAACGGGTCTTCAGAAGAAAATTGGGATATAATCGAAAGTAAGCATAGGCTAATAGTATTGCAGAGATGGAACACACTTCTACAATGCACTCTTATACATTCATTTTCAACCAATAAACATGAATAGAAAAAACTAAATAGCCAGTCCTGTGCCCCCGGCAGTCCAACGATATAATGCAAGTAAGTTCCGACGACGTAGTCGTCCTTCCTCCAAAGCCTGTGACATTCCAGGCATTACCATGGATTGAAGAGTTCCCCGTAGTATCTGCCTAAAGTTCCGCTGATATTCAGTGTTGAGGGTGACTATGCACACTTCGTGAGCTCGCACAATAGTTTCGCAGGCATCACGGATTTCCCGATTGGTGTTTCTCTCGAGGTTATCTGCCATGCATAATAAAATGAATCCAGCCTGGAGAAGTTGAATGCCGAAAAAGAAAGGTACCAGCCTCAGATCGGGATCCATAACCAAAATTCTCTCAATGCACCGGGCAGCTGCGATGGAGTGATGTATGCAAGAATCGAACTTAGTGTCATCGACAAGTTCTCCTATGGAATCAAGCAGAACGACCGGATCCCAGTGTCCTTGTAGGAGGATATGAAAGACGTGCACTATAAAACGACAGTACTCCTTCCATATCAAGACGTAGACCGAAGGCTGATTGACACCTTGCTTGTATGACTCGACAGATTCCTCAAACGCATCCAAGTGTCTTTTGTAGTTTTGTCGTACCTTGTCAAGGTCATCATTAGGGATTCCGATGGTATTGTACAGATCAATAAAATGAATGTCTATTATGCCCCCGAGAATTGTCATCAAGGGAAGGTACATGCCAAATGACCCAGTTCCCTTGACAGTATACGGTGGTCCCCTCGATCTTTCGGGATCTGACTCGGCGGCAATTAAAGGTTCCTCGCTGAGCCACATCTCTTCGTTAGCAGGTGTGAACAGCTCTGTGCACTCGGAGTTTGTGAAATAAAGGGGCCTATTGTAGCACAAGCCCAAATGCCGATCAAATAAATATAGTAACCACCAGGTTCTTCTCTGCTCTTCACGAGCCTCTTCGTCCAGTATAGGGTCCTCTTGATTAAGCCGCAGCAGTCGAGCCAGACTCCAGGCCGAGTCCCACCATTTAATAGAAGCACCCTTGAGTTCAGAAGCTGACGTGACAATCCCCAAATGGATAAACGTCATTACGTCGTCCAAGGTGCCTGTTTGAGCACCTTTCAGTAGTGGAGGCAGATTCTGCGTGACTAGCTCTGTCAGCTTGGCGATGACCTCGTCTCGCGTGCTCGGTGTCGTCTTGATGAGAGAATTTTCGGTAGCGTGCGCCGACACTAGCATGAACGAATAGAGGAGGCCCGGAGAACACGCCCTCGGGTTCTGCAGGGACAGCAGGGAGGACTTGCGAATAATCGGTGCCACTCCATACACAGTGTTCGAAAAGTAGACGTCAAGCAGGTCACTGGCCAGCTGAGGGTCAATATGATTTGCTAGTTCGTGTGCTATGGGCGCAAGTACCGGGTACTGGATGTAGTTCGAGGGCTTGGTATTGGAGTACTCGCTGGTAAATAACTGTCCTGAAAAAGTAGTGTCCATGTTGAGCCACCGCGGAGAGTTTAGCACTGACTCTGAGATTTCGGGCAGCCCGTCATCAAAATCAAGCGAGAATACTTGATTCGTGTCCGGGTAGATCAACTTATTCTCACTGACAGCCGACTGAGTCGACGAGACGGGAGATCCAGAGTCGAAAGTCGATGCTGATGTCTCTATTTCTGCTTTCATGTTACCAAACGGCTTGAGACTAGAGCCATTGCCGTTATTATTGAATCCGTCGTGGTTCTCCTGCTTGGTTTTCTTAATGGGATACATGTCGCTGCCTTTGCCTCTCTTTTTGCGTTGCCGGGCATACGCACATTGCACCGACAGGCTGGAGCATCGTTTGCAAGGCATATTACCATCGCACTTGGTCCGGGCTATGCTGCACTGGTCGCAGGCCATTCGGGTGCGTTTCGGTTGAGCAGCGTCACCAGGCTTTTCCTGCAAATAAATATCCATCTGGGTGTCGCCCAAGGCCGCCATATTGGAAGTCAAGTCAGCAAGCACTTTATTATTCTTTTTTTTACCCAGATCCTCAGCAATGTCAACTGGAGCCAATAATAAAAAGTTATTTGGTTTCCTCCTTTTTTTTTTTTTACAAAAACGACAGAATTTTAGTTATTAAGTGAGTTGATGTAAGTCTAGGTTGAGTCTGGAGAAAAGTGGAGTATATTAGGGTGGTGCTAACAACTGTGGTTAACTATGATGTAAATCTCTGTGCACAGTTACGGTGAGGGGCAGCTGGGAGGACATGCAGGAGCAAAAGTCGAGTAGGAAAAAATGTTTTATTAACTACGCCACTTCACTCTCAGCTTTAGTGTATAGCTTAAAGTCTTTTGTAGCATTATTTCTTTGCTAAACCGCTTTTACTCAAAACCGTATTTCCCCCCTCTGTCTGTTGCCCTGTATATATTTTCCGTGGTTTGATCTCCGCCTTTGCAGTGCGCCGCAATTCTCGGAAGTCGCACGGCTGTCCTCTCGTATTAAAATATGTAACGTTCTTGAAAATCAAAATGCTAGAATGTCAACGTTAAATCGTACGCACATCGCAACAAATCATAAAGGAGAATTGTCGTTAGACCTCCATATGTAGATATATAAAACACTTGATAAAAACAAATTAAAGTAAAGCAACTCGTAGCCTGGTTTTCTTACTTCTTCCCTCCCCATAGACTGCCAAAGAATCCCTTGCGCTGCTCTTGCTGCTCTGTTTCGGCGACCACTGCCTGTGAGCTGCTGCTCGAGTGGCTACCACTCGCTTCGACGGGTATGTCACCACCCTCAAGTTCCAGAAAGTTATATGCAATGTCGTAGAAGACAGGCTTGATGGGGATAGGTTTGAGTTTTGGAGACAAATTGACTAGCGAGCTCAAAACCTCTTTCGGGGAGCCTCGCGGGTAGCGGTCAAGTGACTCTGCTACTGCTAAACTATCGCTTTCATGAGATCCCTTCTTCGTCAGTTCAACAAAAGCAGCCATTCCATGGGCTCGCGACAGCTCCGTGGCCTGCTTAGAGATGGCGTTTTCAATGTCGTCTTCCGAAACAATGTGTCCAGGGAGCTCGGCTTTTAGCCGTGGTGACTCCTTGGTAACAAACTGGCCAGCCAGATCATAAAGTGCCAAGGACGATTTATAATCTTCTTTCAGTCTGTACGAAGTAGCCACAAGACAGGTTCTTTTCAACTTGAAGTAGTTGCTCACCGCCTTCAGAGTATCAAGTAGTTCATCGTCATTATGCACTCCGGGCAACTCCATCAGCTGGTCAGAGCTCTGCAAAATAGTGTCGTAGATTCTCACGATATCTCGATTGACCTCTAAGGTCTTTCTAGTCGACTTCTTTATGCTCACTCCACGCGCATCCAGTTGTTCAATCAGTAGACTATCCCTCTGAATTCTCCGCAAGAGTAGAGTATATTGGATGTATGTCGAAACAATGTACAACTCTTGTTTGTCCTGATCATGCCTAGCGTGACCCTCGGACGATTCAACACGATCCACAGACTCCTTGGCCAAGTCGGCAGCATCCTGCCAAACCTGCAGCAATTGGTCAAAGGCATCAACATTGACTCTGGCAAACTTACTACCCGATTCCAACTCAGAATCAAGCGTTTGGGCTGCCAAAATAGAAGAGGCCAAATCGGGGTCCTGCACTCTCGCACTATGCTTCCTCCACGTTATGGTCCCCAGCTGGGAACTAGCATCAACCTGCGAAGTGCTGAGCGCGTTGACATCTAAGCTGTTAATTAAATCTAAAACGTCAGTCGGAGCAGTCTTAGACACAATTTGCTTCGCCAAAGTTGGCAGGTCAACACTTCTGCTCCGGGCCTCCTTTGATTGGTAAGCGGCGTAGTTCAAAGATGAGTCCACTACGGTTGTGATCAGGTCCCGGATTAACTCTTTAGAAGACTCGGCAATGTCTCCAGTGCAAAGTACCTGGAGAGCGACTTTACATAAAGCAAAATGCTTCAACGATTTCGACCAGTTATGTTGCTCAAAGGCCAACGAACCCAAGATGAGCGTTTCATATGCATACAACTCCAGCTTGGCCACCTGCGATAGAGGAGCATCGTTAATGTAAGACGTCAGTTCTGTAGCATATTTAGCAGCTTTTGCCAGCTTTGAAACCACATGTTTCTTCTTGGATCTCGAGTCATTAGACTCCAAAATCGATTTAGCCTCCATAGCATGTGCCCAGGACCGCTCTGCTAGGAGTAGAAACACTCTGACGAATTCCACATTGGAACTTATCTCATCTCCCGTAATTGCCTTTCTTTTCAGCACTTTCGTTCCCTTGCTTGGTCGCTGCTCGATCTTGAGTCTTTTCCTACACTTGGCCACACGGTGAGTTATTCTGGTTCGATACTGTCTATAGTCATTTGCAGATTGAACAAAGATGGATGTATTCCTGAGTTCCAGGATGTCCTCTAGTGGTGAGTTCATTGGGGCCAACAATGTCAGCGTGTAGTTTAGTTTCAAGGGTTTAGGGGCAGAAAATGTGAAATTTTCCATGTCTAACTTGTGTTAAATTTGGTGTGGGGGAAGCGAAAGTTTGTTGTGATAGACAGGCTGGCACTTATATCGTTCGCAGGGGAGTAAAGATAGCTCAATATATTACAAAGTAGATTGGAGATAGTAGTATAAGAGAATACGAGTAAAAAAGAAGAGCTCTTTCGATAACACTTGTCTTCTGTCATTATACTCATAATTTTTCTTCACATATGCTCCATAGCTCAGTAATATGACCTTCGCGTGGAACAGTCTACTTGGGCAGTCGCTTCATGCTTTGGAAAGTTCTGGAGTACTTACTTCGTACGTTGACTTAGAGCACCCCTCTGACATCAAGAGTTATGCTGATGGAAGTACATACTACTGTTTCTATCCCCAAGGCATCGCTTTGTGTTTCACAGGCAAAATTAGTGTATTAGATAGCGTTGATTTGTACAGAAATGATAAACGATACAGTCGCGTTGACGCAGCTCTTCTTCCAGATTCACTAACTCATAATTACAAGGGCCAACAGTTTGTCGCGACATACGGAGAACCACAAGAAAAAGGAGGGGGTTCAAGCCACGTTGATATTTGGTTGAGGTGGCCAGGTATGCAAGTTGATCTGGATAGTTCCGACTGGGATGCTGCAAAAGATGGATCCTGGAACTCAATTACATTATTCCAACAGTAGTTGAAATTCAAGGGCTTGTTTCTGAGATATAGCCAAAAAAAAAGAGAGATGAGTTGTGAAATATATATAGAGAGAAAATAACCTGTATACAACCTTCTTAAATTAAAAATACGGGTTCAAAGGTTTCAACCCCTCAAATCCTTCTTGCTCCAATCCCCTCATGAAGTTGTCCCATTCTTCTGAACCGACTATCTGCTGCATCTTCTGCGCATCTCCAAACCCATCCTGGAACACACCGGTCCCCAAAGGATCATTATTTGCTAAGTAAGCAGGGGTAGCAACAGACGGACCCGACTGGACCGAAGGAGGAATGCTAGGCGGAGTATCATCAGTGATGGACTTTGAATGCGAAGAATGCGTACTGGCGCTCGTATTTAATGAAGCAGGCGAATATTCGTCAAGAATATCCATGTTGGTACTGTTCGTTGCAGAGGCTGTAGCAGCCGCCTTCCCAGCTCTATTCTCAACGTGCGTGTTCACCGTCTCCAGGTAATCAAGTCTGAAATCCACATCGCTCGCATCCAACTCCATGGTATAGTTCCCCTTGTCCTCAGCCGGATTTGCTTCCCGCGGGGCACCGTTCTGTAGATGGGTCCTTATGCTCCTGGCTCGTCTCTGCTCAGACGTCATCCTGCCCATCTCCTTTACTTGCGAAAGCAAGATCTTAACCATCACAGCCTGCTTCAAATCAGCAGAAATTATAACCCCAACCAAGTCCATCATTTCCATTGCCATTTCAATCATCCGTAGCTGCTTATCGCGCTCCGTTGGGTCGATTTCATCGTAATTATTCCACAAAGAAATCCCTATGTACATTGCGGCGTGGACCACATAAGTAAATGACAGCGATGAAATAATCCAGAAGAACCTGTTTCTAAGCGCCGCAGCCTCTGGACTCGAAAAGAGCCAATAGTGTCGCTCAACAATTGCACAAGAAGCTGACATCATAGCCTGCTTGTTTGACTTGTACATATCATTCACGGCCGAGGCTGATGAAAAAGGACGATGCAGAATTACAAGTGTTTTGAGATAATCGATCTCATACACAAATCGCTGAATCACAAGCTCCAGGCTATCTGACAGTGCAGACTCATCCGCTCGCTTTTTCAAGAACCGAGAGGAGTTTTCGTACATACTCCTCAATTGAGCATCAAGATTCCATACCTCGTTGAATACTTTTTCGTTGCCACCCCGTACGTTTCCATTCATAGTATAGCCCTTACGCTGGAGCTGAATCATATTCTGGCGAAAAATTGTAAAGCTCGTGTCTGTACGGATATTTGGGCCCTTTGCTCGCGGGGCATGCCCAAACTCTGGCATAGAGTCAACATCGTCAATATTTAAAGGTAAGTCCACGTCATTGTCTTCATTTCGAGCCCCAAAGGGCAGGCCCTGGCCAACAGAGACAGCTGTGTCCAGCATTGAAACTATAGCCCATATTCGACGCCGCTCTTGAGCCTCGAATGGGGACATGGTAAACCACTTCGGGTCCCGGTGTAGGCCCATTGACTGTGCGACCCTAATGAGTAGTCCCATCGAGGTCCAACTCTTTTCCACAAAGTCGCCATTGTATGACTGCACCATAAGCCACAGTAATAGAACACGTATATTTAGAAGCGAGGGTTTCACTGTCAGTCGCCCGATAAATCCACACATCTCAATCGAGTCGAGCCATTTTGACCACACCTCGGTCGGATTCTCCCGCAGCTCATCTGGCAATTCGGATAACGGTAACGACTGCAGCCCAACAACCATCATAGCCAGTAGCTGCGCTACCCACAGCAGGTCTGTGTTTTCAGGACTTTCCCAGAATTTGGCAAACTGCTCCTCAAAAGACGGCCGGTGAACTATATGCATAATAGGCTCCATAACTCCAAAATACCGGTCAATTAGAATCTGGCACAATTCTCTGGATGGTATACTGCTCAGCAGGTTGCTTGAAGATGGCTTGTATTTGGTCCCTGCAAAAGGGATTGCCATGTAATCTGTGCTGCCCTCTACAACCTCGCAAATTGATGTATCTGTTGCCTTACCGATGCTGGTTTCGTACATTCCTCGAAGCATGCTGAAGAAATCCTGCACCTCTACGACTTCGCTAAATAAATATCCCCAGTGGGTGTTTCCGTGGTAAATTGATTTCCCCTTTTTGTCCAGTTTGAGCAGGCCCAGTGATTCGCCAATTTTATTGACATCATCTTCGAGATCCTTTTCCTCTGATGGTGAAAGGTCCTGTTTTTCGCCCTCCTTGACCTTTTGCTGCTGGACAATCAGTTGCATTACCAGGCTCTCCATCTTGTCCAGCCGGGTCTTCATCTCCTGGCCAGTTCGCCGAGGCTGCCCGGGAGATCCTCCAGACGGACGCACTCGGCCCGATAGGAAGTTGTCAATGGTCAGACGCTGGCCCAGATCAATGTTTGATACTCGATTGCCCATCAGCGCGTTGGATTCGGCCGTCGAAAGAGCGAGGCCCAAATCCACATTGTCGCCACCAGCTTTGTCCGAGGCAGAATATACACATTTACCACTGTTTTTCTTCACACAGTTTGAGCACGGGTGCTGCTTATCGCATTTCAGCTTGCGCTGCCGGCAAAATTGACAGTTCACCGGTATTCTCTTTCGTTTACCCTTTTGAATTGCGCCAATACTGCTCTGGGTGTGCGAAAGAGGTAAATCTGGTCTTTTCCTTTGTATCATGCTCTCAGATTCGCGGAACAACGAGTCAGGAGAAGACTCGACGGTCGTCCCACCACTACCAGGGCCAAAAGTGAAATCCATCTCTTGAGTCGGGCAACAAAAAGATTATTAATTTGTTAAAAGAGACTAAGGAGTTTGTATAGTTGGTTTGCTAAAACGAAACAAAGAGGAAACGTAGAACTTAGATCCAATATTGCCCGTCCTGATTTCTACAGAAATGCCCCGTTCAAAACCGCAGGTTACAAAGTCAAACACAATGTCTTTAGAATCGCTTTCTTTATATCAGTGGCGAAAATCAGCTAGCGGACCCGAGAAAGCTTCGTTCAACAGCAAACGCTGCAGCTACTAATTGTTTTTTAGGGTGTTCCAAATATGACGGACTTAGTTAAATCCGTTGGGACAATACGATGAGGTATACTGCTGTGTGGGGCTTTGCAAATAAAGATATACAGTCCTCCCAGTTGACTACCATAAGTGTATGGCTCCTAGTGTCAATGATTTTGAGTATAATTGGGAGTTTAAAACAATACTCATCTATTTGTAAGCCTCGTTAGTTTACACATTCTGCATGGTGTTATGTGCATCCTTGCGTCGAATTTGAAGTCAATCGTTACCCTCCCTCCCATGTCACCGGCCATACTATCGTATACAGTTATTACAAGGCAAGACGACTAGGGTAGTTTTCCCTGGTGTTTTAACGACCGTCTTTCTTTGATGGGAGCCCCTGCGGGGAACCTACGTTAGACTCTTGATGACTCAGTAGTTAGTATTATTAAGTTTAATCTTGTATTGACAATTAGTTCACTTTCTGAGCAGCAGAACCAGCCCTTGCCGGGAGGGACCACTGTAGGCAAAATGAGACGCATCTCTTCACCGAGAAACCTTTCCTTTGCCCTTGGGGTCCTTTTTATGAGTTCTGGACCCATTAATCTGTCCGTTGTGCTTTCCCTTTTCATGCTCCGCTCCATGCCCAGCTCCATGCCCATTCATTTTCATGCTTCCATTTAAAGCACCATCAACATCCATCGCTCCATCCAGCGTTTCATCAATTACTAGACCATCCAACGGTACTTGGCTTAATTTTTTTGCGGCCGACATTTGATTTGAATCATCCCCCTTTTTGGTTCCCTCAAAATTCTCCCTAACCCGTACGTAGTGCTGCAGCTCTTCGTAGCTGACACTGGGAGACAGCTCCCGTTGAGCCTTTTCAAAGTCGGCCATGGTGACCTCGACATTCGTGTCCTGGGTTGTAGCAACATTCTGAAACCACCATCGCGTAGTAACACTGGCAAGCCCCTTGCCAACCCTCTGTGTCTCGTTGAATACTTTGATTTTCTCATCCACTTGGCCTGCAGTCCTAATCATGGCGTTCAGCATCGCATCCGAACTCATGGCATAAAAGTCGGCACCGGTAAAAGTGAAAGGGCAGTTCTCAGATATAGATTTTAGATCCAGGTCCCCTGATACCTTGAACTTGCGCGTTAGTGCCTGCAGGATAGTCAGCTGCTTCTCATGGGTATCTGATATACCCAAGTACAGCATTTTATCAAATCTTCCCGGTCGCAACAGTGCTTCATCCAGCAAATCTGGTCGGTTGGTGGCTCCCACCACAAAAACACCATCTCCACCTGCACCACTCATACCATCCAACTCGGCCAGAAGCTGACTAACAATTCGATCCATGACTCCTCCAGAGTCGCCCTGGTTGCCTCTCTTGGGAGCAACAGAGTCCAGCTCGTCGAAGAAGACAACGCACGGCTTAGCGTCTCGAGCCTTTTCGAATACTTTTCGGACATTGGCTTCAGACTCTCCGATGTACATGTTGAGCAGTTCTGGGCCTTTAACAGAGAAAAAATTCAACGAAAAAGTTGTCGCAATTGCTTTAGCAAGAAGCGTTTTTCCAGTACCAGGTGGCCCGTAAAACAATATGCCGGATCTCTTCTTGACACCCTGTGAGAAAAGCTGAGGAAATTTCAACGGCATCTCTATCGAATCCAAGATCTCCTTTTTCACACCTTCTAAACCTCCAACGTCCTCCCATCCAACATTTGGTATCTTAGGCGCCCCGATGGAATCGCTATATTTGGACCTGGCATCGCCAATCGCCTTTTCTATATCCTCTGGCGTTATCTTCAGGACACCCCGGCTGCCAATGATGAGATCATCTAAATCCAGGCCGCCAGATTTCTGCTTAGCTATATCGCGAACGCGACGTAGGGCCATTGACTTTGCCATTTCCAAGATCGATACCAAGTCCGGAGGTGTCAATCCAGCGGATTGTAATGCTAAACCTTCCAGTGAAACGTCATTCCTCAGACTGTACTGTACTGGTAATGTCTTTGACACAAACGATACCATATGCGATCCTTCCGTACGATGGTCGCACAGATGTCGAAATATCTCTTTTCTTTCAGATTCGCTTGGAACTGGAACTGAAACTTCAAAAATAAATTTAGCTCTCAGAGCCTCTGAGAGTTTGTCTGCATCGGCTACCGATGCAGCTATTATCATATTTTCTCTCTCGGAGTACTCTTCAAATAAAATGGCGAGATTGGATACCAGACCGCTCTCGGTCCCATCCTGTTCAGATTTTTTTGCCAAGACATCCAAATGACGCAAATATACTAGAACGGGCGCAATTGTCAGAGCACGATCCAGTCGAGCTCTCAAAGTACCAATAACCTTTGCTTCTCCCTCCCCGCCCAAGCCATAACAATCGACTTCAAGAACATGGATTCCAAGACTTGCTGCCATGCTTCTGAGCACTGTAGACTTCCCAGCTCCTCTCTTTGACGATGTTAGCAAAATGTTCGTGTGTAAGCTCGCTCCCAGAGGAGAAAAACTAGCGCTCATGATCTGCTGGAGCTTTCGCGCATAGGTAAAATTTTGAGATTTTGATTCTTTCAAGCTATAATGGGGCAGCTCGGCAATGGATAAATACGTCTTCCATCCCAAATTTGTGGATGGCAGACCATCCTGTACCACGCCCGACTGGATCATACGGGTTGAAGAAGGGTCAATAATGCACTGGTCACTGTTGTCAGTTCCTGCCAAGGAAGTGATCTTAAACCAAGCTACCTCGTCTGGTTTCCCCGAGGGCAGCACAGGACCGTTGGCATCCTCACCTGGACTGTACAATGTCTGAGCTAGCACAGTGTCTATAGGAATTGCAATAACATCGTTTTGCTTAACAATCCGGCAACAGCTTTCAAAATATGTCCGGAGTCCTGATAAAAAGGCACTCTGATAGGTTCGGTCCGTAGTGACCGGCGATGCAATCCGTGATATGGTGACTTCCTTTGCTGTGGGCAGTATTTGGCCTGTTGGATTGTTGGAATGCTTGGATATTCGGACCTCAGAAGGGCTGCCAAGATTGTGTAGCACAATGGGTGATACATATAGGGCATCAGCAACTGAAGTCTGTTCTGGATATGAGAATAGTCGTAGTAATCGAGAACCAGTGGGTGAAGAAACAATAACCTTGTTAGAGAAAAGTAGAACGGATATAAAGAAAAGGTGACCATACTTACAATATCTCCAGAAAAGCAGCCGATTGCAGCCAACTTCTCGACCTTTGCCAAAACTATAGACTCCAGGTCATCCGACGGATCTGGGGTAGGATTCAGCAAGTCGTGAGTTGGAGAGGATATGAGTGGTCGTACAGACAGTGATATCTCATGTTTTGGCTTGCTTGTAATTTCTAGGTCATCGAGATCCAGAAATCGATTGATCTCCATCTCCATATCTATATCATCATTTTCGGTAGCACTACCGTTTACCTGATCGACTGACTCGCCATATTCCTCTCTCACCAGCGTCAATTTGGTATCCTCTGTTAAAAGCCCCTGATCTACTGGTTCGCACAGTCGCACCCGGCACTGTATTTCAGATCGGTACTCTCCCTGACGCAATAAGGGCCACCGTATCCTCGAACTGAAAGCAGATACTATTTCTGTCTCAGCAGTCTCTGCGATCTGATCGTATATATGTGGTGGAAAGGTGAGTATCACATTATCCAAGTGACATGGCGTGGCCGTGCGTAGCAACACACTCGGTGGGAGTGTGAAACGGGCTGAGACTGCCATGGCACAAGTATTTGGAGCCAGCTTCTGGTCGAGTTCAGCGGCAAACAGAAGCCAGCCTAATCGTGGAAGAGCGCTCTTAGGACTCTGTATGGCCACATATCTCGGTAATGCGTTTTTTTCAAACAGTTCTTTGAACAGGTCTTTTGAAAGCCTGAGAACGTATGCGTCGTCCAACTCGGCCAAGTATTTCAGCTGAGCTCGATAAGGCCGAGGTCGTCGCGGTAAACTTCTGGAAGACACATCGTTTACAAAGCCTCCCTTCGCCTTGATTCCAAACTCACCGAGGAGTTGCGAATCTGTCCCGGCGTTCTGCTCATCGTGCACTTTGGAGGGCATCGTTCTGTTTGAGACAGCTGTTCGGTAAAGTTCTAATTTTGAGATGTGGGGTTCCTCGGTAGGAAGATTTGGTGAGAAGGTGATTTTCATATGCTGGGAAGGTTTCAGCCGTACGCTCCGAATTGTATCGAGTGCGGGGAAAAGAGTCTGTCTGTTCAACGATTGAAGCATTCAACCGCTCAGCAAATAAATTATAAACTGCTTACAATGTAAATAAAGAACTTGGCGTTGGCTACCGGTGGCCCCGCCCGGCTTCGCAGAACTAACCTGTATACGCTGTAGACTGTAATAATATGACTACAGTAACACCTTAACCTGTTATAGCTGTAAACTACTGATTCAGATATAGAGAAAGTACAAAACATGCTTCACTACCCTTCACATTTTCCTATACCACCCTACTCTAACCGATAGCCGATATATAACTTAGTAAATGCTATGAGCCATTGGCTGTAGCTGTCTCTATACTCCATCCGTCGCGTCATTACGCATTCTTCTTAATGGCATCCACTTTGGGGATCCACTTAGAGATACGGCCGTACATATCAAAGGCAATGAACAGAGGGATAAAAGCCGTAGGAGAGTATAAAGCTATCAAGTTGTACCTCTCGGGTTCTGTAACTCCGTTGAGATAGTAGAGCTCAGTAAGACAGGCAATAGTACTGAAGAATCCTTCTACCCCGTAAAGCAGCAACGGCAGGTAGATTCCCTTTTTATCTGGTTAGACGACTGGATTGTGTTTTCTCTTCTGGGTCTCTTTCGCGTTTCGTAGTTACTCACCTCGGATGAGCGAGTAAATGGAAGCCAAGAAAATGGGAGCCTGGAACAGAATCTCACACCATACAAACGTCTGGAGCCAAACGGGCCGAGACGCGATTAAAAGGTCGTTGTTGGTTGACAAATGATATTCTGACAGACTCCTTTGAATTGGCCACCAGTACTTTTCCGGTACAGCAATTGTTGAGTCAAGCAAGCAGGTAATGGGGAAGTGTATCGAGCTATTGGTTAGCAAGAGGGGGTAGTAGTAGCTATATCATACGCAAAATAACTACATAATAACGAATATGAATACACATATCTACCTACAAATAAACCACGTAGAACAAGTCTAGCTTTCTAGAAAAGATTGATTTACCCATGGCGGTAGAAAGCTAGAAAAGTTAGAAAGTTGATTCGATTGTAGAAAGGGAAACTGAAGATGTTAGTTAACAGAAACGAGGCTGTTCAATCGTGTATAAAAGCAGTTGTAACCCGCCGATCGATCGCCTTAACTGATAGGAATTTTTTTTATCTGTATCTATTTGCACTTTCTAATACTGATCTAGCTTCATTAATTTTCATAGCCAAGTAGGCTGAACCACCCCTGTCAGGGTGATTTAATAACATTGTCTTTCTGTGTACAGCTCGTAGTTCTTTCAGGGTTAGTTTGTCGCGTTCTGATATTCCGAGGATCAGCATCGCTTCGGGGACAGTCATTTTGGTGTCGAATCCACCCAAGAAGTAGTTGTTTTTGGCAAAGCTCATAGAGGTCTTCGGAGAGATCTGGCCAAATGTTTCAGGTGGTAGCAGCTTGAAGCGGGACCATGCTCTGCTAGCCGCCCGGGTCTTGTTAGAAAGAGTCTCAGCAGATGAATTTTACTTAGTTGGTTTGGAGGGGGCAAAGAGAGGTTCTGTATAGCTAACTTCAATAAACTTTACAACTTGACTCACATACACTAGTATACAGAGTGGCTAGAGCCAGGCCTACGATGATAGGGAGGACCTTGTTAGAAAAAGCGAATAGATGCAAAAGTGTACAGATTACTGATCAGTGTTTGTTAAGTACCATTTAGATTCCATGTTAATGTGTAGTTCAAGCAAGGTGTTGTGAAGAAGGTAGAGTTCAAAGTCGCAGTAAAATGTGGAGATATAGAAAAATACGCTGAACAAAAAAACTTTCTTGATAGCTTTCTATCAGGCACCAAACAGTCAGTGATGATAGTCTGTGCAAAAAGCTATCTTTGTTGTGTCTGCTAAAAAAATCATTGCTAAAATGTTTCTCTTGCTTCCTCCGGTTACACAATAATCTTAAGTTACTCCTACATTACTTATATATACAGATGCCAAAATGCAAATTTTAGTGGTCCAATAAATAAAAGGTATCATGCCACAAATGAAGTCAAGGGGATATTTTCCTCATCTCTATGCTCGTCATCCCCCAAGTCTCCTCGAGAATGCTCCATGTAGCCCATAGAAGGTGCCTGCTGCTGGCTACGGCTCGGGTTTGGAGCAGCAGCCCCTCTGCCTGGTGGCCCATACGACCTGTTAGACAAGGCTCGCTGCCGCTCAAGTATCTGCTGCTCCGACTCGGCTTCAAACTGAGCTGCCCTGTAAAGCTTCTCGTTAATTTCAAACCATGTCCCGTTTCCTCGTCCCTGAGGGACTATAGGAAGAACCCACTCCCAGACATGGTTACCCATGACTTCGCACCAGTTTCTCTTCCATCCTAGATCAAATATGTTGCCCAGGCTGTGCGAGGAAGGAGCTGCTCGAAATCTGAATCGCGAAGGAGCCACAGTGGTTCGATATCTGACAGTCTCCATGGACTCGAGGGTTGTGGTGTTGCGAATTAGCAGATATACACAGTAGCTGGCAAACACGGTGACTGCCAGTCCCATTACGCCCGACAGCACCAAAAGCAGAATCCAGCTGACTGCCAAATAAGCAGAAGACCCGGTGCGAGATTCATCGTTAATGTATACTGTGACGGCCCACAGGGAAGTAAACATGCAAACGTAGCAAAAAGTCGCCGAGTAAACGAGAAATTGGACGAAAAACTTGTGGTTTCGAAACCCAATGCACGTAGCAAACCAGGGACAATGATGGTCCATTTTTAAAATACATTTTTTGCACGCCCGGCAGTGGTGGGTTCGATCAGGCTTCCAACACCGGCACTTGTTGCAATAACGCATTTGGCCGTTCTCTTTCGACGTGACGTTGTTGGCAACCTGAGGAGGAGGAGTATGTCCCATCTCAATGTCCCCGACAGCAAATTCGGGGATATCCAGAGGGGAGCCTCCTCCATAATGCACCGTGGAGAAGTACGAACTGGCCGAAAGCGCGTAGAAGACAACTGCGACGAGTGCCACAATGTAGCTTACGCAACTGCCATGCCAAACGGCAAAGCAAATGCTCACGTCTGTGTATATACCCCATGTCAGAAGCAGATTCACGCCGAGTTTGGGGAACAGCGAGGCCAAGGCGCAGCACAGTCGCTGGAGGTGGAAGGATATCCTATATTTCATGCCGCTGTTGGCCTCTGCCATGAGGTGGTGATGATGATGAGGTGTGGGGTGAGGTTATTAGGAGGCTGATATGTAAAGATGTGGATAAGAGTGCAAAAATACATCACCGAGTGAGTATTAAGAACAGACCTAATCCAAACACGCAGAAATAGAAAGTCCAATACAACGCTAAATACATAGTTTTGCTGCTTGGGAGATCATGCTGTCAACCCACGTCGAGATATCGTTGATAATCACGGTAATAGTAAATATAGTTGATATCTTTCAAGTGCGACCAACATACAGAAATGTTAAACGCGTGCAAAACAGATGAAATATTAGATATTCCGCGAAGCGGAACCAAGCCTCCCCGGCAGGGGCCGCCGGAGGCAAACTGGAAAGCTTCTGGGGCCAGCCCCAGACCCCGTAGCTCTGCTTCGCAGAGATCTCACGAAGGTGTGCATATTGCGTAGAATAAAAAAATTGGATATCAACTATGTCATATTTGTTGTAATTAGATCAATTACATATTCCCCACAGTATAAACACTCTTTCCTTCTACCTCCGCGTGTTAATTTACTATCTATCATATTACATCTTTTTAAGCCTTTACGCCAGACTGGGCCAAAAGACTCTCGGCGAACTCGATATACCTTGTTAGTGACATCAATGCTCTGGCAGGGTCCGCGGTATCTCTTGTCAACCACTTTTCATGTCAACCGCTTTTCAAGTCTGCAAACATGTGATACATCAAAAATGTGATATGGTATGATATATCACATTTCAGAGCGAAATAAGAGATCCCACATCACACCTGGCTACTACTACTACATCTCTAACAGCACTTACTGCTTCTCTGCGTCTTCCTGAGAGGTTCCCTTGAGATCCTCCCAAGCTTGCCACTTGTATTTGCCCTTAATGTCAAACATAGTGGGTTTAGGAGTATTGTTATCGCCTACAGTGGCCTGCTTGTAGAGGCCGTAGATCTGGTTAGAATGATACTACGAGCCATCAATAAGAGTCTCCATATTAACATACCTTGAGCAACTCCTGATCCGAAGGTCTGCTTGCAATCTTTTGCATTCGGTCAGCCTAGTTAGTGATCTGAACTATATTCGATACAAAGCATCATCAATAACAACATACAGCATCGAGAAAAGCAGCAGAAGGCATTGTCGGTTACTAAAAACTGTGGAAGAAACTTGGGATGAAAAAAGTTGTAAAGGAGAATATACGTGTTTCTCCAAAAAGAAGTGCTGCCGTACAAGTTATATATCACACGTATCTGGTAGATCGATGATGTCAACTGTGGAGGATTGACTGCTCTTTAACTACTAGGGGACGAGCACCGGGTAAGCGGCCCCTCGGTGCCCAGCTGTGGGCCATGAAACACAGTGGACCATATATTATATATGCGGCTATTGCAGGGTGTCGCAGTCTTGGTGAGATAGCTATATAGAGGTATTATATTCTAATGAAACAAACTAGGGAGGTCAATGCTTTCCAGCTTCTGATACTGCTGTGCGTTGTGAAATAGGGCCTGTTGGGATGTAGCACTGCTTAGGACGATGGCTCTCACACAACGCAGGCAGGTTACGCGTCCACGGAAAGCGGAATGCGTATAGCAAAATGTGCAAATATAAGTACGCGACAGGCGGAGCTATTAATTGCTTAAGGCTTTCAATATATTTTCTTGGCTCAATCGATCCAAAGTGTGTTGAGCTAAAATAAAGCAAATTGTCGCGCGTTGTGACATTGTTGCATGTTAGTTAATGAAATACATAGTGAAACAGGAGGCGTGTTTTTGTAACTTTCGAATTGACTACACAGAGCTAAAAAAAAAGATATCACATAAGGCTCAAATGTTCTCTCGTTTTATCGTTCTACGAACTATCATGTGATACAAGTGGTACAATTGTGGATGAAAGATGTTATCAACAATTTAGAAATGCATTCGAATGGTGCGACCGAATCTCTGCGAAGCAGAGCTACGGGGTCTGGGGCTGGCCCCAGCAGCTTGACACTGTGATGATACAACCATTAAAGTAGATCTAGAAGTGGTCGACGTAGCAGTAGAGCCAGCAGCACTTGTGCAACCGAATCTCTGCTTCACAGGTTTCTTATTTTTTTAAGCTTAATGTTACTGTTAGTAGGCATGAGCTGAGGCTTATCACGTGACTTTTGGGTTTTACCAGCCAACCACACACCGTCTAAATCGACAACTTCAAAGCCTTCATTTTTTGTTCGTTTGCAATAAGCCATGGGAATCGTCAAGGTTGCGTCAGAGACTCTGAAAGAAGCATCGCGCAGGGCCAACTCTCCTGCTGCCAAGCTATTTAAGGACTTTGTTTTAAAAGTAGGTCAGGAGGACGTAGTTATTCGAACTTCCACTGGTCATCCTACAGGAATAACTGGAATACTACAACATCCTAATCCTCGACCAGCTCTAGAAAAGGTTTATGAAGGAACTCTGCAGGTTTTGAAGACCCAATTTCCCACCACTAGCATTTACCGACAGTCTGTCGAAAACTTGACCAAAGCTAGATTGGATATAGTAAAGAATAATGAAGTTACTGAAGTTATAGAGCGAGAGATTGGAAGTGGGCTAATAGAGGAGGTTTTAATTCAGGCGGGCTATGAGTTTGAGCTTGCTCGAGATTTTGCTGAGAAAAAAGTGTGGGAAGAATTGGAGGAAAAGCCGTTGCCTGATCAATGGGAGAAACAATGATTATATACATTTAGCCAGTGTATAGTGTGTATAAACTAGCGAGAGCATTTGGTAAATGGAAAGCTGCTGGAGCCCTGGAGCCAGCCCCAGACCCCGTAGTTCTGCTTCGCAGAGAACCAGTCAGAGTTGCTGGTTTGCAGTGGGAGAAACGTATCACCTGGCTGATTAGTTTTGGCTTCAATTGCTCTAGCGATCGTTATTTCATTTCAGACTTACAAGACATGTTTAAAGATCCTCACATTTAAGTCTACAAATATAACTAGCGAATCGCTACTTACTGCGATTAGTTTGACTTCATCCTAGAGATGGACATTTATATTTCAGATCTATGATAAGCTATGTTAAATATCCTCACACTCGGCATAATATCCTACTCCTGACAAGCCTATCCTCCATAGTGCAATTTGTGTCCAATCCACAACTTGCCTGCGAAGCAGGGACTACCCCCGCTGGAGGCACCCGCAGGGAGGCATACAAAGACAGGGTACTAACTTATCTTTCACTCACTAAGTACAAACCTCCAGTACGCTCACTCTAACTAATTACCACCATACTTTGTGTCCCATGCCGTGCTTCCCTCTTCCCTCTCCGAAAAACTGCTTAAAAAAAACCATGGTTGGATCTCTACCCATAGAGTCAATGTGCAACAACTTAATACGGATCTAGCAGCACCTACTGCTCAAGCTATTACCTCCCCCAGCTCCGACATTCACAGATCCGCTAGCAGCAGGCTTGTCAGCACTCTCGCTGTAAACATTCTCCTTGACTCGTCTGGCCAGAGAGAAAAACGTTTCTTCAACATTGTCGGTGGTCTTGGCACTTGCTTCTATGAAAGGAATTCCAAGCTCGTCTGCCAATTCCTTGCCCTGCTCGGTAGAAATAACCCGCTTGTCAACCATGTCGCTCTTGTTGCCAACCAAAATCAAGACTACATTCTCACTGGCGTGCTGCTGCACGTTGGAGTACCAAGACCGAATGTTGTTGAACGACTTCTCGTCGCACACATCATAAACAAGCAATATTCCCATAGCTCCCCGGTAGTACGCGGTGGTAATGGTCTTGAAACGTTCCTGTCCGGCTGTGTCCCATACTTGGAGCTTGACCTTTTTGCCGTCCAAATCGATGGTTCGGATCTTAAAGTCGATACCAATAGTGGTGATGAAACTTGGGGTAAACTGGTCCTCGCAAAAACGTAACAGAAGACATGATTTTCCAACGCCTGGTTAGTCGGTTGTTTCGCCTCCGGCACCTCCCTTCCAGTGAGGATTGTCCCGCTTCGCGGGATTTTGAGGAGTAGAAGTGCATGGGCCGTCTTTCACAGACTGAATAGGAAATCTCACTGTAATTATGACAGTGCTTGCTTAAACGGAACGAAGAGTTCGTTCGTAACTCCGCAAACATCAGCAAACCTTAACAAATCTTAGCTCTCCTTAATTACGCCCTTTTTTTCGGTCTCACTTCCTCCCACTTCCTGCAAAATATAACGTCCGCCAGAATAATGAGACCTTCTATAGTCGCCTCTTCCTATTCATACCCTCACATCTGTCGCTACTCCCGCTAAACTCCGATGCCACCCCCTCTTCAAGATGTTAATAATAGCTTACCTGAATCTCCAATCAACAGCAGTTTTATCAAAAGATCATAAGTTCTTGTGGTCGCCATCTTTCTTTAAAACACACACGTTTTCGCAAACTCTCTCTTCAATGGTTTTCTCTTTGTATAATAATATTATATCCAATCGTTGGATAAGTAAGTCGGTCGTTCTTTGAACTGAAGGGAAACTCAACAAAACAACGACCCTTTCTTTCCACGTATTTGTCAGTCACCCTGCGCGCCCAAAATAACAGTAAACAATAAGAAAAAAACGAATTAAACAACTCTGTTTGGTTGTCACCTGTGTTTTGCTTTCTGCTATCACCAAAGCTTCTCGTAATTTATTAACAACTCCTCGCTGTGTGTCTATCGGGTAGTACCTGACAACCTTGGCTATTCCATAAGTTGTTAAAGTCCACATGGCCCAGCCCGCTGCCGGGTAGTTATCAGTGTGGTTGGCTTGGTTTTCTGTGGTGGGGTGATTAATCCCCGACTACACCACATTAAGTTAAACTTTTTGAAAATTCCACAAGAGTCATCCATATCGTCTTTTCGTCACAAACGACTACAGACATCACAACCCGGGTCCTTCCCCCCTCCCTTTCCTTTAGCAAAGCAACAACAAAAAAAGATGCCTACCATATCCGTTGACAAGGCGGACTTGTACGAGCGTCTCGGTCGCTCGTATACGACTGAAGAATTCGACGAACTGTGCTTTGAATTTGGAATAGAACTCGACGAAGATACCACAGAAGAGGCAGAGGCCACGGGCACGCGGCCCCAGCTGAAAATCGAAATTCCCGCCAATAGATACGATATGCTGTGTATAGAAGGTATTGCCAGAGCGCTCAATGTCTTTTTGGAAAAGGAAAAAGTGCCCCAATATAAACTGGTGACCCCGCCGCGAATGGTCAAAGTATATGTCGACAAGAAGACAGAACAGGTGCGACCGTACATTGCTGGTGCTATCCTCAGAGGAGTGAAGTTCACTCCGCGCAGATACGAGTCTTTCATTGCGTTGCAGGACAAACTGCATTCCAACATCTGCCGCAACCGAAGTCTGGTAGCCATTGGAACTCACGACATGGCCAAATTCAAGGGCGACGTGTACTACAGGGGGCTCGAGCCGAAAGACATTCACTTCAAGCCCCTGAACCAGGCCAAGGAGATGGACGGAAATGAACTGGTTGAGTTTTACGAAAAGGACAAGAACATTGGCAAGTTCCTGCCTCTGATCACCCACTCTCCGGTGTACCCTCTTTTCACGGACGAGGAGGGCAAAGTGCTTTCGCTACCCCCCATTATTAATAGTGATCTTACCAAGATCACCCTGGAAACGAGAGACGTTTTCATTGACCTCAGCGGAACTGACAAAACCAAGCTCGAGGTGGTTGTCAACCAGATTGTAGCTATGTTTGCAGAATACACTGCTGAGCCCTTCACCATCGAGCCCGTTGAGATTATCTCTGAGCACAACGGTCAGAGTCGAATCTGCCCCAAGATTGCCCCTCGTGAAACCACTGCCGAGGTTGATTACATCAACTCATGCTTGGGTCTCAAGCTGAGCCCACAGCAGATCTGTGACCTACTGGAGCGAATGTGCCTTGGAGCTACCCCCTCGTCGACTGACGCGAATATTATCAATGTCACAGTTCCCCTAACTCGGTCTGATATCCTCCACCAGTGCGATATCATGGAAGACGCCGGTATTGCTTACGGGTTCAACAGTCTGCCCAAGACTTTCCCTGCTGATTCATACACCATTGCTAACCCCTTACCCGTCAACAAGGTGACTGATATTTTCAGGCGTGAGACTGCCATGGCTGGCTGGTCTGAGGTGATGCCTCTGACTCTGTGCTCTCATGATGAAAACTTTGCTTTCCTGCGCCGAAAAGACGACGGAAACACCGCTGTTGTTCTAGAGAACCCCAAGACTCAGGAGTACCAAGTTGTGCGAACGAGCTTACTTCCTGGGATCCTGAAAACCATCAAGGAGAATAGAGACCACAGCCTCCCAGTTAGAGTATTTGAAACGGGCGATGTTGCTTTCAAGGATACCAGTCTGGAGCGACAGAGCTACAACAGCCGAAGATTCTGTGCGGTGTATGCTGGCAAGATTAGTGGGTTTGAGATTGTCCAGGGTCTGCTGGACCGTCTGATGAAAATGCTTCGAGTGCCTTGGTTTGAGGACTCGTCCAAGCCCGGTCGGGGTTACTGGATCGCTGAGCTTCCTGATGCTGGCACTTTTTTCCCCGGACGTGGTGCCACCATCTACATGAGAAAATCCGAGAATTCCGAGCCTCAGGTCATTGGTTCGTTGGGTGTTCTACACCCCGAAGTTCTTGCTAATTTCGAGATTCCCTACGTGGCCTCCAGTATTGAGTTAGATGTAGAGGTGTTTTTGGTTTAATATAGAGAACTGTAGGTGTGTATATCTCATGTGGAGCTGCCTCCGGCAGCAGCCCCTTTCGGGGAGGGTTGGTTCTGCTTCGCAGAAAATCTAACACTCTACAGTATCAATTATTTACAGACTTCAAATAAGATTAATCTCACCTTCATCAGTTTCTGCGAGACGGGCCGCCGGGGCAGGTAGAGACGCCGTGTCTATTTTCTCTTTGATTTCCCTTCTCTGTATTTTATAAATGCCTCTGCTCCAATGCCCGAAAACACTGTCAGAACTCCTACCCACTGACCCGGCGTCAACCTGTGGTTGAACCAGATTACTGAAAGCAGCATGGAAAACATCTTCCGAGTGACTGTCACAGTTACCAGGATTAAAGACCCGTAGCTCTCTAAGGCCTGGAAAATGAAAACTTGGCCCAGAGCACCACAGATGCTGAACAAAATTATATCAGTGAGCACTTGAGGGTGCAACTTGATAAAATCAATCGCGTCTGCGAGCTGCGAGGTGAGGCCTGAGTATAGAAAAGCAGCAGTTAGCACCGCAGACAGAGCGTTGAGCCCACACATCATATGGGGGCCAGTGACGAGCTTGTTGGTGTGAAACATATGGTCTTGGGTAGTGTTGTAGAACCCGTCCAGAAATAGGTTAATACCCAGTAGCAGAATTCCTATAATAGACGATGAATCTGCGCCCTTTTTCTTGGGATCAGGGTGGTACAAAGTGAAAAAACACACCCCTACGGTGATAGCGGCCACCACGAGGTATTTGTATAGAGGGAACCTTCTTCGGTACACTGTTAAGTGCAGTGCCATTACTGGCAGCAGCTTACAGCTTTTCGCCAATAGGAGCGTCACGTAGTCCACGTACTTTAAACTCGCGTATACAAATGGGCTTGACAGACTTTGGCTGGCAGCCACTATGAAATACTGTTTGGTAGTGCGCAGGTCCGCGAACACTGCAGTTCGGGCTGCAGCAGAGTACCTTCTTTTGTAAAGAAGATAGATGTAGCCAACCACGCATGCAAACAAAGACTGGATCGTATTGATTACCAGCGAAGACCTGAACACTCGATTATCGGGTCCATAAGGCGTAGTAGATATCCGTTCCTGGAGAACAGCCCACATCAGAAACGACGCATAGATACCAGCTATGCATACTATCAGTTTTATTATGCGCCCATGTGTGCTATTCACGCCCAGAGTATTATGATTCGTCTCATCGTCGTTATGCTTTGCTGTTCTTTTGGGCTTCCGCTCGTACTTCTGTCTCATTTTCACAGTCGTTTGAGACATTTTTGTGAATAGTAACGCCTACAGAGTAGCCACTTAGCTCTTTCTATCTTCTAAATGAACCCGCCCCCCCAAGCGAAATTAAAAGTTGAATCCAGGGAACACTTTAGAGATAGTTGTTAATATCAAGAAGTCTAACGTTAAATGTTAACATTTCCTAATTTGGACTTATCGCGCAGGTTATCTGACCCTTGCCCTCCAAATGCACTCACCCCCAAAAGACATCCCGCGCTTTGCCTTTTCTTACGTTCCTACGGTACGTTTCTTCGTAGAGTCGTCCGCCCTCTGGTTTGCCTAAGTGAACAAAAACGAATCATGGTTTTTTCCGAGCCATTGGAGCCTATTGAGCTCAAACCTTCTGATAAGCGGAGTATGTGAATTAATTCTTTTTTCTGTTAAGAAATAATGGGTGGAACTAACTAGGAGTCGCTTATTTCTACGATTGTAAGTTGAATAATTTGGATTACAACGGTTAAGCAATGAATTCCATAACGACAACTAGAGGAATCCTATCCTATTAGGATCGTTGTCTGAGTGCTGCTCGAGAGAAGTCTTGCTCTGCAGGCATTGCTCAACTGGATGTGCTATTTCCGCTCTTGATGGAAATTATCGCTTTTTTTTCGACTGTTTGGCTGTGTTCGTTTAGTACGAAAACGTGAATATCCCAAAAATGACATTTGATTTGCAACTGGAACGCTCTCTATTTATTTTGATTTAAGTCTCAGCTCATTAACTAACAAGCCGACGTCGGAAACTACGCTTATGGATCGGGCCACCCGATGAAGCCCCACCGTATAAGAATGGCTCATTCGCTGATTATGAACTACGGCCTCTACAAACACATGGAGATTTACCGTGCCAAGCCGGCCACCAAGCAGGAAATGTGTCAATTTCACACTGACGAATACATTGATTTCTTGTCCAGAGTGACCCCGGACAACGTCGACCGGTTTGCCAAAGAGCAAATCAAATTCAATGTAGGGGACGACTGCCCTGTATTTGACGGTTTGTTTGAATTTTGCGGAATAAGCGGTGGGGGCAGCATGGAAGGGGCTGCTCGGCTCAATCGAGAAAAATGCGATATTGCCATAAACTGGGCTGGTGGCCTTCATCACGCGAAAAAGAGCGAGGCCAGTGGCTTTTGCTATCTGAACGACATCGTGTTGGGCATCATTGAACTTCTGCGATATCACGCTAGAGTTCTGTATATTGATATCGATGTGCACCACGGAGACGGTGTCGAAGAGGCTTTCTACACTACGGACCGAGTCATGACTTGCAGCTTCCACAAGTACGGAGAGTTTTTCCCAGGAACTGGAGAGCTTCGCGATATTGGAGTTGGAAAGGGAAAGCACTATGCAGTCAACTTCCCATTCCGGGACGGCATAGACGACACCAGCTATAAGAATGTGTTTGAGCCGGTTATCTCGGCCATCATGGAGTGGTATCAGCCAGGTGCGGTGGTTTTGCAGTGCGGTGGAGATTCTCTATCTGGGGACAAGCTAGGTTGCTTCAATCTCAGTATGCAGGGTCATGCCAACTGTGTTAATTTCGTCAAGAGCTTTGGTCTGCCTACTTTGGTTGTAGGTGGTGGCGGATATACCATGAGAAACGTAAGCCGAACCTGGACATATGAGACTGGGTTGTTGGTGGGCAAAGCAGTTGGTCCAGATATCCCATACAATGATTATTACGAATACTATGGTCCGGACTACCGTCTCGAAGTGCGCCCTTCAAATATGCAGAATGCTAACAGCCCGGAATATCTAAAAAAGATTCTGGATCAGGTTCTTCAGAACTTGTCTCGGACCAAGTTTGCTCCCAGTGTACAAATGCAAGATATTCCCCGGGATGCCGAGGATTTGGGAGATGAAAATGAAGATACAGAAGAAGCAAAAGAGACGAGAGGAGGTACCGAGCAGGCTCGTGATGAGAGAGTCGAAGCCGTCAATGAGTTTTATGATGACGAGGACAAAACTGGAGGTAAAAAAGTGTTAGGCACAAACTTCAAGGAGTTCTCCAGTGAGCCTGCGGTTGGTGCGTCTACTAAAGAAGGTTTTTCACATGACCCTGATGCCATGGAAATGTGATACAGTTAGTACCTTTCATCTTGTTAGAGGAAGAACTCGATGTGTGTGTTTTGAGTTTTATTATGTATTCAATATTATATTTGTCTTTTTCGTTATATCCTATATACAAAGTGCAATGCTACATTGGGTCTCTCGACCCAAATGGAGAGTTAAATCCAAGAAGGCCGTTCAAATTCTGAACCCAATCACTCTCTGTCCTAGTAATACACCAGATACCTTTGTTTGGCCCCTTTTCGGTTCCAACTGTGATCTTATCTCCTGGACTGAGCGTTCCCCGACTTAATCCGTCAATGCTTATGTCGGCTGGAAGACCATGCGATTTTGGAGACATGGAAATGCCAATGCTTGCCGTGGCAGGGAATATAAGCGGTCTGAAAGATAACGACCGAGGGCAGATTGGAGTAATGAGAATGCATGGCACGGATGGGTGAACTATAGACCCTCCTGACGAGAGAGAGTAGGCAGTGGATCCAGTTGGCGTAGAGATGATGACTCCGTCTGCAATGGCTCTCGTCACATACTCTCCATTGACTTCTATGTCTAGCATCGTCAAATGCGGATCCTGACCCCGGTGGATATTCAGATCGTTCATAGCATGTACCACAGTGGCATTCCCATTATGAGCGTTTTCCAATTCGCATTTCAGACGGACCCGGTTCAAAACCTGGGCTCGTGACCCATAGACGTTTTCAAATGCCGTCTGAGAGTCCTTGATGTCAAATGGTAATAGGAAACCCAGTGTGCCCAACGAAAAGCTCAGCACTGGTGGTACATCTCCAGAGGCAAACTGAGAACAGGCATGCAAAATGGTGCCATCCCCTCCCAGCGTGACCAATAGATCTGTCTTTTCTTGCAGCAATTCTCTCGATCCCGTGTATAAACGGCAATCTACTTCCGATTCGATTTCATCTGCGACATCGCTTTCCACAATTATGTTGACATCAGAGCCGTATTTCGACGTTATTTGCGATATAAACTCGACCATTGACTGCCGTACAACTTTATCCCATGGCTTTTTTACTAAAAATACATTTCTCGGTGGCGTCTCCCATGTTAAAGAATGCAAAGACGAAGAATCATTGGTCTCTGGTTAGCACTCTCACACAAATCAGTCATATAAAACATGCATCGTCCATAAAAACTTACTCTGATAGTGAGGAAATACTCGACTTGGAAGACTTTGCGTAGAACATATCTGAGCTTTCAAAACATATGCACTAGCACTGAAACTTCGAGCTCCTCTGTAATGAGCCAGATTGAGAGTCGGCCTTTTAAGCATCTTCAACATATTTACAGAGATCTCTTGATTGTATTAGCGAAATTACACTTCGTGGGGAAGTGGGGATGAAATATATGAATATATTTTGAGTGACTTGTAACCTAAATGTAGAACATTAACAATTCATAAAATTTCATGTCGAACTACCTAAGTTCGGAAGATTTGTCTTTTTTCGATTCTCACGGAGTACAAGAGACTTCGGTAGAAGAAGCAAAGAGTAATAATATTCATAATGACTTTCTCGGTTTATCAATAGGGACCCCACACATTACGCTTAACCCCGCCGAGAAGGAGGAGAAGTCGAGGAGGGATGGAGATGGCCTGCTGGCAGCCGAAGACGCTGAAGATGATGGCTTTGGAGATTTTGTCCAGTTTGAAGAGGGCTCCAGTGGTGCTGACAAAGGTCAAGACTTGCTAAGTGAGATTCAGACGCATCCGGTTGGTCGGTTCGAACACATTCAAAAGAGAGATTTGACAAACTCGAGTCGTGGTACACTACAATTGACGGGTCACGCCCCTACTCGAGCTACGCCATCTTTCGAGCAAGCTGCCAGAGAATTAAGTAGCGCTCCTGTCAGTTTGAAATTTGGCCTGCATACACATTCAAAAGATGGTTCACCATCGCGCGAATCACAACTTTCCTCTCAGGATCAGTGGTCGAATATTCTTGGTGCCAAATCTGGGCCCTCAATTGAGAAGACGACACCCAGTTTGATACCTGATGTTGTACTTCAGTCTAGACCAGATAGGCGTCGGGAATCCTTGCGTCATTCTCACAGTGCCTCCACTGAGCCTCAACCCGTGTCTCCGCATCAGAACTTGCAACACGCAGTTAGTCCTTCAACGGCTAGCTTTGATCTGTTGGGCCTGGATTCTTCGTCCTCGGTTGTGGATGCTCCAGCTCAAGTCAATACCTCAGTGCAGCACTCGGCGTCGCCTATTCCATCGAAAGCTCCTTCAATGTACCAGTTCAATGCTACTAGTAGCGAAGAACTGTGGGATGATCCTGAGGATGATGACTTCGCCGATTTCGCTGCGGTTGACGACGTTCCCACTCCTGGCGTCCTTCTTTCCATGATGCACCAGCATGTGTTGCCCACGGTAAATAAGCTTTTTGGCTCGCTGGCCCCGCTGTCTTACCCCCTGAAGAAGCGTGTTCTCTCCCAGCAAGGCTCAAAAACGTTCTTGGCCGGTTATATGGAGTCAGTTTACATCGCATCGAAAATCATGGCTGGCAGAAATAGAAGAGTTTTGACTCCAGAACAGCAAAGCCAAGCAGATCGAGAATCTCGTCATTTAGAGCGTGTTTGGCAGTCGTTGAGTGTTAGGCTTCGATCAGTACTACCACCTGATCAGAACATGCCCATTCTATCCCCAAAACTAGCATTCCCCAAGAGTCACGACGCACCAGTCTGTTCAGTTTGTGGTCTTTCCAAGATAGAGATAATCAAGGGCCAGCCTCGGTCAGTATGGTACACCGATCCACCGCTGGTCGGACACAAAACTTGTATTGCATGGTGGAAAAACCGGTCAATCTTCGGCTTGAGTTAATTATATATCCATAGTTGACATGATCAATGATATAATATGCATTCTATTCCACTTTTTACTGTATGCTCAAAAAAATACTAAACAGCTCGTAATTCATTAAATGACATCGTCTAATCAAAGGTCATAGTGACCTGTTCCTCAATGGGAAGCTCCTCGTCCGAGTATTCGTTATCCCGCTCAGCTGGATGCTGCTGCAATGAAGGTTCTGCACGATTGCCATTCCTTTCAAACTCGTCGTCCTCAAATACATCGTCAGGGTTATCATCAAAGCTCATCTGAATATCTTCAGAGTCAGCTACTTTGTTATCCTTGTTGCTGAGAAGATTAACAGGTACCTCACTCGGAAGGTTGACTGCTGCATCTTTGGAAGGCTTTGCAGATTGATCAGATGCGATGTTCTCAATTTCTTGTTTGATGGCATCCACGTCGAATACAACCTTCCCTTCTTGGTCATCTAGACTATACTCCTCGTCGTCGGCATTCTTATCGATCGCACCATTCTCATCTTTCTTATGCTGTGCATCCATCTCAGCAGCTGCTTCTCTATCGGCCATATCCCACCACTCCTTCTTCTTCGGCTTCATCCAGGAAAAAAACTTGGACCTATCACGTTTTGCCTTCTGCTTCGTGACTTCGTCTTCCATTTGCTTACGAGCCTCATCAAACTCCAAAATAAGCTCGCGCTGCCTTTCTCTATGCCCTTCAGGATCTGGGTCCTCTATCTCCGTAAACTCCTCGCTAAACACCTCCCATCCCATTTCGCTAAGCAGCCTGGGAATAGCTTTCCGATAGCCCATATGTCCATCAACGAAATCAGTGTTATCAAAGTTCTCTATATGCACCTCAGCCTCGACTGAAGCCAGTCCAAAAATTCTTCCGAGTCCTCCACTTGTTGCTCTAAATAAATATCCCAAAACCCAGTCTTTTCTAGAATAACCGTTAACAAACCTGCCGCTTACGACAGTTCTAGCTAGGATAGCTTGGTTTTTCTTGTATACCACTGGAGCACCAAATATAAAAACATCTTGTACAAGTCCATACGCTCCGCGTCGAGCTAATTCTACTAAGCATGAGTATATCACTCGTGCTCCCAAAGAAAACCCTACTAATGTAGCAGGTCGGCCTCCTAGATTCCGGCTAATAAGAGAATCAGCCAAGATCAACCCCGACGCCCAAGCGCGGTCAAGCGATACATTCCATGGGTTATCTAGAAGATACCCCAGCTTGGAGAGTGCCATTGGCAATTGGATCGACGCCATTAGTGCTACCAGAACAGTCTGGCCCAGCACCTGTTGAACGCTTTGTGTGAGCACCTCGGTAGCAAGAATATTTATTGTCTGTCCCATAGATTGGAGCATTTCTGGCTCCCAAAGCACCGAGAAAAGATCTCCCATAATTGGATCCACTGTGGAAAATGGTAGTCGCACGTCATCTTCTTTACCCGACATCCATCCTGATACAGTGATAATAAGATTTACCCTCTTATTATTGTGTAGAGGACGAAATTGAAATGTTTTCACATGTCCCATTCGGCGGGCCATTCCCTTTGATCCGATGCTAGCACCGACAGCGGCTCCTGTGGACGTTACTAATGCAGCCCCTCCAGCTCCTGCTAAGAATCCAGAAGTTCCAGTGACACCAATAGTTGTGAATCCCGCCGCCAGACCGGCGCCAATAACAGGAGCAAGTAAACCAGCTGACAGTCCTATAACTAAACCGCCCCCTAGTGTTGCCAATCCGATATACGTGTATTTTTTTCGCAGAGCAGCTTTTCGCCGCTCTTCCATGATCTCTTGCTCGTTCCACGTCTGTGCACTCCCCTCTTCGATTTCCATAGCATCGCTGACCTTTCTCTCGAATTGAGCTATTTCCAGCTTGTTTATCTTCAAATTCTCAGCAAGGTCCTGAAGCATCGTTCTTGAACGGGCATCATAAACAGAGTCAGACAGTAGCACAAGAAACAGATCACAAAGAACGGTCCATCTGATATCGAGCTCCAAGGTGTCCTGGTCTTTGAGGTCTTCGGGACGTTGAACGTTAAAATGATCCGGGCTTTCATTTAGTGTGTCGGAGTTGGCCTGCTTGATTTTGCTGTCCGTTCCCGCCTTCTCATTTTGTTGGTTCTCTGACATAGGGTTTTTTACTGTAGCAGACTGTAGCAGAGACGGGGAAAGATCGTCCGGCAAAACTCCATGCTGTGAAAGCTGTTCTATCATGATTTGTTCTGGTTAGTTATGTACATTCGCTTCTTGTTTTCAGTCTGAACAAAATACTGTAAACTCACCTTCGGGAGATAAATCCATATGCAAATACAACCTGTTCATAATCTTTTGAGTCCACATGGCCATTGAACCCCTGGCCGTACTCAGCCCGGTGGAAGTTTTTCTCGATCCCTTTATCGTTTCAAGTTGTTTCGCCATCTCATTCATCACTAATCTACAAAGCCCGACATATGCAATTCGCTGTCGGTCAGTCAGCAGCTCCTTGGTCATTTGAAGTTGAGCAACAGGGTTACGCGAAAGGTCGTCTTCATCAAACAAATATGCTGTGTTTTCGTCTAACGAGGTAACACTCTTAGCATCGTCATCCAGGGCCAACCGAGTATACCCCTTGGCAGCGCTCATTTGACCATTTTCTTCATCCACATCTTCCTCGTTCACAGTTCTATGGACTACTACTCGACCCTTGTCGTCGTACACTTCATAGCTCCCAATCGTCTTCATATCCTGCCATTCATTATCACTGTCATGATCATCCTTTGGAATTTGAGAAGAGAGGAGCTCCTGGGGTTCGGCCACGTCGGTCTTCAGAGTCGCCTGATGAGAGAAGTCGGAGAATTCAGAAACTTTGGATGGCGGCTCCTCCTTGCCGTGGCGTGTCAGCTTGCTTTGTTCTCTGTCGGTCTCTATGGATTCGGACCCTCGAGGAGTGAGATCAAGCGAACTAGATGACCTGTTTGCACCACCTATGATATCTGGTTTCTCTACTTGTATGCTTAAGCGGCTATCTGCCATATCGGAAGAGTCTCGGTTCTTCGAGTATCTAATGATCTCCGGTGGTAAGGATCCATCATCGCTATGTCGCATAATTCCCACTTCATGCTGTATTCGGAACTCCACAAAATCCTGATCATCGTCGAATTCCTGCTCCTCTTCCTCTTCATGTCGCTTAATTACTTTTCCGATAGTTGCTTGGCTGGCTGAGTGTATCTGGTCCTCATACAATGCATAATCCCGAGCTTTATCAGTACTTTCTCGATGCGCAGCTATATGAGACTGATATCCCGGTGCCGACACTGGACGAGGCAGTTCGACAGAAAATGTTGACTGCCTACTCGATCCATATGAGCGTATGGATTCAGGTTTGTGTACATGCAGCTGTGGTATCCTGCCAGCCTCTGATTCTGACCGAGCGCGAGGTTCCGTGTCACGGGAAACTTCGTCCTCAGGCATTTCCTTCTCCCCGCGCGCGCGGTTTCTTTTTGTCTTGATTGGATATGCAAATGGATACTGTGCAAGGAAAAAAGAGTCTCGCGTTGGGCCGGGTACTCTTTCTACTTGTTTCCCAGAGTTGTCCCAAAGAGAGACTTGAATATATTTATTTAAAGAGAAGAGAAAGTTGGGGTGAGGATAAAGCACGCAGGCGCGGCTGTGTTGTGGTTGGCACGTTTAATAGGGGTTATGCAATGGTTTGAGAGATGTTTGAAAAAGGTCAAAGTGAAATAGGAGAGCTCATCATGAAGAAAAGCAATAATTGATTGTATCAGACTGTATAGATATTTATTTCAAGGCTATATAACTATATTTGTTCTTTCTTATATAGCTGTAGCATACATTTTGGAACAGGTTTGGAAGCTCGGCTCTCGGTGATCATAGGGTCGGTCGTGCAACAGTAGAGGGTTTGGTGAAAGATAGACAAGAAGAAAATAGTTATTTATTTCTTAGTCGTTTCTTGCTTGATCTCATATATTTTTATTAGCTTCAGCTGATCGGTTGTTCCACGAAATAGAACCGCCCTTCCTGGGTTGCCTGGACTTCTTTCTTTGGCTGTTGTTACTTTTTAAGTCAATCAAGCGAGCGGGTGACGGAGGTTGGCATCGGCACTTTTGAGTGACAGAATGGCACGAAATCAAGCATGCTCAATTAAACAATCTCTATGTGATATTTTTAAGCTCTTTTACTGCAACGGACGATAATAATAATGAATACTATTGTCATCCCAGCCATTTCGATATTAACTCATAGATAGATGATGCGGCGCCCCTGATTCAAGAAGCAAAAGGTGGAGAAACAAAACTTTAATATCATAAATGAACTGGCAAAGGGGTGTTCCAGCTATGATGCCGTGCTTGCCATAGAAATGGTAATAGTTATATCAATTCTATTAATTGAGGTATTATCTGGGTGTTGCGCATTTACACATCTGACACCTGAGTTATTTACATATATTGACTGTTTATAGAATCACTCTAGGCAGTTATGCAGTGATTCCTATGAGAGTAAAAGAAAACCAAGAACCGGAGTAGTGATTTACTATCAACGGTTAAACTTAGTCAATCCGCTTTCATCCTACGGCCGAGCAGAATCCATAAACTCAGCAGCTTGAAGATTTTGACTTATTGACTATATTTTACCGGTTCTGTTGTCAATTCGATCAATTCGAGGATCCGTGACTCAAAAACTCAGAATGGCCGCACGGCACCGACTGGCTTAAAGAAATAACATACCTTAAAAAGCTAAAACATTGACTCATAGATCAACTACCTGTAATATACACATTGACTCACAGATAAGCGAACTTCTATCATACAGGCATATATATTTATACCATTCAACCTACTGAAGTCTGCTGTTTCTGTCACTCGAAAGAACAAAATGGTCGTCGAGGAACTACCGTTGTTTGGCAACTACTATATGACCCCACCAAGTTTATCGGACAAGGAACGAATAACATGGGCAATGAACAACCAGGAAATCACTCAATATCTAGCAGGCCCTCCACACATCCCCTATTTGGAAGAACATGCAGACTGGTTTATCAACGAAATGTGTCACGAGATCTGGCAACAGGAGGTTTACGTGATCTGGGCTATTCGAGATAGATCCAAAGATGGACTATTCATTGGAACTATAAGTATCAGACCGTCTGAAGGAACTATGGAGGGTAATCAGACTCATATGTTAGTGCCGACCAGTAGGATGCACAAACCACACAGGTATGCCTCGTTTGGCTTCTACATGGATCCAGCCTACCAGCGGCAAGGAATAATGACCAAGGCTCTCGAGGTTTTGGTGTATAAAGTGGGTAGAGATATCATGGGCATATCGCATTTCTACGGAGACAGTTACATAGGCAATTGGGGCAGTCGAAGGACGTTTGAGAAAGTTGGGTTTAGGTATGTGGAAGACAGGGTTGGGGGTGCAACAAAAATGGTTACAAACGAGAAGATAGATGTATGGATGTATGAGCTGGTGTTAGACGAAGAGGAGGATAAGTAGATTGTGTTGTAAAGTACACGTCGAAGACCTAAAGCACATAAGAACCAATTAGTAAATCAATCCTCCTTCTCCCCAATTTTCGCTTTAACGTTTATCTAACTGCTAACGCTGGTTAATCTAATCCGCGAAGTCTTACAGCCGCACGGCTAAGAAAGAAGGAAAAACAGTCATATAATTCACTAAATAGGAAATGATCTGATTTTTCACTTCTAAATTACCCTCGTACAACTTTGTTGAACTTGATTCTCTTCATTAGCTTGCAAAAGAAACATCCTTTATAAAAATGGCCCCAGTTGTACGTAGTTCGAGCTAGCATGGCTTTGCTGTCTGTGGACTTATTAGAAGCGCTTTCGCTCAATAGTCCTCAGATTGTTTTTTGTTTTGATCCCTGGCAGTAGGCATATGCTAACTTAGAAATCTGTTAAGAAACAACAAAAAGTCGCCAAGAAGGTAAGTTTACATAAAGATATATGCTATTTAGCTTAGTTCTCCAGTACATTGATGACAGCTTTTCTAACAAGTTCGTTGTTGACGTTGTCGCCAACGGGTCCGATGACAACATCCTCGACGTCGCCCTCCTCGAGAAGTACCTCGTTGAGCATGTCAAGGTCGATGGCCGAACTGGAAACCTCGGAGAGCAGGTCACCGTCAGCCGATCAGGCAACAAGATCACCATTGTGTCTTACACCAAGTTCTCTGGAAAGTACGTCAAGTACTTGGTTAAGAAGTTCTTGAAGAAGCACTCTCTGCGAGACTGGCTGCGAGTTGTTGCTTCTTCCCGAGGAGTCTACGAGTTGCGATTCTTCAACCTGGTCTTGTCTGACGACGAGGCTGAGGACGACGAGTAAATGTAGCACACAAAAACAAAAATTGTAGCAATATTTATGACAAAATGTAATGATTAGACTATTTGAGTTTGGCGTCATATTTCTTTCGTAGCTTCCATACGGTATTATGATTCTGATGCCATCGTAGCACAAATAAAAAAATGCAGTGGTATTAGTTAGTATTTACGATATAACGTAATGATTACTATTGAGTCGTAGTTCTCTCATAAAGCCGAAAGAAGAATCGCATGTTCTCCAGCTTCAATGGGAACTGTAAGTCTGATGCAACTCTGTACCACCTCGAATCATCCTCTTCTACAAGATTCCAATGCCCTGAGCCAGACAGCGAGTGGTGAATTAGAAACTGAACTGGAAACACTTTGGTTCCAACCTTTATCTCCGAGTATGATCCCGCACTCTCTACCAGTAGAAACAGAGTACCCGGGCGACAATTGGAAAGTGACTGGAGAAACTTGACAGTTCCAACTCTTGACTTAGCAAACAATTCGTTGGTGGTGAACATGCTGGTGATTAATTGGACGTGGTTCAGGTTCATCTGGTCCTGTGGCAGCGTCAATATATCATGGTTTATAAACTTTACCGAAAATGCAGAATGGTCGAGCGACAGTTGTTCCAAGGCGTCTTCAACGCTCCCAGAGTTGTGTTTCAAATACCATGTCTGTGCGACTCGTTCAACCATCTGATCGATTACGGGATTCCAATCTGCCATATCCACTGCCAGAACATGAATTGGCATTGGAGTGTCAAGGAGAGCGATGGACGCTAATGCCACGATTTCTGCTCCAGCTCCTCCCCCAATGCACATAACTTGGCATGATTTCCCATTTACAGGGTTCCGCAGAGTACTAGCAACTGGTTTAAGAGATCTGAACAGATCACTATAACCGAGGGCCCTGGACGGGGACCATCGCACCACGTAGGCTTGAAGGTTCTGCAGACTTCCAAATGCATTTTCGTAGTCTCTGTCGTATAATGCAGCTTTAACTTGTTGTATCTGCTTGCTTAGCTCATTCCCTTGAGCAAACGTTTCGTGGAACGCAGACTGAAACAGGTCTAAGACATGCTGGTCTATGGACATAATATTCTGCGTTTAAAATAAATATGTATTTTATAAATTTTAATTCATTATGTCGACAAAGTTACATAAAGATCATCACCATATTGCCGATCTATACACAACCGAGAAGTTAAAAACGTTATTTGACGACTAAATCATCATCTCAGTGATTGTCTTCCGCGAAGCGGAACCAACGCTCCGCGGGAGGGGCCACCGGGGGCATGCGGAAGTTTGTTTTATTTTCAAGTATAAGAATTAATTAAATATATGTTACACATGCTAATTGATCCGAGCCGAGCAATAGGCATCTTCCACAGAAATAACCTCATATGTGCCTTGGGTGCTAGTAAAAATACTATAGTGGTAACCATCAATCTTCGAAACAGAATGGGTCTCTACCACCTTTTCCCTGCCAGGCCTGCCCACCAACTCGCTTCTGGCATACGTAAATGAAAACGGTGGAGTCCCGCTAAACGTGAACAAGAGCTCCGCCTGGTCTCCCTCATTGATATTCTGTACAGACCTCTCGCTGCTGATGCTAACCTTAGGCAACGGATGAACTATGATGGGCGCGTCATCCTGCAAACTCACACCACAAGCTGACATATCATTAAGAGATACTAGCTGCAGTTTACCGGGCACCGAAGCCACTCGCGAAAATGTCGAGTCGGTCACTGCCTTCTGTTTCTTGTCGTTGAAGTCATATACCACCTCGAATGGGGCAACACCGTTAAGAGTAAACCCAATCCGGTCGCCAACGCAAAAGTCCTTCTTGCTGCTGATCTGGCTCAGCTTCGGAATGTCAGCAACTTGAATATAAACTGTCTCGTCGTCGCTAAACTGGTCTCTAGCACAGCCAGTACCATCTACAACTTTTGCCAGAGACACCGTGTGCCTACCCAGGCCCAAATCTTTAAAGAGGTTCCTTAAAATATAGTTATTCTCATCGATATTTTGCACTGTGACCTTACTCGTAGTGCCTGTGCTTTCGTGCTTGATATGGACACTAAGTGCAAAGGGCGGCGTACCCTTGAAGTTAACAGAAATACCTTCATCACTGCTTGCATCAACTTCCTTGCGGAGACATGTTTTGTAAACACGGCCCTTGTTTACAAACCCGGTACTTGGCTTGGCATTGACCACCTGCCGTACCTGCAAGGGCTCAATGTTATCTCCAGACCAAGTCTTTGCGTTGTACCGCTCATCTTCCAGGTTCTTGAACTTATAGCTGTACGTTCCTGGCTTCGAGGAGTCCATCTTAACACTAGCATACTTAGTGGGCACCTGGATATTTCTATCATGACCACTCACAGGGCCCGAAATATCGTAGCGCAGAGTGAATGGAGATACCCCACTAAGTGCGAGTTCAAGAACGTCTTCGTCTCCTTCGCAGATTTCCTTCCGTGAGAAAGCACTATCCACATCTTCTACCAATGATGACGACGGCACTAACGACAAGGCGGGGCGGTCATACCACGACACCTCAAAGTTTGCACCCGCTATCTCACCTGGACAATAGGAATCATCCACCGCCAATAGTTTGTACGTTCCTTTCTTGTTTGTCGCTATTTCATCTCCATTTCCATTTCTTACCAATGTGGTGAATTCTTCTGTCTGTCCCGAGCCATCGGTGCATTGATATTTGACGTTCCAAGGACCCTCCCCACTGAGTCTCAATGGTAGCCCGACCGACCTACCCTGGAGAGCCCTAATATGCATGGAACCGTCAACCGGCAAGAAAGCACCTACAGGTCTTTGTCGGCGAATGTCTATAATTGCGTCCGCGACATCTAACGGGGTTTTACAACCATTGGAGTCCTCAATAGACTTCAAAGACACAGTGTAGCGGCCTCCGGTCTTCAGTGAGGGGGTGACAAGTTGAGTGGTGCCTCCCTCAATATTCTCTTTTGTGAACTGAACCGATTTGGAGTTGGGTTGAATAAGCTCATAAGTGAGCTTAAAGGGAGGGGTTCCTTGCAAATCGACATTCAGAGTAATCGCATCACCTGTGCAAGCTCTGTGAGAAGTGTAAGACTTGTCAAAGGATGCCTTGGCCAGCACTCGTAGCGTCTGCTCGAAACGCCACTTTGCTTCTTCCAGAGGCACATTTTTATAGATACCGTCGCTCAGGGTTAAAAATTCATATGTGTATTTGCCTGCCTCTCTGGGCCTGAATTCGAACAAATGGCGGCTCTGATCGATCTTGATCGAGTCTGTGATGACCACGGACCCATCTTTGATTACTCTATAAAAAAGAGTGAATGGAGCCGTGCCGGTCAAACTGATATCGGCTTTCATTCCAATACTGCCTGCACATTTATCCTCAATATCGATGAAATCAATGTTGATTGAGGGCTGCGGTGGCACATAGACTAGACAAGTAGAAGACTCGATGACTTCACCAGAGCAATGCCGGCTCGTAACGTTCTTCAGTCGGTACAAACCTGGCTCCTTGAGTGTGATTCGACTGCCCATGTGCGATATACTGTGTAATACAATCTCCCCTTCTCCCGTCAGAAGCACGTCTTCGCCGGAGTCCTCAGGAAATCTTTCAATAGCAGCAGTAAAAGGACTGCCTGAGGAGTCTCCCACTAAATCCACAGTAAGCTCAACCGTCCGCCCTGAAGCCAGCTTAACGGGATTCTCCGGATCACAACCGCGAAACCTTACTTGGGGCCGCGAATGGACCATAAATTTGTAGTTTAGATTTCTGGCAGCCAAGAGCTGTTGATCTCCCTTGTATGCTTTGGAGTAGACGATTTTATTACCAAAAGCATCCTCAACCTCCTCGATGGAATAGGCCCATTCACCGGCTGAATTCAAGGTCGTTGCAATGTCAACCTCAACTCTCTGAGACGCGGCCCAACTAAGTGACTCGCCAGATGCCCAGTGATAATTCAGATCAGGACCCCCAGCCAGGGGAGACACAAAGTGATCTGGTTGGACGCTCTGAAATGAAAAGAGTGACTCTCTGCCCTTTATTGAACGACCATACTTGACTTTGAGAGGGGGGACACCATCGACGACCAGTTTGGGGGAATCCGCATCGCCAATGCAGCGATTGTCGACGTTTTGCAGTTCTGTGTTTTCACCCACAGGCTGGCCAGGAAGCAGAAATGACTTCGGGCAGCTTGAAACAAGTACATCGCCCCCTTGCAGCCGAATGTCGATGTTAGAGGAATCTCTAACGCGATCGAGCCGGTACAAGCCAGGTTTAGATACGGGCACACTAATATATGAGATCTTTGGCGACAAAGGATCATGAGGCACATCCATCTTGAACTTTTTGAGATCTTTTTTAGTATAGTTCAGTTTAGTCTCCTCGAGGGTTTCAAAATCAACGTGGTGGAATTGTAACAGGTTGGGGTCTGTCGCATTGAGTTTGACGGGAATAGACACGGGCACGTCGTCTTCAATGCAAAAGGTCGATTCAAACGGATTCATGAGCGCCGTGCTTTCGGGCAAAATGTGCACTGTATATTTCCCCGAGAAATGAGACGAAGTGTCGTACATGTCAGAAGGCCGAATCTTGTTTCCAGACAGAGATACCTCTCCTTCAAAGAGGGCCTTGTACAAGGACATGACAATCAGCGGTATCGAAACAGTGCTACTGCTCAAGATGATGTTAAAAATTGCCATAAGCACGATCTGGACCACTGTGACCGAGGCTCCAAACGTTAACCACGGGATTCGGAAAATGGGCAAAATCCACAAGAAAATTGCGTCTATGAACATGTATTTGATGGCAAACGCTTCCGATGAAAAGGATTTGGAAGGCCACAGCAGCTGATAAAGCTTGTAAGCCTGTATTCCGATAAATATACTCGAAGCTATCGTCCTCTGTTGACCAATCTCCAACACAGATTGAGGGATCAAAGGGTTCGCAGTCGGTGAGCCACCGTTACTAGGCCGTTTCTTCAAAACTGACTCAATTGGCTTGATAGCTGTTCCTCCTGCCATGCTGCCATCTTGTCTCCACGGCTTTGTCGATACCCTTCTCGAAGCCATGAGGAGAGAGGGTTTCAGCTCATTCACGTTTTGTGGTGTGTGTGTGTATTATTTACTTGCGAGGACGCGAATATTTTATTAACTTCTTTGATGTTTTCTTAATTTAATTCTCAGCAAGTCCAGGATTCGAACCGGCGGCAAAATGCTTCTCGTTGTGGTAGTTCTCCGCTCCATTTTCGTGGCGTCTCCCGAGTCGTTCCCGCCGACCCCCTCATTTTCTTTAATATACAAATCCGTCAAGGTCTACCAAGTATATACTGATTTAAGAAGTCAGAGGAGCTTCGACGAACAGGCAACTCAAACGTTCTTCAACCTTTAACTGGTACTTTAAAGGATATTTTGCTATACATTGTGACGCGTAACGACCTTTTTTATTTGCAAGGTGCATGAGAAGAGAAACATACTTAACGTCTTGAGAGTATATTGCTTGCAGACACATATTACGTGTATTGAAGGCCTTGGAAGACGAAACTTTCGTGGCGTCTGAGACCCCAAATATTGTTTTTTTTGTTGAAGAAAGGAAAATCCTCTTACGCTCAGATCAGATCTCGATTTTTGCCACAAAAGCGCCATGAACTGCCCTACCAGAGATCCTGAACCGGCCGGGAAATTGGGCCATCAGCAAAATCCTCCACGTTTTGACAATGATTTAATTACAAATTCTACTATAAATAATGATGGCCTGGCCAACTTGTCATCGACCCATAGAGCTAAACCGGGGTCACTAAGTGGCCTGGATAACGAAGAAGAAACACCTCCGCTACCAGATCAACAGAAGGACCTTTTGCTGCCAAAGGGATCTGAAGATCCCATAAGGCGGTATTCGGGGAGCCTGCGGGCTAATAGCGACGACGGCTCAGATTCTCGCTCTACTTCCGACTATTCTTTGTTGCCGTCAATGTCATTTAACGCACGGAGCAGGAGGCAGCGCTCTTGCTTCGGGGCCTGCGCTGCGAACCCTAGGGAGCTTAAGGAGACGTGTGAAAAACTCGTTCTCACCTCACGAAAGGCTATTTCCAAGTATATTAAGTTTGTGGGGCCTGGTATTATGGTCTCAGTTGCCTATATGGATCCAGGAAATTACTCCACAGCGGTGTCAGCAGGAGCCCTTTACCAGTATAAGCTTCTCTTTATTATTTTGGTGTCAAACCTGTTTGCCGTGTTCTTACAGAGTTTGTGCGTCAAATTGGGCAGCGTCACGGGAATGGACCTAGCTCAGAACTGCCGCCAGCATTTGCCCAAATGGCTGAGTATTCTGATTTACGTGTTTGCTGAGATTGCTATTATCGCTACAGACCTTGCCGAAGTAGTGGGAACTGCCATTTCTCTGAATATCCTCTTGGGCATCCCCCTTAGCGTTGGTGTTGCGCTGACGATAATTGATGTGCTACTAGTCCTTATGGCATACCGCCCCAATGGCCCTATGAATATTGTGCGATACTTTGAGTACTTGGTATCCTTTCTTGTATTCATGGTGGTAGTGTGCTTTGCCATTGAGTTGTCGAACATTCCTAACATGGACACGAAAGAAGTCTTCCGAGGATTCCTGCCTTCCAAGGAACTGTTCGAGACCCAAGGAGTGTACTTGTCCTGCGGAATTCTGGGTGCTACTGTCATGCCTCATTCTCTCTACTTGGGTAGTGGTCTCGTTCAACCTCGCTTGAAAGAATACGACCAAAAGCACGGCTATTATACCCCTAGTGCTTCTGAAGAGGACTTATCCTATCAGCCTTCTGTCCATGCCATAAAGTATGCGATGGGCTATTCCATAGCGGAGCTGATCATTTCGCTATTCACCGTTGCTATTTTCGTGAACAGCGCCATTTTAATAGTGGCTGGAGCTACGCTTTCTCAGTCTCCTGACGCTCTCGATGCTGATCTATTCAGCATTTATGACATGCTCAAATCTTATCTCGGTCAGGCAGCTGCTACAGTCTTTGCTCTGGCTCTTTTGTTTTCGGGCCAAAGTGCTGGAATTGTGTGCACCCTGGCTGGGCAGATGGTATCTGAAGGATTCCTTAAATGGTCTTTCCAACCTTGGATCAGGCGTATTATCACCCGTGGGTTGGCTATAGCGCCATGCTTTTTTGTCTCCATGTTTGTCGGCCGAAAGGGACTAGCTGATGTGCTCAATGCAAGTCAGGTCGTCCTCAGTCTTTTGTTGCCTCTGGTATCGGCTCCTTTACTATATTTTACTGCTAACAAAGACATTATGAAAGTTGCTGACATTCCTCGACGACCGGACGACTTTTCAGATCCTTCGCTGTCGAACGACTACTACGGTCGGCTGGACGGAAGAGCGAGCCTGGATAGTCGGGTGAGTGTAGACAGTCTTGACTTTGAAGACCGACCAAGATTCAAGGATTTGAGTAACTCAAAGCTCACCAACATTGTTGCTGGCTGTATATTTATCTTGGTTTCTTCTTTAAACTTGTTTCTTATCATTTCGATGGCGTCTGGAGCTGACGTGCATTTATAAAACAAAACGAGTTTCACTCTGCATTTCTTTTCACAATTTGACATCATATAATACATTATTTACTTTTACAGAGAATATATGTGTTTTTCTATAATTTCCTTCCCGCTTTAACGTCGTCCACCACGTCGAGCTGGTGTCGACCTCGCATTCATCCTACTGTTCTGAATTTTTGGATCCGGGGCCGGTAGACTACCAGGATAGCTTGTCTGTAAAACCGGAATCTTGGTTGATATATCAAGGTTAATAGCCTTTGGTGAATAATTGGCTACCGTTCGACTCAGCAGATTCTGGATTTTCAAAGCCAGGTGTCTTTCGTCGTCACCAATTATATATTCCGAACCATCATTGTGTGACAGTCGTGTGCGCTGCATATTCTGTAATTCCAGCAAAAGCTGACTGATCAATTGACTCTCAGTGCCCTGGCGAGCAGCTTCGATTTCATCGTCATCAACAAAGCTATGAGGACTCCATTCAAATATGCTGGCTAGCTCAAGCTCCAATTCACGGCTTTCTATTTCGCTATCCTTCATCTCCACATCTTTAGCTTCTTCATTTTCTTGCGCTGCTAATGCGATATCGTTTTGAGATGGTGGTGGCGGTGACGAGGTTCGTGATTCTGCAGTTCCATTCCCATTAACTTTTGGTTGTTCACCCTCGTCCCCTTCGCTTTCGTAACTTAAATCTTCTTCCTCTTCGTCTTCATCGTCATCATAGTCGTCCTCTAAATATCTTTCCAGCTCATGTATGCGCTTCAGAGCAGCTTCTCTCACCTCTTCGTCTGTTTTCAGCTTATTCGAAGCGATTTTGTCAAACCAGGAATCCTGCACCTGCTCTGCCGTGATGATGCTCTTGCCATCATCTGTTGCGGGACCGAAGCTAGAATAACTGTCAAACCTCATGTATTTAGTGGAAGGCAGTGGTGCATCAATGGTGTGAACAAAGTTGTGAAGAACTTCTGTGGGAGGCAAGGCAGGATGAGGTACCCTGGATAGAGCAGGGGACACATAGCCTAGCTGGTATGGTAATGGGGCCGTGTTTTTGTAAGGGATTATCCTAGTGGTCTGGAATTTTCCACGCAACTCGGTGTCCCGGGGGTCTATGGATGACTTGTTGCTCAGAGACGAATACAAAGGACCGTTTTGTCCCAGAATATAGAAAGCCTCTCCATACCATTCCCTGACATCGCAGTAGAGTTTTGCGAAACCGTTTGTCAACTCAGCTTCAAAATCAGTGTCTCTATCTTCAAGAATTGGCTCTTCCGTCTTAACCGGTTTTTTCTCAATCGGGCCCTTTACATCGCTACTTCTAGTCCCTCGTTTGACAACCGCCTCCTCTTGTTTCATCTCTGCTTCCCCGGTATATTCGGACTCGTAGTCTGCTTCCAGTTCGCGATCCAAGAACCCTAATCGAGCCGCCTCTCGAATGATGAGCTCCATTATATATCGAAAAAAACTGTCAAGCTGCACATACTTCGATGAGCCCACGGGGTACTTGATCAAATTGCTTATGGTGGATGTTTTCAAGTCTTTGAATAATAAATATATGTTCTTGGAGTACTTCTTGCTCACGAAGTTTTCGTCAATAGATGTCTTGGAAACTGATTCGTCTTCCGTTACTTCTGCCGAATCTGTGAAAATACCATCTTTTGGTACACTAGGAGACTGTAGAATTTCCCTTCCAATGATGTGGCTTGTTAGTATTTTTGGTCTTTTAAGTTCATCACACGCGTTGCAAAATCTCAAACATACCCTGAAAGTATCTCATGGATATCGTCCAGGAAACCTGTGTACAGTTCTGTTTTGGAGAGCATTTTTATCTAAGTCTATAGACAAAACCGAACAGTTCACAAAGGAATGCTGGTTCAACCCCTCCCTTGTCGTTCGCTTCGTATGTAGAGTACTGTTGAACACCGATGCTCGGGTAAACGCGTAGCAAGGCAGTATTATTAACTGTGTGGCTTTCTGTTTAATTTTTTGATGTTGTTTTTTGGTGGTGGGACAAATGCTTTTCCCATTAGCTAAATATTGGTGTGTTTAATCATGTGATATCATTTACCACACTTATTGCATATTGATAGACAAAAGTTAAGTGGGAAGTTGAATTAAGTTACATCTTTCGCACTATGGACGATAGTGACGATGACTATGTCGAGCGTGGTGTCAGCGAGGATGAAGAATTCGAGCTGCAGGATGGTATATCTAGACGTACTAGAAACAAAGACGTTGGACCTCGAGGCCCTAAATCCTCGAAACCGTCCAAACTAAAAGGCACAGCAGACGGTTACTCTTGGGAAGACGAATATCACCGAAGTTGGGATGTGGTCCAAGAAGATGCCGGTGGCAGTCTAGCTGGTGTCGTGGCCGACATGGTGGAAGAATCCAAGAAGAAGAGAATTATCAAGGATACGACACCCATCCAAAGAGGAATTATTCGAAATGTGATTCTGGTGTTGGATCTATCTTCTGCAATGTTAGAAAAGGACTTACGACCGAACAGATATAGATTGATGCTCAACTACGCAATTGAGTTTGTTTCTGAGTTCTTTGATCAGAATCCCATCTCGCAGTTGGGGATAATAGGCATGAAAGATGGATTGACTGTCTTAATATCTGAATTGGATAGCAATCCCCACCAACATATGCAAGCTCTCCAAGCTTTGAACACGCAAGAACCTCGAGGTGTTCCTTCGCTTCAAAATGCGCTTGAAATGGTAAGGGGCCTACTCTACCATGTACCGAGTCATTGCACCAAGGAGATTTTAATAATATTTGGAGCACTGCTCTCTTCAGACCCAGGCAATATCCACAAAACTATCAGCTCATTGGTAGAAGATAAAATCAGGGCCCGAGTAATTGGTTTGGCTGCCCAGGTGGCAGTATGCCGAGAATTGTGTATGCAGACCAATTATGGAGATTCAACCGCTTATGGGGTCATTCTTAACGAGACTCATTTCAAAGAGCTTTTCATGGATTTGACTAGCCCATTGGCAATTAATACCGCGGCAACGGCTAGCAAAACTACGTTGGTCGAAATGGGTTTCCCTTCCAGGGTTGCTGAACTTGCACCCACTCTATGCTCGGATCATTCCAAGTTAACCCAAGGAGGTTACGTATGTCCGCGATGTCAAGCCAAAGTATGTTCCCTGCCAGCTCTTTGTCCTTGCTGCGATTTGACTCTTATTCTTTCTATCCATCTTGCCCGTTCCTATCATCATTTGTTCCCTTTGGAAACCTTTGATGAAGTGAAAGATCCAGGTTCGCAGCATTCATTGTGCTACTCCTGCAGGCGATCCTTTGCGGGAGCTTCGAGGTATCGTTGTCGGAACTGCAATAATCAATTCTGCATTGACTGTGATGTGTTCTGCCATGAAACTCTGCATAACTGCCCTGGTTGTGAGTCTAAGGATATAGCTCCAAGGCACAATAGTTCTCGAAGGAAAACATCATCTGGCAAATCTGCGACGATTATAAAGTTAAGAGTTCCGAATAACATAAACTCATGATTGCATAACTATATATATTTATACTAGCCTTCAGTGACGTTAACAAAAGAAAGAGGCCAGTTTGTTGCAAAGCGTTATGAATGGTTTTTTTATATAATATTTTGGAATTTCAACACGTCTCGCTAATAAATACAAAATATACATGATAAAACATTTTCAAAAAGAATTTATACAACAGTCCAGAATCCTGCCCTCTTTTCTTGAGTAACCTTTTTAACTGGCAAATCCCAGCCAACTCCCCCGGTTCCGATTGCTGCTCCCATCCGAGGAATAACCCAACACTCTCTTTTAGTCGGAGACAAGTTCTTGGGTCCGTAGGGTGGCCCAAGTGGTTTCGAATATGTAATCAAAGAGGAGTTCTTGGCAACATTCGATAGCTGTCCAGCAGTCACGTCAGTCAAAAGCCTCATTCTCAATTTCGCAGTTTCAGTCTGGCCCTTTGTTATAAAATTGTAAACAAGATACTCAGGTGGAGTCTCCCCTGTTTGAGCCAAAATCGATTGAGGATGGATATAAACATGATTGTCACTTTCCTCGCTGTGTCTGATGGGAAATAATGGAATGTAAGGAAATGCTATAATTTTTGTTTTGGACGGCAGATCTGTTTCACTTGAGATCAGGTCGGCGCGGACAGCAATTTGGTCCACAAACCCAGCAGCAACCATCTGTTTTATTGCTTTGATTTGAACTGAACTAGGCGGCTTTATTTTGGCACCCAAGGTCTCCACCGTCGTATCGATATTGTCTGGCCTCGTGTGCAATGCAACAATATACGCAACCTGGTGTCGTAGCTTTTTGATCTCTTCCATAGTTTTAAATCTCAGAAAGTGTGACTTGCTGAACTTTTCTTTATCCTTGTCATAATCAAATGCACAAACAGCACTGAGCAATTTAAGGGCGTCAGACTTAGAATCGAGGGCAGAGAATTTCTGACTCACTTTGAAATACTGCTGTCGAAGACTTTGCTTCTTTTCTTTGTCCTCCAAGCCTTCTCCATCATTACTGTCCTGAATACCAATCTCTTGCTCATTCAAAAAGGGATCGCCCACTGATAGAGCAGCTACCAAGGCCGTGATATAGGGAAGACAGCCTTGCTGATTGCCTATTATAAGGATTTTTGAAAATCTTGGACTAAGAGGAAACAGGCTCATGGATTTTCCAAGATCAGTAAGAGTATCTGAACTGTCAAGCGCTCCAAGGTATTTTAGCAGTTTCAATCCCTTGGATAGATTAGCCTCAGATGGAGGAGTAGGAAACGGGAAATTGAGAATGTTATGAATACCCATGGACTTCATTTGCAGAACGAGGCCTTCAACAGGCATTCTCAGGATTTCTGGAACAGAAAACTTCGGAAAGTCACTCTCATATATCGCGGAAGAATATAGACGGTAGCAGTGGCCCGGCCCTGTTCGGCCAGCTCGTCCAGAACGCTGGTCAGCACTTGCCTTGCTGATCCATGATACTTTGAAACTCTGCACTCCACTCTCTTCATCGTAATGTCGCTCCTTTGACCTACCGCAGTCGATAACATAGCGGATTCCAGGAATTGTCAGACTGGTTTCGGCCACATTAGTAGCGACAACACATAATCTACTTCCTTCCGGTGGGTTTTCAAATACCTTCATTTGCTCTTTTGTAGGCAAAAGAGAATAGAGAGGAAGAACATGCAGTGGAGCATTCAAATCCTGTCCTTCCTCAGGGGTTTCATCGAAGCCCTCTTCATCTTCCGAATTTTCCTCTTCCTCTTCCTCTTCTACAAATTCTGGAATATCGTCCATTCCAAAGTCGATATCCTCAATCTCCGTAGCAGCTTCCTCTGCAACTATTCTAACTTTGCCGGAAGTGCTCGTGATATCTTGATTTTTGAACGGGAATGCCTTCTTCAACCTCTTACAAAGATCGGCGATTTCATTCTGGCCCGTTAAAAATATTAAAATCCCACCAGGAGGGAGTCTTTGATGAATTTTCACGGCCTTTTTGTATGCTTCTTCGAGGTATTGGAAGTTAGTCTTTCTGCTGAAGTGAACCGAAACAGGATGTTGACGTGCTTCGACTTTCAGAATCGGTGGCGGTTTAGCAAACAGCCTCAAGTTTCCAGCAAAATCTGATACTCGCAGCGTGGCAGACATGATGATCAGCTTTAGAGGCTTGGCTGACCCGTCCCTTAAATGCATTTCTTTCCGTAGCGTTTGCACCCGGCTCAGAACGCCAATTAGAATATCAGTATTGATATTGCGCTCATGAGCTTCGTCAATAATAATGGCGGAATACTTTTCCAACGTAAAATTTGTAGACAATTCCCGAAGCAAAACACCATCGGTCATAAATTTCATGGCTGTATCTTTCTTGACGGTGGCGTCAAATCGGATTTGATATGCCACTTTATGGCCATGATCTCCTAATTCTGATGCCACCCTGTTAGCCATACTGACCGCAGCGACCCTCCTTGGTTGGGTTATCCCGATCATTCCCGAGGTCTCGCTACCTGGACTACCGTAACCAGCCTCGAATAGGAACTGAGGCACCTGAGTAGTCTTACCTGAACCAGTCTCTCCACACACTATCACGCAGTCATTATTATGAATAGCCTCCATGATGCGCTGCTCTTCTCCGACGACCGGAAGCTGCAATCTCGCCGTCTCCAGTTCTTCATTCCGAGAAACTTGAACAAAGTGCGACTTTCTCCATGGCACCGTGCTTGGCATAATCAGCTCTTCCGGAAGCTCCTCTTTGTCTTCAGGGCGCTCAAGAGGCGTATAAGTAGGGTCATATTCCGGCATTTGAAGCTGTTCTTGAGGCGGATTGAGGGCGTTGTTGGCCCACTCTTTGAATTTCTGGCCTGGAGTAGGTCCATTATCATCTTCAGATGACTCTTCTTCTGATCCTGATACTGATTCTGAAGTTTCTTCTCCTTCTTCGTCGGAGTCGTCCGACTCGTTATCGTCCGCAGAGGACTCGTTTCCGTCATCGCGTTCGCTGAACCCGGCCCATTCACCTTCATCCTCATCGCTAAATTCCTCTTCGTCACTACTTTCTCCATCTAGATCTCTTCCTTCCTTCAGTGCTTTCTGTTGTTCGAGGATAGCTTTCCAATTATAAGGCAACTTCTTCTTTGACGGATCCACGAAAACCTTGAGTCCAAGACCTTGCCCGCCAAGAGACTGCGGTCGCTTATCTACAAAAGACGACTTAGCCTTGGGTGCTTCAGCCTCTGCCTCTTCTTCTGACATGTCTTCACTCGCCGCGCCATTTGTTTTGGTGCGGCCTGTTGCATCCTTAAAAAGATCACTTTGCGTCCAATCTTTCACTTCCCGTTCCTCGTATAGAAGGGCGGCAGTATCTTTATCTCCATGACCGCTCTGCTCCAATGCAAACGCTTCTTGTATCTGCTCCCTCTTCGTGGCTCCTCGAGACCCCAAAGTTTTCAAACTCTTCAGGCCCGGGATATCAACTTTATTTTTGAACATCTCTTCCATTAGCTCCGATGCCTCCTGTTTCCGCAGCTGCTTCTCTATGAACTTGTCCAGTCTTTTCCTTTTAGCACTAGAAACCTTTGCTTCACTAGCAGGTTTGAGCATTTCTTCCATTTTTCGCTTTCTTTCTGCCTTTTCCTTAGCACTCATAGGAAGTAGAATCTCAGCATTGGCGTCCGTCTGAGGGGGCTTTTCTTGTTCAACTTCTTCATGATCTTGTTCTGTCTCGACGTTGAAACTTTTTTGACGAGCCCTCTTTAGAGTCAGTTGCTTTGCAACCATACCCGAACGGGCCTTTTCATTGAATCTTTTTCTATATTTGCCCATGGCATCCAGATTCAACGAAAAAAATAATGTTGGATTGAATATTGAAATATTTTTCTAAGGCTGCATTTTTGTTATCTTATCGCAGCTTACCCGTTCTGTGTTGGTGAAGTAAATCTTCCAGCAGACTTGACATTTTAGAAGTAGAAATACTATAGAGATCACCTGAATTAGTTTAGCACATTAACACCTTCCCCACAACATGAAATGCCCGATAGAACGGACACAGCTATAGCGCGCGTCACATATTGCGGTTACCAATTCAGGCCTTGGTACCCCTGTCCCGCGTACTTTGAAGATAGTAAATCTAAGTTGCCAGGGCCCAACAGTAGTCTATGGCAGGCCCTTAAATCATCAGAAGGAAAGGTGGACGAGCCTGTAGTTCTTCATATATGTGACTTCTGCTTTAAATACAGCGTGGACGAAGAAAAGTTGATGTACCACAAGAGCATATGTGCTTATACTAATGATCCTCCAGGCACTGTGGTATATAACGATTTGGAATATAAAATCTATGAGATAGACGGACGCGAGCATAAACTGTTTTGTCAGTGCCTCTGTTTGTTCGGGAAGCTATTTCTCGATAGCAAGTCAATTTACTATACGGTTGAAGATTTTCATTTCTTTATGCTAGTGGAGTCAGCAGGCTCACGGAGAATTGCTGGGTTTTTTTCAAGAGAAAAGGTATCCTGGGACGACTGCAATTTGGCGTGTCTTTTGGTATTTCCCCCTTTTCAAAAGAAGGGGCTGGGGCGGTTGTTAATTGCATTTTCATACCAATTATCACTGGCTGCGAATAAGGTGGGTTCTCCTGAGCGTCCATTGAGTGATCATGGGCTAGCTAGCTATCGGGCTTACTGGACGAGAGCCGTTTCGCAGGTTCTGCTTGGAGCTGAGAAGAGCTCTGAAATAGCGTGTGACGACATATCGAGTCAGACGGGCATAGATCCGAGTGATATCATAGATACTTTGGAGTACATGAAAGCTGTGGAATGGAATAATGGACAGGCCTCTATTATATTAGAAGCCATTCGGGAGTTTGTTAGATCTCATCATATTTCTCTGGCACCAATTGTTAACAAAAAGCACTGCTTTTTCTGATATGGAGCTTTCTAATGAGTGATTCTAAAGTCATAGAGCCATATCTGGCTGTCTTTGGAACTTTGTACAACATAAAACACGCCTCAATCTGACCCCTACCGGCAAGGATTGCACATAATGCTCCTTCACCATATAAACCTAGGAGAACATGTTGCTCAATGGCTAAGGGATACTCTTGGTCCCGAACTAATACAGTACATGCAAATGATCAATATGATCTAATAACGCAGAGGTATCAATTGTAGATTAAAAGGAAGTTAAGCCTCTTCTCTATTTTATGATATCGCTAGTTCAGCATAACATTAGCTAATCAAATAAATGAGACGGGATGCTAGCATCCCTAATCAGTTTAACAAGTTTGGCAGCATCGAACGCCACAGGGCCATAACCAGCATTGGCGGGAGGCAGGGCTTTCAACAGAGAGTATATGTCTGCAGGAAGACTCACTTGAGCAACCTGCTCAATAACTGGCCCTTGAGAATCGCTTTCCCTCGTTCTTTTGCTTGGGGGCTCGCCGTCACTTTCAGATTCCTTTACGTCCTGCTCTTTTTCTTTCTGCTTTCCTCTTTTACTACCACTGCCAGATCTTTTCTGAAACCGTTGTCCCATGTCTATTTCGCGAATCGGGTCGCTTCCCTGCACTTCATACCGGTTAGAGAACAGCTCTACCGGAGACGCTTGTGGGTAGAGCTCTATATATCTTTGTTCGAGCTTCAAAAGGGCTGTGAGCTCCCCGTAGTTGCCTTCATATTGCAAAACATGATCGTACAATGGCCGAGCGGCCTCTGGATCCATCTTCACCACGGACTTTTCAAACAAAGCCCTTGCATTCGTTTCATCATTAATCAGGACAAGGAAGTCAAAGTAGGTTTTCACATATTCAGGCAGTTCGCTGAAGCGTTTCAGGCCAACTTCAAATATCTTACTTGCTATTCCAGGTTCTTTGTTCGTGTGATATTCAATCATCGCTGATGAAACATAGATGTGGTGCGTAGAGTATGGTAGTTTTCTAGCCTCACCAAAAATCCTTCTAGCCTCTTTTATTCCCCCTGACCTCTCCATTGCTTTCATGAAATGAGTATAGGCAATTGTTATGTCTTTTGCGTTTTGCTCCAGTTCGATTTCAGTGTATGATCTCTCTCGCTCTTTCCCCTTTTCCCTTACTTTCTCCTTTTCTTTTCCATCTCCTTCTTCCCTTACTCCTTTCTTTTCTTCCTTCTCGTCTTCTTTTTCTTCTTCTAACCTCCCGGCCAAACGGGTTCTGGTTGCCTGGAGATTCTTTATCAGCGCCGCAAAAACAGATTTAAGTTCTGCAGTCTTGCGTTCCGACTCATATATCTCTGCCAACTTCAATGACAACAAGAAAGACATAGGATTAGCCTGAATTCCGCTGTTTAAATATTCGATCGCATCGTCGGTTAACCCCTGCTGGATGGCATGTCTAGCCGCGCTGAAAAAGATTTCTGGGAAATATCTTAAAGACATCATCGCTTGGCCATATGCAAATTTAACCCTCGCTTGTATATCTTCGCTCTTTTCGAAATTCAGCGGATTGCCATTCTCCCAGTTGATCCAGTTCATCCACCGTCCCATCTCAGTCTGTTCAGCATGAGTCCATTTTCGAGGATTAGGGGTTGTATCTCTGTTGATACCTTGCGTGATATTGTGTAGCGCCCTTAAGGCACCGCGAGCATTCATATACGTACCGGACTTTTCGTTGATAAACTTCCGAGCAGTGGTCTTGTTTAAGTTGTTCTCAAAGGCACTGTAGCCCTGCCACAAAGTTTCTAGATTTTTCAGTGGAATCACAATGGCACGTCGGTACGTTTTTCGAAGCAGATCCATCTTTTGCTGGTCCTCCCAGCTCGAAGTAGTTTCCTTGCTTCGAATAAATTCAATATACTGACCCCAAATAGGCCCGCTATTTACATCCACACCAATTCTTTCCAAGATGAATTCGTACGCCTGCGATATTGTGTTTCTAGCTTTTTCGCCTTCGGTAGACACGTTGTTCATTCGCCGAACATAGCCGAGATAAAACTCCCACAAGCGCACATTAGGCACTTTGGTCAAACACCTGGCAAACAACTGCTCTACATTGTGAAACTCGCCATTGTCGAGCTCCACTGAGATATAGTCTATCCAAGTATCTGCTGATGTGGGGAATACAGCAACCATTCGTTCATAGGCTGATCTTAGCTCTTCGAGATTTCCTTTTTTCGTAATCTCTGAGATGAGCTCTTTCCAAATGGAGACGTCTCTCGGAGAGTCTGCCAGGGCGTCTTCCAGCTTTCCAATGACATCCTGAGCAAGTCTCTTGCGTTTGATAGGTTTGGAGGGAGCTGTAGTCACTGGGGCCGGAGTGCCTTCAGTGCTATTAGCGAGACTTGAAGAGACGTTTGCAGAAACTTCGCTCGCCTCAGGGGGGGTCCCGATTCGCGGGGTTGATTCATTTGGTTTTGTTGTCGAGCCATTGATCGGGATTTTAATATGTGTATCATCCGACGCCATTACGGACTCGTTGACAGATTCGTTCGCAGACTCGCTGATAGATTCGTTTGCACCATTTTCCTTTTCCTCTTCAAGCTGTCCTTCTCCTCCCTCGGGTTGAAATTCAACCTCACTATGCTCCACATTGTCTCCTACGACTGTCTGAGTACCGGTTGTTTCACCTCCATTTTCTTTGATTTCTTCCATCTCGTCGACCCAGTGTTGATAAAAGAAGATGTTGAGTCTAAGTCGATTGTTAGTTAAGATATTTAACGATCTAAATTGTGACCCGGTCGATTTACACGCATAACTACCACTCAAAATATATATGAAATATCAGAACGAGAAATCAAAGTAAAAAAATCGCAAAGATATATATTTCGTATCGAACGGTCCATTGCCTCTGCTAAACTATTACCGTATCAGATGGAGTTACATGTCTGGGGTCCGCTAGGAGATATTCCTTCCTTCTGCCCCGAGTGCTTGTCTGCTATTTGGTACATCAGGCTGGTAGTTACGGACCAAAAGGTAGAAGTCTATCAGAGCTCTAACACTCTGATCTCTCCCAATGGCAGGCTGCCAGCTCTGAGACACGAGGGAAGAACATTTGGAGGGTTTGATAGTATTGTTTATTATTTAAAAAGTCGAAAGTACGACCTAGATAGTGAGCTAAGTGCTGTAGAAAGGGCCCAAAATAATGCCCTTGTAAACTATATAGGCACAAACGTCTCGGCCCTGTCACTTTACACACAGTATCTGAACAGAGACAACTTTGAGTTGGTCATTCGACCGCTGTTTACCAACCTCGTGCCGTTCCCTATGCAGTACAGTCTCCCAGTGAGACAAAGGGAGCTGGCCAAGCAACTGTGTGCATTGGCAGGGATCCAGCCTGTTGGAGGTGGAAGCAAACCCGGCGGAGACATAAAAAAGAAGGACCCTGTGCTGAGTCGGACCCAAGAGCTGATTGAAGAGAAGAGGACCAAAACCGACCTGCTGTTCAGCGACGCAAAGGAGAATATGCGGGTCCTTAATCGGGCCAAATCAGTCTACGATGTGATAGTAGGCACCTCGTTACTAGCAGGAGCAGGAGTAGGAGCAGGAGGACCGGAATCCAAGCGTAAAAAGTTCCTCGTTTCGCCACACCGAATAAGCACTAGCGACGTCCTTCTCGTAGCTCATCTCGCGGTTCAGACTCTGGAGCAGTTTCCCGTCCCTGTGATGTCAACCCTCATCGGAACGCAGTATCCACAGCTCAAAGCATACAAAGACGATCTGTATGACACATTGAAAGATCTGACCGAAGGCATAGAACCCACGGAACCCCGTGACGTTTACTCTTTAACGAATGTTATCAAGTGGTATGCCGGGTGGTAACATGCTCGCCTCCGGCGAGGCCCCTCCCCTGGAGGGTTGGCTCACTTCGCGAGGCATATTCGCCGGCTGTAAATAGATATATCAACAACCCAAAGAACATCTTGTTTGCTTTCCTTCTGCGAAGCAGAACCAAGCCTCCCCGGCAGGGAACCCAGGGAACCCGCCGGAGGCGAGCCCAGATGCTTCTTCAATTCTTCCTCGGCTTGATCAATCCATCGTTCACGAAATAATAGACCACGGTTGAGTCGTCGGTCACCATAGCCATGGTCATTCTTCGGGGAGGTTTTGCGAGGCTGAAATGGGTCTTGACTCCTTCAAACACGTGGTGCCACAGCGCGACCGAAAACTTAGCTTTGGTCTTTGTAGGTAGAACGATTTCTCGTTGGACCGTGCCTGCTGGGTCATCGGGATGCAGTTTTTCCGGGGGTATGCCCCAGCACATGTAGATTGGTTGAGTCGGTGAGTCTTTGAAACCTGGGATTTCAAACATTTCCACTTTTTTCCAGTTATGCTGGAGAATCAGGTTGTCTCGAGTCTGCTCGGCGGTGCTCAGGTCGTTTGCTGCGACCGTGACACTAGTCATGTTGCGAAATTGTGTGGATTGGAGGTATGTCAAGTCTCTAATATGACTTAATTTTTCAGATGCTTTTTCATGCTAGTAAGCCGCTGCAAAAAGCAGAGATACTTAGAATTGTAACTATAGCTTGCCAAGGCTGACTACGTTTGTGCCCCTAGGATCCCGATGAAAAGAGATCTATTGATATATACAAAAGTTTACTTTATTTATACAAAAGAAGTTCTCCATGCTCACACTCAAACAGTGAACCCGTAGCCCTTCATGCACTGTTTGTAGTTTGTGATAGTCTCCTGACATTTAGGACTGTCCTGGCCGTTGAACAGAATACATTCGTCTCTAGAGGTTTTCTCATTTGTGCAAACGCAGCATGGTTTTGGTTCTAGTTAGTAAAAAAACAGATTTACGCCATGGTACTACAAGCCAGGTATTCCTGACTAGTGCTGCTACTACTACATAAACTGATATCTCTACATTACGTACTAGAAGGTTCAGATGGAGAACTCTTAGGAGATTCTTGTTAGATTAAACTGAATTGCCCAGCCACAGAAGTTAATAGGAAAAATCTTCCTGCTAAAAAGTAGTTACATACTTGCTTCAACCATGATGCTCAGTTCTATCCTTCCAGCAAATCAGGGTGTCGGTTTATACGTGAAATAAATTCTTCAAGACTTTGGGAGTTATTTGGAAATTATAAATCAGAAAATACAAAATGGCTTGGTGTTCCCCACGCTAAGGTTACTCTTCATGCTATGCACGTTTCTTGCCTCCTTCCAACTTAAAAGTTGTTCGAGATCTGATCACATAACCTATATTTATATCGCTCACAGCGTACGGGCGAGTCAACAATGCATTCAGTACGGATACACTGGCCATCTGAGGGCCTCAGGGATAAGGGTCCTCAGTGTGAACTGCTGGGCCCCTTCGCTATTATAGTGCAAATCTCTATGGGCCTTTTGGCAGTGGCAAGTTTGGTGTTTAAACGTAGCAGAGAACATCCACGACGGCCATGGTGGGTGTGGTTTTTCGATGTTCTCAAGCAATTGTTTGGTGCAGCTGGTTTGCACGGCATAAACTTGCTCATGTCTATAATATTCAGCAGCTCAGACGAGCCAGGTGTCGATGATAATCCATGTACCTGGTATTTTGTCAACATTCTGCTTGATACCACAGTAGGCGTGCCATTGCTGTGGTTCTGCCTTTATGTTGTGCACAACTGTGCGTTCAGATTGGGTGCGACTGAGATAATATCGGGTCAATATGGCCACCCGCCAAAGTGGCGAGCATTCATCAAACAAGCATCGCTATATCTGTTATCTCTGGTGGGGATGAAGCTACTGCTTTACATATTTGCTTGGTGGACTCCGTTTGTGGATGATTTTGGAGACTTCCTTATTTCGTGGACCGATTTTGACGGCCGTGTGCAGGTGGCATTTGTGATGATGGTATTCCCATTAATGTATGTATTATAACAGACATGTTAAGAGGCCAGGCTTTCTGCGAAGCAACCAACCCTCTCTGGGAGAAGCCGCCGGAGGCCCTCTTTGGTAAAATCGCAAAAACTAACAAGAATGAACTCTTTGCAGTACTATCTGATTGATACTATCATTCAGTCGCCTGAGTATCACCGCGGAGTGACTAAAGTCGCCCAGACAGGAGAGAACTATGGGGCAGTTCAAGACTCTTAGTCGAAATACAAAAGAGCTCTGTAATTATTTATTCGTCCTTTAGAGTTACACACAAATGATACATAAGAATTAATATATATAACTGTTTATGAGTTATTCCGGCCCTTGGCCTCTTTCTCGTTGACCGTTGATCTACACGCATCGGACCTAAAGTGAGGCTGAAAAAAATATTTGAGTAAGTAAAGTCCAAGTGTGAGAAATACATCTCTCAAATAACCTAAAAGAACATCCACTCTGACAGGTCAGACGCCCAATACAAATGGTAAGTTGAGTAAATCTTATGTCGTGTCTCTTACGACTAGGACTGACCAGAAAATAAAAACAATAACTCGCTCTAGCGACACGTTTGTGCCGGTCAGAAATGGAGAATCTCAGCGTCTGCCGCGAAACTTGGATCCAGAACTGCATCCGTTTGAACGAGCCAGAGAATACACCAGGGCACTCAACGCTACGAAGCTTGAAAGAATGTTTGCAAAACCTTTTGTGGGCCAGCTGGGTGATGGTCACATCGATGGAGTCTATAGCATAGCCAAGAACATGAAGTCTCTAAGCCGGTTGGCGACAGGATCAGGCGACGGAGTTATCAAACTGTGGGACATGTCGGATCGGAAGCAGATATTCTCAGCTCAAGCTCACAATGGTATAGTGAGTGGGTTGACCATTACACCCTCGGGCCATCTTTTGTCCTGCGCCAATGACAAATCCATCAAGCTTTGGGACATTGATAGTAGAAACCCTGATCCGGTGAAAACTTACCTGGGAGCTGGTGGTTTCAAGGGAATCGACCATCACCGGTCTGAAAATCGATTTGTCACAGCTGGTGACAGTGTAGAACTCTGGGATGCTGAACGATCGAAGCCCTTGGCAAATCTATCGTGGGGAGCTGACGCTGTGTCTGCAGTGCGCTTCAATCAAACTGAGACTTCAATAGTCGCTTCAGCAGGCTCAGATCGGTCCATTGTCATTTACGACTTGCGAACTTCTACACCGGTGCAAAAGCTCGTGGCATCTCTGGGCACCAACTGCATTGCTTGGAACCCTATGGAAGCGTTTAATTTTGCTGCTGGTAGCGAAGACCACAACATTTACTTGTACGACATGCGGAAATTGACGAGGTCTCTCAATGTCTACAAAGACCATGTAGCAGCTGTTCTCGACGTGGATTTCTCACCTACTGGTCAGGAACTGGTCAGTGGTTCGTATGACCGAACTATCCGTATTTTCAAAGCCAGGGAGGGGCATTCGCGAGACATCTATCATACCAAGAGGATGCAAAGAGTGTTTTGCGTCAAATATAGCATGGATTCCAAGTACATTATATCTGGATCGGACGATGGAAATGTGCGATTGTGGCGGTCCAACGCGTCACAGCGAGCCGGTATCAAGTCTACCAAGCAGAGAACTCAGCTCGAGTACGACGAAGCTCTCAAGGAGCGATTCAAGCACATGCCAGAAGTCAAACGTATTGCTCGGCACAGGCATATTCCCAAGGCCGTCAAGAAGGCTGCAGAAATCAAGCGTGTCGAGCTTAATAGCATTAAGCAGCGAACAGACAATCTTCGACGCCACAGCAAAAAGGGAGCCGTGCCGTATCAGAGTGAGCGAGATAAGCATATTCTTGGAGTTGCTCTCCAGGATGAGGAGAAAAAAGGTGATAAAATTAGGAAGACTAAAAGCGACAACCAAGACGGCGAGGACCAATAAAAAGTACGGAGTAGGGAAGCTCAGAGATGCCCAGATGATAAGTCCTGCAACCAATCCTGCCAGGGAGGGGTCGCCGGAGGCAATCTCCACATCGCCTCCGGCGAGGCTGCTTCGAAGAAATCAAGCGTGACGTAGAGGTAGGGAATAATGCATATTTATTTAAATTAATGTATTACGAACAGTAGTAGTATATATGATACAGAATATAGTTACACGGGTGATTGAGAAGAAAAAAGAAGATTTGTTCGTTTTATCTTGGCATAGAACAAGCTCACCCTCTTCCCTCGCCAATCATCAAGAATGCTAGACATTAATATCTAAAATAACACTGACATCATTGACGTTCTGGCTCGCCAGATCTTCAAGAAATGGAATCATGTCCAGAAGCTCATTATCGTGTAAGTCTGAAAACCAACTGGAAACAGGAACGGCGTGCTGAGGATGCAGGATGTACGATGCAGGGGAGTTGTCTATGATGATGACATCTTTGAGAGGCCTGCCCAGTTGCGACAGGTTCTTGATGTAGTTCCCGTTGTGGTTGAAACAGCTTTCTCGAAACAGTCTGTGGTGGACAACGTGGTGCATGTCCAGCTGGTCTAAAAGAGGGTCACCATACTTACTTACACTGGCAGTGAACACCACAACCTCGAACAGCTCGCCAACTCTCTTCATGAAGTCATCAACACCTGGTCGCTTGATCACGTAGACATTGTGGTACTGGGAGTCAATCTCCACCGGGATCACAAAGTCTGCCTGGTGGATGTATTTAAAGCTGCTGTGCACGAGTGTCTCGTCGAGATCTAATACCAGGCACTTGCGGCCGGCTAGCTCGTTGCTGACCGAACTCAATAGCCAACCAACTTCAGACGAGTTAGACGGTGCCATATATGTTGGAACTACTCCGCTTTGGTTGCCAATAACTACAGCATCTTCCTCCACTGTAGTAGCGAATTGGTCTTTCTCACCGCCCTCTTGGAATGTGCTTGGTGTGGGAGACGTCTCTGGTTGAACTACTATCACGTCTTCTATCGTGGCGGAAGTATCGACTGCTCCGTCTTTGGATTTATCATGATCTTCCTTTTCCTCCCCTCCGTCATTGGGTAACGATGGCACTGGTTTGTCTAGTGATGCGGGTGTGTGTGCAGAAGCTTCCTGACCGTCTAGATATTTGGGTTCATTGATGTGTGGTGGTGGTGAAGCCTGGCTACTTGCCTGAATTCCGTCATTTGACGTTGCTAGGGGTGAAGATATAGCTACAGGACTCATTTGCAATGCGGGACCTGCGTTCAACCCTGAAGCACCCTGGACGCCTGTTGGACGGTTTTCCATTCGCCTGGTTCCAATCTGTGGTTCGTCTCTATTATTATGCTCATCGTAAGAACAGCAGAACAAGGCACTGAACAGTCTTTCTAGCGATGATGGCTTGCGACTCTGATGCTGCTGAATGTTGGAGTTCGGACTGCGAGATTTAGGATATCCCGGCTCCCTGTGACTGCCTCTAGCAGCGACGTTGGCATGTGTACCACTCGTCGCAGTCACAGCCGGCCGCGGTGTCGTTGTCGATTCCTGTGTAATTCCATCATTTGGTGCCTGTTCAGGAGAAGACGGCTGTATGCCTTTATCTGTGGTGGCAGTCGAAGCCAGATGATGCTGCGACTTCATATTTGAATCAAGTGCTGCTGCTTCCTCGACTGTACTGTTTCTGTTGTTGTCGTATGCGGTGTTGCTTTTGTCAACATTATCGTTGCTATTGACGCTGTTCCTATTATCCATTGGATCGCTTCAGCTAGCAGTGTGTCACACCGAGGTCAACAATTTGAATCCCAGATTTTGATTACTTGGAGAGACCGATCCTGACGAAAGATTGATATTTCTGTATAAACACCGGTGTGTGCAATTGCCATATAAATATAAAGCCTGTGATCTGGGCTCTGTCTCTCGCTCGTATATCACAATGCACCCTAGCTTACTCCTCCCCTCCTTATTTTCGGTTATTTATCGTGTGTTGAATTCTAATCGTTTAGGTAATGCCGAGTTTTGTGAGGGTTTAGTTAACACAAAGACAGGCCGTGGTGGGGCAAGGACAGATATTATTATTTTCACCTCCTGTGCAATGTCGATGCTGGTGTGCTGTTCAAGTGGGATATCGAAGTATAGAAATACAGAAAAACACGACGTTCACCCGAGGGAGAAACGAATAAAAACAGCAGTGCTTTTCGTGGTGCTGCTGCCCACTCTGTGGTTTTGGACTGCAGATTCAGGAGGTTGCGAAGGGAGGGTAAATAATTGACGGCAGGAAGAGTTGACGTTAGGGAAGGGCAGGGGAGGGAAGAGGAGAGCGAATAATCTCAGTAGACGACCGATTAAGAGTGGGGAGTACGGGTCGCGGTTGGCAATACGGTCGTTATAAGAATTCATTGATACACTGCCTGTACAGTAGGAGTTAAGGGTGAAGGCTGCCAGGGCCAATGAGGCTATATTGTGGGTCCCTATGGCAATTACATGCCGCTCATATAAGGTTACATACATAAAAGATTGTTTTAGAATCCAGTCGAGTTGGTGGCCTTTGGTGGGTGCCACGACCAAAAATAGAGTATCTATTTGGTGAGAGATATTGAACACGATAATGACATCTTCTGCTGGAAGCTCTTTTTAACCTCTTCATACTCACAAATCTTTAAGCAATTTGTGGTCACTCAAGTAAGCTTTAAACATCAAGTTTAACTTATGTATGCGTTATCCGTAAATGGGGCAGACATCTGTCGATCTAAGCATCTTCAGACTCAACCTATGAAGAATACTTACGACGAATCCATCGCCAATGACAAGACAAATATTTACACTTTCTGTCAGCACAATATCTTCTGTGTCTGAAATCCGACCCCTTAGTAAAGTGGTATGAATGACATTACGATAGTGTTACATAACAACTATCAAATAGCTGAATTTCATACCTTCGACGGCTCCTCCCTCCTGCGAAGTAGCCTCAATTATGAAATAAAGGTCACTGAACTGCAGTTAAACGACTACATAGCTATATGAGTTGAACTACGGTATATAATATATATTATTAACAGTTCTTGAAAAATCAATCATTGCCCGAGGCATGGGAAGACTTCCTCCCGCGACCCCTACCCCACGCTGTCCCACGCTTGCAGTGCATGCCATTTTTCGTGACATATTTGACTCATTCATTAAGTCTGCCGAGTGCATTTGAGTGATTTCAAGTAGTTTTTACGTTGTTCAAGTCTTAACGTTTTTTTGGAGTTCAAAAATTCTGCCAAACCTATAAGATCCCTGGCCTGACAAAACACCAGTTATCCGTGCTTTGTAAAATCCTACGGAGGTGTTTGGTCGGCATTCAGAGTTTTCATTTTAATTTTTTATCTTCCTCGCTATTTGGAGATCAAGTAAAGTAACAGTTCGAGGCCAATATTCCCCGACCTAATAGCAACAGGCATCCTCCCCATTGCTTACAACAACCTCAGTCGGGCCCTCCCAAAACAGTGCTATCCTATCATGGTTGTGAAGCCTTGGGTTGTGCAGAAGTTCGGTGGTACGAGTGTTGGTAAATTCCCCGAATCTATCTCCAATGACATTGTGAAGGAGTATTCCAAGGGGTACAAAGTGGTGGTGGTGTGCTCAGCTAGGAGTACTGACACCAAAGAAGAAGGTACTACCACGCGATTGCTTAAAGCAGCCGAGGAGGCTCTTAATCTCGGCGACTACGTCTCGATAATCGAAAAGGTGCGGGCTGACCATCTCGAGACTGCTCGAGAAAAGATCAGTGGACCTGCAGTGCTCGAAGTCCTGCTAGATGACATCAACCGTGAGTGTGATACACTCGAGAAGTTCCTCTCGGCATCTCAGATCATCAACGAGGTGAGTCCTCGGACGCTCGACTCGATCATGTCTGTCGGTGAGAAACTCAGCTGTATGTTCATGGCAGCTCTCATGAACGATAACGATTTGAAAGCCAAGTACGTTGACCTTTCTCGGGTGATCCCTGTGGGTTACGATGTGGGCAAGGACGGGCTGAGTAAGCAATTCTACAAGAACCTGACGAAAGCCATGGTGGACGAGATCTGTTTGGTTGGAGACCAGATCCCTGTGGTGACGGGATTTTTCGGCATTGTGCCTGGCGGCCTCCTGAACGGTGTAGGTCGAGGTTACACTGATCTATGTGCTGCGCTCGTGGCGGTAGGACTTCAAGCTGATGAGTTGCAAGTGTGGAAAGAAGTCGACGGTATTTTCACTGCAGACCCACGCAAAGTGCCCACAGCTCGCCTAATTGACCGCATAACCCCCGAGGAAGCCACCGAACTGACCTACTACGGTTCAGAAGTGATCCACCCGTTCACCATGGAGCAAGTGATCAAGGCTCGTATCCCTATTAGGATCAAGAATGTTATGAACCCCAAGGGCCAAGGTACGGTTATCTTCCCTGACAACAACTCCAAGCTGGGCGAGATGACCCCCGTGCACCCTCCTATGGACAATATCTCGCCCAGTTCGTCGATGGTGTTTGTCAAACCCAAACTACCTACTGCTGTGACTACCAAGTCCAACATCATCGTACTCAACGTGCACTCGAACAAGAAGAACCACTCGCACGGGTTCCTGGCCCGGGTGTTTACCGTGCTAGACAAGTGGCAGCTGGTCGTGGACCTCATCTCGACATCCGAAGTGCACGTTTCCATGGCATTACACTCAAACTCTCCGGACGTTTCTTTGAAAGATGCACTGGCAGAGCTGCGAGATTATGGCAGCGTGGACGTCACCCGCAAGCTATGTATCGTTTCTCTCGTAGGCAAGCAAATGAAGCAGTTGATAGGTATTGCAGGCCAGATGTTCACCACTTTAGCTGAGGCCGGCATCAACATCGAAATGATCAGCCAGGGTGCCAGTGAAATCAACATTTCGTGCGTCATCGATGAGCGAGACGCCCTCAAAGCTTTGAATGTCCTTCATCAAAGCCTGTTATGTGCGGTCTGAGATTCGCATCTGGCGGGGCCACTCCGTGGAGGGTTGTGGCGCTTCGCGCGAGGGCTATTAGTTGTATTGTTTCATTTAGATTAAGGAAGGCAAAAAAAAAGCATGCTCATGCTAAATTTCTGTATCCAAGTATATCCACGCTGCGTTTTGTATCTAAAAAACACAGTGACGAAGCAGTTTCAAATTTCATTTAGACTAAGGAGTGGGAAAAAGACATACTCAGACTGCATTTTGCATCCCAATGTATTCATGCTGACTCTGTGCCCAAAATAACACTGCGATCTCTAACGAAGCAGTCTACCTAGACACAGGGAGTCTGTGCGTTTTCTGCAAAGCACCTCCTCGCTGCGTCTTCTATAGATTTATTACAATTTTAGAATGCGAAAATTTGATCTTCAAGCTTGGACACAGCTCGGGCTTTCTCGTAACCAAGGAGAATTGCTGCCTTTTTGACGTTGCTGACCATAGGTGGAGGACCACAGATTAGAAGTTTGACGTCGCTGGAGCCAGTAGGAATCTGCTGCTCGAGCATTTCTTTGGTGACATATCCTGCTCCGCCGGTCCAACCTTCAGGAGGATTGTCCAGAACGTAGTATACGGAGATATTGTCGTTCTCAGCGACTAGCTGGTCAAGCTCTTTCTTGAGAAGAATGTCATCGGCGCTCACGTTGGCGTAGATGAGCTTCACCTTGGTGTGGTCATTCGGGTCTTTGGCAATGGCTTGCATGATCTGATACATGGGAGTGATACCCGTTCCACCGGCTACCATGCCAAATTCTCGCACGAGACCATTGTGGTAGTTGAAGAATCCCTTCGGGCCCCGAACTCGAATACTGTCACCAATGTTGAGGTTTCCAATGAGTTTTGAGATGTTGCCGGTCGGGTAGCTCTTGATGACGAGGTCAAAGTGTCCCTTGTCATCGTCACTGCTAGTAGGGGTGTACGACCGAACAATTTCTTTGCCGTCAATGTTGGCGGCAATGGAAATGTGTTGACCGATAGGCAGGCCTAGGATGTCGGTTGGTCGGGGCAGACCGAACCGGTACATGGCCGTATTGTGAGAGATGGCAGTCTTTTGAACCAAGGGGAACTCTTGGAAGACATCTTTGTCGAGGACTTTACGACTGGAAGATGACTTGGCCGCCAAAAAGTATGCAGCTGCTGACACAACTATTGCCAGGGCAGCAATAATATATGGGATCATGGTGTGGTTATGAATTGGAGCGAATCCTGAAACCGAGATTTAAATTTGAAGGTTGGTAGATCCGAAACGTTGAAAAGTTCAACCGAACATGAGTTTTAATTTAGTTGGGGTGGGCAGTTTTCTTTAGCATATGAAAATAACAGGCCGGGTAAACCGTTTCTCGGGTGTCTCGTTTGTGTTTACACGAAGTATGGAAAAAAACATGTTTGGACCTTGGAATCTTTAAATATTTTTGAGGAGCAGTTTGGGATTATTGGGCTAGTTGGGATTACTTCACTAGTCGTTACGTGAAATTCATTAGGTCAAGCTGGAATCGCGTTGTGTGAAAAAGTAGGCAATTCTCAAAAATATTATTTGAGAATCAATCAGTTTGGGGTTTCTTAGATCGGGATTACTTAGCTCCAAGTATTTCCAAGCCTTTTATGTGAATTTCGTTGAAGGTCAACTCGAATCGTGTTTTAAGAAACTTAACAGAGTTTTCTCTCTCAAATATATATTTGAGGAACAGTTTGAGACTACTGGGATTAGTCAACTCCCAAGGCGTCGTTATTCGTAAAAGGCGAAGCTGCTGGGATTGTGCTTTAGGAATTCATTTTATTAAACGATATCGGTTGGATATCGTTACTTCCGCTCTCCTGCAAAATGGCATTTGATAACTCACCCTTTGCTCAATCTCTTTACGTGTCGGGCACTCCCAAAAAAGACAGGCAACCGTTGAGCCCCAAGCCAACCCAAATATCGGTTTTGGCACAACCGTCGCTCACCTCATCATCACCACTTAGTGCAACTTCAAGTCCTCGAACCCCTCGAACTCCGCGTACTCCTAGCACCCCCAATGCATTCAAACCTTCAAGCCCCGGTTCGGTGCCAACAGGATCGTGGAGCCACCCGGCTTACAAAGAGATCCAGCGAAGGACCGTCAATAAGGAAAAGCTCGTCAAAAAAGTCGTTATAAACGTGTCCGTGGTAGCTGTCCTATACTTCGCGTCTCAGATTGCATCACAAATTTCATTGTTTTCAAGACTGTTTGCTGCATTTCCAGAAGTCACTCTGTGGGGTTCCCGACTACTCGATGGTCTCGCGGTACTGGCAATATACAACATCATTTCTGGCTTGTGGCAACTCTTCCGGCCTCAGGACAAACTAGAAGACTTACCATTAACCCCGTCCCAAAGAAAATTGTTTGGGTTACCCGAATCCAAAAAGCCCTCACCTAAAACCACCCCGAGTCCGCCCAAATACATGAAGTCATCTCCACAGGCCCGAGTATCACCTCGTCCGTCTCCATTAGGCCGAAGCGTATCTTCTGGATCGCCACTCTCACGACTCAGCTCGTCCTCGTCGCCTGCAAGACCAGCGGCTACCACAGCTTCAACAGCGTCACCCAATGCATCGGCGACCGCTGGTGGTAATAACAGTACAACTACCACAAATGGTAACAACAGTACTACGATCGCTTCTTTAACGACACGTTCTGCAACAGGGTCTGCCAATCGCCCCAACAAACCAAGCCTCCTCTCGACCGACCCGTCTCCTGATACCCCTACGCCTGCTCAAAAGGCTGTGCCTTCTTTCACCCCTTCCAGTCGATTCAAGTACATGAGCGACACTCCTAGGCGCCGTTCTTCTCTTCGATGACTGCTTATCGCACACACATCGTGAGCTCGCCTCCGGAGTGGCCTCTCCTGGGGAGGGTTAGTTCTGCTTCGCAGAAGTCTACTCAAACATCCATCTACCCATTATTTATAACGTACAATAGACTCTTGAAAACAGTGACCTCTTTTGTGCACAAGAATGCGCACCTTGTCTGACCATGCATCGTGCGATTGTTCCCATCGGAGGTATGCTTCGCGAAGTTTTAGTTAAACGTCTATCTGCCCATTATGATTATGTTATATAACTTGGGCTCTTGAGAACAGTGGTCACTCTCGTATATGCATGCATTGTTTGCCTCCATCGTCGGTATGCTTGGCAGAAATTACCTTAAACGTCTATCTGACACTTCTGGTGTTCATGTCTTCGATGGACGCGTTTAGCGCTACCATGAAACCACCATTTTGTAATACTCATATGACTTGGACACGGTTATTGTCTATAATTATTTACAACGTACAGTAGAGTCAAGAATAGAGGCTGCTTTCTGTATTATAGCGAGTGTTAGTCCGATTAGTTTAAAAGATAACACAGATAATCCGTTGGAAAAACTTCTATTAAAAATTTATCTAAGCAGCCAAGTTCCGCGAAGCAGAACCTCCCTCCCCGAGAGGGGCATCGCCGGAGACGAGCTCACCAGTAGCCCGGGTGCAACCAGTCCAGCTTTGCCTTCAACTCAGGATCGAATCCATTCGGGTTGGTAGAAACAGAGTACTTCATGGATCCACTGAGGGTCGTGCCGATGGTACCGTTTTTGAGTCCCTCTTCGACTTTGGACAGAACGGCGACGAGCAGGTTGTTGGCGTTTGCACTGTTGGCTTTCAGGTTGCCTACGACGGTCTCTACAGTGACGGGATCCTCATCGACTTTCCAGGCGTCGTAGTCGGTGGACATACACACCATCTGGTACGAGATCTCGGCTTCTTTGGCGAGCTTGGCTTCAGGCAAGGCAGACATGTTGATGACAGAGGCACCCCACGATCTGTAGAGCCACGATTCGGCCCGGGTTGAGAATGCTGGGCCTTCCATGCACACCAGAGTGATGTCTTTGCCGTCAGTCTCTTTGGTGTGTAGAGAGATTTCCGTAGACTCTTCTCCTTTCAAAGCGTGGCCGAATTGGCCAATCAGTTTACCTAGAGACTCGTCAAACGGATCTCCGAACCCCACATGGCCCACAAAACCCGTGTCAAAGAAGCTCGAAGGTCGAATACCTTTAGTACGGTCGATTATCTGGCTCGGCACCACAAAGTCTCGAGGTTTGATGTGTTCCTGGAGCGACCCTACCGCGCTGAATGCGATAATGGCCTTTACACCGACCTTTTTCAGGGCAGCAATGTTGGCACGTGCAGGCACAGTACTCGGGGTGAACTCGTGGTGAAGTCCGTGACGCGAAATAAAAGCGATCGGGAACCCGTCTTCGGTCTTAGAAATAGTTATGGGAGACGAAGTTTTGCCCCACGGAGTATCAACATTCAATTGAGCCACGGGGTGCAATCCACTCAGTTGATACAAACCAGTACCTCCAATCACTCCTAGGAGTACGGGTTCTCGTTAGTCACGGCACGAACAACATCCACCTGCCTCCGGTGGGCCCTCCCAAGCAGAGTTGGTTCTGCTTCGCAGAAAGTTATGCGGTAAAATGTAACTGGTAGTTCGCAACAAGATAGCTGAGAAAAAAGCACAATCGGAACCAAACATACCTTCAAAAGTGTTTGCCAAAGTCATTGATATACAGATAACGGCTCCCGGCCAAGTCTTGACAAGTAAAACTGCAGGTTTTAAACGTTCTAAACGTGGAAATATAAGCAGTGATGACAATGATGATGATGAGCCGCTTCGGCAAAAAAAAATATAGTTAACGTTTAGCTTTTCGTGGGAGGATACCTACCCCACGTGTAGTTAGATGCAATACATGGAGAGAGTAGCATTGTGGAAACTCGCCTCGTAGTATCAGTCGTCTCAGTCAGGTTCTAGATACTTGTACTCTTGGATGACGGATTTGAGCACTTCTCGTACATCTTCAAACTCATCTAGACCATTCTCAAACATGAGCTGTTACCTTCACTAGCCCACAATGGCCCCCTGCGAATGACAAACTGGTAAAAGACGTTGGACAGAGACGTGATCGAGGTTTGATTGGCGAGCACGAGTCCTAAAACACGAGAGGTAGGGACTGATAGGTACGCTGAGCGTCGAGAGAGCGAGGTCGGGATACTCCCTGCGAAGCACACACACTGTCGCCCCTCCAGTTTACACTTTCTACGAAGCAGAACCAACCTACCAGGTAGCGGCCGCCGGAGACAGAGGAGCTCAGTCGTCCAGCTCTGGTTCTAGACCCTTGTATTCCTGGACGACGGATTTGAGGACTTCTCGGGCATCGTCGAATTCGTCTAGACCGTTTTCGAACATGGGTTGTTTCTTGTATTGGTCTAAGAAGGCGCCTCGACGGATGAGCCGCTCAAACTGGTCGAGGGTTCGTTGGAAGAGGGAAGTGATGGAGGTGTGGTTGGCCAGCATGAGCCCTGAAATGCGAGACGTAGAGACAGGGAGGTAAGGCGAGCGTCGAGAGAGCGAGATTTGCAGAGAAGTTGGGGCAGAGGGTAGGAATCGAGCCAGGTTGCGTTCTCTGATTCGTAGGAGGGATTTGTGGATGTCCGTCGGGTCGATCTCGCCCTGAATGATGTTGAGGATAGAGATGTAGCACGAGTTTTTCGCCTGTCCTGTAGAAACCATTCTGTTTTTCGGCTGCAGAAGTCTTCTCATGATGTCGAGCACCGTAGTCTTGCGCACGAGTTTGGCCTGGTCGACTGTGTCGTTGGTGAAAGGCGTGTACGCAGTCATGAGGAAGTGGCATTTGGAGTAGGGGATGAGAGAGGCCATGATGGAGGCAAGGTCGTTGTGTAGGTAGCCGGGGTAACGTAGGGTAGAAGTGGCGGCAGACATCACTGTCGACACTAATTGGTTGGTCTGGTGCAACGTGGGACTCTGAGTGTTCAAAGTGTCGGCAGCAACACGCGTGAGCGCCCCGTTGTCGAGAACTATAACTGAGTCTGCGTGCAACGCCAGTCTTTTAAGGGTCAGAATGGAGTTGTACGGCTGAACGACCACATCGCTGATTTGCGACGAGGCCGGGAAGACTGAGTACGTCTGGATGATTTTTTTAGGAAATCGATCATTGAGTCGTTCGAGCAAAAAAGACCCAACTCCTGACCCTGTTCCTCCTGCTATAGAATGCAACAGCATAAATCCTTCCAACGAATCGCTGCCGTCGGCCTCGCGATCCAGCATGTCCATCAGCTCCTCTTGCACTCGCTCGCCACCGTGGTAACCTGCAGCAAAGTTGTTTCCAGCACCACCGCCGTTTGAACTCAAGTAGATGTTTTCAGGATTGTACATTTTAGCGTGCGACGAAGTCATAATAGAGTTGATCACCCGGGGTTCAAGATCTATCAGAATCGTCCGAGGTATATACCTTGTATCATCCGACTGATAAAAAAACACGTCTTTGCGGTCTCCAGCCCCGCCGTCGGCGGCAAAAGGTTGTAGCGTCCCGTCTTCAGAAATCCCATGTTCTAAGCAAAGCTGTTGCCAAAACTGGTCTCCCACCTGATTACCACACTGGCCAGCCTGAATAGTTATCAGCTCTCTTTTGTTAGAATCACACCAAACTAAATGCATACAATCCTCTCGTCATCTCCAAACTTACCTGGGCATCGTGTCTGTCTGTGATATGTACCACTTTGTATCAACTTTTAGCTGGTGATATCTTCGTAACTAAATGATTTTTAGACGACGCGTCGCGCCTGACCGCGCGGCTGACACAGTCACGTGATGGACACCATTCGCTATGCCGGCCCCTTCTAGGGAGGTTTGGTTCTGCTCCGCGGAAATAGTACACTCAACAACGAATAAAAGATTATTATATAACTTCAATTGAACGATCCCCGAGGAGTTTTATATATCATCACCTTCTGCGAAGCAGAACCAACCCTCCCCGAGAGGGCTGCCGGGGGCATGTCCCTCAGAGGCGCAAAAAACCTGCAACTGTATATCTGTTATCTTTCGGTTCATTGAATTCCTTGTTTCAAAATAGATGCTTTGCCTTCTTAACCATATCTGCTAATAGGCCAAAATTACTTCTGAAATCCGAGTACTCGACTGCGCAATACAGCTAACCAATGGTGAGAGCCCGGAAGCGAGCCGACCGACTTTGCGACCTGAGCCATGGTACACGCATTTGGCAGACAATCCTAGGTTATACCACCAGGTGAATGAGAAAGAGATCTGAAATTAATTCTCCTTAGAATACCACATTGGATGTCTCATCGGAATACTTCATTGGATCTCCTCGTTCGAATAGCTCATGATATACCATATTCGAAAACCGCATTGTATAGATTTCTGTCTCTGTCCAGCATGGCATGACGCGATATAATGCTATGTGACCGCGTAATTGAATCACCAAATGGCATCACGCGTCTTTCTAGTTGAGTATAAATGGTTAAATTGGTTTGTCCATTAGTCCAATGCTCCAGTCCAGCTTATGACAAGTCTTCTCGGAAGGACAACAATGGAAAAAGAAAAGTCGATAAGATTGTCTGATTGCAAAGTTAATCTACAATTCGGGACTAAATGTACAGTTAATCACAATTAATCTCCGTTGACATTGCACCAAAGAGCTTTTTGTTGGAATAAGCTGATTTCTACCATACGAGTAGTTAATTTCAAGTGCTAAGTAAGCTTGCTTAACAAGTAAGCTTGCTTAACGAGGGGGGTTTCAATCAAGTGGTTGCGCGGTTGCAATGGTTGCAATAGCTGCATTGTTTTTAGATGGAACTATATAGTGATTTAATTAAAGTAAGATACGGTTGGTCACGGTTAATTACACTTAACAGTTCAACTAGAGTTGAAGTCAGCCTCGAGTTGAAGTCAATCTATGGTTGAGAAACTCAACAATTGAAGTCTTCTATATTATAGAGTTAATTTTTAGTTTACTACTCCACAGTTACTCCACAATCTACCGTTATCTTATTGTTAATCCACAGTTCATCTAAACCATGGCAAATCTGCAGTAAATCTACAGTACATCTACTTCAGGGCCACAGGTGCCTACAGTGGCCTACACGGTTTACCCACAGTTAATCCACAGTAACCAGTCTATTGTATGTCTATAGTATATCTATCGTAAGTCTATTGTGAGTCGGTATTAAGTCTGCTAGTCTAGCAAGTTTATAGTAAGTCTAGAGTCGCATATGGTTACAGTTAAGTTACAATAGTCCTACAGTTAAACCATAGTAAGTCTACACTAAGTCGACAGTTAATCCACAGATAAAGCAAGTCTACAATTAATCTACGGTTACTTCTAAATTAAGTCTACAGTTAATATACCGCAGGCTAAGGTAAGTCTGTAGTACATCTACCAAGTAAGGTATGTTACAGAGTCTACAGTGCGTCTGAGCAAGTCTCAATTCTACAGTGAATTTGCACTGAGTTAAGCAAATATAAATCTTCAGTATTGAATCTTCAGAAACTTTTAAATCTAACCTGACCGTTGAATCTGTGCAACTAAATCTAAATCTAAATCTAAATCTAACCCAAACCAAATCTAATCAAATCTATTACACTAAGCTACACTACAAGTTAACCTACACATCGCCGATCCACTCTGACCGTTTGTTCCTTCGGTTCGTGAAACAGACACGTAGTCTCTTTACCTACAACGATGTCCACGGCCATTTTAATTCAGCCTGCTTCATATCCTTGATTTCCTTCAGTTTTCTCCATTTCTTCCTCTATTCACGCTTCCCTCTTCACTCTCCAGTTGACCCACCCACTCCACCTGAATAGCCGGTTCGGTGCCTCAATATCTCCGTTGACACAATTTAACAAGTCGCACACCACCTTTCATCCTTTTTCGGCGTTTTACTGCCTGAGCTGCGTTTTACATACAGGCGGAAGAAACACCCACTCTTTCCCGCCCCACACCCCGCTAAAACCCTAACGGTTCGAGCGGGGGGGACGGCTTGCCTCCAGCGGAACCCGGGGAGTGTTGGTTCTGCTCCGCAGAAAAAAAACGATATGTGACGTGTTTCTGCGAAGCAGAATCAGCCCTGCTAGTCTTCCGCCCCTGCTCACGCTCTCTCTCACGCTCACAGTTGGCGGAGAAAGTAAGATCTGCAGGCAAGCAAAATGCAGGGTTGGGCCTTTTTTCGACTACGATCAACGGGTAAATCGCAATTATAGACTTACAGAATTTACCCGTTTGTAATAGTTCTTCTTTAGTGCCTGTAAAGACTAAATAATGTCGGAATGGTTAAGCCGTGTGAATTTAGCAGCGTATAAATAGAGTTGGTGAATCCTTCAAGTTGCAGGTTTCTTCTTTCTCTCACTTTGTCTTAATAAAAGAGCGTTATTTCAAAATTCTTCGCCATACAATAAAAGGTCCATTATCCCAAAGAATCATAATGTCTGCTGTGCCTACTATTACTCTACAGCCTTCTGGCCAGAAAATGCCTCTTGTAGGATTTGGAGCCTGGAAGGTGCCCAAGCCTACTTGTGCTGACACTATTTACAACGCCATCAAGTCCGGTTACCGACTCATTGACGGTGCTCAGGACTACGCCAACGAAGTCGAGTGCGGCCAGGGTGTCGCCCGTGCCATTAAAGAGGGAATTATCAAGCGAGAAGACATCTTCATCACCTCTAAGCTGTGGAACACTTTCCACTCGAAAGAGCATGTCAAGAAAATGCTCAAGCGAACTCTCGCCGACTGGGACCTCGAGTACCTCGACCTGTTCCTGATCCACTTCCCCATTGCCCAGAAGTACGTCGACCCTGAAGTTCGATACCCTCCTACTTTCGTCAACGACATCGAGAAGAATGTCGCCTACTTCCAGGACACCCCCATCTCTGAGACCTGGGCTGCTCTCGAGGAGTGTGTTCAGGAAGGACTCGTTAAGAACATTGGTATCTCCAACTTCAACGCTGGCCTGATCCGAGATGTCCTTTCCTACGCCAAGATCCGACCTGCCGTCCTCCAGATCGAGCACCATCCTTACCTCACCCAGGAGCCCCTCATCAAGTACGTGCAGTCTGAGAACATTGCTATCACTGCCTACTCGACCTTCGGACCCCAGTCGTTCATCGAGCTGAACCATCCCTCGGTCAACAAGCAGGTTTTGGTCCTCGAGAACCCCGTCGTCCTCAACGTCTCCAAGGCCCACAACAAAACCCCTGCCCAGGTTATTCTGCGATGGGCTACCCAGCGAAACATTGCTGTCATCCCCAAGTCCAACAACCAGAGCAGACTGGAGCAGAACCTGAAGTCCTACGACTTTGATCTCACCGAGGAACAACTGAAGGCCATCTCCGACCTGAACATCAATCTGCGTTTCAACGACCCTTCGACCTGGCCCACTCCTTCTCCTATCTTTTAAGAAGGAGAAGGCTGCAAATATACATCTCTAGATACTGTAGTTAAAAAATAGAGTCTATCTGGGTAGTGTACATAGGGTGGTGCTCGCCGCCGGCGAGTGTCTCCCGGGTTCTGCTACGCGGAACTATCATTGTAATGAAAGATCGCTCTAAAAAACGTTCTAACGGAACTTCCACGTTGTAGATACATCATCGCAACTCAACTTGCTTCAATTGATTCGTTCTGACTACTTTTCTTGATTTTACATCTACAAAGTTAGGACATTCTGGGTTCAGATTTTTGATATAACTTTTCATCTACGAAGACTCAGTGTTCAGTGTTCAGGGCTCAGAGATCGGGCCTGGTTCACGGAAACAGGCATTCTATGTGTTATCGTGGACGTATTGTATAGACCCAGTTGACTTTCCGTCGACTTTGATTGAACATTTTAACTTAAGATAGACATAAACGAAGTCGTTCAGGGAGCGTCACGTGTCGTTTTTCTTCTTCTCTTATTTCCACTCTAACTCTCAACCTCTTAATAGTTCTGCAGGGAAAACCAGTCCATTCGGGAGGGCCCCTGCCGGCGGTGTGAACCACCGTTGTAACTCCAACTCTACCGTTCGTCCCATGATTTGACACTTTTTTTTGACGCTGATGTTTCCCCAGATGTGCTCCACATTTCGGAGAAATAAAAGGTCCCTGCATGCTGCACCGGCCCTTAAAAACGCTCCTAAAATTCCGTAACGGCCGGGTAAACAATAATTGAAAAGAAATCGTTGATCTTCAAGGTTCTGACGAGGCATGTAAGTATATTGCCGGGCAGGCTAAAATGTGCTGCCAAGCAAGCAACGAGCGGGGTTGGTTCTGCTTCGCAGAAACTGATGCTGATGTCATTCAAGTCGCCTGAGGCATGGGGAGGGCTTTCTCAATAGTCTTCACTACTTGACTAAAATGGCTCCTCTGCTTGCCCACGGGAACGCACAAGTAAAGTTGCAAAGTATCAAATTACCTTTGGTTTGTCATTCTGCCTGTGTTGTTGAATAAAAAGTATAATTAATTGATATCAAATCATAATTTGTGTACGTTTGAGTACAGTTTACGTCAGAGCTGTAGTACAGTACAGTTAAGTACAGTTTAACGGCAGAATCGAATTACGAGTGCAGTCGACTGTTAGAATCTCTTTATAAGCTGATTATAGAATCCAATGCAGATCGATTTGAGTACAGAGTCGTATTACAAGCACATTAATATCAGAATGCTAATACAAGTGAGTTGAATACAGTCCATTTCAGTCAATATCACAATGATACTATTTACTACCTGCAATTAACCACTACCCTACCGAGTAGTTTGACACTGATCATTTTACTAGGAGCTGCAGTATGGCAGGTTTCCCACGAACCAGTACAAAAACTACAAAAGGGACACAGTATAATAGGAAGAGTTTCTTGAAATAGAGAACAGCAGACACAGATTCGAGTGAAGGTATGAATTTCTAAAAGGACACGTGATGATGCCAAAGCCAAAGAAACAGGGAGAGCAGTCGATCAGTGAACTACTTTCAAGGGAGGTGTGTCCGGTAACAGGGCCACGGCTAGCAGGACCCTGCACCACCGTCCGCAATGATAAAAATGCAGTTCAGAGCTGGAAAAGTACGATATGACGCTCAGAACTGAGGAAATCCGAGGAAATCCCGCGAAGCGGGACCACCCTACCCGAGCGGCACCCTGCCAGAGGCGAGATAAGCACCGTTCGAGCTCATGTTTCATGCTTCACTGTCCCTAAGCGTCGTTTTTGGGCCAACTGTGTTAACTTCACGTGCGACTCGCAAGCCGCAAGCGCCACACGGCACCTGCAAGGGATATCTCCAGCTCCAACGTTCGGCGTTGCTCCCCAACATTCAACAGACGAATAACTGGTTTTGTTTTGGCTTTACTGGTAGTTTGCTCAGGCTGAAAATGGGCAGACCAGAGATACTTGGCGTTAGTCGGTCTCAAAGAGTTAGGAAACGGGGGAATGTTGCCAGGGTCACAGGGTTGCTGTTGATTTTGGTAGTTTCAATATGTGCATTTGTGTTATCAGGGCGATTTGGCCGGAGCGTGAAATGGAGATGGGGATATCGGTGGACACCGGGAAGTTGGGGAGGGTGTCCTAGTAGTGAAGGCGTGAATGGATCTGTTCTGGCATCCCAGGAGCCCGAACTCGGCCAATTTCGCCTCAAGCACGTCTTTCATCACAATACACAGCGAGGCGAAGCGCAACGCCACGCGCGTTTGAATGTTACGCCGAGCTTCATATCGCTACTGAGCAACGAGCCTGACGAGTCTGAAGAATATACTGCGTTGACTTCAAAGTACACGCTACGGTCCACAGTGCAAAACGTGACTCGAATGGCTCTCCGAGACCCTCCCTCGGTGGAGTCTTACCTTCGAACTGCACGGAACCTCGGCATGCGTGCTGCCTCTAGCCTCACTCCAGCAATGGTCAGAGAGGAAATCAACGTTCCAAACGTGACAGACCGTGACACGATCATCAATCTGGCGTACATGGCAGCCAACGCGTACGTTGATATCCCGTATACTGGCGACTGGACCAACGTTTCCCAACCCTGGCACGAAAACGACGGGCTTGGGTGGCTCGGAGACGGCGTGCGGGGCCACGTGTTTGGCAACGAGGACAACTCGACGCTTATTATCGCCATCAAGGGAACTTCGGCCGCGATTTTTGACGGAGGCGGAGACACAGGTCCTAATGACAAAACCAACGACAACCTGCTTTTCTCCTGCTGCTGCGCCCGCATCAGCTACATGTGGAACACCGTGTGCGACTGCTACACAGGCGAGTCGTACACGTGCAACCAGACGTGCTTAGAAGAGCAACTTTTTGAAGAGGACCGCTACTACCGTGCAGCCCTCGACATCTACCGCAACGTGACGTCCCTGTACCCGCGGGCCGATATCTGGATCACAGGCCACTCTTTAGGCGGCGCACTCTCTGCTTTACTCGGTCGCACCTACGGACTGCCCGTCGTAGGCTTCCAGAGCCCCCCTGAGTTGCTCCCTGCCCGACGTCTCCACCTCCCCATGCCCCCTGGCATCCCAGTCTGGGAAGAGCACATCTGGCATTTCGGCCACACAGCCGATCCAGTCTACATGGGAGCGTGCAACGGGGCCGGTTCGGCCTGCTGGATAGCGGGATACGCGTTTGAAACCACATGCCACAGTGGCTTCAAGTGCGTCTACGACGTTGTGGCGGAGCGTGGCTGGCACATGTCCATGGTGAACCACCGAATCCACGTTGTTATCGACGACATCATCACTCAATACAACGACACCCCGACCTGCGTTCCTTCAACTCCTTGCGAAGACTGCTTCAACTGGAACTTTGTCGTCCCTGAAATGAACGCCCCTGCCCCCACCATCTCCGTCCCTGTGTCTTCCACTTCCACACCCTCAGAGACGGCCGAACCTCCTCCTCAAAAATGTCTCAAGCGCACCTGGTACGGCCGGTGTACCGAATGGGGAGACGACGACGGCAGCGACGACGGTCCGGCCGTCATGGAGGCTTCGGGCTGAGAGCGCACAATGTGGTGCTCACCTCCGGCGGGGCCTTTCCAAGGAGGGTTTTCCCGCTTCGCGGGATCTCACATAGTGTTAAGCATAATCTCACGTACATATAACATTGCATCAATCTATTTATTTGACTACTATAAGGTATCGCATTCCGTGGTGCTTGCGGATTTCGTCCTTGGAATCACCTAGCAACTCATATAAAACAGCTTGTAAGAAGTATGCAGCGTCATATTTTCGATATATAGATATGATTGATATGTATATCATATCCCAAGCACCTCGTAAGTCTTCACAAGTACAGCTCAGTACTCAGAAGAATGGTTTTAAAGATATGGCTGACATATATATAAGACCGATGGAAAGGATCTGATATACATCTATATAGATTTGATTGGTGCTGCTGGGTATATATTCTTTTTAAAGGCAGTAAATGATGTGTACACATATAAATAACTTTATATATATGGGATATAAAATATCAATATGCTATAGCACTATCGCAGTATTTATTAACAGCATAAAGTTAGTTATAGCGAATGATGTAATTCCTAATACATGCGAGTATCCCCCACATCTCATCGGTGTGGTGAATTTTGAGTCACTGAAAATGTTGAAGAAACAAACTATCGTCAAGGGTCCCAAGCAGAACAAGAGTGGAGAGTAGAACAGATCGTTTGGGAAGATGGTTGTGCGGGAAAATCTAATGAGACCAGATACTCCCTCAGGGTTTTGTCAGGGATGCTCAAGAAATAATACTCCTTCACCAGGTCCTGTATCAACGGGTAATGAATATTTCAGTACTCAAAGAGCCTCTGATGATGGTATGTTTTGAGCATTGCAAAGGAGAGAAGATGTGTACAATGGGTATAATGTTTACAACGTGTTTGTATCTAACTAGAATACACACCGGTGCAGAAAAATACCGCGGTTAAACCTGGATTGGTACATAGGTGGCATACAAACCAAGGGATCATGAGTCTGGCAACATGTGGAGATCTGGTTTTTGCAGGCACTGAAACTGGGGAGATTCTTATCTACGATCAATCGTCGTATCAGCTTCACAGTACTCTGAAGGGACACCAAGGGAGCGTTTACTGTTTGGTTTTAGTAGCAAACCACCAATACTTGATCTCAGGAAGCAGTGATTCGCTCATCAAAGTGTGGAGCCTTGAAACACTGGAAGAAGTATGCACTATATATTCAGTTTACGATATCGGCGACATATTCAGCGTGGCATGGGCTCCAGATCACGAAAGAGTGTTCTTTGGCGCTCAAGACGCAAGCATACAGTGGATAGATTTTCACGGCTCAGATGCAGACTTTTCACTTCAGGCTGCTGCCGACTCAAGCGGTCTTCCTTCAAGAAGATTTAATAAATTTTTTGATTCGAGGGGTCCGGGAGGCAGACTGGCTCCACAGCAATCTGCTGCACTAAGGGCGGCCGGACTCGGTGAGACAATAAAAGGCGATGATGCGTCTCAAAAGCAGCAGGTGCTTCTCGAAGTCCCACCTACCAATGTAGTCAGGTTTGCTCACAATGGTTACGTGTATTGCATGCTGAGCTACACTACAGGTGAGGGTACTGAACTGCTTATTTCAGGATCTGGTGACGGGACTGTCAAGATGTGGAGCATTCAGGACACAGGACCTCTCACTGCTCTCCACACTTTCAACTCCGAGGGAAGCATCATAGCCATGGCCAAGTCCTTTGCATTTTGTTTTTGTGGGACTTCAGAGGGTCAGGTAGAAATGTACGATTTAGAGACGCGTCAACTCGTGCGCGTAGACAAATCTGCCCGACTCGACGACGACGTGACGAGCATCGTGGCCAAGGAGGACCATGTAATGAGATGCATAGGTGGGGTCGTACAGAACTGGGATTCACACAATTACAACCGAACAGAGTGGACTGCGCACGAAGGGCTCGTATTGGCATCTGTGCTTTCAAATGATAGGCTTATCACGGGGGGAACAGATGGGAGTATTGCGATATGGGACATATCCAGCATTTGCCGGAAACAGCAAGTTATGAATACAGCACAAATCAAGCAGGACGACCCTGTGGTAGCTCTGGATAACGATCAGATGATCCAAACGTTGCGAAGTTTTGTTTCATACAAAACAGTATCGGGCTATGATGGGAAGTATTTCAATGATTGTCGGAGATGCGCTACGTTTCTTCGCAGTCTTATAAAGCATTTCGGTGGAGACGCACAGCTCCTGGCTGTGGCTCAGAAACGAAACCCGATTGTTCTGGGTCGGTTTGAGGGTAAAAGTAAAACCTCCAGTGGGTTGGCATCAACTGCTCCGAACAAGAGCAGAATACTCTTCTATGGTCACTACGACGTCATCATTGCATCTGAAACTGAAAAATGGCACACCCCTCCGTACGACTTGACGGCTCGCGATGGTTACTTGTATGGACGAGGGGTATCGGACAACAAAGGCCCTATTCTGGCGGCAATATTTGCAGTTGCGCAGCTTGTTCAGAGAGGAGAGCTTGAGAACGACGTGGTATTTTTGATAGAAGGAGAGGAAGAATGCGGCAGTGCTGGGTTTAAAGAGTCCATAGCTCGGCATCTTGATGCTATTGGAAGTGTCGACTGGATAATACTGTCCAACTCGTACTGGCTCAATGACTCTACTCCATGTCTCACTTATGGACTTCGAGGAGTTCTCAATGCTTCAGTGACAGTTCAGAATGAACGTCCTGATCTTCACTCCGGTGTTCATGGAGGTCTCTACCGCGAACCTACCCTAGACATGGTCAATCTGCTAGCCAAGCTGACGAGTGATTCGGGAAAGATCTTGATTCCAGCTTTTTACGATAGCGTGCGAGGCCTTTCTGCCAAGGAAGAAGCTCTCTACAGTGCAATTTTAGACAGTGTGGGTTCGACCGAGACCAAAGAGAAGCTCATGGCGAGGTGGAGACTGCCGTCTCTGACCGTCCATGGCCTCGACGTCAGCGGCCCTGGAAACACCACTGTGATTCCCGCCCGTGCCACGGCCCGTATGTCACTTCGTATCGTTCCAGATCAGGACATTGAAGACATAAAGCGCTCAATTGACCGCTACTTGCATGAACAGTTTGCTACGTTTGACTCGACCAACCATTTACAGGTCGAATTCAGTCATGAGGCCGAACCGTGGCTCGGGGACCCTATGAACGCGGCATACCAGCTTCTCAAGCAGGCCCTGACTGACGAATGGGGCGTCGAGCCACTATTTATCCGTGAAGGAGGATCCATTCCCGTAATCAGGTGGCTCGAAAAACTGTTTGGCGCTCCAGCTGTGCAGCTTCCTTGTGGCCAATCCAGCGACGGAGCTCATCTGGACAACGAGAGACTTCGAATCACCAACTTCATCAAGATCAAAACCGTGCTCAAGCGTGCATTCAAAGAACTGCAGAGGCAGTAGGGTCTTCATTGTCTCTCTAGCTTCTCCGGCTCCTCCTGGAGAGGGTTGGCTCTGCTTCGCGAGAAGCGGCGAATTATGTGAATACTGTATAATACCTTCTGGAGGTCGACTTATTCAAGTGCGGAGCCTCCAATCTATTCTTGCGTGTTCTCCATCCGCTTTACAGAACCTCTTGATATTTTAAAGTTTATGCGAATAGTTGATACTACATAGCATGGGTCGAATTTTTCAGGTGTGGAATTCTGATCTATCGTTGAGAGTGTACTTTATGCGAAGCGCCGGAGTCAGTTGGACGTTGCACTTTATTTTTTATTTACTTGATTCATCATCTATGTACAGAAATCATTAATTTACCATATTCGTTGCTTCATGTCTTTGCCAGAGCTGTCTTTGTAGGTCAAAACCCCCTTCTGGAACTTTGGGCTTGCGTTTCGGTGGTCTAAGCTCTGAACCATTTGAAATTCCAGAATGCCCTCTTTCACTGGTGGTTGATGCGCCCGACTCACTATTTTCAACCTACCTTCAACCACTGCTTCTAGATATGCTCGTGGCGACTGGTCCTGGATGTCAGAAGCATCTTCAGAGTCACTGGACTCTGAACTGAAGGGAAACAACAGCCTGTCAAATCCTGAGCTTGCTGACCATATTGAAAACGGACGCGAGGTCATATTATAATTCCAATTGGGCTCAACTACGAGACCTGTGATTCCAGGACCGGAAGACCGAATCAAAAGCTCCAATTGTTCCACTTCGCCACGTTCATCAATTACGTCCTCAAGTTTAACTGGGACACCAAAGATTTGGTTCACAACTTCGTCGACACCTAAACGGTCGGCCACTTTTTGTCTGGTGTGCTTGAGGAATTTCTCTTTGTCTAACTCAGAGCGATAAGGTTTTCTCCTGTAGCCTGATATCCACAGCGGTAGGAAGAAGGACTCCTGGCAGTACTTTACTTTGTACACACTATAACTCGATACCGCAGCCACAGTAGAAGCGAGAAGCCCTAAAGACAGTCGAAACGAGGGGGCCCACGTATTCCTTCTTCGTAGTATCTGACGAGTAAACGACGCTGGGCCCAATTCCCCGTAGTCCTTTGCCCCTTTGATGCTAACACGAATCCCTAAAGGCGGCTTCATCGGGTGGGTTCATCAGTAGAAAGGAAAGGAAAGGGTTTATTTTGTGATGGAGGTAGATCATTAATGTCTTGCTGGTGTGGGCCCAGTGACACCTCAAAATTAAAGTAGAGTCGACGGGTTTTAGTACTTGCACTGGGTCCCCTGTAAAGTTTGTACACCAATAACTTCGATACGCAGTAATATGTAGAGTTTGCTTAGGAATATTGGTAAATCACGCCTTTTCAAGAGTTATTCACCAGCTTAGATAGGTGATATTAAGAGACATAGCTTAATGAAGATCTTAACCCGATTTTAAACCTGATAAGTGCGATAAGGCAGAGCGAGAGTAGTTTCGATTCGACTCAATCATAAGTTACAAGTACCTTCTTACTATGCAAAGCCAAGCTCGCTACATTCGGCGTGGTGGGCACTATGACAAAAAATGAATTATAAAATGTTACAGGGTGCATATTACGTTTATCTCTACGAAGTAGAGCTGCGGGGTCTGGGGCTGGCCCCAGAGGCTAGATCCCTTCGCTGTCGGTGATGCTTGCTTCAAAATGTTACATATTTTCCTTAGAAGCCTCAGACCACGGTGTCCACGAAGCCTGTTTCATGGCAGCGGAGGTTCGGCCCCCGCTGCCAATGATCCGTCGATACGGTTCTTCAGGCTCGGCATCGTCCGAAAACAGATTGACAAACCCTGAAGCTCTCTTTCGAGCCTCGAGAGAAGCAGAATGCTGAGAAACTGGACGAGGTAAGGCTGGTGCTTCTGGTGATGAGTCTGTTAAATTGAGGATTTCCTGAAATGTTCTGTGAGGTGGTTTGGCAGTTGGAGAAGGAGGCTCGATGGCGGGACGAGTTACTGGGATATTATCAATTAGTTCGTCGCTGCCAAACAGGTCAATAGACGAGTGATTCAGTCGCATATTTGCTTCTTTGGCAAGTGAAAATGTCTCTTTTCTTGTTGTCGCAGGTTGGGTCGACGGGGTCGTCCTTCGGCATAGGGCAATCTGGTCACTGCCACTGTAAATAGGCCATGCATTTCCGCGTGGACCAATGACTTTGAGCTGTTGCAGGAGAGTAGCCTGGTCCCAAAATAATCTGATTGTGTGGATCTTGTCGCCTGCGAACTGAACCATGTGAATGACAACGAGGGAAGCTTTCTCGTCGGCGACGAAGTTGGCACTCATTCCTGGCAGGAAGCTTCCTCCACCACAGTTGAACTCAATATGGGTCTCCACTTCTAGCACAAGTGAAAATGATCCTGGAGATTCTACTTCTGAAATTACACTGGTCCTTTTCTTCATTTCTCGGTCATCTCGTGCAGTGCGTTCCAAAATGGCATTGGTTCCCTTCAAATGCACACCGCTGGTGACGTACACCAAAGAGGCATTGTCTTCTTCTTCCACCAATTGGCTGGCATTGGGATTCTCCTGGAAGTGACGGTAGAGTTTCCCCAATTTCCCCAAACTTTCAGTAGTGCAAGTGTTAGCAGGGCCCATTGTTTAAACTCCTGCAAAAAGTGTAAATAAGATCACGTAACGTAAACCAAAGAGAAAACTCTATACCCCTGTAAACACAGTAAACACAGGCCAACGATATTGAGATACAAGTAACGCGGGTTTCGTACAAAAAATCTCTAGCTCGTTTAAGGGGGGATAACAACAAAAAAATTCCTGCAGTCGCGTTTCAAAAAGATGTCCACATGTAACAATGCAGGAGGCATAAATAAATAAATAATAAAATACCACAGATTCGGGTGGTGATGATCTGCCATTGTTCACTTCCTATCTGGGCTTCTCTCCAGCTGATTGTGTACATTGTGAACCGGTTCCGGGGTTACGATAAGATTTCGATTGAGATCTGTGGTTATCAAAAACCATCATCGTCGTCAGCCCAGTCGAATACTCCGTTTTGAATATCCTTCATCTGCTTTTCAAGTCTTTCACGTTCTTCTGCTGTTAATGTGTGTGACGGTGCGGCTGCTGCTAGAGATCCAGACTTAGACGAAGAATCAACTCGAACAGTCTGTGAAGTAGATTTGCGCCGCGTTGTTTTAACTGACGGTTTTGGAATATTTGGATTAGCATGGGGTCTTGGAATTACGACACGATGATCTGGTCGCAAATGTTTCTCTTTCTCTTGCTCTTTCTTGTCCCAGTCTAACGCGGGCCCATTGAGTTTCTTCAGCCTATTCTTCTCCCGAGCTTCAAGCAAATGGGCCCTGTTTGTATCATCCTTGTGAGAAGGAGAGTCATCAGGTGCTGCTACATTTCTTCTCACTTTGCTTCTAGTAGGAGATTTGTCATTCAAATTCTCTGCGTTACGAGGGGAGAACCGCTGTGAAAGTGGTGTCTCATAAGTATCTCTGGGTTGTGTCCGAGGACTACGCAGGTCTTCCTTTGAACCCTTCTTTTTCGACGAAGTTGACTTTGGTGGTGCAGACTCCAGTTCCAGCAACTCTGTATTAGAAAGTCCTTTTACGTTAAGGCTACTACGATTTCCTTTGATAGCGTCTACGCTATCTTCTGTTTCTCTCTCGACCGTCGACCATCGCGATGCAGTGAGTCCACTAGGTGACCTGAGACCCTGATCCCGCGGCGGCTCAGGCGGGTCTTTTGCCCATTTAGATTCCAGCAAATGGCTCATAACACCCACAAATGTCTCATAAATCAACAGTCATCAACTAGCAACTAGCTTGAGATGGTTCAAGGGTAAGAAATCCTGCCTAAAAGCAGTTTATTACACCTGAAAATTCTGGAAGACCAAATGTCCAGCCATGATATTAAAAAGGTATAACTTCCGGGTTACTCCAACCTCATGTTCTCGAAGTCAAGTAGCTTAGCTGAAAGGTGTCAAACTGCACTATCTTCTTCTCTGCGAAGCAGAGCTACGTGATCTGGGGTTGGCCAGAGCAGCTGTCACACTAACATGTACATTAGAATTATAGCATTAACAATAAATTAAATGAATGACTTTCTGACGGCGTACGTACCGCCAAAGGACGAAATAATGCAATTATGCTCACAGATTTTGAAACGAAAACCCGACTCGAAAAACTGACCCAAAAAAAAGAACAAAAGAGAAATAGTCCACGACCGCACGGCGCAGAAGCAAATGCAACGGCAAACTGCCTCCTCATCTCTGCGAAGCAGAGTCACGAGGTCTGGGGCTGGCCCGGGTAGCTCTCCAATTTGCCTCCGGCGGTGCGGCCTCTACCAGGGAGGGATGGTCCTGCGAAGTAGAAATGCAATCAGGATACCAATGCAACCGACTGCTGCTGCTTCCACATCTCTTTCAATTGTCGACGCTTCTCCAGCATCTCCTGCCATCCAGCGTCCTCGTCCTCATCTTCGTCCTCATCGGCCATGTTAACAACCATGCGAGAGGTGCTGGCAGGGCGGGGCATCCTAGGAGAGGCCTGTCGGTGGCTAACAAACGGTTGCGACCGCGAGGTTCGCATCTCCTGCTGTGCCATGTCCCCTAGTGATGGAATAGCAGAGAAGCGCATTTTATTGTTTCCAGAGTCGACCGAGCGCTCAGACGGTGCGAAAGAGCGGATCGATGGAGCTCCACCGTGACTCTTAGGGATATCAAAGCTGCTCCAGTGTTTCTTCAAAGGAGGAGGCGAGCCAGAAGCTTGAGGTGGTGGTGGTGCCTGCATATGCTGGAGCAGTTGCATCTGCATTTGCATCATCTGCTGCAACTGCTGCTGGATCTCAGGATTGCTGCCATTGTTCTGTCCTGCAGCACCACTGTTGGGGACAGTCACTCCGTTCATGATAGACCCTGCATAGTTGGTACCATTGCCAAAATAGGCAGATGCAGAAGATTGCATCATGGTCGAACTTCGCTGGCCTCCCAAGGCATTGCCAAACGATTTGCGCCGCTGCTTAGCCTCCTCCTCACGTGCAATCTCTCCTACTAAACCTCGCGTCATGTAGTTGGCCGGGTTATTGTTGAAGATCGAGGGCAGTGGGACCATGCCTCCGTTGGTATTATCAGGCCTCATGCCACCAATAGAGTGCACAGATCGGAGCGAAGCTGTCTCACCGCTGCGTCGTGGTTGGTACAGCACACTGGTTCCACTACCGGGCATCGGGAGGACCGAGTCATCGGACACCAATCTCGCCAAACTGGGCTGAGCAGAAATGGATCGGTGGCGAGAGCTCGCGGGGAATCCATGGGCTTTCAGAATACCCAGAGGCACATCGTCGTATTCGTCGTCGTCGTCGTCGGCGCCTATTCCACCAAGGGTTGCATACGACTGTGACGGCCGCAATTCCGACGCGTAAGAGGACAAAGCAGTCTGGGAGCCTGTGACTTTGGTCATTTTCTGCCTGTACACCGAAAGATGGGCGTCCTGCTTCAACCTCATACGGATATTCTGCTTTTTGGCCTCAGCGTCCTCTTCAAACTTGTTTCGTCTCGTGCCCCTTTCGTTCTCGTCATCTTCATCGTCCAAGTCAGAGTTATTATTATCCTCGTCGGAGTTGAGATCAGAGCCATCATCATCGTCCTGTCCGCCTCCAATGCCAGGCAAACGCGAGCGACCTGTGTTGGCCCCAAACATCTTTTTCTTGTCACCCTGCTCAGACATGACCAGCACAGAACGCCGGTAGTTGTCAAACTGCGTCTTGGTCATAAGCTTATGCGTCGAGTTAATAGGCATCGATCGACGGTAACCGACGTCGTACACCTCGTCGGGAGACGAACCGGGTATAGTGTTGGCCAGGGGGAGCAGCGTGTCGTCCTCCTCGTCTTCTTTACCACCAGGAGTCCTCGGACTGTGGTGATTTTTGAGAGGCACATCTTCAACATCATCATTGTTCATCACAATAGCTCGAGCAAGTGCAGTGGTAGAGTCAGTGTCAGTGTCGTTAAAGGTGAGCCTTTTTGAAGAAAGCAAGCGCGAACTACGCTGGTGCTTTGGCAGAGATGTACGCACAGGCGAGCGTAGGAGTTGTGATGTTGCCTCCGGCAGCCCCTCCCGGGGAGGGTTGGTTCTGCTTCGCAGAAAACTGCTGTTTGAGTCATGTTGCTGCCGAGGGTCAAACGATCCACCAGACGACCGTGAAACCAGCTCAGCTTCGGTGTTTGCAGAGTTGTCATTGAACGACAGCTGACTCGAGTTCAGGTCCGTGTCGTAAGTGGCAGCAAGCCTATTAGCGTTGGGGTGATTAAGAGGGGCTTCTTTTTCGAGATCAAGCGCCACTGCGAGAGGCGCACGACCGCTCAAAGGCTTGTAAAAAGAGCCAATTTTAGGGAAAAACGACTTGACTTTGGCGGCTGCAGACAGTGGCTGTCTGCCAGAGCCGTGCTCTAGATCGCCAGCTTCGTCCAAACTACCGTCGTTTTCGTCTTCATCGTCTTCATTATCATCGACGTCATCATCACCATCAACTATATTTGACGGATCAACATGCGTGTTCAGATGATGCAAAGATGGGACCATTGCAGGTCCCTTGAGCCCCTGGCCCCGCTGCTGTGCCAATGAAGAAGTCGAAGAAAGCACCTCCCACGAAGCAGTGCCGGTGGTACCCGAGGAAGACGCCGAAGACGACGCCGACGACTTTTTCAGCATTGACGAGGACGCAAAAGTCGACGCAGAGTTCTCAGAGTTGTGCGAGGGCAGAAAGGTGCCGTCGTCGACGACGTTCTGCTGTCGGGAAGAAGAAGAGGACGAGAAATCTCGTCGGTTTTCAAACCGACCATCTTCGGGTCCATTAATAACAGGAGACGGCTGGATAGAACCCGTGTCCGAGTCTTCTTCGTCAGCATCTAGACCACTTTGCTGACGGTGGATAAAGTCCTGCAAGTCCATGGGGTCGAAAAACGTGTCGAGGCTCTCTGGGTTGACTTTTAAAGAAAGAAGAGAAACAGGGCGGGAACGAATGTCGTTGTTTTGTGAAACAGGGCGAGCCGCGGAGTTTGTTTTCGAGGCTTTGCGACTGCTAATGCGAAACTTCTTTACCAGAGGAGATTTTGTGGGCGCAGAATTTTGGGAGTTGGAGTTGTTGTCCTTGTGGTCGCTTTGAGGAGACGAGTTACTACCGGTTGAAGAAGAGGTGTTGGTGGTGGTGGTGTTGTAATAAGATTGGTTTTCGAGTGTTTTATTTTTGTCCACAGGAGACTCTCTCGTCGATCTCTGTTGGCCTGGCAACGATCGCCTCTTTTTAGGCACTGCTGTCGTGGTGGGCATTTGTATGGGGGAACTTCTATTATTCCTAGGAGCCATGATGATGTCAGGCGGAGATGGAGAGAGGGACAAAACCTCGACCAATTTCTATAGCCAGAAAAAGAGTGAATGCTTTTGCACCTGAGTTAGAAAAAGTTATTGTCAGAAAGGATAGTCAGAAGTCAGGAGTCCGTAGGATAGTCGGCCAGCAAATATGTAAACAAATAGTAGCAGTAACAGTAACTATCACCGCTGTTGATTGTGTGACACTTAAGAATGAAATGAGTCCCACTCAGATATGTGTATTTTCGGGCGGAGGAAGAAGAAGCATGTGGGACCTCCCGTTGGTAGTACGAGATTGTGTACTTTTGTAGCTGGAACCGCTCCGACTACTCTCGTACTTACGACACAGTAAATGATTGTGAAGAAAGGAAGAGAGCGTGAGAGAGTATGCTAGGAGCGAGCACGTTTGTTTCACCTCGTATCACTGGCTTTCCAACTAATAGTTACCCGTAAAGTTTTAAAGTTGTTCAGCTGCTGCCGTCCAACATTCTTGGCGGAGACATTGCCATTCTCAACTTTATTCTGCGAAACAGAACCAACCCAGGTCTCCGGGAGCAGGTGGACGTTGCCTCCGGCGGCCCTTGCCGGAAGGGCTGGTTCTGCTTCGCAGAAATACACTGTGTGACAGTTCAAGCGCTTCTGCTACTACAGCGTTGATGATACTTTGGCTTCAGCGTGGTTCGTTGGTCCGTGTTTCCCCCATCGTCCTGCTTGAACTTACCTCAAAGAATTGAGTTATTGGTGTTGGCACAGTAGGAGAGTTTAGTCTGACAGATTTGTGAGATATATTCGATGCTATTTGTATAAGGGGACCTACACGACAGGTCTTAGTTGGTTCCAGCCATCCCCTACTATGCTGTTGAGATCCTCGACTTCCATATTCGACTGGTAGCCACGCCCTGTTCCTGGAAGATCGCACTGGAAACAGCTGCCAATTAGCGTAAAGGGAGTCGATTCGTGGGGTTCTTCCGATGATCTCTGTGCGGCGGGAGAGTGCATGCAGGGTCTCCAAAACGTGTGAAAGCTTAAGCCAACGTTGGGCTCAGTTTAGCACAATTAGGAAGGACGGGGTAGCTTTCTGCAAAGCAGAGCTAACCCTGCCCTGTAAGGGGCCACCGGAGGCAAAGCTCACCTCCCGTCCTGTGATATCGGCCGCTCTTCTTCTCTGAGTAGTTTTCGTCCAGCCATTTTTTACATTTTGACGATCTCTACATATAGTTGCAGCCTGCATTGTCTATGACCATGCGGCGCTCAATGCATCATTTCGTATGTTGAAAAATTAAAGTTGTATAAGTAGTGTAGCATGTTTCATAATGTCAAGCTGGGTTCAATGGCAGCTTTGCGTCGCATAAACAATGAGCCACTCTGCTCCATTTATTGTTTAATATAATCTTCATACAAGCGCATCGTTGTGCAACTTGAATCGCCTCGAGAGCAACATGATGCCCCTGGTCCCTGCTAATTACTACAGGCTGCAATCCACCACAATTATTTTCGCGTTCCGGCTAGCTTAGACTCTAATTCTTTTCTGGAACACTCCTCATTCCTGGGTTCAGGTCTCACTGCTGCCTACTGCGTCCGCCTCCATGTGAGAACAGAGGGTACGAGATTCAGGGGTAACGAATGCCTCGGTCTAAGTTGGCCTCCTGCGGCCCATGCCCAGGGAAGGTTGGTTCTGCTTCGCAGAAAGTGTACAGTAAACGATAGATTAGAATGCTAGAAATAGAATAGTCGACCTACGATAGATAGTAACAACTATTTAAGTAACTACACGAGATCAAGCCTCAAACCGACGAGTTTTAGCGCTTGTGCGCTTATATAACATTGCCGTAATGTTATTCGCTTAGGGTGTCGGCTTTCAGGTACAGAGAAGGTATTTTGAAGCTTTTTAACTCCTATGGATTATGTTTACGATAAAAGCACCATTGGGTCGAACTCCCGAGCGTAAAAGGCCAAAACAGCTCATTTTGGGAAGTGTCTTTTGGGTGTTGGATAACAGATCTGCTTCAAAGTCAAGTAACCTTTTGCCCTCGCATTTTTCTTAACTGACAGTGTATTTCATATCCACATGTATATCCACATGTATACAGCATTTATCATTCACTACCGCGTTAGAGTTACTTCACCAATGTTTATATATTAAAAGATAGATAAAATTAAATAACATGGTTATGCTAATTCATTTCAATTGAGTATACTCTCTTCTTCCTTACTGCGCCATTCTACCTGCCTGCCACAACTGAAGTAATCAACACACTTTCGTACGTGTAAGTTGTTTACTTGCTAGCTACTGAGACTGATTAACCCCCTATACTGTATTTCCCCTCCCTAAATTACGGACTCCTAATCTCGAAAAATGCAACCTTATGGTCCAGTATAAACATCAGAACGTCCAGTAATTCCTTAGAAAAGGGGTTGTATAGTTGTACATTGCAGAATTCCAGCATGCTGACATTGGGCTAATATTCGCTGTTGTTCTTCTAGAATTCTGTGAGCTACGTGTAAAACAATTTCTCCTCTATTCTCCTCTATTTTTCACTCTACTTAGCTGCGCACTACTACTAAATTGTGTAACAGCTGTTTCTGGACATTGGACACGCTCGACATACAATTCCTCAGTACTAATTGGACCAAATAAGAGCCCAGGAGGTTCCGCTCACCTATGTGAGGAGAATACGCGGTCTGTGTACACTCTGTACACACTCTACAATGCACACCTAGTGGAAGGCTTCCCCTGAATAACTGCCCTGAAATGTATTGCCGGAGTTTTGACCACCTGCAGATCGAGAAGATCGCTCATGGCCAAGCCAAGCCGCTCGCGCCAATTCGATGCGAGGTTGCGTAACGCAGAAATCCCCAATTGGCCAACGTTAAAAGTTTCCAGGCGTTTAACGTCAAGTACAGTGTAATAACACATCGAATTCTTCCGGCAAAGCGGGATTGCAGGAATGCAGGATTTGCTAGCGAGGTAAGTTTTACATAAGTTTCATGCCGATCTGTTATTCAACACCTCTTTGTCACGGCCCAGGCTTAGCCAGTTTGTGGCACCGCAGCCAGAAATCCTATCAATCTGCTATTTTGTCTCACCACAAACCCATTGCTGAGAGAAGAACCAGCCATTCAGCTCTTCCTTTGTCGAAAAACAACCCGCTAGGGTTAGTGGCATGAATAACACTGTGTCAATTGTCATGTAAGCACCATTTCGTGCGCGGTTAGGGTTACTTGTAACATACAGCTGTACTTTTCTGAAGGATTACATTTACCGAACACTAACGCCGTACGAACCGAGTAGCATTGGTAGAGTGTGGTCTTTGAGCCAGAGCATGTAGCTAGCTAGCTGCCCAGGTTACTACTACTCCAAATTCTGCTCGCCAATTCTTCCGAATATTGATCCGGTCGCTTCCTCCTTCTGTTTTCTCCTCCCTGCTTATCGGCCTATCTGGCTGCATATGTGCCTGATATATCTAAGTTGGATCCAATGAGGTATCGTCATTTCAAACGATGCAGGGAGGGCCCGTTAACTGCGTCGAAGGCGGCCCACCGGTGGGCATCTCTAGCTGCCTCCGGCGGCTCCTCCCGGAGATGGTTGGTTCTCCGTCGCAGAAAGATCACAGTATCAACTATTCACATAGATTTCAAACGAGACCAATCGTAGTCTTTACAGTAAGATTCTGCGAAGCAGAACCAACCCTCTCCGGGAGGAGCCGCCGGAGGCAGCTAGAGATTGCACGATCGCTCCGCTTCGTATATCTGCTATCACCGTTATCGGCCTGCTTAGTTTTTTGCCCAACTAAGATCATCTCGCTTTTTTACGACGATACGAGGTTCGGAACACAGCTGAGGAGAAGTCTAAAACAATACTGCGTATAGTGTGTGCGGTACAGTGTAGTCTGTAGATAGTTGCCTGATGTTTGCTAGACACAAACTCTACTGATAGTGATTAATACACAAGCAGAGGTGGGCGTCTACAACGGTCCGATAGCATCTGCTGGCCCGTTTTTTTTCATTTCAGTCTGCTAGTGCAGATACGCGCAATACACATAATGGTTGGCAAAGCTTTAACTCTAGCTAAGTTAGCTCAAATCTTGTTCTACACATTTGGTAAAGTTGTGGCGCCGCAAAAGCAGCGCATAGAGTGAAAAACTGGCTGGGCAAATAAATCCAGAAGACACAAAACAAACTAAAACAACCAAAGATCACTCCGCTGCAAAAGCTGAATAGTGACCCTTTCAGACACTTTAAGAGGACGAAAACTCAGTTCAGGTTAGACGCTAGCAGTTTTGCATCTTCTCTCATCTCATCTTCTCATCTTCTCATCTTCTCATCCACTTCTCTTCATCTTTCTGTTCCAAGTCATGGGCTAGTCGCGAGCTACTTCCAGCTTTATCTTCCACCCTGAACTAAACTTATGTACCGAACGCCCCGAGGTCTGCGTCTACGTCTGCCACACACGTTTTGTTTTGTGAGTTCCAACACTCCAACTCACATCTTTCGGTTAAATCGACAGGTTTGATCTATCTACGTACTTTGCCGTTGCCAATCATTTGCAGCAAACAGATTAGGCTCAGTGCCGTCCAACCTTATTTACTTGCTGATAATGTAGGCTGGGTAACTGGGGCTTCGCTGATCATGAGCCTAGTAGAGGGTGGACATCACTGAGAAGAGAGAAGAGAACTGCTAAAAACAAGGCAAAAAAAGAACAGTTCCTTCCATACCATCAGCTAAGTAAATCTCCCTAGTGCTCTGTTATTGTTTTTTTTGGTTTGTTTGTCAGTTTCTTTCCTGAGGCTCTCACATACCTCAGTATTTCTTCGGTCATATCTTTTTTTCACAACCCTTTTACTGCACTATCATTGGACCTGATCCTCACCCCTTCCCGCCAATCTTGCCTCCAATAGGGAACACGACCCCTCTGCCAAGCTGGGCACTTAGGTTTGATATGAGATAACTCGATAAAGAACAGGAAATACTGTAGGCCTGGCTACCGCTGTGAACTAACCAATGAATATCACAGGGCGTTTTTAGGACTGCGTAAGAGCTGCTTAAGGACTGCTTAAGGACTGTCTACCCGCTAACAAAAAACAAATTCAAAAAGCAGGGTCTCTTTCTCTCTGTTCACAGCTCGCAAAGCGCTCACACAGTTTTACTTTTTATTTTATGGTTTCCTATCTTATCAATAACTCTCACATTTTTCTCAACTGACAGATATAAAACCAAAGAAAAAAAAATAAATAAGAACCACCCCTCTTTATCCACACACACGACTGGCTATCAATTTAAACAGACGTGTGAGCTGTGCATATCTACCGCTGCTCTCTTCCTGAATATCTCTTCTTCTTCTTCTTCCTCTTTGCTATAAATACTGCTACATCCTTCGGCATCCTCCGCTTGCCTTTTTGTTTCTCTTCTCTCTTCTTGGCTCAGACCTTTTTTTTTCTCTCTTGACGTGACCATAAAAGAGAATCAAACTAAAAGGAATCAAAATAATCAAACTAAACTATGGCAGACGTAACCCCCCCAGAAAAGGCGGTTACTCCACCTGAAAAGTCATCCTCGAGTGGTGACAAGCTCGTCAGCGAGTTCCCTGAAGAAAGTCAGCTTCAATACAAGCAGACTTCTGGATGGCAGCGATTCAAAGACTCGTTCAAGCCCTTTGATAGCAGCGAGCTCGAGACCGCCGGTATGACCGACGTGGAAATCGCCGCCATTGCTACTGCCAAGTCTCCCTTGAAACGAGGTCTTAAATCACGACACTTGCAGATGATTGCTATCGGAGGCTCCATCGGAACCGGTCTGTTTGTAGGATCAGGAGGCTCTTTCGCTGTTGGTGGACCTGCCGCCGTACTCATCGGGTTCTCCCTGACCGGTGCGATGCTGTTTTGCACCGTGCACGCGCTTGGTGAAATGGCTGTGCGGTTCCCTGTTGCAGGCGCCTTTGCGACTTATTCAACCCGATTCGTAGATCACTCGTGGGGTTTTGCAATGGGCTGGAACTACGCGCTCCAGTGGCTCGTGGTGTTCCCGCTAGAACTCGTAGCTGCGTCTCTGACCATCAATTTCTGGAGTACCGACGGCAGCTCGGCTGCTACTGTCAACCACGACGCGTGGGTGGCCATCTTTTATGTCTTGGTGGTGGTCATCAACATTTTCGGTGTACGAGGTTACGGAGAGGCCGAGTTTTTGTTTTCCATCATCAAAGTCATCGCTGTTATCGGCTTCATTATCCTAGGTATCGTTCTCAACTGTGGAGGTGGGCCAGTAAAAGGTTACATTGGTGGAAAATTCTGGCAGGATCCTGGTGCGTTTGCTCATGGTTTCAAGGGTGTCGTTTCAGTGTTTGTGAACGCTGCTTTCGCATTTTCAGGAACTGAGTTGGCTGGTTTGGCTGCTGCCGAGACTCAGAACCCGCGAAAAATGCTTCCCACTGCCGTCAAGCAGGTCTTCTGGCGAATCACCTTGTTCTACATTGTAGCCCTGACGATTGTCGGTCTGCTGGTTCCTTGGACCGATCCCAGATTGCTGAGTGCCACTTCTTCGGTTGATGCTTCCGCGTCCCCCTTTGTCATCGCCATCAACAACGCCCAGATCTCGGGTCTCCCCTCGGTTATGAATGTCGTCATTCTGATCTCTGTTCTCTCTGTCGGTAACTCGTCTGTGTACGCCTGCTCGCGAACCCTGGCTGCTCTCGGAGCTCAGCGAATGGCCCCCAAGTTCCTTGCCTACATTGACCGACAAGGTCGACCGATGGCTGCCATTATTGTCACCTGTATTTTCGGACTCCTCTGCTTCGTGGGAGGATCTCCTAAGGAGAGCGATGTGTTCAACTGGTTGTTAGCATTCAGTGGAATGTCAAGTCTGTTCACGTGGGGTTCCATTTGCTTGTGTCACATTCGATTCAGACGGGCCATGAATGTTCAGGGCCAGTCATTGGATCAGCTCCCGTTCACTGCTGCTCTCGGCGTTTGGGGTTCGTGGTTCGGTTTCCTTTTGAACGTTTTGTTGATTTGCTTGCAGTTCTGGGTTGCCGTGTGGCCCGTTGGGGACAAGCCTAATGCTAGTTCCTTTTTCCAGATTTATCTGTCGGTCCCAGTTGTGCTCTTCATGTTCTTTGCGCACAAGCTGTGGTACAGAGATGGAATTATCCATGCCAAGGATATGGACTTAATTACAGGTATGAGGGAGTACGACATGGATCTGTTGTTGCAGGAGGTTGCTGAAGAAAAGGAATACATCAAGAGCAGAGGTTGGTATTACAGATTGTACAAGTTCTGGTGTTAGAACGACTCCTGTCTCAAGAACTTTTGGATTGTGTAATTCTAAGCTTTGTTGTTTGCATTTCTAAATATAATGTACATAACATTTTAATGAATGTTTTTTTGCTACGCGAAGGGGTGGAGCTGGCCGCAGGGCCGACTCCTGCTGGGGAGGATTAGTTCTGCAAAGCACAGATTGTAAAGATATGCTACGCTATCTGCCAGCCACTATGTAATTCTGCTTCGCAGAACCTACCTTCCCTGGAAGGGGCCGGGCCGGAGGCCAGCTTTACGAGTGTATGTTTTGGCGGGTTAATCTTTAACTCGTAAATTGACTAACCAAAGTTATGTACTAATTAATCCGGCCGGATAAATGTTTTTGTTCAAAACTTAATGATCAACAAGAGAAATAATGTCTTGGAGTAAGCGAAAAAGTTAGACTACACTAAGAGAAACACCGCCAATACGGCAGGAGCAGCGAATAGAGCGTAGCCTAGAGTTAATTGACCAGCATCATTGCTGATCCTGGGACTCGATTCCGCCGGTTCCGAAGGAGCAACCTCTCCTGTACTTTGATGTGTAAAGCCAGGCTCATTCTGCGCTGCGGTATCTGTCTCATTTGCTCCTGAAGCCCCTCCTCCGGCAGTCCCTCCTTCTCCCCATCCAGCAGCAGTGCCAGTGAATGCCGGGCCTTCACTTTGAACTGCTGGACCTCTCTCAGACGAACCTGTGAAAGTTGGATTGGCTGTTGGCGAGCCATCATATGGGCTCGTAGCGCTGGGTGACTCTACACCAGCACCATTGCTGACACTAGGTCCTGGCGTAGGTCCAGGTGTGGGTGCAGCTCCAGCTACTCCACTTGCCAAACTCGATTTCACTTCTGTTCCGTCGCCCGCTGCCTGTCCAGTTTGCGGTGCTTGTTGCAAACCAAGCTGAATATATGAAGCAGCTTGAAGAAGCTTCGTAGCAGCTGCTGCCTGACCTTGGTATATCACACTAGTGGCACTGGCCAAGTTTTGGGCAGGAACGGAACCGGTAGCTTGGATAACTTGGGCCACTTGGGCATATGCATTGCTCGCTATGCTCTGGCCCTCATTTACTGCCTGCTCGGCCTTCGACGATGCTGCGGGGTTCAGCTGAGCACCCTGCGAAAGAGCATTGTTTAGCTTATCGACTGCATCATTATATACCGACTGTGCTTGGTCCAGCTGTTTATTGTCGGGTTGCACAAATTCTCTTTTCACCAAAGCCAAAGGATGAATTTTGCCTGGGGAACGTTTCTGAGAAGCTTGGACACTGAGAAATAGTGTCGTCGCTGCGAGAGAAATTTCAATGAGCTTCATTTTTTATTTAGTGTGATTCAAGTGTAGCAAAACTGATCCCAGTGTAATAATCGTGACTTGCGTATTTCAGTATTTTGCTGTTCTCAGAAATGGAATCGATAACAATACCTTTTATAGCAGAAAATCAAGTAAGAGACAATACCTTTACATGTCCTCCATTATTTAATTTTCTTGCTCAAATGAAAGAAAAAAGCAGCTCCTCTGTAGGCACATTATCTCAAGTTCAGAATCAACTCGGCCGTAAGCCGTATGTCCAACAGCTGTGTTCTCAAAAGAGCAACAATAGATGTGGCAACGTTTGATTGCAAAATCCAGAGCAATCTCGCTATAATTTGTCCATTGTTGCTCTTTCAAAACGATGGTGAACGCTGCCTCCGGCGGCCCCTCCCGGGGTGGATTGGTTCTGCTTCGCAGAAAGTGTGGCCGGGTGTAGATTTCGATGATATTTCACCATTATTAGCTTGCGCCAAGCGCGCTCGCCAACAGTAATATAATATACCAAATATACATTCAGATCGCTATTTTTGCTTTATAATTTAAAATCTAATCTAGAAAAACCCCTGGGTTACAGTAACAGTTCCAGTAGGAATACAATCAGCAGGCGGCGCACCAGTGATAACTGTGACAGTCACATCACAGAACGGCTTGGGAGAGCTATGAATCGCTCCTGCTCCTCCGGCTCCTCCCACGGACAAAGACTGGACCGTGGTTCCTTTGGGCGCACTCTGTGTCGAAAGCGAATGAGTAGCTGGTGACGACACTGGCGGTGGTGGCGGCGGTGGCGGCGGTGCCACGACCGGTGTGCTAATCGTCGAGTGTTTAGGAGGGGGAGGGGGACGACTGTAAGGAACCGAAACTACTTTACTGTGGGTAGGAGTAGGAGCAGTGACAGTGGGTCCCATAATCATTGTCTTCGTAGTCAAAACACCTGAAACCTCGGTGGAAACAATGGCCGTCGAAAGCACTTCCTTTGTGATAGGGCTTGGAGTAATGGTGAAAGTGTGCGTGTCGCAAACAGTAGCAGTCATCTCACACCAGTCCTCAGTACATTCGTAAGTGCTCGTGAAAGTGACAACCGAAGTGGTGGTAGTCACAGGAGGAGGAGCAGTCACCAAATCAGTGCATGTCATAGTAGTTGTGACAAACGAACAGGGCGGAGTGGTCACGGTCGTGAAAGTAGACGTGGCAGTCACAGTGGAAAAGCATCCTGCTTCCCCATCGGCTGCTCCCCCGCCATTTGCACCTGCACCATTGTCGATACTCGGATTTCGAGAAAGTGTCGAGTTACTACTAGATCCGTCAGATCCAGTGGGACAAGGAGCGGGCACTGTGCTAGTGACAACTGTCATGGTTTCAACTGTCATAGGAGGGGGCGTCACGGTCGAAATGACCGTCGAGATTGTGGGAGGAAGAGTGATGAGGTCTGTCTCAGTGACCGAGACGACATCAGTGATATGCGTCGTTCCTGTAACAGTAGTAGTGCCGCTGTAGGTCGAAATAGACGTCTTTGTGATTTCCTGAGTGACTGTAACGGGAGGAGGAGTGGGCTCCTCATGATCAATCGTAACAGTAACAGTGGCAGTATCTGAACCTGTAGTCACAGTAACGAGCGAAGTTACCGAGCTAGGAAGCGCAGGGGGATCAAACTCAGATCCATCGCCACCGGGGCCTCCAGCTCCTCCATTGCCTCCAGATCCTCCGGCACCTCCAGCACCAGCATTGGGGCCAGATCCACCGGCACCACCTGGTCCACCGTTGCCAGCATTACCTCCAGGGCCTCCGGGTCCTCCAAGAGGCCCAGAGCCACCAGCACCACCTGGTCCGCCGTTACCCGCATTGCCTCCAGGGCCTCCGGGTCCTCCAAGAGGTCCGGAGCCACCGGCACCACCTGGTCCGCCATCACCACCTAGACCACCGGGTCCTCCTGATCCTCCAAAGGGTCCAGAACCTCCGGCACCTCCAGCACCACCATCGCCAGCTGCACCTCCAGCACCTCCCGAACCTCCTTCAGGTCCGGAACCTCCAGCACCTCCAGCACCACCATCGCCCGCCGAGCCTCCAGCACCGCCTGAACCAGCGTGAGGTCCAGATCCTCCGGGTCCTCCGGGTCCTCCATTACCACCAACACCTCCTGCGCCTCCAGAACCACCGCTTACTGCGGGACCTATTCCAGGACCAACTGATCCAGATCCAGAACCTCCGGGACCTCCTGGACCGCCATCACCACCGAGACCACCAGGTCCTCCTGATCCTCCAAAGGGGCCTGAGCCACCAGCCCCTCCTGAACCACCATTACCAGCATTGCCTCCAGCACCACCTGAGCCTCCACCAGGTCCAGAACCGCCGGAACCTCCGGGTCCGCCATTACCGGCATTGCCTCCAGGGCCACCTGAACCAGCGTGGGGCCCAGAACCGCCGGAACCTCCAGGTCCGCCATTGCCAGCGTTACCTCCTGGGCCTCCGGGTCCACCTAAAGGTCCTGACCCACCAGATCCTCCGGGCCCACCATTTCCAGCATTGCCTCCGGGTCCTCCTGAACCTCCAAGAGGTCCCGATCCACCAGGTCCCCCAGGTCCTCCGTTGCCAGCATTACCACCGGGTCCTCCAGAGCCTCCACCTGGTCCTGATCCTCCTGATCCTCCGGGACCTCCATTGCCAGCATTACCACCAGGTCCTCCTGAGCCACCACCGGGTCCGGACCCTCCAGATCCTCCGGGTCCGCCATTTCCAGCATTGCCTCCGGGTCCTCCTGAACCTCCAAGAGGTCCCGAACCACCAGGTCCCCCAGGTCCTCCGTTGCCAGCATTACCACCGGGTCCTCCAGAGCCTCCACCTGGTCCTGATCCTCCTGATCCTCCGGGACCTCCATTGCCAGCATTACCACCAGGTCCTCCTGAACCTCCACCGGGTCCTCCATTTCCGGCAGTTCCTCCTGGACCTCCAGAGCCTCCACCAGGTCCAGAACCACCGGAACCACCGGGACCTCCAGAGCCTCCAGTTCCCCCTGAACCACCTGAATTGGGTCCGCCGGGGCCGCTAGAATCGGCTGGTGACGATGGTGAAGGACTACTTGGTGTGCTATCACCAGAACCACTACTGGGCCCACTAGGGCCGCCCGGACCACCAGGGCCACCAGGGCCACCAGAGCCTCCAGTACCACCAGAACCTCCGGGACCTCCAGAACCTCCAGGACCACTAGGGCCAGTACCGTGAGCACCACCAGGACCACCTGTACCACTAGCACCACCGGCACCGCCAGGACCTCCAGGCCCTTCAGGACCAGAAGGACCCGAAGGACCAGAAGGACCAGTTGCACCAGCGGGTCCTGAAGGAGCGGAACCAGGGCCAGAAATAGTAGTCGTAGGACTGGACGGTTGAGCAGTCATTGTCAAAGTCACGTATTCAGTAGAGACGCTTTGTGAAAGAGTAACCCAAGTTGTAGACCCCCCATAAATAATAGAGGTACTAGTCAAGCCATTCCCTCCCACGGGTGGTGGAAGAGTCACAACGGTAGTCTGGGCTCCAGCGGGCGGAGTGACAGTCTCTGTGACTGCACCAGTAGGGACAGGTCCTGTGACATAAATAGTAGTGTCACTCTCAGTAGAAGCTCCTCCTCCACCACCAGTGACAGTAATAGTTTCACCTCCAGCAGTAATGGTTACAGTTTCATCGCCATCAACGGACCCAGTAAACGAGGCAGAGAAGCTACCACCTCCACTGATACTGAATGTTTCCGACATACTAGAAAAGGCGTCACCCCCGGTAGGAGCAGCAGGAGTATTGCACGAACCTTCACCGGGGATAGCATGACCACATCCCTTCATCAAGGGGAAAAACGTGTTTTCAACGACATGGTTAAAGTGATCCTTGTCATTGAACATTTCAGACCCTTCCAAATTGAGCTCAATGTCTCCCGACTGGACCGAGTGGTAGCAAGAAATGCAGTTGCCAGAATTAGGATTTTGGGCCAAAAGGTTGCAAGCACAGCCAGTCTTACCAAAGCAAAAAGTAGTTTCCGAGATAGCCTGCTGGCACGAGTTCCAACAGTCATCGGCAATAGCTGTGCTGGGGCAAAAGTTTGACCCTCCACCGCCTCCACCGGAAGGCCACTTCCAAAAAGTAGCTTGCGCTCCGTGGGCCATAGCGCCCGCGAGAGCGAGAAAGGCAGACGAAGATTTCATAATATTTCTTTCTCTTCCCCAAATAACAAAACCTAACAGTACAAAAAAACTTGTAAATGTCAAGCCAAAGGAATGATTGAATTGGGAAGAACGATAGAAAGAAAGAACCGGAGGAGGCCCTTGTCACTGCCTTTATAAAGACAAGTATCCCCACCATGTCAAATCTATTTTTCTCTCCATCTCATTTCGCGTAATTTCAATTTTAGCTTTTAAAATGAGCATGAACCACTTAGTCGACCGTTATGGTTAATGTCGGCGCACGATTATTTGCCAGTTATGATGACTAGGCTCAGCTATACTTTGTTTAATAATGGCAATCTCATATTACATTTTTTAGAAGAGCTTTTTGATCGGACAATTGTGTATGCTCTACTCTCTGTCTTTTTGCAGTACAGATACCAACACAAGAAAGTCGGGCCTAAATAGAGTGTGTGCGTGCGGGTTCGAGCATAAAATCTCAGTCTCCCATCATCATCGGGCTTGCAGAATAGCTATACCAGAGGTTCATAATGGCCAAGCAAAAAATTGTGTCGTCCTCGGCCTACAATATTACATGTTCGTCGTAAATGTAAATCACCAAATCAATCTTTTGATTTTGAATATACTTTTTTCCCCCAGCCCTGCTTGCATAAGCACATGCAGTAACTTACAAGAAGTTTCCACTTTCCAACAATTAACCTTTTGAACATTAATTTCAAGACTTCTTGCAAGTTATACAAACAGATTGAGATGGAACCAGCCAGCATAACCCTCACTTCCTTGACATGACATATTCGTTCTCTCCAATAAAAGTAACCGAATAGTACATATAAATTAGACATAACTATAATGTTTATAAATTTTTTTGGTTTTTTTAAAAAAATACTTTCAAATCTCAAGATATCCTACAAATAAGAAGACAATATCTAATTAAAAAGATTTCACCCGCAGAGAGGCAGAAAATAAAAGAGAAAAAATTATAGAGATAAGTTTTACAGGAGCAGGGCAAAGAGTCCGACAAAAACAGCGAAAGAGCTGGCAACAAGCGTCTTGGCTCCAGAGGCAGCAGCAACTGTAGGACCCTCGGTAGTACCAGCAGCAGAAGCAGGAGGAGACGAAGCAGCACTCCCAGCAGTCTCGGTCTCAGTGGAAGGGCCACTGCCACCAGTAGGTGAGCCACCTTTAGGGCCGGTAGCAGGGGTTTCGGGAACCTCAGTGCCAGCAGCAGTAGCAGGAGCGGTTGAACCTTCCTCGCACTTCTCACATGGCTCCGTCTCAGTGGTCACTCCGCCGGTTCCTCCGTTAGGGGCATTAGGAGACGCAGAGCCACCAGAGCCAGAGCCACCAGAGGCTGCAGGAGCACCAGGGGGTCCAGTAGCGGAAGCAGGTGGTGCAGAGACAAAAGTAGCACATGGCGAGTAGACAGTAACAGTGCTTTCTCCAGTGACAGTGGTGTAAGTGGTATCATAACTAGACAGGAGACACTTTTCACAGACAACAGTAGTGGTGGCACCAACAGTGGTGTGTGTGACAACTGGGGTGACCACGGTAGGGGGAAGAGTCTTGGTGGAGCAAACATTATTGCAGCACTCAGTAACAGTCTGAGTCAAAGTGACATCAGTTGTGTGGACCTCACCAGGAGCGGTAACAGTGACATTGACGACTCGAGGAATGAGGCGACCAGGTGGGATAGCAACGACACCCTGTACGATGAGAAGACCGGCTGCGATAAGAGGAGTAGAAAAGAGCATCTTTGAATCCTTTTGAATATTTTTGTTCCTTTTTTATATCCTGAGGAAAATATGTTGGGAATTAAAAACGATAGGACTGGTTTTCGTTAATTAAGCGACTGAATAGGGGTTGAAAAAACGACCTTTTTTATCTTTCTTGTTCGCCGTCAATAAAATGAACTTCTGACGATTGTAAGGAACAAACGAAGCAGGAACCAGGAAACACCGGCGGATATTTATAAGGTTATTTTTTTTCCTGGCATTTGGGTATAATTAGTTGTTGAGATCTTTTGTGAGCGAGACCCACTTGTCGAACATGTCATGAGGGTGGGTCCAGAAAACTTTATTTACACCAGAAACATCAATTAAGCATCCTTGTCAACGAAGAAGAGCACTCCTTGGCGTTTTCTTTTAGAATATTGAGTGCATTCCGACCAAAATAGGATCGAATCATACTGTACACCGTTGCTGGAGAATGCCCCTCTGGTGGGTGGGCTTTTTAAGAATAATTGTATTCAAAGGGACCTGGAATGTTCAATGTGCGTCATACGGTTATACTCAAAATTAATTAAACGCCTCCAGCGTCTTGGAACAACAGCGTTGCTCAACTGTTGTTGCTAGTGGTCCCACTGAGGAAAAAGGTCTTCCAAAGCATGAATTTTGTCTTGAGAAGAAGTTCGAAACCTCTCGAAGGAAGCAAGGTTTCAGGTATAGTTCAAAAAATAGATGTCCTTCCAAGCGAGATGTGACATCCTGTACTCTCTTGACGGAAATCATCTAAGGGGCGGCATTCTCAGCCCAATGGCAGCCGACAGTTTCCACCAGCTTGTGCTAAAAGACGGTCCTGTCTGTTATGAGTTTTTTCTGGTTTCTTTCTCTTCCTCTTTCAGCTAACGGTTGGCCCGTTGATCTGATGGCAAGCAATACTAGCGGTTGATTCCCGTTTCATCCCCAAAATATTGTTCTTCTCCTCTTCCACTTTCAACAAGCAAAGCTTTTCTCTCCTTTGAACTTTTTTGCTCGTATACTGCAAAAAAAAGCTTGCCCCACTGTACCAAGGTGACATTAAGGGAATAAAATATGGCAGTCCATAGTTTCGGATAAAGTTCTCTGCAACACATGGGGGAATGATGTATTTTGGATTACGCAGGAGTCCACACATGTTCATACCCGGTTCCACTTTGCCAGCCAATAATTTCTCCGAGATGGAACAGAGTGATCTGACTGGGAATGATCGTTTCGCGGAACGCGGTTCCAGCAGTTCTCTGTCAAAATAACTGGAGCCAAAAAGCTAATAAAAGTCCTCTGAGAATGAGAGATGTTCACAATGCGACCCAGGGTGGGTTGGTTCTGCTTCGCAGAATGCAATCTCTCACTCATAACGACTCCATTTTACCAGGAGATAGGTCGTCCGTCCAACGGGTCGACCACAGCGTGAAATAACTAATACCCCACAGACTGTCAAGACAAGAATAGTAACTAAGAATAGTAACTAAGAATAGTAACTAAGCAAGTCAGCAGGCAAGGAGATATTTTGAAATCCGCCAACCGGCGGTGGATACACCCGTGGGTACCCTCGAGAACTGAAACGTCGAACGAACAGCATTTCTCGCGTCCGGAGTCCGGGCCCCGCTTGGAGCAATGGTAACTAGCAGTATGGTAATAGGATTTGCTACCATGGCAATAAAATGGTTAAGCACTTTGCCTTTGACGTGGTTTATTATCTTTATCAGCATATGTCGTTACGCAGTTTATTATTAGATAAAAAGCCAGGTAGTGTCTAAAGTAACTATAGCACACCAACGTGTAGCATTGGCATCTTTATCGCTGTTACTCTTAATTGAACAACATTAGGTCAGATATAATATAATATGCTGAAGTGTGCCCTGGAACTTTGAGTTTAATTAACGTCTCAGGTCAGGCAACCAGTAGGGATAACCGTAGGATATCTTTTTAAGGTTTGAAGGAGTCCGGCACGAACATAATTTAAGCAGGAGGGTCTGAAATGGAGTGGTACCACGTAGCTTAACGCGTTGTGTAACCTCTATATAAGGACCGCGTTTGAGATTTGTTCAAAAGTTGAAGCTAATGTTCGACGGATGAAGTATTCTACGGATAGATCAAATGTCTCTCAGTGTGGCATAACTTGGTTGAGTGTGTTGAGGAAAACTACCAACGAAGTACGAACTGATGGAGCTTCTCATCATGAGTAAGGCGCCTCTGAATGCACTGCTTAGCATGCTGCTTGGCGTGATTGGTCCTTCATCTGACTGACTTAAGGATCTGTTAGATGTTCTGGACGTGACACGTTACGTTGTGTTCAAATAGGAAAACAAAACAGCGGGTTATTGCAGTGCACAAGTTGCTGCAGTGACAGGTCGCGTCGCAACCCGAAACTGGCGGTAACACGCGTAGGAATGTTTCATGTGGAAGCAACGACTACGAGCTTTCCGCAAAGCGGAACCAACTCTGCCCGAGAGGCCCGCTGAAGACAGCGTAACATTGCTGGGGCCAGCTCCAGGCCGCCTGATTCTGCCTCTCAGATTTTCGACGTGTTAAAAGATAAAAATACATGAAGAATTAATCATTACAAAAAGAACTAGTCTAAAAACCACAAAAAAAGATCATAAAAATTCCATTACAAGTTATCTAACAAAAAGATCGTCTTGGAAAAGATGAGTCCATTAGATAATTTTAAACGGAATCAAATTAGAAGAGAAGAGCACCAGCGACGGCAGCAAGAACAGCTCCACCGACGGAGAACTTAGCAGCAGTGGCACCGTTGGCAGCAGCAACAGTAGTAGGAACGGGAGCAACGGGAGCAACAGTAGAGTTGGTGGTGTTGGATCCGTTAACGGGAGCAGTGACAACGGGGACAACAGCAGGAGTAGAAGAAGCGACACCAACAACAGTGACAGTAGTACCCTCCTCAACAGTGATGAAAGTGGTGCCGGCAGCAGAAGTCACCTCAGGGGCAGGGGTGACGGCAGCAGCAGTAGATTCAGAGCAGGGCACGGTCACGGTGTTGGTCACCAGCACGGTTGCGGTGGACTCAGGGGCTTCAGCAGGGGCAGTGGTGGGGGCCACGTAAGGAGCAGAGGTCTCAGCAGCAGGAGACGAGTAAGGAGTGGTCTCAGCTGGGGCAGTCTCAACGGAAGCAGGAGTCGAAGTGTGCGAGGCGTAAGGGCACTCCGCAGCGTTGGCACCAGTGCACGAGGTGATGGTGACGACGTCAGTCTCGAGGACAGTGGCACCGACAGTCGAGTCAGTGACAACAACAGTAGAGTTGTACTGGGCGAAGGCACCAGCGACAAGGGCCGAAGCAGCAATGAACTGAGTAGTAGAAACCATTTTTGTTGTTTTGATTGTTGGTATTTACGAGTTGTAAGATTAAAGAATGACTAGGGGTCGGGTACGACGTAGGTTTTTGATTAAGCGAAAGGAACACGAAAAAATCGATAACGAAAAGAGAAAAAGGTTCATCGGTGGGTCCCTACGTTTATATATGTCAAGAGTAAGGGGCAGCAATACGCAATAGGGGGGAATGAGGAAGAGAGAGAATGTTTACGGGAAATGATCGCTATGCAAGAGCCAAATGTCGCGGGCGCAAGGAAAAATACGTGGGATTGATAGATTGCAAAGCGTCTTACAGCTTAACACGTCATGTCTTAGGGAGGGAACACAGCGGATATGTGCACCTTTGGGCACCTTTGGGGGATATGTGAGCGCCAATCGAGACGGTGAAGAATGTTTATTATGGCGATCATTGACAGCTCGGGGATGTTTCTGCTGCTTGAAGAGCGCAAAGTGTGCAGATATTTGGTTTCAAGGGGGTGTGTGGCAGATTTTTTTTGGTGCAGAGCATTCCAAGAACGACAGAGTTGAAAAATGTGAGAGAAAAGTAAAATATGAAGAGCTGAGATTGTGTGTATGTGTTTGTTTTGTTTTAGATAGGTCAACTGGACAGATGAGAGCGTGTTTTGCTGTTCAAAAAGTACGTGTTTTTTTGTAGACGCGTCGATTTTCGAGATCTCGCTACTTTCTGTGCAACCCCTGAACCGCTTTTTTTCGAGAGAAAAACTTAAAATAAGAAAATCCAGTCAAAAAAGAGCAAGGAAAGATAAAAACAAACGCGGCTGTGTGCAGTTCTAAAAAAACGCTCTTTGGCTCTACTCTACGTCGCTTCTTGGCTTTCTCTCCCACTCTCTCGCGTACCCCTGAAAAATATGCAAGTCTATTGTGACAGTTCGCCGTTCTGGGAATCCCGGCTGCCCGTTTGAGTCTGTCCGGACGGCTCAATTTGGTAGTCAAGCACGCCGATTACTCTGTAACAGGAATTCACACTGCCCAATTAGGGGGCTATATCTGGTTGGGTTTAGGTCGTGTAATTTGTACCTGACTTGATAGTTCGGTAGTGATTCTAACAGATTATTCGTATATTACGGGTGACATCGAAAGCAGTAATCAAAGCGGGTTACATGTAATTAAAATGCGATAACACTGTAGAAAATAGCCATTTACACGTGTTTCTTGATTGAGATATGCTGTGGACGCCGTAATATGTTAGCCATCGTAAACAATCGGGCAAGGTTTGTTGTATTTGGTACAAAGTAACAACTATACGCGCTAAAGCTATGGGTTGCTGAGTACCCTAGTTCACCTCTGCTTAGGTGATATCGTCTCAATCCACCGAGCCGTTTCAACGCTGCCCTCTCTTTGGTCACTCGCCCCACCATGCAATGTACTACCTGCTTCTGCTCTGCTAATGAAGATACCTTCTCAATTGATGCTGGCCTGCTGCCCCAGAAACAGTAACTGCGTGTAAGACACTACAGTACATTATCTTTTTATCCCACGACGGTTTTCAGTGCCGTCCGTATACGCATGCAATAGATTCAAGGTACTGTACTGCCTTTTGATTGGCAACAGGGCAGTTGTTTACAACTTGCTTGATTTCGCCTACTTCCCCCACAAGTTTGAAGTGGATGGATCTTTTGGCTAAAGTGAACATCCTGCGAAGCAGGACCAACCCTCCCCTGGAAGGGGCCGCCGGAGGCATGTCCACGTTGGATTGTTTTGACTGTGGTGAGTTCGATTTAATTCTTTTTCTCCGATACTCTCAGGGCAGTTGTAAGACCAGGTTCGGTATTTACTGTGTGTGATCTTCAGATCGATCTCCTCGATTTGATTTTCATCTCATCTCTCTGTGACCGATGGGGAGCTGTGCAAAAATTCCAACAGCCAAGATTAATGATCAAAGATCGATCCGATGTGGCAAAAATATTGATACACATTGTTGCATGGAGCTTATTGTAGGTATGAGCTTACTATAGGTATTGTGAGTGATGAGAAGATTGTATTGACTGTCAACATAATGTTTCCGGTGTGGTGGCTACAGAGTGCTCTCTGTGGGACGCGTAGTTTACCGACTTTCCACTATTTGATTTCGGGACGCGAGGTCAGGGTTCAAAGCTGAGTTTCCTATTATTTTTAGTAGAGATATTGGAGATATAGCAGGTATTTCTATTAGATGATATACCGGTTTTTACTTGTACTTTTCTCTAGTCCTTAACGATTCTTTTATTCCGACAAGTAATTAAAGTTGCATTGTGCAACCTATTTAGCGCTTATATGGTTAGGATACATATACAATACTCACTGGAATGTAATTCATTTAAAGGCTCAAAGCGGGTAAATACAGAAAGCAATCCTTATCGACTGCCTGGAATTCTCAGTCAAAGCAGCAGAACTAGCTTTACTCTTAACTGCTCTGTCTTAGACTCAGGAAATTTTCGGAGCTTCTATGTAGTCTTCCACTTCACTGCTGACGAACCGATCGTCGTCTCGCCTTAACGAACCCTGAGCTTATCTTCCATCATAAGAGATGCGATCGGGCCAGCAAAGGCAACCGTTTTGCAGGTCAGCATAGAGTGTCGTGAATCTGAAAATTCTAAAACCCACTAACCAATCCTACTATTAGTAGATGGTCAAACTAGACAGCTGCTGGGGCCAACCCCAGAGCCTGTAGCTCTGCTTCACAGAGACGAAGATATCCAACCCTGAAATGAAATCAATGGCCCCAGCAGCATATGCGGTGTGGTGTGACTTTGTAGTTATGACACACTCCATATATGGTACTTGTACCTGCCAGCCGACCCGGTAAAAGCACATATATTTAACCATTATATGCTAGATAGATGTTACATAAAACCGTACTGCTGTCTTCTAGTGGATTTCACTCGGTATAGGCAGACAATTCTTCTGGTCGTGTTCGCTATTCTAAGCCAGTCCATCCAACTTTGGTAGCAGCTGCGCTCAATAACATTGTTTTAATGTTATTCACACCACTTCACTTAGGGATCACATTCAGGTACTGAGAAGGCACTTTGGAGCAGTCTTGGCTCTTATAGGCCACTTGTATAGCAGAAACACCATTGGACCAGACTATCGTCCTCAGAATGTCAAAACTGCCGATATGTGCCAGTGCATTTTAGGTGGTTAACAGATCTGCATAGAGTTATGTCAGCTTCCATGAAGCAGCTGAACAGTAGCGAAGAGCACAGTTACGACGAGCACACTTTAGCTGTATGTCGTTTACCATGTGTTTTATGCGAAGCAGACTGAAACCTACCCGGTAGGGACCGCCGGAGGCAACTTCCACCTGCCTCCGGCGGCCCCTACCGGGTGGGTTTCAGTCTGCTTCGCAGAAAAGCCCACATTATGTCATGCCACACCGAGTGCTGGCAACACCACCGATAATATATATTCACCATATATTCTTCAGCTCAGCTCTGCTCCAGTTGTCGCCATGTACGACGGTAAGTTGAGTTGTGACCTCGACGTACTTCGTGAAACTAACAAGCTCCTCGAACAAGGTCATCAACACCCTACGGACGACGGCAAGAGGGCCATGTCTGCAAAGTCTGCCAACGAGGAAACTCACCTAAATCAAATCAAATCGTCTTCTGCGATGATTGCAACACGCCGTACCACCAACTATGCCACGTGCCGAACATCGACAGAGTGGTAGTATCTCTGGCGGATGCTCAGTGGTTCTGCAAGGACTGTCTACCCAAGAGAAGAGAAATGCCACTAGAGACTGGCCTAAGCGGAGAAGGACTGTCGGTTGAGGTCAAAAAGACTTATCTTTCGTCCCTCAGCAAAGCCCAGCTAGTAGAGCTTATACAGTACGCTGAAATGCTCGATTCAAAGCTGCCTCTGTACTCGCCACACACCCACACCATAGTGCTGAAGATGCAGCTGGAGAACAGCAAACGGCCGTTTCCCACATCTGCGCACAATGGCCAAGTGGACTTCGAAGACTTACTGGTCGATGCAATGACAGCCAACTCAGGCGGACAGGGAGTGGAGCTAAATCAGATTTGGAAATGGATTGCTCGAGATACAAACTCGCCCAGCATGGTCGACTCAGCATTCAAGCAGTCGGCGACCCGAGCTTTGCAGCGGGCTCTACGGCGAGGCCGACTGATGAAGACAGGAGAACTCTACTATGTGAACACTTCATATGTGAGTACCACTATTTATTGGAATCTATGGAAACAAACCTTAGACATGCCTCCGGCGGCCCCTTCCAGGGGATGGTTGGGTCTGCTTCGCGGAAAACGGCCACTAACAAGCAACCGCCGACTGAGCTTTCTTTATCGCAATATCTAGCGACCGACGACGAAGCTCTGTTTAGCGACATGCCAATCCAGATTCCTCCACCAACTGAAGAATACCAGTATAACAGCATCGACGATAACGACGAGGCTTTCAGTCATAAAGTTTATGTCGAAGTTAGCTAACACACCGACCATGTTCTGCACTCTCTGCGGAGCAGAAACTATCCCCCCGGGAGAGGGAGCCGGAGGCAGCTGGAGTCGTTTTCACGTAGCAGGAGGTCAGAGAGAGACAGAAACAGCGCTTTCCACAATTGCATCTCCAAACTTATAAACCAAATCGTCTGGAGAAACACTGACTGTTCGGAAGCGAAGTGCAAGCCCGTTGAGCTTCTCGTATATCTCATCGAGCCCCTCGGGCAGATTGTCGCTCTGGCCCAAGTCGCCGATAGCAACGAGCAGCTTTGACAGAGTTGTGGCAGCGAAAACGCCACAGAAATGCACCTGGTCACTGAGAGTGGTAAAAAAGGAATGCTCTTTAACAACCAGCAAACTATCCACTACTTTAAGCAAATGGTTGGACATTCGAAACAACATGGAGACCGGGCAGCTTTGAATAACCTCATCTGCGACCCCACCTATGGCCTCTTTTGAGGGTACCACCCCGCCGCCGGAGCAGTGCCAGTGCCATAGCACGACAAAACTGCAGTAGTGGTAGCCCATTTCCACAAACTGCTCAGTGGGCTGCTCAAACAAGTAGCTCCACTCATTTCGCCACTGCTTGAGTTCCTCCTCTATAGTCCGTAGATGCCTGGAACTTTGCAAAAACAAGTAGGTAAGATAATGAAGAGTGATTTCTGCAATAATGCGACCGTCAAAATTTGTGGAAGACGTCAGGTCTAAGGTCCGCCGACACAGGTCCAGCCTGGCTTGGTCGAGTATACACGTCCTTCCCGACATGACACAGTTTACCAAGTGTACAAGACACAGATGGTTCCACACTCTGTATGCCGTCAGAGCATCAAACTCGGTTGCGGGCTCAAGACCGTCAAAGGACATGACCAGGCCGAGCACGTCCTTGGTGATGAAGTGCTGCAATGCTATGCTGCTGTAGAACCACGCGTCGATTACGATATCACCTTCGCTCAAGGATGACGCATATATACACATAATCGTCACTGCCTGAATGAACTCTATCGTCTGCGGGACGACGAGCATTGATTGATATAACTCGGTCTGTAGCCGGTTTAGTAGATGTTTGTACACTTTAACACGCAGTGTAGCGTCGTGATACCGGATTGCTACGCAGCAGCAGACAGTAAGCAGCAGCGAACACCTCCGTCTCATCCTGTCTAGTAGCGCTGCCGTGCTGATGCCATCAGGAAACGACACCCAATGATTGTAGTGCTTGCGGAATATAGCAAGTGAAGACACAGCTTGTGTATGTGACAGCAGGCGCAGTGAGATGATATCCTGGTCATGCACGACCATCTGTGGGTTATACAGTCGGAGTATTGGCGGTGGAGCCAAGCTGGGCGATACTAAAGATCCATATAGGTTAAAGGGAGAGGAAATAAAAGGGACAGACGGTTGGCCGAAGGGTGGCAGGCCTTGGTGATCTCCGTAGGTGTTGTTAGCTGGCCTGCCTCGAAGAAGCAGTAGAATCTCACTGACATTGGTGTCGAGTTGATCTAATCTCGATTCTACAGATGTTGGCTCAGAGGTGGCGGGAAGCAATTCTTCTTCTTGACCATCTAGAAAACTGCATTCCAAGTCCAAAGTCTGGCACCTCAGACACGACTTTGAGGTCGCGGACGCAAAGCACCGCGTCTTTTGCTTTCTACACGTCTCGCATGCTTTTGATGCTCGCGATTTAGCTCTATGGCGTTTTCTAGGACCCTCTGGCTCATCATTGAGGTTCATGTTTGAAGGAACTTTTAAAAGGTCGTCAGAACATTTAACATTTAGAGCGAGAGAGACAATTTTTATTTTTCACTCTATAAGGTTTCCGATACACACAGAGGTATTGAAAGCATCCAGCCGATTTTATCGAAGAAACAAACCAAGGGTTTTTCTGTTTGGGAATAGTTTCTGATATTTGACAGTAAATAATGTTGAAGTCAAAGTTCAATTATTGAGTTCATGATGGGTCCGAAACCGTTATCAGCGATGGCGATCTTCTATGCTATATGCTATTATAACATGTGAGCGCGACCAGACAGCCACTGCTATCAGCCCAATGCCGTAGATTGTTATATCACAGTCATTTAGTATATTAGTAGTGATTAATATATACACATCTACTTTAGTAAATTAATTCTTAGGCTCTGAAATAAATAAATATATCGCCCAGTGACAAACCTGCCACTGGCTAATTTGGAGGCATCAACTTACCCAAAGAACCAATCCAACAGGTTCTATTGTCCTTGTATCTTATTGCCACTTACTGAACATATTGCTATTCTGAGCAGCAGAAGCACACCATCCCAGTAGGGGCGGCCAGAGCCAAGGTCCACATGCTATTTGCTATACTCTCTGTCCATTATAACCGTGATCATCGGGTGACCAGGATCGATTTCGATGGCTTCGCCTGCTGCCATATTCCGACTTCCGGTGGGATTGCCTGTGGGGTTCTGACCTCTTACTGACTGGATCATAATTGTTTCTGGATTTATGCCGGGTTGAATTGTCTCCCTCTGATCTCCGAGTGCCTATACTACTTCTCTGGTCGTCTGGGGACCGGGATCGATTTTTATGCGTTACTGACTCTTGATGAGAGTGCCTATGGCGTTCTGATCTCATACTTTCAGAATCATTATGATATCTCGATTTCAATCTGACCGAGCTACCCCCCTCTGATCTCAGACTCTCAGACTCGGAACCTTTAGAGCGCGGTGGATCAGACTTGGAACCTTCATGTTTCCGTCCATCTGATTCAGAAACAGATGCAGCTTTCCCATCAATCTCCCCACCATCACTACCGCGATCTAAAGTGTCAAGTAAGGAAGCACTCCTTGACTTCTCTCTGCTCAGCAGATGTCTGTTGTGGGAAGTTTGTCCTTTGACCAAGTTCCTCAGGAATCTTTGATTCAATCGGGTCCCTACAGGTTTTTCCACCTTCTTTTTGTACCGAGAAACTCCAACTGACCTGAATTCCTCGACCCTCTTACTAGCATCTCGTTTCAATAAATCCACGACATATTTCAATTCTTCGTCTTCACTGTTCTGCTGCATATAACTATGTGGGTGGTATGTTAATCGTTAAAATACTGAGTGCGTTTTTCGTATGCCAAATGTCCCAACGTAAAATTGGGTCTGCTGTGGTAAATTGATATCCGACGGGTCCAAAATTGATAGAAATATCAACCCACACCAAATATATACGACTGGCACGTTATTGTGAAAAGAAGAAGACTCAGAGTCTGACTCCTGTTGCTTTGCAATTTTATTCTGCTTCACAACGCATAACTGGAATAACAACCAAACCCAATTCTCCATGACTCTACGTAATCCACCAACCACACAGTTAGCTGGCTTATGAGATCTTCTTCGGGCAAATTGGTAGGCAGCCTAGGCTGCCCGTCAAAAAGCCTCTTACGGTATCTGCGCGGAGCCATATATCCTCAGACTCAGATGGTCCCGTATTGTCAGAGAAGGCTACGGTCATTCAGACAGTATGGAGATCTCGCGAGGCTCAGCAGCAGTGACTCTGCTAAGAAGAAGGACGAGCCGTCGTACCAACCTGGGATCACGGGAATAGACAATGATCCAGACCGTCTAGCGGTCATGAGAAAGGAAAGCTTGGATTTCTTGGTTCATGGATCTCTCAGGGGACTCGAAAGTGTGCCAAGCGTGTACGATACCGGCGGGTCGTCAAGTACTGATACAAACGAAGAATCCAACAAGCATACGACTCGAATAGATTACATCCCTGGCAATGACCGGGCGGTGACCCAGTGGACTAAAGACTGTCGCAGGGCATGCTCAGATGTTGATTGGGACCGAGTGGAGACACTACTGGCGGAAGCAGTGCGAGACAAGTACGAACTTTATGAGAAAACGGTCAGATATCTCATGGAACAGACAATGAAATCTCAACAATATAATTTAGCATCTTTCATATTTCGAAATTTTGAGTCGACCCTGAAATATGATAAACAATGCATTTGCTATGCTATTGAAGCAGCGTTCAGGAAACAGCAGTATACACTCTGCGAAGAACTCTTTTCAGCTCACATGGACTCTGCTATGTATGACAGACCAACCCAAGTGCTAATGCTCAAGTGTTTTATTGCAAACTACAATGTAACAGTGGCTAGAGCATTTCTCGAGCAGATTTGGGACGGAGTCACCACGGAGCATGTGGAGGCGTATATAATAGGTATTAGCTTTGTGGCCCAGAACTCCAAAGAGTTGCATTACATTGTTCACAAATGGATGGACACATGCCACGGTATGATTTCTCCTCAGACGCTAGCTTTGGCCATGACTGGATATCTCCATCTGCATGATGGCGAAAAGCTATCAGAGGCTTTGGCGATGGCTCGGGAGCTGGGGATTCTGGAAAGTTCACCGATACAGAAAGTTATAGTGGAGGAAGCTCTGCTTGCACGAGACAGCCAATTGTTCGCCAAAACCGTCAAAGATTTGAAGAAGAATCATGTTCCACTTTCCAAGAGTCCTTTCCGAAGAGCCATATTGTATTTCGCCAAGCGACGAAACATTACAGGTATCAAGTTTGCTTGCGCCAAAATGTGTGAGCAAGGATTCGACATTGACGCCAAAATCTTCAACACACTGTTGCAGGCAATGTCTAGTTTAAACCCGGCATTTGACATTGTAGGGTACCTCAAAGGTGGTGTGAAATCAGGTGTTCCTCGTAACGATTCTACTATTGAATACGTGCGACGAGCTTTAATAAAAAAGTATGCTCAAAGAGGTGACCTGATAAACGAACTCTATATCAAGGGCTTGCGATTATGGAAGTCAAACGAGTGGGTACAACAGCGGATCGATAAAATGAAAGTCGAGTTTATCGTCAAATCTCGGCGATACGTTGCTGTTCCTTTGAGTGAGGTGGGATCGGTGGATATTCTTCGGCAAATGCAAGCAGACGCCGGGGGTGATGACGACCCTCGAAAATTAGTAAGGGCCATTGAAGAACTTGCCCGCCAGGGTGTTCTACCTGGGAGAGCTGTATTCTTGACAGCGATTGATGCGCTTTTGAGGCGGCACCGATTGGCCGATGCAGACATATTGTTTCAAAAGTTCACCGAGTACGGACATAAGCCTGACATGGACATAGAGCTGCTAGTGGTTTTGCGAGACATTGCTCGTGGAAGCAGTTCTCCTGATGTCACCAATCAGACGTACGGCCTAAGCCTAGTAAGATCCTTCCTTTCAAAGTACCCTGATCTCCCCCTGGAAAAGCGCGTCATTCTTGGATACAAGCTATTTCAGTTGTACAGGCGCGACGAGGCTGCTATTATCTTTGATTCAATGAGAGAGAGTGGAGCACCTATCGGAAGCGTGAACCACTCGAGCGGGAGCTTGACTGGGCTGATAGATTGCTTTAAGACAGAGAACAAGCTGGAGGCTGTTGCTGCGCTGGTTGGAAGCGTGTTGCAAGGAGATCAAGATATTGATCTCTACCCACGATTTTTCAAGAGACTCCGGGACTGTCAACGTATGGCAGAGAAATCTGGTAACACGGCCCTTGCTGCTACGTTTAAGGATCTGATAGCTCAGTGTGAAATATATCGTGAGGCCTACTATGAGAAGGCTGAAGACAGCGTTACGAGGGCATTAGCGATTCTAAAGAATTGGAACAATACCTTGGATGAATCTACCGAGAGCGACAGAATCGAAGCGGCCGTGGAGAAAGAATTGGATATTACGTTTACGACTACTGTGTGACCTCCCCGCCGTCAGGGCTTCTAGGAAAAGTTGGTTCCGCTTCACAGATTGGATCAAAGCGTCGACGCTGTTGAGGAAGAGTTAGGTATTTTATTTACGACTACTGGGTGACATCGCCTCCGGCGAGGCCCTTCCTGGGAGGTTGGTTCCGCTTTGCGGAAATTAGAGCGAGAAAGAAATGGATATTCCATCTACAACAACTTTCTGAAAAAATTGCATTTTATTGTAAATAGTTATGAGCATTTGAAAATTTGATGGTAATGTATTTATTTTCTGTTACACACATACGAAACAGCCTATTTGAAGTACCACACTTTTCTTTGCTTCAAGTCAAAACCCCACTTAAACTCCCACCATGTAAAATTGTTTGCTAGTTAACGTCCAATTTAAAGTTAATTCATTTATTTAACATCAGCGAAAATGTCATTTTCAACAAAAGCCAAAATCGCTAACCAAGGAGGATGGCTACTCAAGCTCAACCACGAGGCTAAAGCTGTCAAGTCTACCATGGACGTCAACGTGTTTTTCCCCGGACCAGTCGAGTCTAAGACGAAATACCCAGTGTTGTTCTTCCTTTCTGGACTCTCTTGCACGCCTCAGAACTGCACCGAGAAAGGATTCCTGCAATGCTGGGCTGCTGAACGTGGAATCGCAATAGTGTGGCCAGATACATCTCCTCGAGGAGCAAACTTGGAAGGAGAAGAAGAGAGCTGGGACTTTGGTAGTGGAGCTGGATTCTATGTTGATGCAGTTACAGACCCGTGGAAGAGCCACTACAAAATGTACAGCTACGTCACTGAGGAATTGCCCAGCCAGTTGCTTGCTAGTTTCAGTAGCTTGGACGACAAAAAGGTATCCATAACGGGACACTCGATGGGAGGGCATGGTGCCTTGACCCTGTTTTTGAAGAACCCAGGAAAATACAAATCTGTGAGTGCCTTCAGTCCTATCTCAAACCCTAGCAATGCTCCATGGGGCCAGAAAGCCTTTGGAGGATATTTTGGATCGGATAGGAAAGACCTATGGGCTCAGAATGATGCTACCGAGTTGATCAAGACCTACAAGGGACCCACACCCGAGATTTTAATCGATGTTGGATCAGATGATGGTTTCTACACCGGGGGACAGCTACTTCCTGAAAACTTTGTCGAGGCAGCAAAGGGTACTGCTTATGAGAATAAGGTCCAGCTAAACGTGCGTGAGGGTTATGATCATTCGTATTTTTTTGTGTCTTCCTTTGGGAGGCAGCATTTGGAGCACCATGCCAAATATTTGAAGGAGTGATAAATCAAGCAAAAGTATTCATAGGGTGCTTATTAGATGATTTGATATTAAACAAGAGTGTTGATAGTTTGATATATTTAACGAAACATTGTCATAGACATCTACTACTTCGCGGTGTCTCAAATAACATTTGTCTTCCATTAATACGAAATCGCTCCGGGTTCCTGAACCGTGCATCAAGCCGACGATCTGTGTGCGGCTGTGCAGTGGGAATTATAATGGATCCTAAGACCGTGTTTTTATGATTTTATCATTTGCCATCCCAGCAATGTCCCGGGCATACCGTCATGGGGAAGATACTATCGGCCTGAAGGGAGTATTCAAGGATATTGTATGTCTTCCTCTAGTGTTTGTGAAACAATCTTCAAGTGATACGCTAACAAGCAACCCGATCAAGCCCTCCGACTTCTATTGCGGATCCAAGACTCACTCATATGCTCTATTTGTCAGGATATAATGTATTGCCCGTGCACGACTGCGTGTGGGCATTCATTTTGTTATAAAGTAAGCGGAACTAATAGGGATGTGTTTAACGCCGTGGATAGGACGTATTACTGACCAGTGTTTATACGAGTGGCTCAAAAAGGGAGCTGACTCGAAAACATGTCCAACATGTCGCGAGAAAATAACAGAGAAGCCAGTTTTCAGTCATCATGTAAGTGGGATGTTTGGTTTTGAAGTATGAAGAATGCTGGGAATTATCCTCTAACCAGCTCAAGGATATCACCGACTCGTTGACAGACGAGGTGGCCATCAAAAACCCCAAACGAAGAGAGTCCTTTGAACGTCAGAAGGAAGATGCATTTGCGGATTTTGCTGACGACAAAAAATACATGAGGGCGCCGTTCCCCCTTATATTCGACGAAGGCGAGAAGGTGCCGCGGTCTTATATCGATACTGAGGACGGGGTGCGAAGGTGTCCTACCTGCCACTGGGAGTTAGAAGGCTCATTTTGCGACAACTGCGATACAAACTATGCGATAGGCGAAGGAGACCAGCATGAGAGGCTTGAAGGTGAGCCAGACAGCGAGAATAGCTACGATGAAGATACGCACGGAGCTGATGATTACGAGAACGATGGCTTTCTGGACGATCGAGATACAGATGAAATCCTGGACGGAGAGGGAGAAACCTCTATGTACCAGGATGACTGGGAAGTGGGGTCAGCTTTGACTGATGATGCTCACTCGGACGTCGATAGCGAAGAAGAAGAGGAAGAAGAGGAGGAGGAGGAAGGGCTAAACCACCGTGTGACTCGTACGACAAGCCGATACACGCGCAGAGTAGCTGGGGTAGTTGAGATTTCGTCAGAAGGGGAATCAGAATCAGGTCCTGAATCTGAACATAATACAGAGAGGGGACATTCCCACATTCCAATCCAGTTGAGCAGTGACGAGGAGATGATTAGTGAAACTGATTCGTTGGATCAACACGAGTCAGCAGGCAATCCCAATCGAGGACCGCGTCGCCAGTATCGAGTCATCGATGATTCCGATTCAGAGTGAGTGTGTCACGGAAATGAACGACTAACAGTTGAATGTGATATAGAAGGTTTTACGCATAACGACAGGTATATAGCATTTATTTACGAACGATATTTTAATTTATGGCCGACGCTTTTTCCGCGAAGCCGAACCACTCCTTCCCAGGAGGGGTCGCCGGAGAGGCCAGCCCCAGACCCCGTAGCTCTGCTTCGCAGAGATGACCTTGAGTGAATGTTTATTATACATCGATTATCCCAAATCCAATCGTCGCACGTCTAAAAGAAAATTACCCTCCCGCAACTGTGATTGGCTCTTTGGCGAAAACCACACCATTTTGATCTTTCAATCATTGAATAACAGGTTGAAACAAGATGGTATGTGTGATAAATAGGCTCATGATGATGATGGATGGGTCACTCGGTTGTCTCTGTTGACTTTTCCAATAGAATTTGGGGTGCTAACAAGGCCCCTCGAAACAAGGTTGCGTATTTACAGCGATACTACCAGGCTCAGCCTAACACTCCTCTGTGGATGAGACATCCTCGATCGAAATTCTTGCTTTATCCATTCTACGCCTTGTTCGCTTTCACCTCTGTTGGAGTTCCAGTGTACTACGGTTCGCGAGCGATCATGGTAAGTTTTTGTCTTCAGTTTTGCTCGATTTTGAGTGTTTCAAAGCTCTAACCAAGGGAATCAAAGATGAAGAGTAAAACGGCTCAAGAAAATTATAGTACATTTTTCTTCAGTTCTCGTACTTTCTTACTGTAGATGAATGTTTATAAATATATATTATGCAGTGCTATTAGATGCTGCCCCCGGCGGCCCCGGGTTGGTTGCGCGAAGCGAAGCGCATACTTTGTTGTTACTTTTTTGCTTATCGTAGCTCATCGCCCTGAACATCTTCCCGCAATGAATCCTCTGGAATTGGAGTGATAATTGCAGAAGACTGCCAGCCAGCAGCTGCGACTGCCACCACGTACCCAGGCACCTCAACTGGCGTAGGTCTGTCTACCACGAGCGTCCCATTTGGCTCGAGTCTCTTGTTCTCCACCTGCTCTGCCTGGCCCAGCCCAAGACATCCACACCTTTTCGACTCTCCTCCCCAAGATAACAGCCGCCCGCCTCGAAGAAGGGCCAGAAAGTGGTAGTCTCCAAACGCAACATTGACACACTGGCTGCCCTGGAGCTCGCTCAAGACAATGGGTTTGTCAGGATTCTCTTTCGTAGCCATGATCACATGGTCGCTGTCACTGAAAACAGCAAAATTCCTGAACCCACCGCTAACCTTGTAAACGTTACCTCGGCCATTTGACAGTCTGACAAGCTCAGCTTCCACGTTTGTCAACTGAGTTGGTCGTGCCGATGTAATTTCCTCCATCTCATCAGTTCGTATATGAAAAAGATGACCCTCGGCATCCAAATACACAATAAAATCCTCTCCTGCGCATAAATCTACCACTCTATTGGGAGAACCGGGTCCAAAGTTGGTCATGGGCACAGTTACGTGGCTGACAGTCACCGGAGTTTCTGAATTCTCTCTATTCCTATGCTGCAACGCTCCAACGTCTTTCCATACTACAATGCCAACATCCTCCACCAGAGCACAGCTGAAATTCCAACCGGCAACGATTTTCCGAATCACAGTCTTTGCAGTCGTATCGAAACTAAATCTAAGCTCAGTGCCGTGATACACAAACGAAATGTCCCATACGTATATGCGGTTATCAGAGTCCAGAGCAAGCAAATGTCGCCTGCCGCTGGAAACTGTGATGAACTTTCGGTTCGGATCCGCGGCGCCCAGCTTCTTCAGCTTGAATTTGTCAACAGAGCTGGGGATAAGTGGATACGAGTCACTCACAATCGGATCCGTGTTGGGAGTAGGCGACGGCGGAGAAGGCCGACCACCAGGAGCCGGCCTCGGTGGACCTGGTGGAGTAGCGGTTCGAGGGGTTTCGTCGACTGTTACGGGACCCGGGCCGCGAGCTAGTGGTCTCCCAGCCGTAGGTGTTGCACCAGTCGGAGCTGGGGGAGCGACTGCTGCTGCTGCTGCTGTTGTTGTTGTTGTTGTTGTTGTTGTAGGTGTTGACGGTGGTGGAGCCGCTGTTGTGGGTGTTGCCGGGTTGTTGGTGAGCACCGCAGGAGGATTAGGGAGAATGACACCTCCAATTCGAAACCTGGGAAACCCAGCAGGTGCTGGGTATGCATTGGCCACTCCCCTACGGATAGGAAGTGCTACAACGCCAGGGTGAGGATGAGGCAAAACGTCGCTTAAATCTCCCACCGAAAACAGGTCACCTCTTCCAGACAAGATCGTAAATGAAAATCCGCCCGCCACCAAATCGACCACCTCTGTAGATTCTATCTGCTCCACGAGTGTCGGACGAGTCACTCCTTGTGTACCTGACCGAATATCGTCCGGGATGTGCCAGGGATTGTATCCTAAACGGCCCAAAGTCCCGAGGCCCCAGGTATACAGCCGGGCCTTGCTACGCCACCTGTACATCTCGGGCCACTTGTGAATAGTGAAAGGATTTGGTTGTCTACCAAAATCCCGAAAGTACAAATCGTGCCACACGGAAGGGTCTGATGCCAATTGATAAAGTGATTTGCAAGTCAAACCAACGTTGAAGATATCTTCTTTACTTAGTAGAGGAAACACATGATCTACTAAGACATTGTAGCCCATTTCGTCTAGTGTTCGTCGCCGTCTTTGTTAGATACTTGCAAATAAATATACAGAGGAATATATACACAAAAAGTCGTTACTTACTCTGCCATTGTAAATGTATTGCGTTTTTAAAGATTGAGAAGGCGTGAAGTCGATTAATTAAACGAAGGTGGGACACAATATAATGTTAGCGATCGGCCGACGTTTGCTGCTCATGCAGGGTGATATGTACCGATAAGGGAGAGATATACTTGAAGTAGTATTGAGAAGAGTAAGAAAAGATAGAAAAAAAGCTTTCTGAAAAGTAGTTGTACACTGATGCTTCTGTATGTTTTGCTGATTATATGATGTAAACATTCCTCTGCAGTGATTTCCTTTCTTTCTTTTACAGTCCCTGCGCAGTTTGACATAGGTCCAGCATATTAATCCCAGTACCAATGCTCTGTATAAGTCGCCAATTGTACAATGTACATATTACTTCTTAGCTTTTTTATTTGAGTACAATCCTGCTAAGCGGGACCACCGTTCCCGGGGAGAGGCCCCGCCGGAGTCGAAATAGACCGGGACGTCACAGCTTAGCCAAAAGAGCTTTACCAGCCTTTGAACCATTGGACCTGCCCAATTGGTCTGATATCCATTGCCCGGTCTGACAGAGTTCCAGCATATCAACCCCAGTATCAAAACCGAGTCCTTCAAGAGCATATACTACATCTTCTGTAGATACATTACCTGACGCACCCTTTGCATACGGGCATCCTCCAAGCCCTCCTACCGAACTGTCTACAACTCGGATGCCCATGTCTACCGCCTTGACTACGTTGGCCACACCCTGTCCGTATGTATCGTGAGCATGTATGGCAAGTTTGTCAGCAGGCACAGATTTCATCACTTCTCGAAGCATTGTATCTATGCTGCCGGGAGTTCCAACTCCTATAGTGTCGCCCAGAGACACTTCGTAGCACCCAAGGTCTAACAACCGCTCAGTGAGTTTGGCTACGAGAGATGGTTTCGTCGGCCCGTCGTACGGACAAGCTATGACTGTGGAGAGGTATCCTCGAGTTTGTATTCCATTTTTGGTTGCGATATCAATCATATCTGCGAAGATTTTGTATCCTTCGTCAATTGAGCGGTTTGTGTTTTTCTGACTGAACCCTTCAGATGCCGCGCCGAAGATGGCAATCTCTTGCACTTTTTGGCCAGCCTTTGCAGCGCTATCAATAGCAGTCTGAAGTCCTTTAACATTGGGGACCAGAACAGGATAGCGTACTCCATTTCCTGCGTACTTGGAGGCTATTATAGGATAAATCTCGGCAGCGTCTGCCATCCGAGGCACCCATTTAGGAGAAACAAAGGCCGTTGCCTCTATTGCTTTAAGTCCACAGTTTGTCAACCGATCTATGAGCTCCAGCTTGGTTTCGGACGACACTAGCTGCTTTTCATTTTGCAGGCCGTCTCGAGGCGAGACATCGACTATCCGGAGGCCTGGCCGTGGTGGTGAACTAGTAGAGTAAGTCCTAGGCTTGGTAATGTAAGTCATAGACTTGAAGCAAGGTGACCCTGGAGTCACTGAACGAGTTGTTATCCTCATTGTTTGTCTTGTAGCGTAAGCTCTACTTTAGATTTATGATGACGAAGGTTTGATTATGATTAATCCCCAGTGATGTCGCTCGGCGAATTGCTATCCTTAATGTTAGTTTCCCTCACTCAACACCTAACGTTAGATTAAACAACAAGTAATCGATAAAAGATAGCAAAACAAGAAATCAAACTAAAAGAAAGGCATTTATAATAGAATCTGCGGTTGCAAGCCGAAGGTTTAAAGTAAAAGAAGCCTCGGAGCAGACCCGGCATCGGATCACCATCCGCGGTTTTACCCCAGAAATGCCCTTGCCCCGCAACATGCATGCGTGGGTTGGGGTTACAACGCGAGAATTCACCCTCCAGCTAGCGTGTTGTAGTAAGTAAATATTACGTGTAGCAGACAGCACTCAAAGCTGGATAATTTATAGAATCCAAGTGTGAACAACAGCATACCAAAGGCTTTAAGGCTTTTTGTGTAATTTATTGAAGGGTGCATTGCCCCTGCCTTCACCGAAAATGAACGTCGAGGAAGAACTTTCCGATAGACCCAGTCCGACGATAGACTCAACACCCCAGAGTCCTACTGTGGAGAGGGTCATAGATCCGGTTATCTTTTACCGCTATTGTCGACGGTTGGCAGTAGCACTTCTTGCTGCCGATGAAGACCACTTGGATCAGTCGCTGGGCATCCCTAATGAACTCAATGCGTCTGTCCACGCGACGTGCGCCACCTTTATATCAGACCGAGATCCTCTGGTCGTGTTTATTTTGAAGGATGAGCTCATGCAAGATCAAGGTAAGAGGGATAATGGACTTCAGAGTGAATTCTGCGAAGACGAACCAACCCTCTTTGGGAGGGGTTGCTGGAGGCGGTGTCCTCCAGGATATGATGGATTCTAACTAGATATAGGCTCTAAAAGATACCGGTATCGAATGGACTTTAAACTGACGTCTTCTAATGAGACCGTGTCGAGTTTGGGCATCATTAAAGGGGCGTCGCAACTGTTCGAAGATACACCACTGGAAAGCCAACTACAAGCAATCTCGCTCCCCGCTGCCAAGAGATCAATTAAAGAAAACTCTTATGAAGTGCTTCATTCAATGCTGCATTTTGCAGTGGGCCCATACTTTGAAGCGATAGCGGTGAATAATGATTCTGGCGACAGCAGTGACATTGTCGATACCACTGCAAGCGATGCAAAATCTTCGATTATCCCCAATACAAGACGCAAGATTGCCGAACTGGAGCAGTCACTTCTTCATCTACAACAGAACGTTGAGGTCCCCGAGCTGATTCTGAACATTCACCCTGTGATAGAAAGAGTCATCAGCAGTGTCGACAATCCGCGAGCCCATGAAAAGGATGTTTCTCTTATCCCTGACAAGTACCTATCTGATCACGGTTTTCTCAACTCGCTGCAGTCAACTGTCAACAGCTGGATCAAGTCTATCCAAACTGTGACGAGGATAAGCAGAGACCCGCGATCTGGCTCTGCGAGTCAAGAGATTAACTTCTGGCTTGCCCTAGAGGTCGCTCTCAACAAGATAGAAGAACAGCTGGAAAGCCCGGCAGTAGTTTTGACGCTGAATGTCCTCAAGCACGGCAAGCGGTACCACGCAACTGTCAGTTTCCTGTCCGACACTGGTGTGAAAGAGGCCACTGAGATGGTGTCTCGGTACAACCAACTAATGAGGGATTTCCCTCTTAATGACCTTATTACCTCTACGTCTCTCTTAAAGACCCAGCGAGCAATTGACCTGATCTTTGGCCACATCAACAGAAAGCTCCGGGTTAGTCCCTACCCTGTTTGGCGTACCCTTGCTCTGCTTGATGCCATCTCGGTCGACCTTAACACCACGCTCCAGTCTCAGCTACGGAGCCGCAGTTTGATCAGTCTCGACTTTAATTCCTTCAACGCGGTAGTTGAGCAGGCTAACGCCTGTTTCGAGGCGTGGGATGAATGCGTAAAGGAATTCACCAACATAGCGAGAGAAGTAACGCGAAAGAGGGGTGAGAAGCTGATACCTATTCGGATCACTGCCAGCCATGTCAAGACAAAAGAACGACTACAATATTTATTTGCATTTAGGAACAGGCACGAGGAGCTTAGGGGCACCTTGCTCAAAGTTCTGGGGGATCAGAAAAACAAAAAGGATGGGGATCGTCTCTTTACAGCGATATCGATTCCTTCAGAATTTGCAGGTATTGATCCTGTCGGAGAAGTAGACGAGGCCTACTCATTGTTGAAAGGAGTCGAGGCTCTGGACACAAGTCAAGGTATGCATGCACTATTTTGAGTATTTGACGTTTTGTGAGGTCCCATGAATATGAATCTAACCAGATGGAATAATAAGCTGGAACAATGTGGAGAGAGCCTACAATGAGAGAACAACCCGTGTTGAACAAGCCATTATCGCCATCTTGCGCGATCAATTGGCAACTGCAAGAAGCTCTGCTGAGATGTTTCGCGTGTTCTCCAAGTTTAACGCGCTGTTTGTGCGCCAATCTATTCGTGGTGCCATTCAAGAGTATCAGAATAGACTGATAGAAAACGTGAAGATTGATATTAGCTCTTTGCAGGAGCGGTTTAGAAAGCAGTACGCAAATTCTGAAGCCTACGAGATGTCAAAACTGCGCGACATCCCCACTGTGTCTGGCACCATCATATGGATTCGTCAGATCGAATATCAACTAAATATGTATCTTCGAAGAATTGAAGACGTGCTAGGCAAAGGGTGGCAGTCATATGTGGAAGGTCAGAAGTTGTTTGCTGAAAGTCTGACGTTTCGTAAGAAACTTGACACAACTCCTATTTACGAATCTTGGCTAGCCTCGGTGACAAAAAAGAAAGTGACAATATCTGGGCAGCTATTCAATATCTCAAAGTCCAGGGCGCACCCTATGGTGTTTGAGCTATCTGTCAACTTTGACCCTCAGGTTATTACTTTGTTCAAGGAGGTACGAAACCTTCAATGGCTCAACTATCAAGTTCCCCATAGTGTCTCGAGTGTTGCCAAAGATGCCAAGCGAGTATACCCATTCGCTGTCAGCCTTATGGACTCAGTACAGATTTTGATAAGGACATTACTGGCCGTGACAGGAAATGGCCAGGTTGAATCTCTTCTACATTCCAGCGAAAATCAGGTGTTCCAGTATCTTTCCAAAGCCATTCAACTCAAATGGGAATCGTTAGCCCACATCTACGATTTGCAAGCTGTTTCTTATGATGTCCATGAGAGCCGTCATGTGAGACTTGTTCATGAATTCGAAACTGCTGTCACCGGGTTGCAGACTAGGGCTGAAGAAGCGATTAACATCTCGGGATCGATATTGAAATTAATGAGTTCGTTAAAGACTTGCGAATTTCGACGATCCGTTTTCACAGAGAGTCTCAATTCTATACAAGAGTATGTTGATAAGCTTAACTTGGAGCTTTATTCAAACATTCCTCAGTTTGTTCAATACCTCAATGATGAGATCCAGGCTATCCTTGTCAATCGATGCAGAGAGATCATTGACATGTGGACTGCATCTTTTATCACTGAAGCTTCTTCAATGTTGCCAAAAATGGCCTATCCGCTTGAAACAGCTGTCCATGAGCTCACCCTGAAAAATCAAGTCATATTACTTACTCCAAATCTGGAGTGGACACGAGTGAAGTGGCTTCAGAATATTCAAGAAAACTTAGGTACTGCAAGCAAGCTGCAAAAATTGGATGCCAGCCGATATGATCTACGACTTGAGTATCGCCGAAGAAGCCGAGAGAACTCTGATGTTGCCGCCTTCGAAGATATACCAAGGATCCTTAGTAGCGATCTTCTTCGAGTATACGATGTAATTGACAAGCATTTATCGGAGGCTACCCAGTACCTGAACAAGTGGTTCAGCTTCCAGTCTTTATGGGACCTCGAGGCCACTAAAGTTTTTGACTCTTTGGGAGAAGATATGAACAAATGGTTGATTATTTTAAATGACATCAGACGAGCAAGAACAACATTTGATACCAACGAGGTTTCAAAGAGTTTTGGAATGCTCCGAATTGATTTCAGTCAGGTTCAATCTAGAATCAATTCTAAATACGATGTCTGGCAGCATGATATCATAGTTCGGTTTTCCCAGCGCTTAGGTGCTAACATGAAAGAAGTTTGCACCGAAATGGAGAACGCGCGAAGGGACCTAGAGCGACAGATCCTCGATCCGTCTTCAACTGAGACAGTAGTCAAATGCGTGACCCTAGTCCAGAGCTGTACCTCGCGTCTCGATAAATGGGAAACGGATGTAGGACTCTTTCGTCAAGGTCAGACGACGCTATCTAGATATCGATTCCAGTTCCCATCTAATTGGCTTTTCATCGACCAGATTGATAACGAATGGGCTTCGCTTAAAGAGATACTACGCCGAAAGTCTCAAGCAATTGAAGACCAGGATGATCTAATTAGATCCAAAATAGAGCTTGAGATATCCAAGCTGTCCGAGCAAACTGACAGCTTGGATGAACAGTGGCAGATGGAACGACCAATTTCTGGATCTTTAAAACCCAGCTTTGCTCTTTCTGTGTTGTCCAAATTTGAAACCAACGGTGGTAAGATTTCGGCTTCTGCAGAGCTTGTCTCGAAAGCTGCTGATGCATTGGGGATTATCTTTAGAGTTTCACCGGGACTCATGGCGGTTATGGAAGAAGTGCGAGATTTTACTTCTGTATGGACGGCTTTAGATAATGTTTGGTCGGAATTGAACGAACTTCGGGATACCGCCTGGGGAAGCGCCCTGCCGCGTAAGGTCCGCCAAAAGCTTGAAGAGTTTTCACAGAAGACGAAGTCAATGCCCACCAGAATACGGCAGTACGCGGCATTTCAACACGTTCAGACAGTGTTAAAATCGCTGATAAGAGGTACTCCCTTAATCACAGCCCTGAAGTCCGAGGCAATGTATGACCGTCATTGGGAGTCTCTATTTAAAATGCTGGCACCGGATAGACATATATCTCTCACAGCTCTGACTCTAGGGGACGTGTGGGATCTCAATCTTGTGCTGAACGAAGCCAAAATAAAGGATATCATAGCAGTTGCTGAAGGAGAATTGGCGCTAGAGACATACCTTAAACAAATACGAGAGTTCTGGAGTGCATTCTCTCTTGAGTTGGTCAACTACCGCAATGTTTGCCGTTTGATTAAAAACTGGGAGGATATTTTTCGAAATTGCAGTGAGAATCTGAATTCTTTGAGTGCTATGAAACATTCTCCATACTACAAAGTGTTTGAAGATGAATCTCAGATGTGGGAGGATAAATTGAATCGTGCCCACGCACTTTTTGATACATGGATCGATGTTCAACGTCAATGGGTCTATTTGGAAGGTGTTTTCAACAACAACAGTGAGATTAAACATCTATTGCCTGTTGAGTCAGCTCGGTTCCAAAATATCAACTCCGAACTCTTTGTAATACTTCGCCAGGTTTACAGATCGCCGCTCATTCTCGATGTGCTAAATATTCCAGGAATTTTGCCATCAATTGAGAGATTAGTAGATTTGTTGAATAGGGTGCAAACAGCTCTGGGAGAGTATTTCGAAAAGGAGAGACAAAACTTTGGAAGATTTTATTTCATTGGAGATGAAGACTTGCTGGAAATTATAGGCAATCCGAGTGATATCCACCACGTGGAAAAGCATTTGTCTAAGATGTTTTCTGGTATTCATACCCTTGTTTATGATGGTGAAAATTCTCTGATTACTGGAGTCCGCTCCTTCGAAGGAGAAGAACTAGAATTCTCTCAAGTGGTGTCTTTGTTGAAAATTCCTAAAGTGGTCGAATGGCTAAGAGCGGTCGAAGAGCAAACGAGAATGGCTGTTTCTGATAGATTGAAGGAGGCTTATGAGTCTCTGATCAATTTACTTTCTGAAGATCTCACCTCCAAGAAGTTCATGGTCTGGATTCAAAAACACCCTGGACAGACGCTTTCGTTGGCGCTGCAAATATACTGGACGTCTGAGTGCGAGAGCTCTTTTGGTACAGATAGAATGGAGACGCTCCATGGACAGTTGGTTTTGTTTTTGGAAATGCTAGCCGACTTCGTTGTTCATGATTTGAATTTTATTACCAGAAAGAAGTGTGAGAGCCTGATAACAGAGCTGGTTCATAAGCGATCTCTACTGCAGAATTTAGTGGGATGTAAGGACGAGAAAGAGTTTTCATGGCTTTCATTGATGCGCTACTACTGGAACTCCGCAAGTGAACCTTTGAAAAAGCTTACGGTGAAGCAAGCTAATGCGTCATTTAATTATGGATTTGAATATTTAGGCTTGGCTGATAGGCTTGTCTGCACACCTCTCGTGGACGATTGCTATCTCACAATGACTCAAGCTTTGGATCAGCATCTTGGTGGCTCACCGTTTGGTCCCGCAGGAACAGGTAAGTCTTATTTCACAAAGGTCTGAATGCAATCTAACTAGGAAAAACAGAGTCGGTAAAAGCTCTTGGCCATGCCTTGGGGAAATATGTTTTGGTGTTTTGTTGTGATGAATCGTTTGATTTTCCATCTATTGGTCGTATATTACTAGGAATCTGCCAGGTAGGAGCCTGGGGCTGTTTCGACGAGTTCAATCGTTTGGATGAACGTAGTTTAAGTGCTGTGTCTTCTCTCATAGAATCAATAGAGGTCGGATTGAGAGATGTTGACAAGAGTGGTTCTGAGATTGAGTTGATTGGGAGAACTATCTCTGTAAATCACGAAACTGGAATATTCATAACTATGAATCCCGAATATGCAGGGCGTAATAGCCTTCCCGAAAACTTGAAAAAGCTATTCCGAAGTTTCTCTATGGCGGCACCAGATAGGGAAGTAATTGCAGAGGTGCTTTTAAGCTCACAAGGGTTTGTTCATTCTAAAGAACTAGCGGGCATGATAGTGCCGTTCTTTGAAGAGCTTTCATCTGTTGTGTCCAATCAGATTCATTATGATTTTGGACTTCGGGCGCTTAAGAGCGTTCTCTCTATATGCGGTCAATTGAAGAGGCGGAGACTCGACGATTTGACTGCGGACGGCCAGCCTCAGCTACGTGATTGGGAGGCTGGGGTCTTATTGCAAGCTCTGCGCGAATCTGTTACTCCTAAGCTTGTAACTGGTGACTCTCAATTCATGACTGAAATTGAAAATCGAATTTTCCCAGGCGTTAGTTATGAATCTGAAGATCTCAATTCCCTGCGCGAGATCTTATGCGCTTTGGCTAAGGAAGATGGACTCATTGCTTCGAATGACTGGATTGACAAAGCTCTACAGCTTTACCGTTTTCAGCAGATGCATCACGGAATCATGTTGATTGGAGGTTCTGGAACCGGAAAAACGTCAGTCTATACGTCTCTTTTAAAGGCCATGAGAAAGCTTGAGAATGTTGAGAATTCAATTTATCGAATTGATGCAAAGGTATTAGCAAAGGAGTCTCTGTATGGAAAGCTTGATAGTACAACTCGCGAATGGACCGACGGCCTTTTCACATCTACCCTTCGAAGAATAGTTGATAACTTACGAGGCGAGAGTCTCATGCGACATTGGATTGTTTTTGATGGAGATGTGGATCCAGAATGGATTGAAAATCTCAATAGCGTTCTCGATGACAATAAGGTACTGACACTTCCGAATGGTGAAAGAATCGCTTTGCCTGAAAATGTGCGTCTTATCTTTGAAGCTGAGAATCTCACTTTTGCCACTCCAGCTACAGTGAGCCGGTGTGGCATGATTTGGTTTGGTAATGGCGTGGTGACTTATGAGATGGCATTTTCCAATCAATTAAGCAGGTTCTCTCAGAGTTCGTTTGAAGATGTTGATGAGGATATCATGGCTCCGTTGGTAGCAGAATCCAACGATTTACCGAATGAAGATGGTGCTACGATTGGTCAAGCCATTCAATTACTGAGCTTGGAGCAGATTATCCAGAAGGCCGGAGCATATCAGCACATTATGGAATGGGATCCTATCAGAAGCATAGAAACATTTTTTTCCCTGATGAAAGCTGCGTGCCTGAGAATGCATAAGATGGGTCATAGCCGCCCTGAACTACTGTTGACGACTGAAACTAGGAGACAGTATATTTTGAAATCATGCATTATAGCATTGACGTGGTCATTTGTGGGAGACTGTTCTTTGGATGCTAGAGAAGATTTTGGGAAGCATTTGCTTTTGAGCCCTGAGTTTGTGGAACTGACTCCTCCAAATTGTAAGATGATTTTGGACTTCAACGTCTCTCCCAAAGAAGCTACATGGGAGAGCTGGCTGAGCAAGGTTCCCGTTGCAGATTTAGATGTTCACGCAATAACTCGAACAGATATTGTCGTTCCAACAGTTGATACGGCAAGACACGAGGCTCTTGTTTATGACCTTTTAAAAGATCATAAACCTCTCATTCTCTGTGGACCACCCGGATCTGGTAAAACAATGACATTATTCGGAGCGTTAAGGAATTCTTCCAATACAGATGTTGTTGGGCTGAACTTTTCGAAAGGAACAACACCGCAACTACTTATTAAAACGTTGGAACAATACTGTGAATACAAAAAGACGGTCAGTGGAACATTTCTGTCACCAGCCAAGATAGGAAGGTGGTTGGTGGTCTTTTGTGATGAGATAAATTTACCGGCCAATGATAAATATGGAACGCAAAAGATCATATCGCTTCTTCGCCAAATGATAGAGCAGCGCGGCTTTTGGAAAGAAGAGGAAAGGGCATGGATTAAAATATCAAATATTCAATTTGTTGGAGCTTGTAATCCTCCAACTGATATTGGTCGAAAGTCCCTAAATCCCAGGTTTTTAAGGCATTGCTGTGTTGTCTACGTTGACCAACCCGGTGAAGTCTCTCTTATTCAGATCTACCAGGGCTTTAACACGGCTTTGCTGAAGGTGGTCCCTTCACTCAGGGGATATGATAAGGCATTGACTAATGCAATGGTTGACTTTTATCTTAAACAACAGAAGGAGTACAAAGCTTCCAGCCATTCTCACTACATCTATAGTCCACGTGAACTAACGAGATGGTGTCGAGGAGTATTTGAGGCAATTAAACCGTTGGAGACACTTTCTCTGGAAGGGTTGGTGAGGCTTTGGGCTCATGAGGGTCTTCGGCTATTCCATGACCGACTTGTCAATGAATCTGAAAAAGCCTGGACAAAGAATCTTCTTTGGGAGGTGGCAAGGAAGTATTTTAGTGGAGCTGACATGAGCGTGGCTTTGAACGAGCCCATTCTCTACTCAAGCTGGCTATCCCGAAACTACAGACCGGTGGAGCAGAAGGAGCTTGTTGAATTCCTGAAGGCCCGTATGAGGACTTTCAGTGAAGAGGAGTTTGACACTTCACTCGTGTTATTTGACGATTTGCTTGATCATGTTTTGCGTATTGACAGAGTACTGAAGCAACCTCAAGGGCATGTCATATTGATTGGAGTTAGCTCGAGTGGAAAGGTGAGTACCAGCATTTCTTATGATGAACGAGCAAACTAACATAGACTACACTATCTAGATTCGTAGCGTGGATGAACGGAATTAAGGTATTTCGACTGAAGACATCTAGGAATTACAGCGATGCAGATTTTGCGTCCGATTTACGTGGCCTTTTGAAAAGGACAGGATGTAATGGAGAGAAAATTTGCTTCATTTTGGATGAGTCTAATATATTAGAATCTTCGTTTCTGGAGCAGATGAATACTTTGCTGGCAAACGGAGAAGTACCGGGACTGTTTGAAGGGGACGAATATTCAATGCTCATGAGTGCGTGCAAAGAAGGTGCATTACGTCAGGGCATCAATTTGGATTCCGATGAAGAACTTTACCAGTGGTTCACGTCTGAAATTGTTAAAAACCTTCACGTTGTATTCACAATGAATCCGCCTGAAAACGGGCTTTCGTCGTATGCCGCGGCCTCTCCCGCTCTCTTTAACAGATGCGTTTTGAACTGGATGGGAGATTGGTCAGACAAAACCCTATATCAAGTGGCCTTGCACTTGACTAGGAATTTGAATATCGATAAATCCGACTTTACGCTGCCTAGCACTTCCCGAGCAACATCGACCGCCCTGGCAAACCCCAACTCTTTTCGTGAATCAGTTCTCAATGCCGTTGTATACGTGCATAAAATGGCTTGTGAAACCTTTATTAGCTCAAGTGTGCCTATTAATGCCACACCTGGAAACTATTTAGATTTCATGAACCATTTTGCTTCACTATTTGTCGAGAAGCAAAATGAATTGGAAGATAGACAACGTCATTTTAATGTTGGACTGGATAAATTAAGAGACACCGTTTTAAAAGTACGCGAATTGAGGAATGATCTGGCAGAGAAAAAGGCTCGTCTCGATATTAAAAGCAATGAAGCGAAGGAGATGCTGAAGCAGATGGTTTCTGATCAGAATGAGGCTGAGAGGAAGAGGGAGGCCTCTATTCAAATTCAACAGGCTTTGGATATTCAAGATAGAGAAATTGCGGAGCGTCGAAGTGTCGTGATGAATGATCTGGCAAAGGCGGAACCTGCCGTTTTGGAAGCCCAGCGAAGCGTGAGCAATATCAAGAAGCAACACTTAACAGAACTTCGATCAATGGGCAATCCTCCAGAGGCTGTCAAGACCACTCTGGAATCGGTTTGCGTACTTTTGGGACATCCTACGGGTAGTTGGAGAGAGGTACAACTATATGTTCGTCGCGATGATTTTATTTCAAACATTGTTAACTTTGATAACGAGTCGCAAATGTCAGTTCAATTAAGGAGGAAGATGGAGAGAGAATTCTTGTCCAGACCAAATTACAACTTTGAGACTGTGAATCGTGCAAGTAAGGCTTGTGGACCGTTGTTGCAATGGGTGGAAGCACAGGTTATTTATTCGTCGATTTTAGAGAGAGTTGGCCCCCTAAGGGATGAAGTTCAAAAACTTGAGGATGACGCTCGTACCACGCGGGCTCAAGCGCTAGCCATATCTGAAATGATTGACGAACTAGAGAAGAGCATAGAAAGTTATAAGGACGACTATGCTGCTCTTATAACCGAAACACAGGAGATCAAGACTGAAATGGCTTCAGTTGGGGGCAAAGTTGAAAGAAGTTTAAAACTGCTAGACAGTCTTTCAAATGAGAAAGACAGATGGGCTGAAAGTATTAAGCAGTTTAGGTCGGAAACTGAAAATCTGGCTGGTGATTGTCTTCTTTCCTCAGCGTTTTTGAGCTATTCTGGTTACTTTGATCAGAAAATTCGGTCGTACATGACTCGAAGCTGGAGAATACGACTTGAAGAATTAGGGATATCCTACCAATCTGCCGTTGCAGATCACTTGGTTTCACCCGATGAGAGACTGACTTGGCATGACAATGACTTGCCGTCTGATGAACTCTTTGTGGAAAATGTAGTGATGATTCGGCGCGCTAACCGGTACCCGCTCATAATCGATCCAACAGGGCGAATTATAAAATTTCTAGAGAACCAACACGATACTTCCAAGAAGTTGACGATTACTAGCTTCTTGGATAACTCCTTTATGAAGCATTTCGAAAGCGCCTTGAGATTTGGAAATGCAATTCTGGTTCAAGACGCTGAACATTTTGATCCTGCTTTGGCTCCTGTTATCAATAAAGAGTATACCAAAACAGGGGGTCGAACTCTTATTGAACTTGGCCGACAAGAGATTGATTTCTCAAAGAACTTTCAGCTGTACTTGTTTACAAGAGACCCATCGATTGTAGTTCCGCCTCATATATCGAGTCGGACAACGGTAGTGAATTTTACGATCACAAGAAACAGCTTAGAGAGTCAGGCCCTGAACAACGTCCTTTTGGTAGCGAAACCTGATACTGAGGAGAAACGTAAAGAACTCATCAAGTTACAAGGCGAGTTCAAGGTTAGGCTCCGGGTATTGGAGTCAAACTTGCTTTCTGCTTTAAATGAATCAGAAGGAAGTATACTGAATAATGATGCTGTTCTCGACACTTTGGAGAATATCAAAGTGGAGACAAGAGACGTCAGTGCAAAGATGATTGAGACAGATACCGTCATGAGCACTATTAAGGAGATTATGGTGCAGTATGAACCTCTTGCAAGGCACTCTGGGTTGATATTTTCTATTCTAGAAAGATTACATCTTTTGAAATCTTTCTATCAATTTTCTTTGAATTATTTCCTTCAGATTTTTGACTCCGTACTTAAAGGCCACGAGGAAGAAACTGATTATGGCGAAAAAGTTCAAGATTTAATAAAACGGCTGTATGTTGAGATTTATCGAAGGACCTCACCAGCCCTACTGGGAACTGACAAAGTCCTTTTGTCTCTCATGCTTGTTACTTCATATGTGCAGGAAGATGAAATTGACTTGGAGCGTGTAAGCCGGGCTTTACAAATATCTGACCGAGTGGACTTGAGAAAGAGTGGTTGGCTAAAGGAAGTGCTGTCTCAATTTAGTCCGATTGGCAAAGTAACCATGGAGGAACGGGAATTAGCTGATGGATTCCTATCCGACAATCCGGAAAGTTTTATTGCACATGTTTTTGGAAGTTCACTGGATAATATTTTGGATAAAGTTCTGTTTATGCAGCTGATTCGACCGGAAAGGATGTCTGGCTACATTGAGACTCTATGTGCAGAGCTTTTTGGAGAGCATCTGACTTATGCTGATGAAATTGATCTAAAAGACATTGTAGAAAGACAGATCGATGCTAGCACGCCGATAGCGCTATGCTCTGTCGAGGGAGTAGATCCGACCTTTAGAGTCGAAGCGGCTGCTGAGAAGTTGAATGCCAGATGTGACATTGTGGCCATGGGCTCCAATGAGGGTCAACTGGCAGCAGAGAAAGCGCTGTCTGCAGCCTGTCGCAATGGTTCATGGCTGCTTCTCCAAAATCTACACCTGTCGCCGGATTGGCTTGAGAGCCTGGAGAAAAGGTTGACAGCAACCAACATGCACCCGAGTTTCCGGTTGTATTATACTGTCACTCTAGGCAGTAAAGTACCAACTACACTTTTACGAACATCGCGGATTGTCAGCTTTGAACGCTCCGTAGGGTTAAAATCAAGCGTGAAAGACGCTTTCAAGAGCTTTAACGAGTCTCGAGTTCGTGCATCTCCAATGGAAAGGCCTCGCTTATTTTTTTTACTTGCATGGGTCCATGGAGTAATAAGCGAAAGACTGAATTATATTCCGCTTGGTTGGAGCAAGATGTACGACTTCAATAACTCTGATCTGGAAAGTGCTAGCTTTGTCATAGACAAGTGGGTGACCAGTGTGAGCGACACCAGATCCAATATCTCACCTGCTGCTCTCCCGTGGAATGCTCTCCGTTACCTCATCACGCGAACAGTGTATGGTGGGAAAGTTAGCAGTGAAAAGGACCTCGAGATTCTAAGTGGCGTTATCAAGTCGGTATTTTCTGAGCTGTCGTACAACTCCGATTTCCACTTAGTAGCTAACGAACTAGTCGTGGCACCCGAAGAAGGAACTATTGAGGCTTTTACCAAATGGATCGAGGAAATGCCAGAGAGGGAGCCCTCCACCTGGTTGGGGCTACCCTTTAATTCTGAAGAGAAAATGAGAGTTGCCGAAGGTAAGTACGGAAGAGCGATTCTGACAGCCGTTCAAGAGTTTAAACTAACTTAGCACATCATATAATCTCAAGCATGAAGCAATTACTTTCAAGCTCAATAAGTATTTGAGTGGTTATGAAACTTATGAATAGAGAAATGTCATTAATGTAATTTATTATCTTATTATTGTGTTATAAAAGATGAAAGATTTTTAGTGTCAAGCGCGTAATTGATTTTTGGCGATTCCTAGCGCGGCGTTCGCGTCCGTTCACTATATATCACTATTTGGCAGACGCGACATCACTAAAACATTTAGCAATGACTACTGAGACTTACGACCACATCTTAAAGGAATTGATTTTCGGAGAGAAAGAAATTGTATGTTATTGCTGAAATGTCAGATGAGAATGCAAGGTTGCTAACCAGGTTACTTTTCGTCTTTTGAGCCGAATGCTCAATATCCATGTAGACCGAGCCAAGGAGTAGGTAGAGGCATGCATTTGATCTTTGTCTGAAGAGAGAGGCTAACGAGATACTTATGGGCCTTTTATAATGAAAACAGCTCACTGCATTGTACATACATTGTTTGTGGAAAGAAGCGGATACACAGCGAAGATGCAGCTGAAGAGTCTGGTCCCCAAGGAACCCAGAATGATGTGGAGATGACGAGTGAATCTGAGATCGCTTTCAGCGAGTCAATTGAATGCTCACAGATATTTATAGTTCCACAGGATAAGCTGGATGGTATGTGTTCTAGGTATACGACTCTCGCGTGACTATATTTTTTATTAACGACCAGAAACAATAAAGAGCTTAAGCACCGTGACTTCGATTCATGTTTATAGCTTGGGTATATCCAGTTCCGACGTAAGTTGCAAGGAAGGGAAGCTGAAGAGTTGATTGATTACAAGCTGTTTATTAACCAGAACATGACTGGAATCTCCAGCGCAGAGTTGAAGGTAAAGGAAGCTGACTCAAAGTTATCAGCCAAACAGTTATCAGAGACATTTGGGACAATACATAACCCGCAACTGGGTTCTTTTACTGGGGTACCGATAAAGGCAGAAAGAGGAGCAAGTGTCATCAAGGCAGAGAACATCGCTGTTCGACCACCCGCTGTTGAAACTGGTCAGAGGGAACCTAGTCCGAAAGAATACAGCCCGAAGGAGAGTGAAAAAGCTCCTAACAAAGGCCCAGTTGTTAGCGGAATTGCAGCTGCTTTTGGCAAAGCGAGGAAGCCCTCCAAGGAGCCACAGGAGCGTGTCATTATGGGAGATGATAAGGAGAAAGACTCAGATGGCGATCACGACATGGATCTCGACGACGATGAGGCCCATAAACAGAAAAGAGAGGAACGCCGAAGGGCCCACGAAAAGCTAAGCAAGATGTTTGATGAAGACCTTGAAGTGGTAACTCCGGATATGGAGCAGGCACCTGAGGAGGTGGTGGATGCCTTGACTGGGGAAGAAGCAGAAGGAGAACAAGAAGATGAACAACAAGAAAAGGAAGGGCAACTTCAAGAGACGGACAATGCTATGGAGGAGGATCATGAAGTTGTACAGAAGGGCAAGAAAAGCTCCCCCGAACCTAGCGAAATTCTAGTTGACGCACCGCCTGGCCGTCGGCGGGGACGCAGAAAGGTCCAAAAGAAGGTTACAAAGACTGATAAACGTGGCTACTTGGTTACCAAGATGGAGGATGTCTGGGAAGAATTTTCAGAAGACGAGACACCGCAACCACCACCTAAGAAGACGGCCCCACTTAGCCAGCTTCCTTTAAAGAAGCCTCAAAAACCTGCAGCGAGTGGACAGCAGAGCAGTTTACTGTCGTTTTTCAAGAAATAGATTTTTATAATATACACAAAATAAACTGTGTATTATTTACTAAACGTCATATCTAAGAAGCTTAAGAATAGGTGTGGTCAAACCAACACCTTTGTAGATAAAAATGCTGAAGCTAATAAGACATCGCCATGACAACGCAATAGAGTAGGTTGGATGCAAAAATTACCCTCCGCAGAAGTTTTCATCACGGACTTCATCAAGGTGAAAAATACATCAGACATCTAAACGGGTGACGCTGTTACAAAAAAAATATAACTCCACGCAGTTACGACGTACGATGAGTAGTCAACAGCCCGCGGACGAGCTGGCAATCGCCAGGAAACATGACCTGACGGAAAAGATCATGCCCTTTTTAGATAGACACCTGATCTTTCCTCTGATCGAAAGTCTGTCTACCAAGGAGCTCTACGACCAAAAGGAGCTTCTCCAACTCAAGTACGAGCTGCTTAAGGATGCAAACATGACGGATTACACGGCAGATCTGTGGATGCAGTTAAACAACGCTGAGGAGGTTCCCGAACACCTCGTGGAACAGAAGCAGCAGGTGCTTGAACAGCTAGAGAAGTTTGAGCAGCAAGTTGCGAAAGTGCTTGAAGTGCTTGAGAAGCCTGAAGTCATTGCTGATTTGAAGCAGGACAAAGTGGCCAATTTACAGCTTTTGGAAGCTAAATATAAGGTCACTCTCGACATGATCAACGAATTATACAACTATGGAAAGTTCCAGTACAACTGCGGCAAATACCACAGTGCTTCTGACATTCTCTACCACTTTCGCGTGCTTTCTACTGATTCTAATCTCATTGCCTCGGCTACCTGGGGTAAGTTTGCAGCTGACATCTTGTCACTGCAGTGGGATGCCGTACTGGAAGAACTGCAAAAGCTACGGGATATAGTCGATCAGAGAACATTCGCTGACCCCTTGACCCAGCTCCACCACCGAACGTGGATTATCCATTGGTCACTCTTCCCATTTTTCAACGCTGATAACGGACGAGAGCAGCTGTGCGATTTGTTTTTCTCTTCCTCTTACATATCCACTATCCAGGCTGCCTGCCCGTGGATTCTCCGATATTTAACTGTAGCTGTTGTTTCGCTCAATAACGGCCGAAGTCACGGAAACCAGAATTTTCAAAGACGATTAAAGGATCTCATCCGAGTTGTTGGACAGGAGCAATACGAGTACCAGGACCCCTTGACTGAGTTTATTTCTGCTTTGTACATTGACTACGACTTTGAAGAAGCCCAAGCAAAGTTGGCAGAGGCAGAGATTATTCTGAATAACGACTTCTTTTTGGTTGCTAGTGCTGATTCTTTCTTGGAATCTGCGAGACACCTGATTTCTGAGCTTTACTGCCGTATTCACCAGCGCATAGACGTCGCTCAGCTGTCTGCTCGGTTGAACTTGACTACTGAACAGGGTGAAAAATGGATTGCCAACCTGATCCAGGATACGAAAATGGATGCGAAGATTGATGAATCCGAGGGCACTGTACTAATGAACCACCCCGTTACCAGTGTATATCAGCAGGTCATTGAGAAAACTAAGGGATTGACTTTCAGATCCAACCAGGTTCTCACTCAGGCCATTAGCAAGCATGATGCTTTGGTGATTTCCTAAATCTCTGTATTCCCAAGGGCATCCAGTCACAGATGTAGTTGAGTACGGGAGGTAAAAACTATTATGATTAAAACACCATATATGTACTTAAACAATCAGTAGATCATGAAACCTAAGGCTCATCTCCAATTCACGTAGATTTTTTACACCGGGCTGTTGCCATCCCCAAGCCACCAGAACCCGAATCGCAGTAGAAAGTCGTGTCAGAAGGAAGAAAATATCAGGGTTGCTGCTGGTCCAGCCTAGCAAGCCGTCTATTTCGATCTCATTCTCCCTCCCTATCTTGAGAAGATATTCAACAGCACTCTCAGTCCATGTACATAAGGCGGCATATTCATTCTGGGTCCGTTCCAAGGCTGACAGCAGAGTTTCGAATTGGATCAGCTTATTTAGATCACTTCGAAATAGGTTCTGTTTTTCAATCGAGAACAGAAGAGAATCAGGGGCAAGAGCTTCAGAATATTCTTCCTCAAAGCTTCTATCACCAGTGATATAGCCAATGCACTTTTGCTGATATCCTGGCAACAGTAACATGCGTTTCATCAGAAGGTTCTCACAGTGAACACTAGTAGCAGCACCACCTGACAGATAATGAGAACAAAAGTTTACGCAGGTATCTCGAATGTCAGCATCATCATCAGAAAGGTAAAAAAGCAGTTGCCACAAGGCGCCTAGACTCTCCTTCTTAGAAGCCGTGAGGAAGTTACAAATTGATTTCAGCGCGGCTAGTCTGACAGAATAAGGCTGATTCTCGTGAGCGTAGATTTCAATCTTGCCGAGCAAGTTCTCTTCATATGACAGTTCGCCAATGCTTCCAGCCAGTGTTCCTAGGCATTCCAAACTAGCCACACATATTTCTTCAGTCGATTCTGAGGAGGCACTTTGGTATAAAGCATTCCATCTACTCTGCGTTTCCGTTTCTGAGATACTAGAACGTTCGCTAAGCATACTGAACAATCGAAGGGCAGGCCCTCTTGTTTGATCCCATCCACTATTCATGAAGTATCTGAAAAGAGACGATGAGAGTATTTCTTTGGTCTCATCGTCATCTAAATGATCACGATTGTTACTTAGAAAGTCAATTGCTTCCAATGTTACCTCGTATGAATCATTAAATAAGAACTTTCTCCAAACATCAACGAATTCTTTCTCCTGGAGCACATGTTTTAGCCTAACACTGACTGATTCGGATGTTAGTAATCGCCGAGATGGGTCCAGTGCCTTGGACGAAGGAAGACGACCAATCTCCGTGCAGAGACTTATGAACTCATGAGATGCTGAGAAATATTTCTTAAAAATTCGAAAGTATGCAAGCGCCGTTGGAGGACACGGATTGAAAATAACAAACTCAGTGATGCGAGATTCCAATAGCTGCTGCAATTCAAGATCTATTGAATTTCCATTGTCCAAGAGGCTGTATACTGCAAGACACTTTCCATGTAAATCATTCTGTCTGCTACTATTCATGCTTGAGATTAAGGCTTTGCACTCTTTCAAAACATCTTCCGGGATTACAATACAGCCATAAACTCTTGCCGCCATCTCTCTGATTTTCCAGACTCTACTCTTCATGCAAGTAAAAATCAAAGGCTTGAAACCGTCTAGCCCATGATACCCGTTCACAGCTTGGACTTTAGACAATAAAGAGAGAACAGGATAGACGATCTCTACTTGAGAGCTCGCATCACCTTTGTCATTTTCGATTTCCGAAACATTGTCCTTTAAGTAACTGAGCAGCAGTTCACGCAGACGAGAATGACGAGTAAAAAATAATCGGCTGGATACTCTGGCATTAAGCTTTGAATCAAATAGCCGATTTTGTAATGCTGTGTATAACATGACAGCGCAATTCCTTATGGCCCAAACTTCATTTGAAAATGAGATAATTGCCAATTCTAATGCTTCATCTATGAACGGTCGAGAGAGCTTGGAGAGCTCTGCTTCAATGAACAAAGCCTTTATGCAGTTAAAGGCATGGACCTGCGGCAGGTCATATTTCTCTTCAGTCGAACTCTTCAAAGGAGAATAAGCGATTTTGATTAGTGTATCAAAAGTTGATCTCATGAGAAATTTATTATCTTCTCCAGACGCTGCTAAAACAGCAGTGATCAGGTATGGCAAACCGCCAGAGCGACGGGTAATGTTTTGAGCCTTTATCTGAATAAGATTCAAATTATCTCTAAGCCACTTCTCTGACTGACCTGAAAGAGCCGGTCTTGAATTGCATCTTCTACAGCAGGCAATGAATGTAGGATACACCGAAGAGAACGCACCTCTGTGTCGGATAGTGGCTAGCTGGCTAAGAATAAGTGATCCACAAGAAATAATATCTTCATCGCTGAGAAGCCTCTCTGGAACACTCTCCATGAGAACTTTCAACAATGACATTGATTCCTTTATGCCTCTCCAAGAATAGCTTAAAATCAATTGTGTAGCGGGTCCATACTGTATTTCAAGATCCGGCTCAATATCCAATTCTTCCGGCAAGTTCCCTTCTGGAGAATCGTGGCACAGTATATCCTTGACAACGTCCCATACGCTGAATATAGATTGTAGCATCGTTTTAATCAGACTCTTTTCTATCAAAACCTTTTCAAAATCAAGTCTCTCCACAATAAACCGGATGCAGCTAAAGTAGCCATGGAGTGAGTGCTCACTCGCTGCTTTTATCAGGTCCCCTTTAGCCACATTGAAGTCATTCTCTAGCGAGGACAACAAAGATGCAAGAAAGATTGGGCCTTTATCACCGTATAGACGGAAGATCAGCTCACCCAATCTGGCACCTCCATCTCCCTCCCTGCCCCTCATACCTGAAATCATTTTAGTTGCCCGCGTGTCCAAGTCTTCAATGATCTGAGGAGAGTCGAGATATGGAGTGTCAGAAGGAGCCATCATCAAGATATTAGCAGATATAACCCTGACATCCTCATAATTATTGGTGACATTGTCAATCAATAACCTGACCGTGGAGGAGTCAAATATTGTCAGAGAAAAGGCAAAGGGTAGGTGCTGCTTCTCGTAATACTTAGAGCTGATGTTCCTTTGAAGACCTGACTGAACTAACAGCTTTATCACCAAAGTTGCGGTAAACATGCAATGATATGGTGACCCGGGCCTTATCTGGAGCCTCAGATATTGGAGAAAAGACACAAAGAATGCCTCGATATTTTTCAGTTTGGAAAAATGAACCTCGGAGGCTTCTGAACCGAATCTGAGTTTTATTTTTTCTCCATCCCGCTTCAAAGCGTAAGCATATCCTCGTAATCGGAATATAAACTGACGCAGTAACCCAACTATTTGATTTCTGTAGCCCGAATCAGTTTCCACAAACAGGTGATCCATTGAATCTAGCAAAATGCGCATTACGGAGATGGAGACAGGCTTGGCCCCTTGAGGACTCGACACTAGTAATGATAGAGCACCTATTTTCAGCACAGACGAGCTATGCCGCATAAGAAGCTCGAGAGAGTCTGTGAGTTCCGGATCTTCCTCTATTTTCAAAATAGAAAGATCCTGTCCAATTTTTGAACATTTGACCAGAATAGTCTGGGCGTGCTCATTGGCCTGCTGATCTTGAGCTTTCAACGGAGCAATAAACTCTTTAAGGCTGCTAGGGTTATAACGGAACATGAGAGGTAGGAAATAAGTCAAAACATGCTGGTAGCAGGGATCATTACTTAGAAGTAGATCTCGCGTTTCCGGGCCCCACAACGATGTCCATTTCTCGTTAACAGGAATATTGATATAGACGGCATAAAGGCACTTGCCTACAGGATTAGCCAGAGCACTGGAGCTCATGAGCTGTAAGGAAGAATTTAAAAATGTCGGATCACACTGCAGTATGAAATTTCCGGTAACGTACTTTGACAGTATTTCCAGCATAAAATATACGACCCGCATAGTCCTGGGGAACTTGAGAAGCTTCAAGGTCCAGGATTGTAAAATCTCACTCAGGTCTTCACCAGGGCGGACTTTTCCGAGAAGTGATATTGTTTTTTTGAACAGATCTTTCAGAGCATTACCCAGAGCAGCTCCTGAGTCTGTCCAAAAGTCACATATATAGTCAAACACAGCCGTCGCATCCTGATCCGAGATATTTTCACCAATAGTAAGTTTAGAGGGTTCGTCCACACAACTCTGAGCAGCCCTTTGAAGCCATACACTAAAAGTATCTGTCACTGTGGTTTGATAAAGAGTATCGTCATTACAAGTGATTAGATTCTGCAGAAGAGGTCGATAAATCCTCACAAGCCTCGTTAGTATGCAAACGAAACACTTTTTAAAGAGCGAGGGCCACTTACCATTCCAAATCCAAGTCTCCTGGTTTAGCAGCTACCAAAGCGTCCTTTATAGAGCTAACGCTCTGCAAGGACTCTGCCATGAAATACTAAGTACACAATGCAATCCAAACGATTTTTACGATTTTGAAATATTTCCTTCGAAGATCTTGTGAAAGATCTGCACTCTTCAGCCGTATCCTGCTTAAACAGAACAACTAACTGACTTAAAGGAAATCACTACACTTATTGCAAGACCCTCTATCCTGAGATTTGGGTAGCTGGTGAAACAACATTTGAGTAGTAGAATTTTATCAGAATGCTGAACGTGGTAGCCTAGGTACACGGAATATTAGAATGTTTCTATTTCCCAAGTCACACCATTAGACAGGCAGAAAGTTATTTCATGTAATGTTATATATATATATATATATATCTTAAACCACAGATGCTCAATCATATGTACAAAAGGTAGCATCTCTCTGAAGTTGGTTGGCTCTTTTAGAGCATAAAAGTTCGATGCTGCCTTGAACAGACGTAATATTTACAGCCTCCTCGTTAGAGGGTTCTCCATTATCTTAATCGGAGCTCTTCGTCTTGGCTCACGCACGCGCGGCAGGCCTTTTATAGCAACGTTTGGAGGGTAAAATTTGGCCTTCATCGTTTCTACCAACTCTCGAAATTCCTTCTCTGCTTCGGGACCCCCTCGTCTCTTAATAGCATCCACATCATTTTGAGTTAATCGATGAAGAGGGAGACCTTGCTGTTCGTGACGAGCTACAATTCTAGCGGTGATTGCTCTTCGCATATCCCTTTTCCCTCCAATGAGTTCTATGATGGACTGAGGAGCATTATCTCCTAGCCGTGGTTCCAGTCTCAGGACTCGGGTGAAACCTCCAGTTATATTCTTGTATCGTTCGGCAAATTCACCAAACAGTTTTGGCATGATCAGATTATGCTTATAGATGAACTTCTGAGAGCGAGCCCTAGCTAGCTCCTCGCTCGGCGACTTTCGCTTAGCCATGGCGATGACCTTCTCCGCGACCATTTGAGTTCGCTTGGCTTTGGCGTGTGTGGTCGTTATGGATTCGTGCTCAAACAAGGCTGTGACCAAGCTTCGCATAATGGCTTTATGGTGCTGGTAGTCAATACCAAAAGATTTTAGTTTTCGTACCATATTGGTAATGAGTTTTAAGATGTAATACGTAAAACGGTATCACTTTGAGTGATGAAATTTTCAGATGGTTAGTGGGTGTTAAGGGTGTGTCGTACAGAGGATACAGAGAAAGGAGGGGCTTGCGAGGCTCAAAAGGCTCACGCGGCCACAGCGTTACGGCTTAAATATGTGAAAACCATTGGATATTTACACAACCTGCTCAAGTGATATTTCGCATATACATTGAACCTCATTACAAATATGAGCCGGATATATGGCTTTCTAGGGGGTGCGTGCGCTTTTATTGCAGTCATATGGGTTGCTTCTTTTTTCTAACTAGGAACTACAACGACTCTCGCAGTCGCGTACCTTACTGCCAGTGAATTCCGACGAAACAGCCAAAATATACACAATAGTCTAGAGGAGTCTAGGAATATTCTCGAGAATGTCGGCAAGAAGAAGTTGCCCAGTCCACGTGTAATAGAATTAGAAACTCGCGATAGTGTTCCAGAGACCATGAAAGACTTGTGGAACCATGAAATCGTAAAAGGAGTGAACTGGCTATATTCCCTGAGTAGTAATAGGTAAATGGTGTTTTGAAATTTAGGACGATTAAGTCAATATTTTGGTTTTGGGTTTTTGGTAGAATGGTAGACTACTAGAGTACGAAATCGATCAGTCAATTGTAAATAATAGTTGTTATTATATATTGTCGACGTGCTACTTGTCGCATGTAATCAATAGATGTGTTTTTAAGTACGGTACATGAATATCCATGTAAAGCATTCAGGAAACCACCTGAATTATTGATACATCGACGGTGTGGTCGACAAAACTGGATAGTCAAATATACCCTCAGTAACCTGTCTGTATCCTTATACTCCGCGTTCGCCCCTTAATAAATCCCATTATTCTGTCCTCCCATACCTGTAGAGGTATTGGTGTGTCCCTTCCAAAATCTCACCCAACCCACCTACCTAAACGTTACTTAGGGCTGCTACCCCTATCGGCCCGCAAACCCTCCATCTTCCAATAAACCAACCCCGCGAAAAGCGACATTTAAGTAACACGGCAACACAATGAGGATTTCGTTATCTTTTTTCATTGGTTTAATTGCTCTGATGGTTACTACGGAGGCTGTAAAGGATTATTTATTTCGGTCCTGCGACCAGAATCCGTTCTGCAAACGTAACAGATATTATGCAGACCATGTAGTAGCAGCAGAGTCGCCTTACCGGCTTGACGACTCATCTGTGCTGTTCACAAGCGAGAATACTTTTACCGCTAACATTGTCAAGTCTGTAGGCGAGAAGAAATTTGAATTGCCGCTTACAATCAGTGTTCTGGAATCAGGGATCAGAGTCACAGTTGATGAAAAACAGCGTCAGGAAGGTGCAATTGAGATCTTTGGCAGCGAGTTGGTCCAAAAGTCAAGATTCTCAATTGACCAGTTTGCATTTGCTGATGCGCCTCAAAAGACAGGTTCTGCTCATTTGTCAAAGACATCAGACGGCTCGTTTCAGATTACATACGGGGGCAGTAACCTCGTCGAGGTTCAGTCTAGTCCATTTAAAGTCAGCTTCTATCGGGCCGGATCTCTCGAGGTTGAGCTTAATGGCAAAGGATTCATGAACTATGAACACTGGAGACCAATTGACACCGAGGAAAAGCATCTGGGGCCCTTTGAGATCGACGAAGGGCTGTGGGAAGATGAGTTTGACAATCACAAGGATAAAAAGAGTCGCGGCCCGGAGTCAGTTGGTCTCGACGTGACGTTTGTGGATTACAAGCACGTGTATGGTATTCCCGAGCATGCAGACAGTATGTCTTTGCGCGAGACTCGAGGGAAAAAGGATGGCGACCACAAGGAGCCGTATCGTTTGTACAATGTCGACATCTTCGAATACGAGACGGACAGCCAAATGGCCATGTATGGAGCTATTCCTTTCATGCAGGCTCACAAGAAGGGGTTCTCTACTGGTGTCTTCTGGGCCAATGCAGCCGATACATACGTTGATATCACCAAGGATGGCCGCTCTACCACCAGCCATTGGATGTCTGAAAATGGAGTTCTGGATCTCTTTGTGTTTCTGGGCGACTCTCCGGCACAAATCACGAGGGATTACTGCGGTGTCACTGGTCTGCCCTCTCTCCCCCAAACTTTTGCCATTGGCTACCACCAGTGCCGATGGAATTACAATTCTCAGGACGATGTTCTTGACGTCAATGAGAATTTCGACAAGTACGACATGCCTTACGACGTCATCTGGCTGGACGTGGAGTACACAGTTGAAAAACAGTACTTCACCTGGGCCGAGACAGTTTTCCCTGACCACGTCGGTATGATGCACAAACTGGATGAGTCCAAGCGAAAACTCGTTCCTATTATCGACCCTCATATTAAAGCCAAGAAGGATTACGAGGTGTATGACGTGGTGAGTAATAATAACCTGGCGGTGCTTAAATCTGATGGGGAGATGTTCCATGGCCACTGCTGGCCAGGAGAGAGCGTGTGGATGGACAGTTTGAATCCTGCTCTTCAATCCCATGTTGACAAACTGTATGCCAAGGGAGCTTATTTTGGTGGTGACGCTGATAACCTCCATATCTGGAATGATATGAACGAGCCATCCGTGTTTAGCGGGCCCGAGACGTCTATGCCCAAAAGCAACATTCATCATGGAGGTTGGGAACATCGAGATGTGCACAACCTTGTTGGCTTGACTTTCCAAAACGTCACGATCAATTCTCTCAGAAAGAGATACGAAAATAAGCAACGACCATTTGTGCTGACGCGATCCTTCTATGCTGGTTCTCAGAGGCTCAGTGCTATGTGGACTGGTGACAATATGGCCAAATGGGAGTACCTGAAAGCTGCAACACCTATGATACTCACTCAGGGCATAGCTGGGTTCCCCTTTTCTGGTGCTGATGTCGGCGGGTTCTTTGGTAACCCATCATCGGAGCTTCTGGCTCGGTGGTATCAAGCTGGAGTCTTTTATCCATTTTTCAGGGGCCATGCGCACAATGATGCCAAAAGACGAGAGCCTTACCTGCCTGCTACCCCGTACAGAGATGTCATCCGGGATGCTCTCAAACTGAGGTACAAGCTACTTCCCTCTATTTACACTGCGTTTTACAGAGCATCAGTAGATGCACTTCCCGTGATGCGACCCATTTTCTATGAGGTGCCGGACAATGAAGAAGCGTTTGCAGTTGACGACGAGTTTTTCCTTGGTGGATCTGGGCTCCTGGTTAAGCCGGTAACTGACGAGGGCGCTAACTCGGTCAGCATATACCTGCCAGACGACGAGTTTTACTACGACTACGAGAACTTCAAGGTGGTTTCTGGGAAGGGATCCCACGAAATTGCTGCACCTTTGGAGAAGATTCCAATTCTGGCCCGGGGAGGACATATACATGCTAGGCGGGACCGAGAGCGACGGTCGTCTGAGCTTATGAGGCATGATCCCTACACGCTGGTAGTGGCAGTATCTAAAGCTGGTACGGCTGAGGGAGAACTTTATGTGGATGACGGACAGAGCTACAAGTATAAAGAGGGAGAATATATTCACCAGCAATATGAGTTTGGGGATGGGGTTTTGAAAGCTACTGATATACACAAGTCTGCTACCTCTTTGGAGTTTTCTGCACTCACTATTGAGCGAATTATTGTCATCGGAGGAGTAAAGCCTCCTCACTCAGCTACTGTCACTCAGGGGTCTAAGACGTGGGAAGCAGAAATACAGGTGGTTAAGGGGGGATATATTATAAGAAACCCCAGCATGGCAATTGGCCAGGAGTGGAGCATCACGTTAGAGTAAACAGTAATTCAGTAGAATATATATACATATGTATATATTATAAACAATATATACTATTTGATAGAAAGCGGTCTTGTTAAAGCGCGTTGGCGTTAAGTCATCGCAAGGCTGAGCGCGCGTCAATCAATTTTGGGCGGGCATTGAGCTCCGGCGGCGCGCTGGCGCATATTCATGTGTTTCTCACACATTAATTGCATTTATATCACACTTCTTACCCTATTGTAACATCCTGTGTGAGGATATTAAACCACCACGCGTACAATACGGGTTGCAACCAAGCCTTTATTTTTTGTAACACCCACCGCCATTAACTGTTTTGACACTTGTTGGTTCAAACATTTGGGAAAAGAGCCAGTTGTAAATCCGGGGTTTCAATCTATTTTGGTGGAGCCCGTTCTGTTTTTTTAAAGTTGGAGACAGCGGCTGTGAAAAAACGCTGAAACACCAGGTCACGCTTAGGTTCGGGTATAGGAAAACACGACATTCATAAAAAAAACGCAGGGCGTGAAAAGGAGCAGGTTTTAAAAAAAATCCTTTTTTCAAACATCTTCTGGGATTCAAACAGGAGAAGTATAGGTATCGACCTACCATCCTCCTGTGCCACTCTTTTTTGACAGTCTCTTTTGGAGGAAAAACAAGAGAAAAGGGATAATAAACGAAGGGGATCAAGGCTAGCAAAGATTTCGGTTAAAAATAGCTGGAAGAAGAGAACCTTGATTCGTCTCAGCATCGTGTCTATTTTCAAACACACTTCTTTCTAAAATCGGATACATCCGAAGACGAATATGAGCCTGATAGAAGACAAATATATCGGCCTCGGGCTGGCGATATCCTCGTCGCTTGCCATTGGGTCGTCATTCATCATAACCAAAAAGGGCCTCATGGCAGCTTCAGACCAAGGATTTGAAGGAGACGGTTACGAATACCTTAAAAACCCTGTATGGTGGGCAGGCATGCTGACCATGGCCATCGGGGAAATCGCCAATTTTGCGGCATATACGTTTGCCCCTCCTATCCTGGTGACTCCGCTAGGAGCTTTGTCGGTCATCATTGGAGCTGTTTTGGCCGCCCTGATCCTTAAAGAAGAACTTGGCATTCTGGGGAAGCTGGGGTGCGCCATCTGCATGATAGGTTCGCTCATTATCGTGCTACATGCTCCGCCAGATAAAGATATCCAGACCGTTGACGAGATTTTAAATTATGCGGTGCAGCCAGGTTTTCTGCTATATGTGGTCAGCGTGACGGTATTTGCGTTTGTAATGATATACCTGGTGGCACCCAGGTTTGGGCGGAAAAATCCGATGGTCTACGTGTCGATTTGCTCTACTGTGGGGTCTGTATCTGTAATGTCCATCAAGGGGTTTGGTATTGCGGTCAAGCTTACAGTTGAGGGCAACAACCAGTTTACTCATCCTTCTACCTATGTGTTTGCAATTGTAGTGGTGGTGTGCATTGTGACGCAAATGAACTATTTCAACAAAGCGTTGGACCAGTTCGATACTTCTATCGTCAACCCTCTGTATTATGTGACATTTACAACTGCGACGCTCTGTGCATCGTTTATTTTATTCAAGGGCTTCAACACTACGGATGCTGCCAATACCATTTCACTCATTTGCGGGTTTCTGATTATTTTCAGTGGAGTATACCTGCTGAACATATCTCGATCAGACCCGGACGGCCGCTCGCTGTTGCCGGCCAAGTCGCTGGACGGCATGCCTATGGACAACACTGTGGCTGGGATGCAGACCCGGCGAAGTATGCAGTCATCTCGTAACTCAGGTGGATTCGGTCATCAGCGCAGCGATTCGTTTCGCCAGGCCCGGCTGACCAACGACTATGGGGAGGACTCCTTTGGTCTGACGACTCTGGACGAGGATTTCCTGAGCGATGGAGAGGACGATGTAAATTCAAAGCAGGATGAACGCCTATTGCGTCGACCATCGCATGGAGCAATGGCATGACTTTTGGAACCTGGTGAAATGGGGGGTTTCAAAAAATCATACTGAATGACAAAAAATGATGATAGAAATGAAAAAGTGAATAAGGAAAGGGAGCCAAATGCAAATATACTTATTATTAAACTTCACTGCATCCCAGCATCGTGTGAGAGGAGCTTAAACGTCTTCAGCTGCAGTATCTGTTGTGGGATCTGACTCGTAAGAGTCATCATGGTCTTGCTCGAGAGGCCCCTTTAGCAAGCGATACGCATTCTTGGACACCATATTCCAAGGCAGTGTGCCAGAGCATTGAGGGCATTTACCACCGACCGGAAGAACCTGATCCGCCCCTTGTAAAAAGTTAGTTGCTAGATCTGATAGTAGACATGTATAGGAACAATGAATACACACGGCAGTAGGAACACTCGAATGTCCCACTAGTGATAGAGAATGTTGAAAGTACGTTTCTTCGTCCGTCGATGCTTTGATTTGCAGTCCACCACCCCCAATGGCACCAGCACGAGGGGTCGAATCCGTTGATGAAGCTCGGGGACCTACCAGGTCTTTGACCACTAGGGGCATTGGCAATTTAAACCTGTTTTTATCCAGACAGGTTACCACAGCCGGATCAAACGCGTGGATCTCAAGAGGAGTGCGTCTAAACCCCTCACTGTCTATCAGCAGCAGTATATTCCCAATGTATTGGTCCATATTCCCATATTGTTGGGTTTTCGATCGGGTGATTCGCTTCTCAGGTGGGATGTATCTCGTAGTATGAGGGTGTTGCCAGGCATGTTCAAACTGCAAAGCGGAGATCTTAGACTGGAAGCCTGAAACCAGGCATATCATCTTCCATGGCCGTTTGCTTGATGTTTTAGTTTTGACTGCTCCACCTTGTCGGACTCCATTGTGTTGATTGAGACGCTTGGTTAATAATACGGTTCCGGACTCTGCAATCGAAAAATTCAGACTTACGCGTAAGGGATCTGGAGTTGATCCTATGTAGAACGATTTCGGTTTAGCTATAGACTGTAGGAGGTAGCATCCGTAGAAGTCGGACCACCTGGAAACCCTCATTAGTGAGTGTTAAGGTGCAAGAGGTATGTGTATGGCCTTCGGCGGCATGGGGAAATGCCTTCGGCGGCATCTGGCAGGTAGAGGGTTGGTTTTGCTTCGCAGAAAGTTGATGGAGATAGACCTCAATCAAAGTCTCATACGACTCGTTAGACTCTCTTATACATTGTCTTCCAGGTTGCGATAGTTTCGAGCTGCACTCCTCGTGTGTTTCTGCACACCAGAACCAACCCTCTTGGGCAGGGGGCGGCGGAGGCATGGGGAGACGATTCACATTGCAAAGTACTACGTGTATGTTTGTATTATGACGCGTTTTCTGTGCACGTCTTCTACTCTCTCTTTCACTAAGACTCTCTATTGAACTTTTAGGTGCTGAGCCACACTCACTAATAGATCTCATTACATGTGTGATATGGATACATTCATTCATCACATGCTCTCATAAAAAAATTCCAACCAGCAAGAGACGGAGAATAGTAAGAGTATACCGTTAAACCGTTTTAGTTATTGCAAAACGATATAAATGTTACCAACACGCTCTGCTCTCCCTCTCCCTGGGATCCTTCTCTTTTCTATCTCTTCCTTTCTCTCTCACTTTTGAACTTAAATATCATCAATATCAAACTTGTCATCAACGTGTCCTTCTCCTTCTTCCTCATCATCGTCGTTGTCAAACTCAAAGTTGCACTCCTCGTCCGAACCTTGACCAAATGGATCCGCCTCGTTGATTCGAGCTGACTCGGGCAGTTCTCCCTGAGCCTTAAGGGCTCGAGCCTCGTCCGGGTTGTATTTCAAGATAACGTCTGCCTGGTCATCCTGGAAGTCTCGCAGAGAAAGCAGGATAATGTCACCTTGGGTGACCCATACCTTCTTTCTCATTTTACCTCGGATGTGAGCCAGCCGTCGAACGCCATCAAAGCATTGGGCGTCCAATCTTCCGTTACCCAGCATCTTAGTGACCTGAGCGTATTCCTGGCCTTCTTCCTTGAGATTCAGCTCTCGCTTGATGCTCTCATTCTCGTTCTTTCCTCTTCTTCTGTTCTTTCCTCCCTTTCCCTTGTTCTTAGGCATTTTTTTTTTGCTGTCGACTTTCTCCTATCTACCAAAAGGGTTATAAACTTTTCAGTAGCCTGAAAATCTTTACACGCCAAAAATGCTGATTTGGATATTACCCGGACCAAGATCACCACTAGCGAAATTGATTGATGGAAGAGACATAAGAAAAACCCTCAGAAAGTCTCCAAACCACACACACAAAGCTCTCCTTTTGGCACTCTTGCTGGCGGCAGAAGTCCGTCTGACAGTTTTGAAGTACACCCCGGTACGTCTAGTACACCATCAAATGGACCCCTTTGAGGCCCGCCTGCAGTTCATTCGATTACTGCAGAGGTTGAACGCTTCCACACAGGCAAATGACACAGCCGTGCAATTCTTGCTCAAGAACCCGGACTTAGAAGAAGACTTGTACTCGTGCGTGTTGGAGGAGTTAGATAAAAGCTCGCTGAATGCTCGTCTGAATATCTTATTCTGTCTCGAAGCTGTGTGTGAGAGCAGCGAGGCTTCTGCCAGGCTCAACTACTGTAGCTGGATCTGTAGGGACATAGACGTAATCGTAGCCAAAGTAGTGCCCAGTAACTCTGTGGGCGTTGTCAATGTCCATCCCAGTCGTCAAGTCGTTAGCAACCTTCACCAACGAGGTCTCTTCAGCGTAGAAAAATACGAGGTTGTGATCAAACTGCTCTCTGATCGGGAAGACATTGTGCACCGTGACACAGACCTACATGGGCCTGGGGATAATGTCGTCCACAAAGAGGACAGTCCCCAGCTTGAACTGACCAATAAAGAGATTCTGCGCCGAATGGACGAGGACAGGGAAAGAAGCAAGCGACTCAAAGAGAATATCTGGGCAGTTGACTACAAATCAGATGCAGAAGGGGAATTCAATATGCTTTGGGCAGGCCTGGGCCCACTTACAAAACTAGATCATGAGCAGATGCACGAGGATAACGATATCTGCACTGCTTCCATCTATGTTACGCTGCCTAAACTGCAGTGACGACGGTGTTCGCCTCCGGCGAGGCCCTTTCAGGGAAGGAAGTTCCGCTTCGCGCAATACTCCTGTAAAGGGGATTGTTTGACATGTTATTTATTTGTAGCAGCAGCATCTGCTGTGTGTATATAGTGTATAGCGTATTGGTAGCAATGAAAGACTAGTGCAACGAATGCGGGCTTGCCCCCTTGGATCGCTGGATCGTTGGATCCGTCAGTTTGAATAGCAGAACCTACCTACCCGAGGAGCCGCCGGACGCGAGCACAGAGCAGTATGTGCACCGGAAGGTTTTGCAGAGACATAAGACTGACATTAGCTATATAATAACTATAACCTTTCGCTCCTTCAAAAACTATTAAACATGTGCACTCTCTCCACTCCCAACTTCATAAAAGACATAGAATGTATGCAAAAGAAAGATGTTATCATACGGATTGGCCGGCAATCCCAAAAAAATAAATAGTCGCCAAACAGTGTAAAATCGTAAACTCTCAAAAACTCACTCCGATATTTCCTTGACATTTCATCGATATTCCTTCGACATTCCTTCGACATTCCTTCAACATTTCATTGACATTTTTTGGGCATTTTTTCATTAAGCTTCGACATACCCTTCCCAACTAAAAACCTTCTCACTCAAAATGTGAAATCACCTTTCAGAATCCCCTCGGCAATTGGAGACGGGGGCCTCCTAAGAGAGGCTCGTCGATTGATCATCATTTCGTCGGTCTCAAATGGAGACTCTGTGTTCATGTCCAAAGGCTTCTCCCAAACACCATCGTCTCCGAACTTAATCGCCATGCTATTTCGTCGGTGGTGGTGTCTAGCACACATGCAAGGTTCGTTACCGGTGCACGATGAATCCAGGCTTCGTCGACGCTGGGTTCTTCCCAGCATGTAATTATAAGGCAGGGATGCTGCTCGCTGGAGCCGGGGAGATGACGGAGGCGAGTAAGAGAAGGATCCATCGGACTTGGGCGAAGACGAAGGGGAAGCCGGGGTAGGTGGATATCGGATATGCTGGTACATAGAAATCGGCGAGGGGATTCCTAGAGGAGACAGTTTGTTGCCTGATTCTCTGAAATCAAAATAAAACCCACCAGCTTTTTCAGACGGACTGGTAGGGATAGACGGGCAGCGAATTGGTCGGGTGCCCGTTGTAGCAGCCTGCTGCTGGGGTCCTTTATTGTCGGACATGTTTTGCTCGGATGTGTTTTTTTTTGTGTTTGATAAATAAGATATTAATGCGTAACGAGGAAGGGCAAATAATCTCCGTTAATTCACACTTTTTTCACCTTTTTTTTGTTCGTTTTCGTAAGTACCGTTGAAAAAATCTTGTTTTAGTTCTTTACTAACGGTTTTATATTTTGCTCGAAAGGCTGTGTATATTCACAGGCAAATCAAATAATATGGCGTGACGGACAAATAGTGGGCCCACTGCTAATAGTCAGTACCTGTCGGATATAACCTCAACCAACAACCTATGATGTAAGACTTGTAAACAGGAGTCACGCAAATATAAGAACGGAATGAGCAAGAGCAAATATATGTGATGCTGATATGTGGCTTGCGACTCAGGGGGGTTTTCTGACTGACGTCTGATTGCAGGGGCGGGGAACAAAAGGCGAAAAGTTTAAGCTTTTATCCCAGTAGCAGTTACACCACTTGACAATCTGTCAAAGTTTCAGGCAAGCCAAAGAGGAATGTAGTGTTTACTTGTGGGGAGATGAGGCAAGTCGTAATAGTTAAAGTTTAGCTTGCTCCGAGAGATATGATGGCTGTCTAGAAAAATAATTTTTCTTTCAGTTTCTGCACCTCCAAGGGGCCGGCGAGTGCGATTTCTGACGGTAACTACAATGTAAATTGAGCAACTGGCACTTTGAGGTTAAAAAGGAACAGACAGTTAGGACTAATTTCCAATTGACAAGGGGCAAAAACAACGTTAAGTGAACACTTGTGGCAATGAAGAAGATAAGGACAGAGAGGCTAGAAAAAATTTTCTGTTCCGATAAACTGCGATTGTCCACGAGGATGGTTCTCAGATATACTGATGCTTTCGGACTTTTTAGTTCTTGTTAGTTATTATCTTTTGCTTTTCTTTGCACTGCACCGCTAGGAGGGGATAGACCTAACAAACCCCGTAATTTGGCACACAGCACTTTGTTAAGCAAGCTTGGGTTAACCCCCAGGGTGGAGATTATTAACTTTATACAGTTAAAAAGTGGCTATCGTGATCGCTTGGCCAAGCCATCTCTCGCCATGGTTCTGCACAGTAGACCAATCATGGGCCGTGGAGATTATGCGCTCGACGATCTCTGATAAGCCTACCTTGGGGTAGGGGCAAGGGCCTGCATTTGAAAATTGCGGGGAAACGGTCGATCAGGGAAGCATGGGCCATAGTAGTAATAATCAAATCAAACTGAAAAATCAAAACTGAAAGCTGTGTTGCAACGAGGAGTGGAGCAAAAAAGAAGGTACTATGATTTCTTGAATCGTAAATAGGGCTCTCTCTATATATGTAGGTATCTAAGTATATAAGTTCGGACGCCTGATGTTCCACTTCTTCCACGGCTTCACCGGAACGACGATAAGGTCCTCCAAATTTCGAGCCGCGTGTTCTTATGATCTCTACTGGTCTCTCCCCGCCTCTTCACCGCCCCTCCCTTCACTTGTGACAGAAAACGAGATGTGGAATGTTTACCCCGCCTCTATTTAATTTAAGTTAACTTTCCCAAAGCAATCCATTTGACGAGCTTGTGGTCCAAAAACAAAATGCCTATCAGCCTATCGGGCTTCTTGTACTGCCCCAAGAGTAAATGTACCCGGAGGTGCGCGCGCGTGATCTCTTAATTTACAGCCAAACCAACCACCCCGGTCCTAATATCTTATTGGTTCGCACCGTTGTGTGTTCCTAAGCTAGTCTACTCCTATAACTAATTACTCCCCTCACAGTAATAAATTTACGTTGCATGCAGTAATCTATCCACCCCCGCAACACAGTGAAAAAAGTCTCAAGAAAAAATAAATCAGCAGAATTCCCGATCGACATGACAACCCTTGACAGCCCGTCCAACCAAGGCGTCGCAAATGCGAAGTTTGGTCCCTTCGCCTTGGCTCTCTTCTTTAGGTCTGCGGTTTTGAGCAACTGAGTAATGTATTCAACAAACCATTGATGCCCCCAAGTCTCCAACGAGCTAAGCTAACCCCGCTCGACGTAGCCACAGTAACAATACTGCCAACTACGTCAGACTTTTGGTTAGCCCAGTCAAATAGAGCCTCATCGTCATCACGCTCTTCTCCGCCCTGATCTGCCACAAAGAGGCAATCTACCAACCAAGGTTTGGACTCGGCAGTATCGATTGCAGTACTACTCCCGGCACTACTCTCCGCCTGTCTCATCTCGTAGTCAAATGCCCACTGAGCGGCCACAACTTTCGACTGCCTTTCATTCGTAATAATAACACTATCCCTCCCAGACAGCTTAGCATGTACCTCTTCCCCTTTGAACGCATCGTTGATATGATTTATGCACTCTCCTAATAACGTAGAGCTTCTTTCTGGGTCAAGCTCGCTAATATTGACTTGAAAAATGATCGTGCAGTCGGTGACTTTGATCCGAGACCCAGGTATGCGCTCCTTGATGGATTCCAGCACTTCCTGCACCAACTCTTTCCAAGAATTAGTCTCGTGCTGATTGGCAAACGACACCCATTCGTCGGTACCGTAAGCTCGCACATATCCACCGTTCTCGGCAATTAACCCGACCTCTCCAGCTCGACGAAAGTTTCGCTCCAAGATGTCCATTGGCTCCGAGCTTACCACGTAGACAGCGTTGCGAGGGTCCGCCATTAGTTCGGTGACAGCAGCAATTTTGCGCTGAGGTAAGATGTACGCAGATGTAAGCGCCTCAGGGGTCTTGGTCGGTCGTCTCCGAGCCATGAAAGGTCCCTTTGCAGTAGCAGCAGTAGCAGCAGCAGCAGCACCACCACCACCACCCCCATTGGACGACAACGCTGTTGCAAACGACTCGACACTGGAATTCGACACGCTTCTAGCAAGAAGGCTAGGCCGCGGGGAAACGGTGTCTAAATTGACGAAAAAGACGCGACGACCCTCACTCTTTAGGTAAATATCATTTCGAAACAGATCAGTGTCCAGTCGTTGAGACTTGTGCTGCACCCTCCTCTCATTCTCCTCCCATGCAATCTCAATGGTCTTGTAAAATGCTTCGACCCACTGAGAGCCTGTATTTTCGCTCACGTACTCGTACAGGACACTGTGTCTATCTCTTTTTTCTACCTCGCCCATGGTCAGTGCCTGGTGGAATGCCTCTGCCATCTTCCTGCGATCCCAGGGGTTCACCAGCAGAGACTTGTCTCCCACCATCCACGCCGTACCTGTAAATTCGCTTAAAATTAGCGGACCATCCTGCTCGTTGCAGTATAGAAACTCGTGTGAAGTCAAGTTCATCCCTTCGCGCAGCGAAGTCACCGCGAAAGCGCTGGCTTCACACAGAAGCGCAAGATACTGAGAAAACTCGATATCCTGCTGCAGAAGCACAACCGGCTGAATAGCAGCCAGATTCTTCTGATACGAGTTTATCCTCTCGACTATGGTTGTCACCTCGCTCTCGAGCTCCGAGTTGGGCACATCGGGAAGACAGACCTGGATGAGCACTGATTTGTCAATCCACTCTGGGTAAAGTTTCAAGAATTCCTCATATGCAAGCAGCTTTTGTCGAACTCCACGAATGCTATCCAGCTTATCTCGTGCCACTATCAGCTTCAGATTGGGCCACCTCTGACGGATCATTTCTCTCCATCTAATAACCTCTGCACTGCGAACCTGCTGCGCGAGCGATTCAGGGTCTATACCAATAGCGCAATCCACAACAGACACTGTGGTTCCCTCAATTTTCACAGCATCAGCAGAAGTATCAGCCGCGAGAATCCGGTTACATGTCTGCAAGAAGTGACGCGAGTATTCCGGGATCTGAAATCCAACGCAGTTTGCGCCTAGGACTCCCTCGAGAAGCTCTTTTCTCATCGCCAAGCACCGGAATACTTCACTGGAAGGGAATGCAACGTGAAGGAAGAACCCAATCTTGGCGCGAGGTAGCTTTTCTCGCACCATGCTAGGCACCAGTAGCAAGTGATAATCATTGACGAGAATGATGTCATCTTCGTCTCTATAGGTTTCGCATATTTTATTAGCAAAAAGCTGGTTCATAAGTTTGTAGTGCTCCCACGAATGGTCCTCGTAAGCCTTGGATTTGGGGTCATCTGGGATCTGGTAGTGGAAAGTTGGCCATAAAATCTGCTTGCAATAATGTGTATAGTGACCCTCGAAGGTGCTGTCTTCCGTAAACACAGGCACGCTCTCGTAGTCCAGAAGCAGCCTACTTTCTATCTCTTTCTTCTTTTCGGCGCTCAGAGCGTCGGTCGGCATGCCCAGCGTGCCAATCCAGACCTTGTGCTCCACGAGGCCTTGGGACTCTCCTCTGTGAACTGCATTTTTCAGTCCTCCATTACCTCCACTCTGAGCCTCGATGCTGTAACTGGCCCGATCAAATAGATGCTCGTCCTGCAGCCGAGACAACGAGCTGCGCCGGGTGCGCGTCGGTGTTTTGCGCCGAGCAGTTTTGATCATGGGCTGAGTATGCGGAGAGACCGGTCTTCGGGTATCGACGATACTTTTAGACGGAGTCGGAGACACTGCCCTGCTGGGAGGCTGAAATGGGATCCTTTTCTGCCCCGGACCACCGGGAGCAACCGACAAACCACCAGAGAGCTGCTCCAACGCGGTTTGCAAATCGGTCTCCAAATCCACAGGCTGGTCGCCGTTTGGCTGACTTTTCTGCACCGCATACTGGTAGAAGAAACTGTTCACTGGCGACGACCCGGCAGAACTGCCTCGCGCCGGCGGACTGGCAATTTTCTGTTGCGCAAAAGACTGCACCAAGTCTGGAATTGGAGTTTTGTAACTCGAACCCGAAGAGTGATCCTGGAACACCAAGCCGGCCGACCCTCGTCTTTGTTCGACCGCAGGTATCTGAATCGGCCGACTCTGCTCCGAATCGTCTTCCTTCTCCATCTCAAAATCAACCGTGTACGGTAGCATCCTAATTAGTTTAGCTTTCGTTAACGATTTCTTGCGAAAGGACCCACACCTGCTCAGAGGTAAGCAGAAGATCATTGACTGCCAAAGTTGCCTTTAATGAAGTTCTCACTACATAAAAAATATTCTACTTTTTTGCGCTTTCCTGGCCATGTCTATCGTTCTGTCGACGCTGCTGAGAGAATAGCCTTGTCGAGATCCTCAAGCATTAATTTCATCATTAATAGCAATAATCGCATTTTCAAGTATATCCTCGTATCATTTGTCCTATACTCATACTTACAAAGATGCTACTAGTAACCTCATCGTGAAATCGGGACAACCAGCACTTGAGATGCTGGTTCAGAAGAATTCAAAGCTTCGTCTCTCGTTCTCTCTCTGTTTGTTCGAATAAACCTCGAAGTTAAAAGATGAGATACCAATTGCCATACTGGGCAGGTGGCCTGGGGATCTCAACGCGCGTAGACCAGTGAACGCGGCATTTAGGCTGGAGTACTGAGCTATACGCTGGTGTGACCAACATTACGTTGGGGTAAATGCGAACGTCTCCGGCGGGGCCACTGCGTGGAGGTTTGTCCCGCTTTGCGAGAATTCTACCTCGGCCAGGTCACTTACTCACCGACATTGAGCTCATCTGGACCATACTACTGGCTTGTGTTTTTTGAGCGAGCTCAATAACCTAGACGGACATGGAGGAGATTTTGGTTAGGATCCATAAGAGTAGGGCAATGCCAAAATGAGAAATGGAGACGATCTGATTGGCGAAATACAAAAGATCCTGCGAAGCGGAATAACCCTGCGCGTAGTGGCCCCACCAGAGGCGAACTCCCCTTACTGGTGCATGCATTTCTATTCTGCTCTATTCGGATCTACTGAAGTTGCACTGTCGGCGGTAATGATACAATTTTTGGCGCGTAGATCCGACCCCAAAATTGAAGAGTGAAATGTTGTTTAATTTAATCCCACGTTATCTCTCTATCGCTCCCACAGGCACGCTTACTACCCTTCCTTTTTATAACGATTTGACCCTACAGCTGTTAGGACTCCCTCCACGCTATTTTGATACCAACTCAAAAAACCCTTTGGATAATTAGGGAAAAGGCGTGAGGAGACAGTGTGTTATAGAGCCTAAACGGCAACTGTCAAACGATATCTTTGCAGTGACGCCTGAGTACTACCACATAAGCACACAGGCCGCAGCAGGAAGACGCATCACATCCCTGCGAAAAAGTCCGAAGATAAAAAAAAGTAGTCACTTGATACCGGCCAAGCTGGCTCGCCCAACTGTTGAAGAATACGCGCTACAGGACCTGTCGAGTGTCACAAAGCACAACAACAACCAAGACAGCGCAGTATACTTGAAGTTTGAGAGAGAGGACCACTTTGAAATGAAATTCAACCACTCGTTGCAGTTCAACGCAGTTCCAGAATGGACAACTAAATACATTGACTACTCAGCGCTCAAAAAACTCATCTACACGCTGGAGAAGGAGTCAGTAGAGGAAGAGCACCAGGGAGATGTCGAGACGCGCGCTCTAATTGGCCAGGACGCTGAGGAGCGGTTTGTCAATGCGCTCGAAGTTGAGCTGGAAAAGATAGAAAAGTTCTACAGCGAGACCGAGATCAAGCTGTTTGATGATCTGGACAATCTTATAGCCGATGAAAGCACGTACGAGCAGAAACTGCAATCTTCTGGCCATCTGGAAGAAGTAAACTCGTCTGGACAGTACCTGTTTCAAGGGTCTGGAGCCTCGCGACGAGCTTCTGCATACCGAACCTCGGACGAAGAAGACGGCTCAGACGACGAATTCACTGAAGAGAACGTGGAAACAGAAGCAGATCAGGATGACTCACAGCCTCAACTATACCGGCCCCGCACTACTAGCAGTTCTGGTGAAAGCTACATGACTCCTAGGTCTTCGGCGCGACGGCTGAGCAAGTTACTAGAGGATGTCGGGCACGGTGAACCCAGGAGTGATGGCTACTTGTCAGACTATGCCATTACGCTTAAGCGAAGATCTATAGGAGTGTACGTCTCACTTTGCGAGCTGCGGTCGTACTGCGACCTGAACAGGACTGGGTTCTCAAAAGCGCTGAAAAAGTTCGACAAGATTCTCAACATGCAGCTTCGAGAAAAGTACATGTCAGGCCCTCTGGCTAAATCGTACATTTTCAGCGGGTCGACCCAGGAATCGCTCGAGGGCCGAATCCAACTTGTGGTGTCGCTGTATGGCCGTCTTGCCACGGGGAACAACGAGCGACAGGCTCAACAAGAGCTAAAGCTGCATTTGCGAGAACACATTGTGTGGGAGCGAAATACGGTCTGGAGAGATATGATTGGTATCGAGCGACAATCTTTTGGAACTAAGGCAGTCGGAGCCCAGGAAGGACAGAAGCAGGTGCAATACCTCAAACTTTTCGGTCGCATATGGGTGCCAGCATCTCTGGTTTCCACCAACTCGTTGCTTCTAGTTTTTACTGCCTTTCTGTTTGTTGCGCTGTTGAATTTCCCTCTGTTGGAGTCAACGGTTCAGAATCACTGTCTGGCTCTAGTTACCGCCGCTTCTTTGCTTTGGGCGACTGAAGCCATGCCCTTATTTGTCACGTCCCTGACCGTCCCCTTACTCGTTGTGATTCTTCGAATCCCTCTGGATGAAGATGGAAACCGCATGAGTGCTGAGGGTGCGTCTAAATTCATCTTTTCGCAAATGTGGTCATCAGTTATTATGCTGTTACTAGGTGGATTCACTCTGGCCGCCGTGCTAAGTAAATACCATATTGCAAAGACTCTTGCCAGCATCGTGCTGAGCCGAGCTGGCACCAATCCACGAGTCATTTTGCTTGTGCTCATGTCAGTGGCCACTTTTCTCAGCATGTGGATCAGCAACGTGGCAGCTCCAGTTCTGTGCTACTCGCTCGCTCAGCCTTTGCTCAGAACTTTGCCCGAGGGCTCCAGGTTTGCCAAGGCTATCATTCTTGGAGTCGCATTTGCATCGAATATTGGCGGTATGGTCTCCCCGATAGCTAGCCCCCAAAACATTATCGCACTGGAGAACATGACTCCGGAGCCGTCGTGGGGCGTGTGGTTTTTCATCGCTATCCCAGTGTCAGTTATTGGATTGATTTTGGTCTGGTTGTTCTTAATCCTGACCCTCAAGTTTGACAAGGAATCCACCAACATTGGCCATGTTCGGGCCGTTGAAGACAAATTCACTCTGACTCAGTACTTTATTTGCTTCGTGTCTCTGACAACCATTATTCTCTGGTGCTTCAGTCATCAGCTTGAGCCTTACTTTGGGGAAATGGGGGTCCTCGCTTTGATTCCTATTGTGGTATTTTTTGGAACGGGCCTTCTGACCCAGGCCGATTTCAACAACTTTTTGTGGACTATTATTGCCCTGGCGATGGGAGGTATTGCATTGGGCAAAGCTGTATCATCATCTGGGCTGTTGGCTACTGTGGCGGCAGAAATTGAAAGGCAAGTGCATGGGATGAGTTTGTTTGGAATTGCGCTGGTATTTGGATTTATGATCTTGATAGTGGCCACATTTGTGTCGCACACTGTTGCTGCCTTGATATTTCTTCCACTGGTTAAGAGCGTGGGAGAGAGTTTGGAGAACCCTCATCCTCGTCTGCTAGTAATGATGTCTGCACTGCTGTGCTCAGCTGCCATGGGGTTGCCTACCTCTGGGTTCCCAAATGTCACGGCTATTTGTATGGTGGATGAGTTGGGTAAACCATATTTGACAGTTCGCAACTTTATTTCGCGAGGTGTTCCGTCGAGCATTATGGTTTATATGGTAGTAGCCACACTTGGCTATCTGCTTATGACTATGGTTGGATTCTAGAAAATGCATAATTTTGAAATGTTATATATATAAATTACAATAATTGTTTTGGTGACGAGGAGTTGTGTTACTTACGTACCGTAATATGCGGTATCTATAAACCGCGGAACCATTCTAGGTTCTATCCGGCCGACCACCACCTTGATTTTAGGAAATGCAGAAGTGAGACGCTTGAGACCAACTTCAGAAGCTAAGTATGCAATAAATATGATATCTTCTTCATTGATCCCGTGGTCAAGTAATACAGCAGTAGCCATAGTCGCCGCAGCTCCAGAGCCTATCTGAGAATCGACCAGTAAGACTGTTGTCCTCTTCAACTTGTGAATATCACTCACCAACAGGGTGCCATCAGAGGCTGGCTTCGGGTCAAGAAGCGGGGGCAACGCCATAGTATGCAGTTGAGGTTCCCCTGTACGAGAGTCTGATTGGATAAGAAGCTTGCCCAACTTGATAGTAGGGATAGTGTATCTCAAGGCATTGTTGAAGCACTCACCACCCCGGATAATTGTTACGGCACAGACGTCATCGTATGGCAACTGCACGCCTTGGTATTCCACATTGAGAGGAGTTGTGACCGCCATAGGCTGATAAGATCTGATCTCATCCAAAGCTCTGCCGACCAGGATCTTAGCGACACGGTCGAAATAAAATACAAAATCATGACGAGAGCTAGTGTGATCGCTCAGAATTGTGTGTATTCCCACGATTTGTTTCGTCTGTTCAATGAGAATAGCTCTTTCACTCCGCTTGTCGGCTGACGCGCTTCTTGCCAGGGACATTATATCCGTAACGTGCTGAGAGCTCTTTTCAACGAGCTGCCTCTGGATATTGTTTGACAGCATTCCAATGGCGACTACGTTGTCCAGTCCTCTGGGGACCAAGATATCTGCGTTACCCATAGTGTGCTTAATGTATCGATCAAAATTGGGCTTCACAAATCTCTCCCATTGCTGAATACTACGCACCAGCTCGCGGCCCCGGTGCAAAATATCTCGGTTCAGCCGTCTCGCGAGGCAAATGTCAAAATCGGTGTCCACAAAGATTTTGATATCCATGAGTGCCAGGACCCTCGGATCGTACAGAGCATAGATTCCTTCCAGAATGATTACGTTCGCCCCGTAGATATTGAGCCATTTGTCGGTCCTACTGTGTGTGGTAAAAGAGTATGTTGGAATTCGTACTTTTTTTCTCGTTAGTAACAGTTAAGCTTCGCTTAAGCTGGAATTACACTAACCCTTCTTTCAGATCGGTCAACACCTCGACCAACAAGTCCATATCAAAGCTTTCTGGAGAATCAAAGTCCCATTTACTATGTTAGCACTTGCCAAATGACCAGTATTTTCTCTAGAATACGCACCTATCAAACGCCAGATCACGCTGTTCGTCAGTCAGCTGTTTATAGAAATTGTCCATAGACATTAGAATCGTCCAAGGGACCTTTGTTAGAGTGAGATCAAACATCTTATTGTTCCATTGCCTTTACTACCACTCACATTGAGTTTATTGATAATTGAAGACGCAATTGAGGTCTTGCCGCTACCGCTGCAACCAGCAATTCCAATGATATATGGCTCTCGCCATGGTGGAACATATTTTTTGTTCTCAAAGCTTGGATTCTCTTCCATTTCTGGCCTTAGTTGAAAGAGACTAAACATCTATCAAAAAAGCGATCTGACTATCGTCAACGCCGCAGCATGCAGGAGGAGGGGCCAAAGCTACGTGACTTGGGTCTTCCGTACGCTACAGGGTAAATAAGCAGTTCTAGAGACCGGTTCATCTTAGCAAATACAATTGTTCAGGGCACACCTGTGTATAAGTGTGGACTGATGGCTGTTCAGCAGATTAAGAGTCACAATTGAAGTCACAACTGGAGTCATAAACAAAAAATCGCAAATAGTCCCGCTTTGCACCAGCTACTGATATGGTCGTACCAACTTCTGGATTCATGTGTGCTCGACGAAGTTCTTGTTCAAAAAGAAATAGGGGAGATTGTTAACCTTCAAGTTATTGATGAAACTGACAATGTATTCCTCGAATTGATGTGAGAATAACTGACCGGCAGACCAACTGGCATTGCTGAACACACAAATAGTTTCGAGCCGACCTTACCAGCCAGCTGGAGCTGGTGTAAGCATCGGTGAATTGACGTAAGCACCTTCTAAAAACACCACTGCAACCTCAATGGATTACTCCTTGCGACAAATACATCCCACACTATTGCGTAGTATTGCATCCCACATGAAAGACATATCGTCGTATCCTCCTTCATGGCTCATCGTAGACACCCCCTGAAACAGGAATACCCTGCATGCACTGCTACGCGTTTGTCAAAGAGAAATTCAGGATCGCCCTTCAATAAATAATAAAAGGCCCAGCTATATAAGCAGTACGTCTGCTGCTTTTCCCCTCCACTATGACGGTGAGACTCTACCCATTGGTCCACACTTTTTCGTTGCTATTATAATGCCATTGGCCGCTACGCAATTACGTTGGTTTTTAATCTATCGTGTCCGGCAATGTCTCAGTTCCTGTAATACCTGTCTAATCGCTTTCTATACAATTTACATTGGGAGAGAGCAATTGCAACCCCCATTCATGTGGCAAGTCTTGAAAGCGAAAAAAAAACTCTATAATGTTAGATGCGGGATAGAATCAAGCATTAAGCATCCAGCATCATTATCGCCAGCATGCTCGTAATAATTTTCGAACCACCTGTTTATCAATTGCATAGTCGTTACCTGTGCTACCATCAATTGGCAGCCTGTAACTCCTATTCGTACCTCTCTCCCGCATATCACAGCTCCGGAAAGCACACTCCAGGTCTCCACAATCAATTGGTCTCATCACGTGGAGGGGTAATCGCAAGATTAAAAAAAGCCCCCGGCTAAAGATAAAGTTTTCGACCAAGCATATACGACGAGAACTTGGCATCTTGAATAGCTCCACTATGATCCACACAGATGCTGGTCCTGGTGGAAAAATTACGAAGATACGTGCCCAGACAGTGGAGACCCCACTTGCCACACATTGCTATGAAATGTCTAGGCTTCTCCGAAACTTGTATATCTTGAAGTTTGCCTTGTTACTATAAGGTAGTTTACGTGTGCACAACCCCACTTTACGTATGTGGGTTGCTTCAGATTTTTTCTTTTGCTCCACAGCATCTTAGTTGATTGTCTCGTTTCAACGGTTTTTTACCGGAAGTTCATTTCTAGTCGCGGTACTAAGCAATGATGATAAAAGGCCTGAAATTATAAAAAAACACTGTGAAAGTTCATACAGAGTAAGAAGATCGCAACTAACTATTTTTTGATTCTCTTTTTATTGATCTCTTTTGCTTTTCTGTATTATTTATTTTTCGCTTCTTATAATTGTCAGCTTTTTTCTTTACATTACCTTTGGGGAAAAAACTCTTTATGCTTTTACCATTATTGGCTCATCGAGAAAGTTAGCTTGCAACCTCGTCCGTCTGTCTCTCTGACCGTCTTTTTCTGTTGCTTCGAGAATTTCGCCCCCTTTCCTTCTCCCTTCTTCTCCTACTCCTCTTTCTCCCCCTCAGATAATGGTAGTTGACATCAGAATATGGCATCCACAACTAGCGACAGTGTCTGGAAGTTAGGTGTTTATGATGCCCACTGCCATCCAACCGACGACTTTGCCAACATTGCTAGAATAGCAGCCATGAATACGAGGCAAATGGTGATCATGACAACCACAAATAGCGATGTGGATCTGGTAGATCAGGCTGCGTCCATCTTTCGAGACAGGGTTATACCTGCCTTCGGCTACCACCCTTGGTTCAGCCATTTGGTCTACGTCGGAGACGAGCCACCGAAATCAAGCTGGGAACACTACTCAAAAGTTCTGGTCCCAGAGCCAAGTCGTGAATTTGTAGATACATTGCCTCCTCCAGTGTCGTTTGCGGCCCATCTGGAAAAGATAAAGCAACTTCTTACAAAGTACCCGACCGCTCTGGTAGGTGAGTGCGGTCTTGACAAGGCATTCCGCCTACCAGTCAGAAGAGGCGAGTTCAAGGAGCTCAGCCCTTATAAAGTGAGCCTCGAGCATCAGAAAAAGATCTTGATACCACAATTGAGGCTCGCCGCCCAGTATAATCGCCCAGTCTCTATGCATGGCGTACAGTGCCACCAGGCATTGTTTGAATGTGTGGCGGGTCTTTCGCGGCAGCCTCCGTCAATATGTCTCCACTCGTACTCGGGATCTCCCGACTTTCTCAATGGCAACTGGCTGCGGTCCCGAGAAAAGCGAGCTTGTGTCAATTCCAAGATCTATGTGTCTAGTTCTGTTTTAATTAACATTACTACACCTGAGCGTGCCCAAAAACTGCTACACACCATTCCAGTGGATCGCATATTGACTGAGAGCGACTACCACTCACCTGGGCCTGAGATGGACCAGTACAACTGGGACTCACTGTTGGCCATTTGTCGAGTCAAAGGTTGGACCCTGCAGCAGGGTGCTCGCCAGATTAAAAGAAACTTCATGGCTTTCACAAATAGCGAAGTGTTATGAATGCTCGCCTCCGGCGAGGTCATTCCATGGAGGTTAGTTCTGCTTCGCAGAATGTGCATTGGTGGGATAAGTTTTGCGATTGACATAAGAACTTGTCGAGGATGAAACTGTGTTATAGTGGAATGCGATTGATTCTTTTTGCATCAGCTCAAGTTGGAGCATACTCTTGAGGAGCTTATCACTGTTGAGCTACATATGGATATCTAATTCAGTGCATTATTAACGTGTAACGTTAGCGGGAAAATAAAAAAGAATACAGTGTCCGCCTACACAGCTCGTACAGCCCAACTTTGATGCTATGTATGCCTTAACGTATTATTTTTTCCATATTTACCACTTCTTGATCCTCATGGTTCCCTCCTCTTCCAAATTCAAATGCAGCCTGAAAGCGTCTCGGAGAATATGTGGTTCGTGCATAGACTTTGTCTTTTCGCACGCAAACTCGGCCCGATCAATGTACTCGTGTAAAATGTCCTTGTACTCGGGATGTGCACATTTATTCACAATTTCGCGAGACCGCTCGCGAGGAGACAGGCCACGAAGGTCAGCGAGCCCCTGTTCCGTAACCAATATATCCAGATCATGCTCGGTGTGGTCGATGTGTGTAGCAAAAGGCACGATGCAACTCACACCATACTTGTCTGTCTTGCTTGGGCGGCACGATGGAGTGTGCATAATGGAAAGCTTAGCGTTTCGCAGAAAGTCTCCTGAGCCACCGATACCATGCAGCATACGAGATCCAGAAACATTTGTCGAGTTAGCATGACCGTAGATATCGACCTCCACCGGGGTGTTCATGGCAATAACACCCAGTCTGCGAATGATTTCAGGGTGATTAGAAACTGTCTGGGACCTCAACAAGAGCTTCCGAGAGAATGTGTCCCAATTGCCGAAAAATCGTTTAAATCCGTCAGGTGTCAACCTGATAGAGGTGGCCGTAGCAAAGTTGAGCTTGCCCGATTCGAAAAAATTTAAGAAAGAATCCTGGAGTACTTCTGTCCATACATTGAGGCCCTCGAATTGAGCATTTGCAAGCCCTTCGATCACGGCGTTGGCAATATTTCCAATACCGCTCTGCAAGGGGTGCAGATTGTCTGGCACCCGCCCCAGTCTAACTTCGTTTTGCAAGAATTCCACCAAATGCTCCGCAATACCCTGGCTAGTCGCATCAGGAGGAGTGTTAGCAGGCACAGTATCTTTGGCAGTCGACTCAACGATGGCGACAATTTTACTGGGATCTATTGGAAGATATGGGGTTCCTGTCCTTTCCGAAACAGAGGTGATTTGGTAAGGTTGCCTGTAGGGCGGATTCACGGGCATATTGATGTCGTGGAGACCCTCAAAGGAAGGGAGACCGGTATTGAGCTCAATTACAACCTTTTCGGCCATAGTTACAATCTCAGGAGTGCCCCCAACAGAGGGGCCCAGGATAATGCCCCCGTCTTCAGTAATAGCAGTCGCCTCAATTACAGCTAGGTCCAGCGTGTTAGACTCCTTATCACGAGTGTAGTAACCGTAAGTCAAGTCCTGCGCCCACATTGACAGGTGTTTGTCAAAGAATTGGGTGTAGCCGTCATTTATAGAGTTTGCAATGGGCTTTCCGACTTGGTGGGGAGATCTTCTCTTGATCATTCGATTTAGGGCCCACCGCGATTCAATGTCTATATCTGACGAGGCACCTACGAAGAGGTTGAATCCGAGTTTGCCCTGGAGGTTGTTTTCCTCGACATGCTCGGCGATGGCGGTGGGGAGCACTTTGGGTCCGCCTACTCCCGTGAAACCGGACCACCCAATGTATTGGTTGTCTTTGAGTAAGGGAAGCAATTCCTTTGCAGTGCGGACTTTATTGAGGAGAGCCTGATTCCGGATCCTTCCTTTCAAGGCAGCACTAATAGACATGTTTTGTGTTTAATTGATTATTTTAGTTTCAGTATCAGATCAGTTTTATTTGTTCAGAGCTTTGATCTCTTGAGCTCCGATCAGTCAGGGTAGAACAGGCACGTTTTCTGATCTCGGTTTAACGTTTCTTCGACTGTCTGTGTTCAATTCACCCTTTCCTTTGCTTAATCTCAAGAAAATCCGGGGAAATAAACCTGTAACTGATACCTCTCTTCCGGGGGACCTTGAATCCTTTATATAGTTTTATGTCACGGACCCAATCAAACACAGTCTTTTATAACCTCTGACAGTTTTGTAGCTGCATTCTTTGTCTCGAGATGCATTCTGCATCATGTTTGCCTGAGGCTCATCCTATCTATTCCGGCCCGTTTCCGCCTTACGTTAACGGAGTCGGAACCTTCCTCAATATGACTGCGCGGCTGACGCTGGGTAGACGCGCGAACATGTCAGATGGGATTCGGAGCCATATCGGAGCACGTTTGATTGAACGTACGGGATAACGGAGTCACCCGTTTTAAGGTTTGCTTCTAGGAATGCCATTGGTCCGGGCCTTGAAGTGTATTGCTCAGAGTAGCCTTTTACTCAACATGATGCAATATAAAGTTTCTTTTCCCGTGACTATGAGACTGTATCCACCGTTAAATAGCTACACTGAGTTACCACAGACAGCATAGTTCTACTACGTAGGTAACTAGGTACGCTGCCTCCGGCGGCCCCACCAGGGGAGGGTTGGTTCCGCTTCGCGGAATTCAGAAGAGTGTATAGCTCACTCTAATTTTCGTTTCGTTCTGCTAAGTTTTGAATATCTTCCTCTCTGTGTACGTACTAGTCCCAACAGGTCAATTCTTTGCAGAATATATATACTATGCAAGGCTAAGGTGTGGTAATTGGCGGACTGGAATTTGGTATTTGGTATTTGGTATTTGGTATTTGGTATTTGCTATATAGCTGCATAGCTAGGGTCGTTCAATATTTAACATTGTACAATCTGACAGACGCGTGTGCGACAGGACGTAGACCCTCTTTAGTTACTCTGACTTTTACTGTGTCTTTTAAGAAATCATATACCCATAGTTCATTTTGGTTATTAGAGTGGTGCGACCTAATGGCTGTTTCGTAAAGCGTGTAGTCCCCACTTTAAACCTACATTTGTAGTTAACTATGCGTTTGTGAACATAGGAAAAGTGACATGAACTATAGCTGTTACCAGCAAGTTAGTTAACAGAAATGTTTACGTTATGTATGTTACTCATATCCCCCACCCAGTGGGTACGGCCGGTCTTTTAATACCATTGTCAATTATATAACTATGTTACCAGCTAACAACTTGTTAACTTTTATAAAACCGTTAGCTAATTAGTCTCAATCCCCCAAAGGAATCTCTCAGCGTACACCTCAACTCACCTCACTCCACTTTACCTAAACTTCAAACATAAACTAACATTAATAGAGCCGCCCGTCTCAGTACACACTCACCCGTACCCTTTGGGAAGTATTTCCGTACATCGCCCGACATTGATCGCCGGTTTGTCTTTGAAACAGGGCTTAAAATTTATGGGTCTCTTTAATCTTGAGTCCAGAGCCAGAACTTATTAAGGATTGTTGTTTTTTGCCATCTAATTTCGTGGTTTGAGCGTAAATAAAATCAGAAACTCGAGCTTTTTTGCTTTGCACAGATAGTTGCGCGCACGAGGATTAACAGCATACGCAAGCGTCAATTTGCCGAAGAGTCTACCGCCATCGAGCAATCATCTTCAACGCAGACTTAATTCGGTTTCTTCGAAGTAGCGCAGGACCGGACCTAATACAGGTTTTATATACGTATCTGTTTGATCGGTGATATTCTGAGTTGAAAAAAAAGACTCGAGATCGAACTAAGAGACCGATATCGCTTTAATCACTGAGTCCGATATTTATTTGCAAACATGAGTTCATCCCTTGAGAGAGCTAGAAAGATAGCTATTGTAGGCTCAAGTGCTGTTGGTAAGTGCGCGAAAGGGCAGTGGGAAGAAAAATCTGCCGCTGGCAGTTTTCCGGGATTGCGTTTTGTAGAATTGTAGAATGTTCGGCTTCTCCTGTCATATGATAATACTAACCAGGCAAATCGTCAGTCACTGTCCGGTTCGTCGAACACCACTTTGTCGAATCATACTACCCGACCATTGAGAACCAGTTCTCCCAGCCAATCACTCACAATGGAGTGGAATATACCACCGAGATTGTAGATACTGCTGGACAGGACGAGTTTAGCATTATGAGCCAGAAGCACTTTATCGGGGTACACGGATACATGCTGGTATACTCTATAGCATCGCGAGCGTCGTTCGAGATGATACCCATCATCCGAGACAAGATTCTGAACGCCCTTGCTGCGGACACTGCTCCTATGGTACTAGTGGGGAACAAGACTGATCTGGACTCGACAAGGCAGGTGTCTTACGAGGAAGGGGTGGAGATGGCTGCCTCATTCAAGTGTCCGTTTGTTGAGACATCGGCTAAGAACGATTCCAATGTGCAAAAGGCGTTTGAGGGCCTGGTGGGGGAGATTGAGCACACTTCAGACAGTGGTAAGGATTCCAAGTGCATTATTTGTTAAACTGGTGTGTTTGATTCAAGACGACGATGATAATGAGGAACGATCTGTTTCCAGTTCAGTACGTACTTGTACTGCTTTATTTGACTTGATTTTAATTATTTTCTTTTCTTCTCTTACTTCTTATTGCCCTATACACACTCTCTGGCTGCATTTTATCCATCTGATGCCTTGACTTTTTTGTTCTTATTTTTTCTTTGTAAGTCGCTCTTTTTATATAATATCGTGTGTGCGAAGGGGTGGATTTGGTCAACTGATAGTACTAATCGCAAGACGTTTAGTTTCTTCGTTACTGTTGTTCGAGTCTCAGTAGTCAGTGTAACTGAACTCTACTACACAGAGGTTTGACGAGTATGTATTTATTTACAGGTTAATCTATACATTTTATAGCTAACTCCTACGACCTTTCCGCGAAGCGGAACAACCCTCCCTTAAAGGGACCAGGCCAGAGGCCAACAACATACTACTGTGAACCTGGCCTCTGGCCCGGTGCTTCCAGGGGGGTTGTCCCGCTTCGCGGAAAGACTTCGAGTTTTACTTTCATTAGTCGTGACTCAACAGCTTATCGCCTTATCTGCGGCTGATGTACAGCCCTATTTCTGTTTATAGCAAAGTGGCCATTTTATATCCATCTCACCTCACCGTTCTCTCTTTATCCACCGTCATGGCAGAATGATTAGTTGTCACATTTGCGGTGAGGGTCCGTCCAGCTCCAAACGGATGCTTTGTGGAGCGTGTGCGTCGTACATGATTCTAGGTAACAGAATAAGCCTGATAAACTCAACCACCGAAGTTGAGACCCTGTCTTCTGACATCAATGCTTTGATCGGTCCTAATCTTAAATACACACCTCGCGTACCTGTGAGGTACGGGTCGAGTTACGATGGAAGTGAGGTGAAACAACCACAGACTCATTGGACGGGTGCCTTGTTGGCTCGCTCGGAGAATCTCGGTCGAAAGTTGCGCAGCATAGAAGAGAGCAAACAGAATGTTTCTCGCAAAGTCCAAGAGGACAAGCAGAAGATAGCCCGACTGAAAGAGGACAATGCAAAAACTGCACAGAGAATAAAACAGTTGCGAAAGGCCGCCAGACAAGACCACGACGCTAAAAACCGCGGACTGGCTTCTGCGATCGCGTCCAGGACTAAAGACTCCAATATGTTAAGTGACTCGGTGCAGCAGTTGACGTGGTCTCACTGCAAGGATTTGGCCAGCTTGTTTGGTATTAGGAAGCGAAGGCGTCGAAAAGAGGCTGTCAAGGAAAGTGCAGCCAATGGTGGAGTTCTTGAGGTGCCGGATAAGGATGAGTTGGCTAACAATCCTGAGGGCGGCAAGCAGAATCGCAATGACGAGCCTACTAACGCCATCACCACCAGCAGTGGGGCATACTACGATATCCTCATAGGATTTGTGGTTGTTCCTGACCTCTCACTGCTGTCACATTACCCTCACTCTACTATCAGTAGCGCGTTAGAGCGAGTAGCATACTTCTGCGCGCTCGTGGCATACTACCTGGATGTCCGTTTGCCGTTTGAAATTCTTCTGCCTCAGCGTTCGCAGCCTAGCGTACGCATGGCCCATGGTGGTCTGAGTCTCAAGCAGAACATACATCTCAATGAAGGCATTAAGAGTATCGCAGAGCAAAAGCCTAAATTGTTTGAACGATATGCGTGCGGCCTGGCTATGTTGGCTCTAGACATGGCGCAGGTTGCGCGTGCTCTTGGGATCAGTATCAGTACATGCGAAGAGATAGCCCAACTCAACAAAGTGGTGGCCAGTATCTATCGTAACTTGGTGCCGTCAGAGAAGAGGAAAGATGAAGGGTCGGTAGAGCGCACCAATAAGCTTGTACCTACCTCTGAGGACGTCAACAATCCGCCCATAGCAGACTTGGCCAGCCTCCAAGACTACATCGTCACTCAGACCTATTTAGATATCAATGGAGGATCTGCAGAGTGGAATTTAGTGGACGTCGATGAAACAACAGAGAGCAATTAGCATCGCGGCAATGTTTTCGGATCAACTGTAAATTTATTCACGCCAGCATTTTTCTCTTTTATTTATTTATGCCTCGGAAATGAATCAAAACTGTTCAAATGTGCGAATCCCGCGTATGCCCTCGCCCATGAGGGGTCGCTGGAGGCAGTTCGCGCTTTATACGCCATCTCATCTCGGTGTTCTGCTCCTTTGAGAGAGAACGGACGAAAAGCTGTGATCTTCTACGACGTGGAGGACTGCGCTGTTGCACCACATCTAGTCATGAGTTTTAATATTATTTATATATAGAGCTAATTTATATAGAACCATCATGTTTTAGTTGTATGATAACTATCTCTGCGAAGCAGAGCAACGGGGTCTGGGGCTGGCCCCAGCAGCTGTTCTCGTAGTAGTTCTAACACTGAATCTTTCTCTTATCGCAAACTTCAATTTTTTGATAACCACCACCCAACCGCTCCCACCCCCTGACATTGTTTTACATCCACCGACACACCAAAACCAGCACATGTTGCCCTAACCCCCGTTGTGTATCTGTCAGGCGAAGCCTATACGCCCTTTCATTTCAACACCTAATCATGTCTGTCAAGGCTGAAGCTCAGTTAAGCGATCGAGAGCTGTGTAAGTTGGCGACTGGATTGTGATTAAGAGGCTATGTGGATCATTGATGATGCAAATTGAGTTTTTGATCCCTTGTTCGGCTTCTCCAAGATTTTTTTTACTAACAAAAGTCGATTTGAACAAGAAAGCCGCTACAAAGGGCTTTAATATCTCTCCCCGAATCAGATACAACACCGTAGGCGGTGTCAACGGACCCTTGGTTATCCTGGAAAATGTCAAGTTCCCACGATTCAACGAGATTGTTAATCTGACTCTGCCAGACGGATCGAATCGAGCTGGTCAGGTGCTGGAAGTGCGAGGAGACAGGGCCATTGTGCAAGTTTTTGAGGGAACATCGGGAATTGACGTCAAAAAGACCCGTGTGGAGTTCACAGGCCAGAATTTGCGAATCCCGGTCTCTGAAGACGTTCTGGGCCGCATCTTTGACGGGTCTGGTCGAGCCATCGACAATGGTCCTAAAGTGTTGGCCGAAGACTACTTAGATATCAATGGATCGCCTATCAACCCCTATTCGCGAATCTACCCCGAGGAGATGATTTCCACAGGAATCTCCGGTATCGATACTATGTCTTCTATTGCCCGAGGCCAGAAAATCCCCATTTTCTCTGCCTCTGGTCTGCCTCATAACGAAATTGCTGCTCAGATTTGTCGACAGGCGTCCCTGGTGCGACCAACCAAAGATGTCCACGACGGCCACGAGGATAACTTTTCCATTGTGTTTGCCGCCATGGGTGTCAACTTGGAGACGTCGCGATTCTTCAAGCAGGACTTTGAGGAGAACGGATCACTGGAGCGAGTGTCTCTGTTTCTCAATCTGGCCAATGATCCTACCATTGAGCGTATTATCACTCCGCGATTGGCACTGACCACTGCAGAGTATTTGGCCTACCAGACAGAACGCCACGTTCTGACTATTCTGACCGATATGTCTTCTTACGCTGATGCCTTGCGAGAGGTGTCTGCTGCTCGAGAAGAAGTGCCTGGTCGACGTGGTTACCCCGGTTATATGTATACTGATTTGTCAACTATTTATGAACGGGCTGGACGAGTCGAGGGACGAAACGGTTCGATCACCCAGATCCCTATTTTGACTATGCCTAACGACGATATCACCCACCCTATTCCTGATTTGACTGGTTATATTACCGAGGGACAAATCTTCATCGACCGACAGCTGGACAACAGAGGTATCTACCCGCCTATCAACGTCTTGCCTTCTCTGTCACGATTGATGAAGGCTGCTATTGGAGAGGGTATGACCCGAAAGGATCATGGTGATGTCTCCAATCAGTTGTACGCCAAGTATGCCATTGGTCGAGATGCTGCGGCTATGAAGGCCGTGGTGGGAGAGGAGGCTCTTTCTACAGAGGACAAGCTGTCCTTGGAATTTTTGGAAAAGTTTGAGAAGACTTTTATCAGCCAGGGCAAGTACGAGAGCCGAACTGTCTTTGAGTCTCTAGACCAGGCCTGGTCGCTGTTGCGAATCTACCCCAAGGAGATGCTTAACCGAATATCGCCCAAGATCTTGGATGAGTTCTATGACAGGTCTTCGAAGAGTACCCGAGACACTGAGCCCGAGTCCGAGTCTCAGACTGAGAATCTGATTGATGCTTGATGAGACGTGTGGGCGTTGTTTTAATTGTGTTTTTTTTACGTTAGATGCACTAGAGTAGGAAAACTACTGAATATAAATTCTTGAGACAAGCTTCCTTGTCGGTTTCTTATTTTATTTTGTACTTTAATATTCTCAGGCTTGGCTGGATAATGAATAATAATTTAAAAGCCCATTTTTCCCGGCCAGATAAATGCCGTGCGAGCTGCTGACTCCAGCATTTACAGGGCCGTCCGCTGTAAAAAACACTGGGTCCGACGGTTGAGAAGCATCTGCTATATCCAGCGAAGCGGTAACATTGTCTTCGCTGAGAATTGTTAGGTTCCTATCATGTAGCACCAAGCCCTTGATTTCATAAACAGACCTTTTAAACGTCTTCAGCTCCACAGAGAGGTTCCTAATATCATACAGAGAAACAATTCCTTCTCTGGATCCCGTAGCAACGGTCAAGCTATTTGCGGCCAAAGCAGTGATGTTTTCTCCTCGGATAGATTGTTGGGACTCCTTGGATCTCACGTCAAATAAATAAGTCTTCACAGAGTCGGCTGCAAACACCGCTTTACCCTCGGTCTCGTATTCAAACGGTGCATTCTGCAGTGGTCCTATAACACCTCCAGCAGTCGCAGTACTACTGGTGCTGTGGTTGAAATCGGCAAGGGCTATGGCCGATACAGGAGCCTCGCACTTGAATGTGTGAATAGATTGACCGGAACCACACTCCCATAAGCGCACTGTGGAATCCATGGCACCTGATATAACGTTTCGGCCCCGACCAATGATAGCAATGTCAACGGGTGAGCCTGTGTGGCCAACCAACGTGCGAGGGTTAGAGCTGTCAGCGAGGTTCCAGATCTTGATCTTCATGTCAATGCCCGCCGAAATGGCAGTCTTGCCCGAGGGGAAAAACCTGGCCGCCACAATGTGGTCAATATGGCCTTCTAATTGACGTCGCTGGGTGCCATTTTCCGCCGTTACCACTTGTAATCCACCATTCGAATCGCCCACTAATAGTAACTCGTGCTCGGGCGAAATGTCGACAGTGGTGAAGTGTGCTTTTGATTGTAACTGACGGTAACAATTTTGAGGGAATCTAACTGTCCAACTGTGAGACCCGTATGAGACGGTCAATTCATGTTTGGATTTTGGGCTGGCTGAAGCTAACCCAAGTGCTCTGAGCTCTGTTCGATTCTGTGATCTGTAGACATCAATGTCGCTGTAGATGGTAGTTGGATTCTGCGAGTCACTGTAAGAGATCCAGAATTTTTCCCGTGCTTCCTTGCCTTTCGTTATATCATCAATGATATCCAGGGCTTCTGTTTGTACCGTAATCGAAGGGAATAATGGCATTGGTGGGGGTGAGTGTGAAGGATGAATACTTAAACCCTCAGTGATCAGGATAACTAAATATGGTGGTACGCTATAACCTCAAAGCCATATGGGAGAGAAGAAATTGGGGATAAAACGAAGAATATATATAGAAATGATATCAGCGATCAATTAATCACACAGTGCAGAAAGTAGTTTAGTCGAGCAGGTTTTCTAAGAAATGCTCGTGTTAGGCACTTCATGTAAAAAGTCACTTGTAAGCATCATTTTTGAACACTTTTTAAACTCCTTATTAAACACCCTTTTTGGGGTCTATTCAGACTCCTTTCACTGCCCCCCTTCAGGAACTGAAGAATTGGACTTTACTAATTACGCCAAAGCTCACACCAGGATTAAAAGAGCGGAACAGGGTCAAGCCAAGTACAAATCATGCACGGTTTGACTTAGATACAGCAGCAGCTGCAGTTCAGAGCCTCAATTTATTATCTAACGACGTGAATATGCCACCATCGCCTTGACGATTTACATGATGCCATTAAACAGAAGAAGCTAACTGAAGCACAAATTGCAGAGTCCAGTTAGGGGTGTTAGTTATCGATTTGCGGCAAAGAAACAAGCGCATCCACTGGACAAACTTCAGATCTTCTTTTTTTTTGTTCTCTTTATTGGCGTAGCCCACTGGAACCCAAGAGCGTCACCCGGGTGGAGAAGAACCCAAGCCTTGCCAGGATTCTGAACATTATGGCTGCTTAATACCCGTTCAAGTATTAGAGCTGGGTTTATCGGTGGCAGACTACGGTTTCTAGTCTCCAGGGAAGATTGGTATCGATAGACTACATAGATATAACGGTTGTATTGATTTTTTATATTGTATATTTAGTGATATTTCATACAGTGGTTATATTTACTGATTTGTCGGTATATCACACAGTATATTATTGATATATCACACCTGCATGATATGACGTATTGCAACTCTCGAGACTCTGCGAAGCAGAGCCAAACCCCTCCGGTAGGAGCCTCGCCGGAGGCGAAATCCACCGGCCCGTATTTCAATTGGTAAAAATTGATAGTTCATTAGTATTATATTATTCCTATAGGTTAGTTATTTAAATAAATAGAATCATACATGCGTAAAAATATCGTGAAACAGTGGAAAAGAGACAGGTCTCTCGTTATATCCAATTGCCTTCAGCCTTCTTGCGTAGTTCAGCCTCTTCCCGCCTGAGGTCGTCCATTCGCTGCTCCACTCGTTCTAAGCGGCACTTTATGACCTCAATGGGCCCGCTGGACTCCATTTCCGCGTCAGGACCGCTCGAATAGCTCTTTACGATGGCATAGTGGGCCGAGTGTAGCTCTCCCATTTCGCTCCGGATGGAACGAAGTCTTCTTTCAATAGGGTCAATGGCCATTGTAGTAACGAGCATTGAGGAGGGAAGTGAGTAGGTGCAGATATCGTGATAGATAAGTAAGAGAAATAGGTCAGAAACGAGGGCAAGCTGGTACCACCGATTACAATTATTGATAAGATTGTGAAATCTTAATTAACTTTGCCTTGTATCAGTCCCGCAGCAAGTAGTAAGTAGCAGGTAGCAAGCAAGCACTGCACAGAGTAGTACCCAGAGAGTTCTCTTTGCAAACGTGGGAGACAAGTTTCTAAACCGTCGCAGTTATAGCGTTGTAGGTTCACTTGTATATATCTTGAAGCTTTTCCGTTCCGTCCCCCGTTTTATATATTCTGACAGGGTCATCTGTCACACCCGGCAATAGTTCCCCACACAACCCGGAGCTGAGCCATCCTGCAGCCTGATTGATTGGCGCAATAGATGAGTGAATGCAGAAAGTGCAGACAGCCACTTTAAGTCATACACAGCGAAGCCAAGCAGAGGCTGACCACCGCTAACAGCTGTGATTGGACAGTCGAGCCATTGACTCCTAAAACACATGATGCAATAATATGCCTGATAGCACCCGCGACGGGCAATCTCTGCTTATCTCTGCAGCTCGCTTAAGTGCGGTTATTTATTACTCTGTTGCTGGCGATCTGCTCTCAATTGGAACGTGTTACCAGTTGAAGTATCCTTTTTTAGTCTCCTAGCATACTCTATCCACACGAAAATTGACAAAAACAGGTTTGGACAACTCCGCTTGGGTTTCAGGTTTCATCGCGATGTGATGGCCACCGCTTCAATTGCTTCACCCAGGGACCAAGTAACCTCCCTGGTGCCGGGTGTTTATCTGAGCAGTGCTTGCCTTTCCTGTCTTTCACTATACATTGCACTATGCACCGTTTATATAACAATTAATGCAATTGCACTCCCGAAGTCGAATATATGGCGGCCCCACCCAGACCGCCCATTGTATGAGGCATTCGAATGCATCACCCATCTGAATGCTTTGCAGTCATTCACTGGTCCATCAACTCGTACAACACACGCTGCAGGACAACGTGGTGCTCGCCTCCGGCGCGGCCCCTCCCGGGGAAGGGTGGTTCTGCTTCGCAGAACTCTCGTTGATTGAGCAATTGCTTTGTGCGAAGCTGAACCAACTCTCGCCAGCACCACCCAACGTATGAGTTATCCAAATGCCTGCCCAGCACACCAAGTTACCCGAATGTGACAGATGAACCTTTGGATACGAAACCAGGGGTATACGGGGGCGGATGTTGTCCCTGACAATCGTTTAGGTTTCCCCTTTTGAGTTCGACTTAACGAGTTAACGACAACCGTTCCTCAATTGGCCACAAACGCTTGCTTTGGAGGGTGGTTTAGTTTGCAGCCAGCCCGCTTTGTAAATACGTAGATAAGAGATGAATGCTTCGCAGATTGTCGCATATGCTTCACGATAGTCACAAGTGCATCGCAGATAGTGACGATATGGCTCGGAAAAAGCATCCCCCTTGCCATGTTAAATTTCAATTGTGGCAACCGTTGTACTCCATTGGGCATCGTGCGTCGATATGTGCCAGGGTAGGAAGCGAACGAGAGAGACTCTGTGCGAGATGATAAGTAATGCTGCGCAGGTTGCTGGAAACAGACGTGAGTTGCACCCAAGTGGGAAAGACTCGGCTGTTCGTACTGTGTACAGAGATATGAAGCTCTCCCGGCCCCGGGCTGAAGCCTATTGTTCTCACGACGAGAGTTTCTGCGAAGCAGAACCACGCCTCCCCGGTAGGGGCCGCCGGAGGCAGCTGGAAATAGCCATTGACATTCAATCTGCTTTGGAGGTGAGACCGTGTGGTCGATACTAACTTCGACGTTTGTGGGGACGGGACATCATGCAGTCTGTGCAGAAACGAGAAACAACTTCGTCATAGCTCGATGATCAATTGAGACATTCATCAACGTCCGTTGCTTCTGGTGGCCCTACCGGGGGTATGTTTTTCTGCGATTTCTGCTTCGCACACCCGCTAATTACTTACAGACTTTAGATGACTTAATTGAGATCAATCATTTTCAAGACTCGATCCATGGAGTATGTCGAACAGTGTGATGGTATAACTTTGAGGCATTCCTATTCATGCCACTTCGCTTAAGGGTCGGATTTGGAGTACAGAGAAGATACCTTGGAGATGCTTTCACGGTTATGGACTGTTCTGTGAATATAAAGCCCGTTGAGACAAACTCTGAACATAAAGTCAAAAAGCACGTAAACTCTAAATTATACACGCTTAACAATACTCCGAAATGGTTGGACCCAGTCCGAAATGGTTCTACGCGGCCGAGGGTTCAAATCACACTGAGAAACCATCAGCATCCCTACATTTTATTTATTTGCATTGTATTATTTTTAGTTCTACTACAACCAATCCTTTCTTTCAATTACACTGCTAGACATTGCCAAATCTTAAGTTAATTTACTGCGTGCGTCGGCAAGGTTTGACCCCACCGCCTCTCAGGCCATCCAGGGTAAATAGCCCAGCAGTTTTCAGCGCCCCTGCACTTACATTATAAGATACGCGAAATTTTACCGATAACAAATAGTTTACACTTTTATTAGTGACTTTGCTGTCTCCTTTTTCCCAACGACAACGCTATTACTCTGATAATTTTTAATTCGACTATTGGTCGTGAACACTTGGAAGGATTTTCACGTTGTAGGACCGATCAGACACGACTAGTTGGTGATTGACTGGCATTGGCAAATAATAGATTCCTGTCCTTCTTGCTAGACAAACCAGGAGACTTATTATTAGCTGCTTTTTTGTGTTCAAAGTCGTTGAGTACTTTCTCAGAAAACAAGCCAAAAAGTTTTACTAAATAAAAAAGATTTAGAATACTGTTAGTTACAGTATTCGTTCTTTCGTTCTTTTCAGGGGAAAAAAAAAATCTTCCTTAGGTCACATAGCTCTTGAAGAATTACCGGCCGGTAAAATAATGCTCAACTTTCAAGAAAAGCTATCCTACAAGTCTCTCTACAGTCGCTATGAGACTACCAGGGACAGGCTTAAGCAGGAGCCGTTCCTGGCAAACGCCCGCTCGCTTTCAACCAAAACACGCGTAGTCTATCTATCGGTAGCAGCTGTGTTACTCTTTCTAATGTTCTCCGTTCTGCCAGGATCTAAAAACAATTTGAAATCGTACTACTGCTTCGGGCCAGCTATGTCTCCGATGGACATGGATATCAATAAGTACAGCGAATGGCACAGAAACTCGCCCAGTCCTGTCAAGTTCAACACCCACAAGCCTATTGAATACTCAAATTCAAGCATCAGCTTGGTTGATTTGAACTTGATCCGCTCAACCCGAGACGCAGTCAAAAATAAGGAGCGAGTCTTGATTCTGACGCCCCTAAGAGATGCTTCTCCCTACTTATCAAAGTACTTTGAAATGCTCATGGCCCTGACGTACCCACACAACTTGATTGATTTGGGCTTTTTGGTCTCGGATACGGGTGATGAGACTTTGGCCATTTTGAGCTCCGAGTTAGAAAACCTCCAGTCTGGGAGTAACCCCTTCCACAGCGTGGAAATTTTCCAGAAAGATTTTGGCATGGTTCTGGACAACCTGGACGTGCAGGAGAGACATGCATTTGCGGCCCAGGCCCCGAGACGAAAGGCAATGGCCCGGGCAAGAAACTACCTCCTGTACTCTGCTCTGAAGCCTGAGCATTCGTGGGTCCTATGGCGAGACGTTGACATTGTTGAAAGCCCTCCAAGCATTCTGGAGGACTTCATCAAACACGATACTGATGTTCTGGTTCCGAACATCTGGTTCCATCGTTTTAGAGATGGTAAGGACGTTGAAGGTCGCTTTGACTATAATTCGTGGGTCGAGAGCGAGCAGGGACTGGCCCTGGGCAAGAGCCTGGACAAGGACACCGTGATTGTCGAGGGCTACAAAGAGTTTCAGACTGGTCGAAAATACATGGCGAGGATGGGAGACTGGAGATACAACAATGATGAGGAAATAGAGCTCGATGGAGTTGGAGGGGTGAATATAGTGGTCAAGGCTGATGTACATCGGTCTGGAATCAACTTCCCCTGTTATGCATTTGAGAACCAGGCAGAGACTGAGGGATTTGCTAAGATGGCGAAGCGAGCTGGTTATCGCGTGGTCGGATTGCCTAATTATGTTGTCTGGCATATTGATACTGATGAAAAGAGTGGGAATAAATAATTAAAAATATAACTGTATAAATGCATATAACAAGATAGTGTTTTTTAATCTGAATGTTGTGATGAGATAATGACCCCACAATCCTTTCTGTAATGCTCGCCTGCCGGCGGGCTCCCCCCCCCCCCCCCCCCCCCCCCGGCGAGGATTGGTTCTAATCCGCAGAATTGAGATGGTCATATGTTTGATTGTTTTGCATCCCGCTAGCCTATCACTTGTTTGCTCGGTCGGTATTTCGATGGAAGCAAAATCATATATGCATATCCTGATCTCTCGTAGCTTATCGGGGTTCGTCCTGAGAGACCATAGTTGGAACCTAGCTAGTTGCTTCTTCCTCCTTAGCGCCCGCTTCTTCTTTTTCCTCCTCTTGCTTCCACATACTAATCTGTCTTTTGAGCCAGTCAGGCAATGAATCATCCGGTGGGAAATGCACCACTATTTTTCTGCGATCGGAGCTGCTTCTTTGCCTTTCTATACCTTCGAGTTTTGGAATCCTGGACGACTCCTCGGTGCTTTTACGCCTGCGGACCGCTTCTTCATGGGACAGGCAGGTGACACTCAGAAGCTCGAGAAAGATCTCAGTATGATAATGAGGCTTACCAGCGGTGAATGCCCTAAATTCGGCAACTATAGAAGAATACGTCCAATGCTGAATCTGCCGTAGTATCCCCACAAAGGCATTGCTTGAATCAATCAGCATCAAAGGATAGTTCTTCTTATCCAAAGCATATGTCAAAGTATCCTGGATGATATCTTTGCTCAGCATCAGCCATTCGGCCGATGATCTCCAGGGCTGCATTCCCATATGAACCAACTCTACACCGTTATTCTGAGCAAAGTTTCGCGCTGCTTTGGATGGCTTATATGGGTTCAATGACAGAATCATCCGCAGCTTAAGAGTGAGTATGAACGGAATGTTGACATCCTCTATGCTTATGCATCGGTAAATCCCTTCCTCTACACACCCATATGCTTCAGGAGGAGTCAGCATGAAAGGCAACAAGGCAACCTTTTTTTTGCCTTAACCGTTAGTTAAGGAGAGAAGTGTAGTGACGTTCTTGTAATACGGGAAAGTTCGTGGGAAGTTAACGACGATCGCCGACATACGATGACCCTGCATACACTAATAGCCGCTCAATTTTCATCAGAGCAGGCAACCACCGGTAAGTTCGGCCATGATACGGATAAAATGTCAGGTGAACTATTCACGAACTAGCTCATACATTCTTAGAAAGATTACTCCATTGAAGGCACTCTTTGGAGGTCGAATGGATAGAATTGCCTTCTTTATGCCGGAAAAGAGAGGCAGAACTAAAGTAAGGAAGTAAACATTTATCTAACACAGTCTATTTACTCTCTACTACAAGAATCTGACTAGTTCCTCCACTTTACTCCCCTTATTTTGTCTGCACTTCCCCTTCCCCTCCTCCTCCTCCATCTACACCATCTCGTTCGTCACCTCCATCCTATACCTATATCCTCAATCGGACCTTCCGACCCCGATATCGGCAGTCTTCAGACCTTACCCTGCTCAACTCCACACTCTTCTTATCGGAACCGCGTTCAGACTGACTCACATTGTGAAAAAGATAAATTCAGTCCCGAGCGAATCTTCGGTCAAAAGCTTCGTGTGAGATTTTTAGAGGCCGTTTCTGTCAAAAGGCCTCCCCTTGGTTGATATAAATTTTCATCCTCTTTGATCAAGACGTGTTTGAGTCAAATTTAAAAAAGGCCAGGCTAGCAAGATCAAAGGAAATCAAAAGAGAAGCTTTGAAAAATGTCGTTAGCCTCCGCTCAGAAACGTCTGGCACAATCAGTCGCGACAGTTGCTCGGACCAGGCCCTGCCAGGTTCGTTCTAACTCGTCCATTTCGGCTCTGGCATACAAGGTGCTGCATAGAAATACAAAGCAGCCTCCATTGCCAACCATCGAGACTCCTAGTTGGTCGACAAATGCTGCGATTTCGTCAATTTTGTACGAAACCCCTCTGCCCACTCCGGCATCGCAGAAGTCGCATGTTCTGAACTGCTTAGTCCAGAACGAGCCTGGTGTTTTGTCGCGTGTCTCGGGTACCCTTGCTGCTCGAGGGTTCAACATTGATTCGCTCGTTGTCTGCAACACCGAGGTAAAGGATCTGTCGCGAATGACCATTGTTCTTCAGGGCCAGGACGGTGTAGTAGAGCAGGCACGTCGCCAGATTGAAGATCTTGTCCCGGTGTGGGCAGTTTTAGATTACACGAATGCCCCCATTGTCCAGAGAGAGCTGCTATTGGCCAAGGTATCTCTGTTGGGTCCCGAATACTTTGAAGAGCTGCTGGCTCATCACGGTCATGCTCATCATGTGGCGGTCGGTGAGGCTACTCCTGAGTCTGCACCCATTTTCACTATCAAGGACTATCATCCTAACAATATTCCTTCGTCCGAAGCTCTGCGACATAAGCATCTCCACTTGGACTCTATCACCAAGCTTTCCCATCAGTTTGGCGGCAAGGTGGTGGATATTTCCGACCGTAACTGCATCGTAGAACTGTGCGCCAAGCCTGAACGTATCACATCTTTTATTCATTTACTGCAGCCTTTTGGTATACTTGAACTGGCCCGGTCCGGTATGACTGCTCTGTCACGAACTCCCCTGGATCGTGGGTCCGCAAGTGCTGGTAGTAAGGATGCTGAGGAGATTGTCGATGCCACCCAGCTTCCTCCTGGTTAAAATCGATATATTGTGATGTGTGTATATGGAATAGAAAAATGGAAAATATTCTATCTATTCAGAATTCCTCCAAGTGCATTTAGTACTTTCTTCTAAATTCCCCATGGTTGATTTCATTCTTTAAGGCTTTCGCATTTTCACTAATAAATATCTAATAAATAAAATAGGCAACACGGCCCCTTCAGAGTAGTTGTAGACTACGACTGCAAATACGTGTCGCCTTCAATCTCCAGCCCTCTCAACAAAAATGACCCAATAACGCAGTCAACTTCGACATCGATTTTGCTCTCGACATGAACAAGTGCTTTTCCTTGGAATAAAATCTGCCTCGCGACCTGACCAAACACACCTTGGTTGGTCACGTTCAGCACCGCTCCCACTACACTGAAGTCCACATTGTAAGCCCCCATTTCATCGGGATCTTCTGAATCTCCCAGAGTAGTTGTACACGGAATCCAATCATCAATACTGGTCATTGCAAATCGCTCGCCTTCATATAGCAATACCACAACACCGCGCAAACCATCCGCCTTGAGGTACATTTCTTCATTAATCTTGACTGATTCCGGAGGTCGAGCAGTGACTCTGACATCTGCACTGAAACGTGGATCTCCAATGGGTCCGTTCACTGGTAAAACGCTGGTCATATCGAGCCTCACATTTTTGAATTGAACTCTTCGCAGAAGCTCGTCCGAACTTTGCTTGCCGTAGAACGGAAATTTCAAAGAAATAGCCGTTAGCATATCTCCAAACCAATGTGGTATAACATCATCCTGGTGTTCAGAACCTTTGACGTAGACCTGGTTCGTAATCCCACGTAAATAATTGTCAATAAATCGGTCCAGAGCCGATTTGGTGTCACCTTTGCAGGGCATAAGTAGTCCGTCCGGAAGCCGGCTCAGTTGGCTAGTTACCACAGCTTCAACCACTGAATTTGGCCTCAGTGATAGATCCGTGGTTCTTGCCTCGGTAACGGCAATTTGACCTTCTTCTGGATCGGACCCACACCCTTCGATATTCAGCTCCCATATCGTCGAAGGAACATCGATCTTGAAAGGATATTCATAAAGAGCCGAAACTTGCGCAGTTACCTCGATTCCGTCGCCTAGTGAATCACCCAGTGAGATACCCAAAACGCTAAAGTCTGGGAAACCAGCATTACTTTCCAAGGACTGCTCAATCTGCACACGCATAGGACCGACATTAATACCAAACTTACGGATGACCAAATCCGTCACTCCAGCAAAAGTGATTGAATCTTCGGACATGAGCCTGTGGACGATGCTTGCCATCACCAGAGGGGACGCAAAGTCGTGGAGTACCGCACTGAAGCTTAGATTTGTTGTCTCGCCAGGGCGGATGCTGACATCGAGCGGTGGGATAGATGCATTCACTGCCCGAGTCATCTCTCCTCCTTCTCCATTGTCCGCTCCGCCTTCGTCAACAAGATAGAGTGCCACAGTGGAGTTTGAAATCTGAACAGTCCTCAGAAGTCCTGAAGCAGCTTTCACAATAGATTTCTGTAAAGTTCCTTCGATGTTATCGTAATCCATGGTCACTGATCCGTTGATAATGACCTCAAGCCCATCGTCATATATCGATCCCAGACTAAACGCAGAAAGTTCAAGCTTTGCACTCTGTGGGAGCTCTCGCCTAATCTTGTCTACATGAACAAGCCGGAGTAGTAAAATAAATGAGAATATCACTATCAAAATCGAGATCAGTAGGTTAAACAACCGACCCTTCCACCATCCTCGAGGACGAATGCGATCTTCTGTGCTCATTACGTCAACATGCAATATGTGTTCTTCATGTTGAGGAAGCAGAGAAGTTCTTTCATCTACCGGGTTGGGTCCCGCCATGGTTGTACTCATGGAACAAAAGATATGTAAGAAAGAAAGCAAGCTCTTTATTCTACACTGTTATAGATAGTCACGGCTGTGATGTTGAGAAGAAAAGAAACATGTGTGGGGGAAAACCAGAGGCTTGTCCAAACCCCGCTCGAGTATAAAAATCAAAAGCATTATTGAAGTAAGTGCGAACTTAGTTACTTAGAGTTCGCAATACATTCGTAGGCTAGTTTTCGTGGTTATTTGAATCATTGTACACTGCTATCGTACACTCTTTCGGAGCCTACTTTTGCAAAAAGAAATCTCGCGAGGGTGAGTCGAACACCCGATCTCAGGATTACAATTATGCCATTACAGTCCCGCGCCTTAGCCAGCTTGGCCACCGCGAGGATTTCTGGTCAAAAAAACTTTTAAATTATAAATAAAACTAGCAAAACCTTGCATAAAAATCCTTTTTTTTCAACATGAAAACCACGAATCAGCGCAGTGACGTTTTATCCGCTTTTGCTCTTCAAATTAAATGCAAGATGCTCTCTGTCTTACTATGGAAGTATCTCAGTAAGGTATTTTTTTGGCTTGTATCGATCTGAAATCGTGATCTGCATGTTGTAACACTGAAATCTCCAGAGTATAAGATCAAGAAGTCATGTGCGGGCTAATCAAGAACCAGTATACTTGCACTAGATGAATGTTAAACAGTTTTCAGAGGCATTAAAAGCATCAATATTCATTGTTACGTATCGCTCTAGCAAGCCAAAACTTGAGGATTATGGTAGCGTTGGAATACTGCCCAAGCTCCAAGCGTAATGTATTCATACTTTTCAACGCTTGACAAAATTGGATTGGTTTGCCCACAGTATCATCTGTGGAGAGTGGAGTAGGTAAGCTGTTATCTTCAAAATGGTCAATATAGCACTTACTTAGAGTGCAGATAAGTGGTTGCACTTCAAGAACCTCTTTCCCCCCCCCAGTTAGTATATATCAATATTTGCTGAAACCAAAAGATGTGACAAGAATTAACAAAGCAGAAATATCACCATCATCCCTGACCATCAGTTTTTTTTGCTTGAACAGTCTGGAGAATAGTACAAGCTATTTCTCCAGGCTCATAACGGAAACAGTAGAGATCGACAAAAGAACATATCTTTTGCATCAAACTTCACATACAAAACTTCACATTGAAGCACGCAAAATCTAGAAACATTCCAAATCCAATATGCTCTATCTAATAGGACTAGGCTTATCGTACGAAACGGATATCACTGTAAGAGGACTTGAAATCGTTAAGAAATGTAAAAGAGTGTATCTAGAAGCCTATACAAGCATCTTGATGGCTGCGGATCAAGGGTCTCTTGAGAAATTTTACGGCAGACCCGTTATAATCGCGGACCGGGAGCTGGTAGAAAGCGGATCTGACCAAATCCTCGAAAACGCCCAGGATGATGATATCGCTTTTCTGGTCGTTGGAGATCCCTTTGGTGCGACTACGCACACGGATCTAGTTCTACGAGCCAGAGAACTTGGCATTAAATGTGCCACCATCCACAATGCATCCGTAATGAACGCCGTCGGGGCATGTGGTCTGCAATTGTACAACTTCGGCCAGGCTGTATCCATTGTTTTCTTTACCGACAATTGGAAACCAGATAGCTTTTACGATAAGATCCTGGAAAACAGAAGGCTTGGGCTACATACGTTGCTGCTACTCGACATTAAAGTAAAAGAACAGAGCATTGAAAATATGGCTCGGGGCCGACTGATATATGAACCCCCCAGATATATGAGCATTTCAACAGCTGCCGAGCAGCTTCTGGAAATCGAAGAAACAAGAGGGGAGGGTTGCTATTCTTCCGAGTCCCCATGCATAGCGGTGTCTAGATTGGGTTCTCCGGAGCAGAAATTCATGGCCGGTACTCTGGCTGAAATGGCCGAATACGACAGTGGAAAGCCGCTTCATTCTCTTGTGCTCCTTGGAAACAGGGTTCACGACCTAGAGGTCGACTATATGCTGGAATTTGCTGAAGACAAACAACGATTTGTAGACTCGGTAAAGAAAGATGCAGCAATCTTCAAAAAGCCAGTACCGGCACTACCGCAAGATCAGGAGGAGTAAAAATAAGAAAGAAATAATGATACCCCTTTTAGTTAACAAAGAAAGGAAGACTGTACAATAACACCTTAGATCGTTATTTTCGCTTGGTCTTTGCATAGATCACACGCATACCGGCATTGCTGTGGATCAACGGAGTCTGCGAGCCTCTGATCCAAATATTCAGCAATGAAAGCATGACGACACTTTGACGTTTGGGTAGCGTAAGAGATCATCTATGTTAGCGAGAATATATAAACACATAATTTTTTGACTTACCATTTCAGTTCCTACCGCAGTGTGTGGTTCTTTAAAACCTGAAAGGATCTCAGCATCACCCTCTGAATAATATAAAATACACCTAGCGGCTTTATTGTCTCTTCCGGCTCGTCCAGATTCTTGATAGTATGACTCCAAGGTTTTGGGCAGTTGATAATGGATAACAAACCGAACATCTGGCTTATCGATGCCCATTCCGAAAGCTATAGTGGCCACAATAATCTGAGCGTCTTTATGATTTATCTGCCATTTCTTCATTACCATTTCCTTCCTTGCGGGAGTGAGCTGTGAATGAAATGCAAGGGCTCCAATGCCTGCTTGCCTCAGGGTCTCCGCAAGCTCTAAAGTGGACACGCGGGAGCGGCAATATATAACCCCGGATCCCAAAGGCCGACCACTGGTTTGTCTTCGATTGTATTTCTTCAAAAACCGTAGGATATCTATCAATGCTGGTAGCGCTCCTCCCATATTCCGTACTTCGTAATGCAGATTTGGACGGTTGACAGAGCCGATGAAAGAATGTACAGTGTCCAGGTTAAGCAGCTTCAAGAGCTTAGTCCTTAAACTAGGAGGAGCGGTAGCAGTGGCTACAGTTATTGGAATATGCGGATGTTCCTTCTTGAAATAACCCATTTGACCGTATGCTTTGCGAAACTTTCCGCCCCATTCCACGCAGCAATGGGCTTCATCAATCACGACACGGTTCAACTCTTTCTGCCGTATCATAGGCTCCAAGATAGTGCTCCGAAATCTATCTCGTACAAACTGCTCGGGTGAAATATACAATAAACGCGCCCTGGGATGTCCTCGTAAAAGATCATCCACGACCCTGTCGTAATCTTCTCTTTTGATGCTGTGATTCAAAACGCTCGCCCACACCCCTTTGGCTTCCAAAGCTTTGAGTTGGTCATCCATCAGAGACAACAGCGGAGACACCACTATGGTACAGCCGTGATCCACGGCTATAGCCGGCAATTGGTACGTCAAAGATTTGCCATGCCCTGTAGATAGTACTACTAGTAAATCCTCCCCAGCCAAAGCGGCATTTATAATATCCTCTTGCAAGGGGCGGAATTCATATTTATCAAACACGTGTCTCAACGTGAACTTGATATCCACGATGGAGCCAGTACGACGTGCCTGTCTAAGACCAGCCATTTTGGCACCAAGTGGTGGGTAATAGATTTTAACGCGACAGCGCTGTAGGTAGGTAGATGATTTGTTTACGACTACTTTATATGGCAATGTCTCGGGACGTGAAGCGTCGCACTTGACACAAACGAAAATGAAAGATGAAATTATAAGCTACAACGAAAATGAACAACAGCTCTAGTTAACATTTGCATTAATACTTTACTTGAAATTAATTAATTATCAAACAATTTAAAATGTATCCCTCCAGTGACATTCGTATACCTTTACCCTAACTTAATAGGATAATTGGTACCAAACTTCCTAAATGTCAGGAATCAATCTCGAAGGTGGAGAAGTCGAAACTTCTGGCAACGATACGTCAAATAAAAACGTAGCGTCGTGGCAAACCTTCTTGTTTTTGATCTAAAGAAAAAAAAATCAGGTTGAAAGATTCTCGGTACTTTTATATTGAATATTGTTACCCGGCATCGACAGGTACGGCGGCGGACTACTCATCAGAAACTGCTTAACCTGAAATTTACAGACAAAATACGCATTGAGTTATTGTGTGGTTCTCGTTCTTCGACTGGGGTCATGCTGGTGAACATTGTGAACAGAGGGCCCAAAGTGCTTATGCGCTCTAGTATTCGCAATGCCACATCGCTAGCCGCCAAGACCAGCCCGAGAATCCCTCAGATCACGAAACCAATTGGGGTTGAAACTTTGGACACCGGCAGTAATCCAACTGACAGTAGATCAATTTTCACGAAAGCGAAGGATTTTATGGATAATGAAAAGAGGCTTCAGCGTCGCGAAGCGATTAAGGCGGAGCTAGCGTCTTCAAAGTTCACACCAATGCACCAATTTGGAGCAGCCAAAGGCAAGTTTTGGCAGTTTCCTGGAGCCTACTCAAGAGCAGACAGGTCTTTATACATGCCAAATATAACAGGAAGGACATTGTTAAACTCTGACGAAGTCTCGACGACTGCAATTCTACAAGATCAGATTTCATTGGTGAGGTTATTCACATCCACTGTTGGAGAAAAGCAAACTCATACGTACTTTAGAGACAGCCCTTATAGAGTAAAGGAAGACGGCTTTCAAGTGGTGGATATCAATGCAGTTGAAAACTATGCCAAAGAGCTTGTTCTGCGTTTCATGATTGGCAATTTAAGGAAACAGTTTGAAGATCAAGACAGATGGTCTCGATACCTAATCGCCAGGACTTCTGTCACTAGAGAGGTTCGTCAATCCTTGCTGGCGGAGAATGTTTACGGTGGTTACGTCTACTTGGTAGATCGGAATTGTAAGATTAGATGGGCCGGTTGTGGAGAAGCTACTCAGGAAGAGCGTGCCAATTTGTGGAGATATGTCAACGTGTTACAAAAGGAAGAGTCCTGATTGAAAAAAAGTCATGGATGGCACAGCACAGCAAGCTGATTCAAAAAGATATGTAATATATATGTATATAGAAAATATTTATTTATACTGATTTGTTTCTTTTAAAAAAAATTAAAATTTTACTCTTTCATGAGGATAGTATGATGTAAAATTTTTGAAGTTCAAAAAAATGCTCTAGGAGGGGATTGAACCCACGACCGTCGCGTTCCTCACACGACCGTGACATTGATATAAACGTCGTTATACGGCTATAAGCACGATGCGCTAACCTCTGCGCCACTAGAGCGATTTCTCTGCAAGAACACTGTAAAATCAATTTGAGTGACGCATAAAAAACTTTTTATATTTTTCGGGGTTTTCTTGGGGCTTATAAAGTTCCTTGAGGTCGATAGGAAGCTCTAAATACTGGTGCGGGTATGCACTCCGCTATTGGTTATACAAATATAATGCAAAAGGCTGTTTGATGATTTCACTGGGGTTTATGCCAATATTGCGGGTTTCATGGGGAATCCGCCTTTATAAGACTGAACTTAGAATATAGAAGGCTAAGAATCCTGGTGTGGGCTAATACTGGAAGAATAAGACTGCGGGTAGATAGTATTATATTACTTACTAGACTCAATTATCAAGATAAAGAAACCGGGTGGTGGGGGGCTAATGAAGAAGTGAGTTCGAACTGCGATAAATAGTATTATATTGTTTACCTGGACTCTAAGTGAGATTAATCATCATCATCGTCATCATCATCATCATCTGTTCTTGGGAATTCGATCATGTTACTAGATATCCACCCCAGTAGACGGTCTAGAAAACGGGTGGGCCAATAAAGAATCACTTACTTTGGATCGCAGATTATTATATCACCATCATCGTAAACTATCTCAGCCAAATGGACCACTGTGTGCTTAATGAATAAATAGTATCACCTGTTATTCTAGCAACTCTAGATAGCTGATGCACAGGAACATACGGTGCAGCACCCTGTCCCTTCCGGTAACCATTTAGTCAGTTAGAAATTAACCCCAATGCAACTGTCCAGCCCAAGTTCACGACAGCAGTCATCGGCACCAGTATGTGATGTGGCAGCCAGCAGAAGCCAGCAGTTGACACAAAGGGCCAAATAAGATAGCTCGCTCGCAGTGTTATATAATAATTCTAGTTAGTTCAAGGCAATGCCTTATATGCATCGTCATACTCACCCTTGATAGATAATTGTCTACATTCAAGCCATCCCAATATGCACTAAATGAAAGGAAAACAAATATTGACAGAGGGGATCCTAAACTCTGATCCGCAATCACACGATAAGCACAGCGATCAAAGCTCTCGTTCAGGTGGTCGGACCAAAACTTCTGGGTTAGTTCTCTATCTCAATAATTTTGTGGAACATTGCCATATAAGTCAAATCAAGAGAGGTCCACATACCGTCCAAATGCCATTGAGAAATCCCCAGACGTAAAACCGCAATAGGCGCGCAGGTGCAAGCCTTTTATGCAAAAATAGCTGTAATAGCCCCTCAGACAGCCCTGCCAATAGAGTGGAGACGAGACCAGAATACCCGTAAGGGCTGACTTTCAGTAATGCGTTATAGAATACTATAGATAGGATACAAGATGTTATCTGTATGACAATGAGAATTCCTAGAGGCACTATCCTGTAAAGTATTGGGGTAGGAGAGTCGTACCGCAAGTCCTCGGCCTGCTTCTCTTTATCGAGCATGACGAAGACAGCTAGATCATTCAGCTCATCTATCTAATGGCAAGTTTGAATGAATGTGTATGAAAACCACTGAACCAGTTATATGAAAATAGAATATCTAGTCCGATATAAGATCAAAGCTTCTAATTCGTCACTTCTTTTGAGAAGAACTAGTTTTCCACAAGGCTTGATTTTATAAGGGTTATTGCCAAAATGTTATATCTACCGTTCTTAACTTTAACTGCCAACTGGATCAAACCGATCGGCAGCACGCATCCATCCTTTTTTAACTTTTTCCTCCGAACCACACCGCATTTCGAATGACCATCTAAAGAATTTTGATTCTTTAATACATCTTTTGCTTAAAACAACACACTCAATGGGGCCAAAGAAGGATAAAGGAGGCAAAAAGGGCCAGGCAGACCTGGCCAGCAGTGGAGAGGTGAGTCGACTGAGAGGAAAACATTGTACAAATAAGCATGAATTGTCAAATACTAACCAGACACTCCAGGCTGTCGTCCTTACTGACTCATATCAACCGAAGTTCATGCCTTTGACTTTAGAGAAACCGAGAGTAAGTGAATCAAAAAGCGACTGAAGATATTAGAGGATTGAAGAGACTTGAATATTAAAACATGCAATTACTAAAAGCAAAACGATCTAACTAGTGCCTCCTTCCACTGGCCAATACTCCACTAATTGAATACACTCTGGAATTCCTCGCAACGGCTGGAGTAGGGGAAGTTTACGTTGCATGCTGCTCACACGCAGAGATGGTGGAAGAATATATCAAAAACTCGAAATGGAATTCGTCCGAGTCGCCGTTCGCGATTCAGACCATGTCTCTGCCAGAAAGTCTGTCGGTAGGAGATGTGCTACGAGATCTCGACACTAAAGGAGTGATTAGCTCTGACTTCCTGCTTATTAGCGGTGATGTAGTATGTAACATTGATTTTGGAAATGTTCTGAAAGCGCACAATGAGCGAAAAGCAAAGGACAAGAACCTCATCATGACGATGGTGCTTAGAGAAGCTGGGCAGCTGCACCGCACGAGAGCACGAGCAAACCCAGGGCTTTTTGTTCTGGACGAGCAGACAGATAGATGCCTACGATACGAAGGAGCTACCTTGAACAAACTAGGCAAAGTCAGCCTAGATCCCGAGCTCCTGCTAGAGCACGAAGGAATCAGTTTCCGAAATGACCTGATAGACTGCCGAATCGATATATGTACAATTGACGTACCTGCCCTCTTCACTGAAAACTTTGATTACGACCATCTCCGATCCCATTTCGTCAGTGGCATCTTGACGTCAGATCTGCTAGGGAAAACCATTTATGCACACATTCTAGAATCGAACTACGCCGGTAGGGTCGACAGTCTGCAGACATACAATGCTGTCAGCAAGGATCTTATTTCTAGATATACCTATCCTATAACCCCTGACAGTAACCTGCTAGCAGACCAGAAATACACGTATCAGCCGGGCCACATATACAAGGAAAACGGCGTGGTGCTTGCTCAATCTTGCAACATTATATCGGGCACGGTGATTGGCAATGAGACGTTTATTGGGGAAGGTAGCACGATAAACAAATCGGTTATTGGGCGACGGTGTAAGATTGGGAGGAATGTGAAGCTGGATGGAGTCTATGTATGGGATGACGTGACTATAGAGGATGATGTTGTGGTACAGGATTCGATTATTGCCAATGAGGCAGTGATCAAGCGAGGTGCCCGGATTGACGCTGGTTGCGTCATATCTTTTGGTGTGATAGTAGGAGAAGGTGCAAAAGTTGATAAGAATATCAAGCTCACGACCCAGATGGCTGAGAAAGAGAGCTCTGACAGTGACGACGACGATGATGATGATGATGATGAAGAGGACGAGAATGAAAAGACGGAGGAAGGCACGCGACAAGAAGAGGCACCTGCCAGCATATATGTCGGAAAGGATGGCAGGGGATTTGAATATGTAACGTCAGAGGACGAGCTGGAAGATGAAGATCAAGATGGAGAACAGATGGATGGTTTAGTTTACAAGATGAGCTATCTTCAGATGTCGGACGATTCGTTCGACGTTGAAGTCAAGCATGAGAAGAAAGTCCGGCGGGGTCATCACAGAACGCTGAGCTCAGCTAGCGTTGGAACGGCAGCCAGTGACGATGAAGAGGAGTTTTCGCGCGAGGCAGTCGCATCGATAGAGCGATCTATTATGGAGGGACATAGTCAAACTGTTGCCCTGCTTGAACTCAACACACTTCGAATGACTATGAACGCAGGACATGACGAGGTCCGAACTGCAGCGGTGTACTCGCTGATGGCTCATATAACACGACTGGTGACTACTCAGACGATGGAAGTGAAGGCAGCGACTGAGGAACTGTTCGAGAACTGGAGCCATGTTCTTTCCAGCATAGTGTTTGATGATGACGACGAGGTTGACTTGCTACTGAAGCTCCAGAAGGAATGTAGTCGACGGCCTCAGGGGAACAAAGTGCTGTTCTACGCTGCATCTACGATGTATGATAATGATGTGGTCAAGGAGTCTAATATTTACAAGTGGTGGGACTCTCCACAGTCCACTGAGACTGAGCCTATGATAGAGGTTCGAAAGCTGGTGAGTAAGTGGGTTGAGTGGCTAAAGACTGCAGAAGAAGAGTCAGATTAGAAAATGTTATTCAATGACAAAAGTTTATAGGAATGTATGGAGCTGTGATGCTCTCTCCTTCAGCGGGACCCTCCCGCGGAGGGTTGCTTCCGCTTCGCGGCATAATTACTCAGGGACGGTGATTGATCTAATTTATAGCATTTAAAATCTATGTAAATAATTTGATGCTATCTACTGCAGTTCGACTCAGGGTTCTGCGCGATGACCTTTTAATTGAGATCAATTTTGCCAGTGTAGTACATTTGAAGCCAACTGAGCATGAATTCGCCCATTGACAACTGACTTTACTGCTGTATCGTTGTGAATCGTTTGAGATATGTTCATGTTATTTGGCTACACAGAGTAGAATCGCCTGAAAGTTTGGGCGGGAAGAGTGGCAGTGTGGGAGAGGAGGAATGAGACGTACTATGTTAGTTCCGGTTAATACCTTTAACTAACTAACGTTATTTCAATAATTAGGACTGGCTATCTGGGGCGGCTGCACATGAGTGGCATAAAACTGCAGTGGAAACACTCAGTAAATAATAAATAGCAAGGCCAAGCAAGGATGCATGTATGTATTTTGTGTGGTCTTATTCCAAATATGTGGTCTTTTTACACACAGTTGTCATAACATGTTTGTTAGTAAGTTTAGTTAACTTTAAGACTACGAATTGTTATGCATGTTGTAGCCGCCGCCCTCCCGCAGCCTAAAGAATAGGAAGACAGAAGGGCCGTTATTACGGGCCCATTGAACGTTTTGAAATCAGAAAAAGTCGTCAGAGAGAGCTGTACATTGCTTATAATATATGTAGAGTCGTTAAAAGTTCATATATAGAACGAAAACATGCTTGAAAACTGCTTTTCGCGCATACCCCTAAATCTGCTGAACCTTTGGAGTCACGTGATCTCGAACGTCCTCCAGCACCTTAGATGCGAGCCGTGGAAATTTCACGGTAATTTTTCCCAATTTCGATCAATTTACACCTCCTTGACCAAAACACTACCATCCAGCAAAAAATTACAAAACTCCAAACCAGGCTGTCGAGACCGACAACTTGACGACCCTTGCCGCCCTTTCAGAGAACGCGACACGTTCATTACCTTGACCAGGTATATAGTAAAAACTGCGTAATCCTGGTAAGTAAAACAGTGCCCATAATTGGCGTAGACGTATTATTAGCTGTGTATATAGAGGTGGGGTGTTGTTGTTCCGCTGATTAAACTACGGTTAAAGCCATAATTGCAGGAGTGTCAGTTACGAGTACAAGTGTCAGAAGCACCTCCTACTATACACTCTTGTAGCTGGTGTTGACACAAACGCCCGAAGTGCCATTGTTGCACTTGAATCTATGCCAAACGATACTCTCCTGCTATTGCTTATCTCTCCCAAAAGAGAGGAGCCCAAGGCAAGGGGTTGGAAAGGCAGAAAGCAGGTGGGCGTGGATGCAGCAGACGACGGTTATTTATTTACAAAAATTAAGAAGGCAGAATCTAAGAATAAGTTTGACTAACAGAGGAATAGAAGGATTTTGAATTCAAGAGCAAGAAATTGAGTTCAAGAGAGAACCTCCTCAGTGAAAAGAGCAGAGTCGACGAAAAAAGTTAAGGATCCAAAGAATCGGGAATAACGGAAGGACCATATCAGCCGACAGTGGAAAAAAAGAGAAGATAAAATATTACAGAATCTTTGCACAACGTGACGTATTGGACAGTACGCGATGCAAACTATAAAATGCGTAGTGGTGGGAGACGGTGCCGTCGGAAAAACATGCTTGTTGATTTCATACACCACGAACAAATTCCCATCTGAATACGTGCCGACTGTTTTCGACAACTATGCAGTGACAGTCATGATCGGAGACGAGCCCTACACTCTGGGATTGTTCGACACTGCTGGACAAGAAGATTACGACAGACTGCGTCCCCTATCATACCCACAGACGGACGTGTTTCTGGTATGCTTCAGCGCTACCAGCCCCGCGTCATTTGAGAACGTGCGAGAGAAATGGCTGCCAGAGGTGCGACACCACTGCCCAGGAGTGCCATGTCTGATTGTCGGTACTCAGGTCGATCTGCGAGATGACCCTGTGGTGGGCCAGAAGTTGGCCCGACAGAAGCTACGACCGGTCCCTCCTGAGAGCGGAGAGAGACTGGCACGGGAAGTTGGAGCGGTGAAGTACGTCGAGTGCTCAGCTCTGACTCAAAAAGGTTTGAAAAATGTGTTTGATGAGGCCATTGTGGCTGCCCTTGAACCACCTGTTGTTAAGAAGCCTCGTAAGTGCATTGTTTTATAGTGAAGAAGTTGAAGTTAAGAGAGAGGCATTGGGACGGTTAGAAGGCAGAGTGGTGCCCTTGATTGGAGAGAGAGGAAAATGGCAGACTACAGACTACTTCTGCTATTATGGGATGACGTTACGGATTGCGAGTTTTTTTTTTGTCGGCTTGAAATGTTTTTTTGAGATCCTGCTATTTTAGTGGATATAAATTAGTCTACGAGTAATGTATGCATGTTACTGTTGACTCCGCGATTCGCAGAACCAACCCTGCCCGGGAGGGCCCGCCGGAGGCAGCTGGACGTTGCTGGGGCTAGCCGCCCCAGACCCCGTAGCTATGCTTCGCAGAGAAATTGAACGACATATGTAACCGTAACACACAAACACACACCTAAACATACATTGACACATTTTTGAAAGCCCCACGCGTATGCCATATATTTCACTTTCACCTTTTTCCACCAACTTCCAACAAACATTCAAACAAAATATGTCTCAAGTGTATTCAGCACCCCGGTCGGATACTCTGTGTAAGTAGAGAGAGAGCTTGATTTTAGCTTTGGTTGTCAATTGCTTCATTTTTTCAAATACTAACTCTAGTCCTGAGTGGTGAAAAACTCAGCGGTAACGATATCCGTAATCAAAACGTGTTGGCATGTCAGGCAATCGCCAATGTGGTGAAATCTTCGCTGGGCCCAGTCGGGCTCGATAAAATGCTTGTGGACGACATTGGAGACGTAACTGTGACCAACGACGGAGCTACCATTTTGTCTCTGCTTGACGTGGAGCACCCAGCTGGAAAAATCCTAGTGGAACTTGCCCAACAGCAGGATCGAGAAGTCGGAGACGGAACCACTTCGGTGGTGCTAATTGCGTCTGAGCTGCTGCGACGGGCCAACGAACTCGTCAAAAACAATATTCATCCTACTACCATCATCACCGGCTACCGACTGGCGCTGAGCGAGGCCACCAAATACATCCAGGAGGTGATGAGTACGTCTGTCGAGGCTCTGGGGAAGGACACGCTGATTAACATTGCTAAGACATCCATGTCCAGCAAGATCATCGGAGCCGACTCTGACTTTTTCTCCAAGCTGGTTGTGGACGCAATGCTGGCGGTCAAAACCAGCAACTCCAAGGGCGAGACCAAGTACCCGGTGAAGGCCGTCAACATACTCAAAGCTCACGGCAAGTCGTCCATTGAGTCGGTGCTGGTCAAGGGCTATGCGCTCAACTGCACTGTGGCGTCACAGGCTATGAAGACTCACATAACCAATGCCAAGATTGCTGTGCTGGACATCAACCTCCAAAAGGCTAAAATGGCTCTAGGAGTTAACGTGACGATTGATGACCCGGAGCAGCTCGAGGCAATTAGGAAACGAGAGTATGACATTATTGTGGAGCGAATCAATAAGATCATCGGAGCAGGTGCAAATGTGGTGCTGACTACTAAAGGTATCGATGACCTCTGTCTAAAGGTATTTGTGGAAGCCGGCGTCATGGCGGTGAGAAGGTGCAAGAAGGAAGATCTGCGAAGAATTGCGCGAGCTACCGGTGCTACATTTGTCTCGACGCTGTCCAACCTGGAAGGAGAAGAGGTTTTTGAGCCTTCCTACCTGGGGTCGGCCGAGGAGGTCGTGCAGGAGCGAATCTCTGATGACGAGTGCATCCTCATCAAGGGGACCAAAGTCCATTCATCTAGCTCTATCATCCTCCGTGGATCCAACGAATACCAGCTTGATGAGATGGAGCGGTCAGCCCACGATTCGCTGTCGGTGGTAAAGCGGACACTCGAGTCTGGTTACGTTGTGCCTGGCGGTGGTGCTGTCGAGACGGCTCTCAACATATACCTTGAGAACTTTGCGACCAGTCTGGGGTCTCGGGAACAACTGGCCATTGCGGAATTTGCATCTGCCCTGCTCATAATCCCCAAAACTCTGGCGGTCAATGCAGCAAAGGACTCCTCAGACCTGCTGGCCAAACTACGGTCGTATCACGCTTCGTCGCAGAACGCGGCCCTCAACGACCTGAAACGCCGAGGCTATAAGAACCAGGGTCTCGATCTGCTGGAAGGGAAAATTGTGGATGAGCTGAAAGTCGGAGTACTGGAGCCTACGATGAGCAAAGTCAAGTCCCTGAAGAGTGCCGTTGAAGCATGTATTGCCATCTTGCGAATTGATACCATGATCAAGGTTGATCCGGAGCAGCAGCAACAGCCTGATGGCCACGACCACTAATTTAGTGATGTGATAAAAAAAGAGAAGTGAGAATTTAGAAGTTGCTTGTAATATAGATGAATTTACTTGAGTGATTGTTACAACCGACTGTGTTACATCGCCTCTGGCGGGGCAACTCCGTGGAAGGATGTTCTGCGAAGCAGAAATTCGGTAAACAATTAGATAAGTGCTACTACTATAACATTCAATTCAGCATTTGATTGTTAACATTATTCTAACATCTACTTTAGACCCTTCCAAATATTCATATATATATAATATGCTTTCTCGACAGTTTATCATGTGAATGGTATAAACCTTAATTGACAAATTAAAATCCTAAGCAAAAATTAGCCATACTCAATATTTTAATATATAATGAATACGCAAGTGCAATGGCATGGTTCAAAGCAGAACCAAGCGCTAAGATATAAGCATCCTAAGCCATTCGAATAATAACATTTGAAGGTGCGCGCCAGGAGCGCTTGCGAAGAACAGCCCACTTTTCTTAAATGTCTAAAACTGCCGGGTGACTGTATGCGACGTATACGACGGATCGCGCACACTCATGTCTGACAGTGCCCAGAGATCATTCTCGAGATGGATCTTTGATTTCTCTTTTGTGAATTACCTAAAAGAGAGTTGGCAAATTCCATTTTTCTCCAGTTGTGCGAAGAACGCTCTATAGATCAGTTTCTCTACGTACGAAGCTCTCTCTCAGGCTCTTTTTATTTTTTGCCTAAATTGTTCAAACTTCCGAGTTTTCTGATGCTCATTCTCCTCTCCCTACGTACAATTGTACAGGAAAACTCAAAATGACTCCTAGGAGGACCAGTGCTCGATCAGATGGGTCGCTGCTGAAGGTGCCCGCGGATCCGTCGCTGAGTCCTGAGGACTCGCTCAGCAGTACCAATTCTCCCACGCAACCTCTGGCTGCTGCAATCAAAATAGAAAAGACCGAGGATGCCGAGTCTCCGAGGGGAGCGTCCTCAAATAGCAGCACCAGTAGACTCAATTCCAGGCTCACAAAGCGGAGACCACATAGCAAGTCGCGACGAGGATGTGCTACTTGTAAACGACGGCGGGTCAAGTGCGACGAGACGCATCCCCGGTGCAAGAATTGCGAGCATCTCGGACTTGAATGTTCCTTCAGTGTTACTTTGGGCATTCCGACCCAGGGCGGTATAAACATGATTGATCTGAAACTGTTCCACCATTATACCTCTGTGGTATGGTCGACGATTTCAAAGGCAGGTATTTGCACCGACGAGATTTGGGGCCAAGACGTGCCAATGATGGCGTTTGACTATCCGTGTTTGATGCACGCCATATTGACTATTGCCGCATCGCATATGTCAAGAACGATGCCCAGCCATGACATTGAAGAGTATGTGATTACTATTCACAGAGGAGATGCATTACGACTGCTTCGCCAGGAGGTCCCCCAGGTAAGCCCTCAGAACTTGGATGCACTGGTGGCGGCTGCCATTCTTCTTATTCTCGATTCTCTTGCTAATGCATCGCTGCCTGAACAGCAGACACCTAGTTCACTTCCACCGTCTGCGTGGCTTCGCCATGTGCGGGGTGCTGCCACTATATTACTGTCTGTCGCGCCCTTACCTCCAGAAAGCAGGTTTTTCAAGCTCGTAAACATCGAGCTTAGTGATTTGGCCGATACAACACTGATAATAGGTAGTCTTGGGTTTGACCCGGAGGAGCTTTCGACTCTAGAGTGCTTTGACGACGAAATCAGCGATCTGTATCCTGTCAAAATTGGCTCGCCATATTTTCAGACACTCGTGTACATTGACAAGCTCTATCACCAGCGGGCCAAGCCTGACTTTATCCTTCGGGTATTTTCGTTCCCGGCCCTTTTAGACCGCAACTTGATAGCCCTGATAATACAAGGCGATGATGCTGCTAGGAGAATTATCAGTGTCTACTACAAACTTGTGCGCGCCTGGACAAGCGAGGCCAAAGATAGGGTGTGGTTTTTGGAAGGTGTGGCTAAAGTTCTACCTATAGACATGGATAGCGAATATGGGGGACTCGGATTCATCACTACTGCACTTCCAGTGGCCGACTCCCTCGAGGCTATTCTTGCTAGTTTTGATGCCAGTATCATGGCTGCCGACGACACCCGAGCTAAAGTGGCAGCCGAATTCGCAGGCAATGCAGATGAAATGAATGATGACTATGAGCCCATGTCAGATATTACCGGTGGTAGTGGTACCTCTGACCATGTAGCTTTTTGATTTTTTGTAAATATCTTTTTATTATTATAACTATTCTGTGAGAAGCTTGGAGACCTGAATTTGTTCCGCATGCTAGAAGTTTAACTTTCTCTTTAGTTAGTGTGCGCTGTGAGCTCATGAGCTCAAGTTTTCTGACTCCTCAATTGCAAGTTTGCTTTAATTGGCCGAGGGTATATGGCTAGTACATTTTACGAGTATCTGTTTATCTAAAATATATTTTTACTATCTGGTTAATTACTACTGTCTTTCAAAATTTCCATATGATTCTAGCCCATAGTTATATCAACGATATTATTTAGTCGAGTCGTTGCGGCTTCTGCACAATATAAACCTTCTGGAGAGTTCCACCAATTTCACCAATTTCAATTCTCTACTTGATCCTTTGGTGTGCAGCATCTCGCGACTCGACTCTTTCTACGTAGTTTGATTACATTCAACAAGCTTTTACCACAGCAAAGCAATGGTTCTTCACAATCCTAACAACTGGCACTGGGTGGACAAAAACTGCATTGCATGGTCCCGGACTTATTTCGAGGAGAAGCTCGTGGACTTCGAGGTGAAATCACAGGATGCTGACAGCACCGCTCGAATTTCCGAGGTCCGCTCCCTCGAGGGGGATGTCGATGTGTCCCAGCGGAAAGGAAAGGTTATCAGCTTATTCGATTTAAACATGGTACTAGCATACAAGGGTACCACCAAACCTACTGCCGATGCTGAAACTGTCAATGTGTCCGGAACTATTACCATTCCTGAAATTGCGTACGATACAGAGCAGGATGAGTATAGCTTCAACATTGCCATTGACTCGGAAACGGCTGAAAAGGAGCCTGTCAAGGCTCTAATTCGAAAAACCATGATTCCAAAACTCCGAAGTATCTTGTACCAATTTGGTCCCGATTTGATCACGGAACATGGAAAGGACATTCAGCACCCGGATCAGAAATCTCCCTATGGAAGTCAGCAGCAGAGTGCTGATACCACACGAACCGGTACTCCTGAATCTACTAAAAAAGAAGTTATCGGAACTGCCGCATACAACACGGTAAGTCTTAAGCTCGAGCCGGTGTTTGTGGCTCCTGCCGAGCAGCTTTATGATGCCTTGACCAAACCGGAGATGGTATCTGCTTGGACTCGTTCGAAGGCAGAAATATCTCCGAGTGTGCCGTCGAAATATTCGCTGTTTGGTGGCAATATCACAGGAGAGATGAAGAAGTTGGTACCGGGCAAGTCGATATCTCAGACGTGGAGACTGAAGGAATGGAAAGCGGGGCACTTTGCCAACCTGGACATCGAATTGGTTCAAGGCTCTGGCGAGACCACCATGCGACTTAATTGGACCGGGATCCCAGTTGGTCAGGAAGAAGTTGTCAAGGCAAACTTTGAGGAGTATTATGTTCGCTCTATCAAAGTGACTTTCGGCTTTGGAGCTGTCTTGTAAATTATTACTTTAGAACATAAAAAATAAATAAATATGGTCACATTACAAAAGTTCGTCGTTAAAAAAGAATAAGAGAGACATTAAGTATCATGGCGAAGATCCAAATCCACTGGGAACCCCTCTTGCGTGCCTTTGCTTGTTCTTCCTCCCCGTGTACAAGCCACCTAACTCAGCATTCCAAGTCAAAGACCCATCTTTTACTAGTTGCAAGATTTTGTATGCTTGCAGGTTGGCATAGGGGAGTTTCGTCTGAGGGTCGATGAATCTCGCAAACTGGCCCGTGACAACGCATGTTCTTTTCGGTTTCTGGACACGACCTGGTCGTAGAGATTGCTTTCCCAGGAGAAGTGACTTAATTTGAATCTTCGTCTGTTCATATTCTTCAGGAAATTCCATCAGACTAATAGTGCTCTTAGCTCTACATGCCCAGGGACCAGCAACAGGAAGGAGTGACTTGTTCTTGGAATCGATTTCTTCAGATTTTGCTTTACCTTCTTCGCCACTGTCGCCATCACTGTCGCTATGTGTGTTGTCATTTGTATCGTCATTGTCGACATTCCTTTCCTTCGTTTCTTCCTTGTCATTATTTTCAGTTTTCACAGCAACATCAGTGTTGGTATCGATGAAGAAAGAATCAGTGCTGGCACCGCCTATTCTTCCTACTGTTCCTTCATTTGCAATTTCTTCTTCGTCTTTTGCAGTTTCGCTCACTGTGACTGCTCCTGGCCCGTCATTTGCCCTTTCTTCCTCTTCGACCCTTTCGCCTTCCTCCTTTTCTTCCTCCTTTTGCTCCTCCTTTTGCTCCTCCTTTTGCTCCTCCTTTTGCTCCTCCTTTTGCTCCTCCTTTTCATCTTCTCTCTTTCCTTCTTCTGCTTCTTCTCCGCCCTTGTCGACGTCCATCTCGGCCGCCTCCATGTCGACACTACGATTCTCTTCCCCATCTTTAGGGTCGATATCCATCGAATCATCCATAAATGTACTTCTTCCTTCGGCATTATGCTCCTGCTTTACATCTCCACTAGTTTCGCGATCCACTGTCTCACTTTCGCCTCTACTTTCGTCTTCACGCCCCTCGGTATCCTCTCGACCCTCACGTTTAACTCCCTTATCCCTCTTAATTAGCGTCTCCTGCCGTATAAATATTCGTCGGGGAGCAACCAGTTTGGTTGAGCTAATATGCCTTATGAACGAAGTCATGGGGACTCTTCTCGCCAACATGGCCGCTCTCTGTTTTTGCTTTCTCAACTCTTCCATCTCGGTGAAATGGTTAAGAGACGCAATGTTTTTCTGTTCAGTTACCTTGGCTTCTTCCAGCCTTTCTGCCTGAGTCAATTTCCGTTCCTTCTTGACTACCGGGGCGACATAATTTATTCGCTTAGCTTCATGTTCTTTCAGTCGCTGCATAACCTCTCTTTTATTGCGGATCGCAGTTTCTCTTTTTGATGACCTCCGTCGCTCAGAAAGCAAATCTATTGGTACGCGAGGCGCTTTGGGCTTTGGAGGCTTTTTACTGTCAGGTTCAGTAGGCTGAGGCGGCCTTTTAAACATTGGAATTTCAAAACTCTTCTTCTTGGCCCTTTCCTTCTTTCGCCTTTCTTCCTTCTGGGCTTTCTGCAATTCCTTTTCTCCAGCTTCTTCATCGTCTCCACTCGCACCTTCAATGGAGCTTTCCTCTGAATCACTGAAGTTCTCGTCATCTTCGCCGCGACCGTCGTTGGCTTCATCATCTTCTTGGTCGCCCTGGCTTTTACCCTTCTGGTTCTGGCTTCTATCCATTTCTTCATCTTCGTCGCCCTCTTCTTCTTCTTCGTCTCCTCCATCTTCATCATCATCATCGTCATCTTTCACCTCAAAGTCCTCGTCATCTTCGAATTCCATAAAAATATCATCCTCATCTTCCAACGGTTCTTCCGCCTCTAACAACGACTTGAGACGATTTCCAGCATTTGCTCGTCGCTGACGCGTAGCGATAATGCCATCTTCTAGTTCTGGGGAAGAAGATCTCGACATTGGCAGAATGTAAAGGGCGTGTGTGCCAGGTCAGTCACCCCCAGTCGTTTGTAGATAGATTATCAATAAATATATGTTGATGTTAGAAGTCTCAGTTGAGGTGTGGTGTAAAGCAGACTTTCTGAAGAAGTTTAAAATAGTGAAAACTATCTGATCGACCTGCCCAACATCTAACTTTTAACAAGACACAATTCACGAGTCATGAAATCAATGACAAGAGTAGCATGGTGTACGTCCAGACGTCTGTCTCATAGGAGCTTTGGCTCTGTGTTGTCGTTGACTCCTGGTTCAACCACCACTCATTCGCACATGAAGGCGACCCACAGAGCATATACCACGGCTGAGCCGATAATGGGACCAACGCAGTCATCTGCTGAAGCTGAGGAATTGGCACACTTTGCCCAATTGGCAGAGTCATGGTGGGACGTCAATGGCCCACAAAGAATACTGCATAAAATGAATTTACTACGTCTTGACTATATACGAGAGACTCTGGCTGCCAACCCAACTACAGCTCCAGTTAGGCCGGGATTCTCGTTAGAATTGCTTCCTGAAAGTGAAAAGATCAAATACTCCAGCCAAGCAATGACCGGGAAACACAGAGCTCTTGATATTGGGTGTGGAGGAGGGATTCTGGCCGAGAGCCTGGCCCGCACAGACATGGTCAGCCATGTAGAGGGAATCGATCTGTCTCCCGAAGTAATCAAGGTCGCGAAACTGCATAGCCAGGGAGATCCTAGCTTAGTTGACAGGCTACAGTACCATCTCAAAGGAATTGAAGATGTCAATGAAAGTTATGATTTAATCACAATGTTTGAAATGCTGGAACATGTCCCCAACCCATCAGATGTTCTGGATAAAGCTATGAACTTGCTCAACCCAGGAGGCTGGCTTTTCCTATCTACTATTAACCGTACGCCGGTTTCGTGGTTTACTACCATTTTCATGGGAGAGCAGGTCCTCAATGTGGTGCCTCCGGGTACACATACCTGGTCAAAGTATATCAATGAGTCTGAGCTTCGAGAGTGGCTTCGTGACAAGAAGCAAATCGAATTTGTTAGAAGCGACGGATGCCTATATATTCCTGGCGTGGGATGGAGACTGACTAATGATAAGTCCCTAGGCAATTACTTCATGGCCCTTAGAAAGGGCTTTGGCTCCTCCCCAGCAGCGAATCCGTAGGGCATGATAAAATCTCCTCGGGGGTTTCTTTATTTGGCCTGTCAACATCTCAAGAAGAGAATCATTCTGGGGTCGGGTACTCGAAAGAAATAGGCATTACAGGAAAAAAAACGAAATAGACGAATAATGAAAATAAAAAAGTGCTATATGTGCATTGCATTTTCACCATTATGATCACGACGCTGCCACTTCTTCTTCCTTCTTCTCAACCGGCTCATCCACAAACCGGGGCATTGACTCCTCTGCCAAATAACTAGGCACACCAGCAGCCTCAGACTGCTGAGCCTCAAACTCCATTTCTTCTCCCAAGGCTTCCAGCTCAGCATCCAATTCAGCTTCGTCGATATCGTCCGGGACAGTGTAGTTCCTAGACATGGTATCCTGCAACTCCTGCGACATATCGAGTAAATCAGCCATTTCGTCCTGAATGGACTCGATCTTATCGATATTGATTTTCCCGTACTGTCGCTTCAGCTCCTTGTTGGCCGACTTCATGGCGTCTACTGTGGCCATGGTGTTCCGCAGGTTATCGGTCGTCATGGCTGCCTGCTCCATATTCCAGCTCTGTGTCTGTAATGCATCTTTCTGCGACTCTATCTCCTTTCGCTGACGAAGAATTTTCAGCGCACGTTGTTTCAGGGCATTTTTACCGGGTCCGTCTCTCATACGGGCCATTTTCTGCTGATAAGTGGACAGCTCGGCGTTGAGCTTTGCCAGTTTGACATCCAAAGACGCCACTCTGTTATCGATCTAGTTAGTTTTTATTTCCTACAAACTAAAAAAGACAGGAATACTTACACTCGTGATAGCATCTGTTAATGAGGGTTTCGGGACCGTTTGTTTTGATCCGAATATTCTGTTCATTGTATGCTGTATGTAAGGTGTGTATTGAGAGAGGCAATGTTGGAGAAATAAATATATGGGGGACACGGGCGAGGGGTTGGATCTGCTTCACAGAAAGTGTACAAACGTTTGGGTACTGGTTGCCATGTGGAAATTAGTTCGTCTTGTTCATATTATATTGTTACCTAGTACTTTAGCGTTACTTTAGACATAATTACTTGAAAATCCGTACGGTTACAGTTTTGCTTGAACATATCAACGACAATTCTGTTATTTTCCTGCTAATTGTCTTTTCGCTTGGTGCACTGCCGATCGGCGGGGTATTCAACGGGTTTTTTAATATGGCATTTGGCTTTATCTGTTAAAATCATTTTTGGATATTTAGGTGGCTTAACACCGGTATAGTTTAGAACAGTCTGTTTTTCTCTTGTCACTACATCTATGCAAAGGAATTATAACATGGTTTACGTGTGGACCGTACGTAAGGTGCAATGAACTAACTGTAGAACATGCTCGCCATTGAGTCAATACCAGCACATATAACACGGTTCAACTTAAATGGCAACATCTTGATCTCTGCGAAGCAAGAGCTACGGGGTCTGGGGCTGGCCCCAGCAGCTGTCCAGTTTTGCCTGGACTGATTTGACGTAGGAGGTGTTTTTGCACAACGGCATTCCTTCAACTCGCGGTGTAGGGCTGGTTGTTTTTCACTTTCACCGCCTGAAATATTTTAGCATTAAGTTATTATTATGAATAATTTCTAACACCCGTAAGAGCACACATATTAACTATCTAATTTTCTGCGGTTAGCGTCGAACTTACTCACATAATTCTCTCAAAGTGCGTTACATCAGACTTACAAATGGCTCTGTCAGCGCTAAAAATTTCTGACTAATCCCTTCAGAGCTCCCATTATATATGACCGAACAAAAGACTGACTCGGGCTCGGACGGATCAAACTAGGTGAACTTGTGAATTGTGACATATAAACCCTTTAAACTTGTTGTGTAAAACTCTATTATTCTATTATACTAATAGTCACAAGACTGTATTGTTGAGAAAGCCATAGCAATCTTGGTTTTGGCTTTGTCTACCTATTAGGAAGCTACATCAAACTATTGTTCAAGAGTTTCCGAGGTTGGAAAGCTGCAAATTACTAGGAACCAAAATATCTTCTCTGCCTAAACGATTCTTGTAGGAGAGAATAGTCATTCCTATTGTATAAAGCGCACATACCTGGACTTTTGCAACGAAAGAATACGCCGATCACATATATACAGAAGAACAAAATGCCGGGAGTAGGTGGTTTCAGTGACATTCCCGAGGCCATCGAAGCATACAGTAAGTAGCTAGCACCAGTGAGATCGCAAAATAGCAGAACTAACGAGAAAATGGAGAATTCCTTGTGGTCCTCGACGATGAGAGCAGAGAAAACGAAGGAGACTTAATAATTGCTGCCAGTCTCGTAACGACCGAGAAGATGGCTTTCTTGGTAAGACATTCGTCTGGGTACGTCTGTGCTCCTCTGGCTCCGGAATTGGCGGATCACCTTGAGCTGCCGTTGATGCTCAAGAATCAGACGGACCGTCACGGTACGGCATATACAATTACTGTCGATTATGCAGACGGTACGACCACTGGGATTTCTGCACACGACCGAGCTTTAACTGCTCGAAAACTGGCCGATCCCACCGTCCAAGCTGGAGACTTCTTGCGCCCCGGTCATCTAGTGCCGCTGCGTGCTGTGAGTGGAGGAGTACTTGCCCGTAGAGGTCATACAGAAGCTGGTGTAGAGTTGTCGCGACTGGCAGGGCTTGAGCCGGCAAGTGTGATTTGTGAGATTGTGCGAGAGGAGGACGGATTAATGGCCCGACGAGACGACTGTTTGGCGTTTGCAAAAACCCACGGCCTCAGGGCTATCACAATTGATGATTTGGCGGATTACGTGAGGACACTGAAGACGACGAAAGGTGCCAAGGCCAATGGAGTGGCCTAATATCTATGTGATTTTGTAAATATGACTAAGTGAATAACTAATGTTTTGATCTGATGTGAAAGAAATGTGGATAGCTAATGGACCTTGCCTCCGGCGGCCCCTCCCGGGGAGGGTTGGTTCTGCTTCGCAGAAGCTACACAGTCGTTCAATTGCCGTTACATAACCTTGAGTCTATCATTGAGTATACACTTTCTGCAAAGCAGAAGCAACCCTCCCCGGGAGGGACCGCCAGAGGCAGCTCTCCAATCACTTTTTGGCCTCTGGCTCTTTAACAGGAACTAGCCGAGGCTGGTCGCCCCATTTGAATTCTCTATTAGGATTACCGAAATGGGCCACAACTTCATCGGTGACCTCCTTTCGCCTAGCTTGAAACTCGCCAATAAAAGTCTGCAGTTCTTTAATGCACAGTGCCTTCAGCTCTCCAGTTAGTAGCTTTCCACTCTTGTATTCATCGTGAATTCGCTGCATTTCCTCGTCACTCTCTAAGAAAAACGACAAATACTGGTAGGCCACATCGACGTCTGGGTTCCCGCCGTACTTTCTCTGCTCTTCCATGGTGTCCCTTCCGCCCGAGAACGCATACTTGTTGATTTTGTTCTTAATTCTAGCTGCTGTGTCGGTCATGAAAATGGCTGTGGTCTCATCAGACGCAGACATCTTAGACGAAGATCCCTGAAGAGCTGGAAAGAACTTAGCGTGGATCAGACTGGGCTTGTGGAACTTCAACTTGGTAGAAACGTCTCTGGCGACTCGGAAGTACGGGTCCTGATCAATGGCGCAGGGAATCAGGCAGGGAATGTTAACTTTGGGTCCAAAAATAGTAGGATACGATGAGCTGAACCCAGAACTGATTTGTATCGAGGCAAAATGGATTTTCCCAATGCAATCGCTGTCGGTGAAGCCAAACACGGCTTTGGCAGTGCTGGTGGTTACCTGTCTGGACACCCTGACCACGTTTTCATAGAATGCTCCTCCGACATACTGGAGGTCAGAAAAGATGAACGTCTTCGCGGCATCGAACCCGACAGCAATGATATCCTTGGCGTTCTGCACGTAGAACTTCTTGACATCCTCGATTGTCAGCTTCTGCTTGAACAAAAACTTTTCGTCGTCTGTCATTTCAATAACCAGAGGCACGTCAAAGACATCTTGGAGCCACTTGGTGAATGTAAAAGGAATCATATGGCCCAAGTGCATGCTGTCGCTAGAAGGACCTCTTCCCGTGTACAAGAAAAAGGGCTTCCCCGTTTCGTACCGGGTGAGGATCACATCCAGATCACGTTCGCTGAAGAACATTCCCCGTCGCAACAGGTGGTGCGGTCTGTGCCCGGTTATTCTCTGAAACCGAGCAAGAGTCTCTTCGCTGATTTTGCGGGTCCCGAACTGCGCAATGAGGCGGTCATAGTCGATAGCCACAGCCTTGCCGTCTACAACGGCGCCTTCCACTTCCCATGGTGTGACCTTTTGGTCGGCTGCTTCATTAAGAGACAGATTCTCTGTTTTGTCTTCTAGCTTAGACATTTTGTTTTCGGTTTCCGGAGTGCTGAGTTTGTGACTGAAAGTTATAATTTTCCGAGCGTTGACACTTTTTCAGCCTTATGTAATAGGGGTGGTGGGGTAAAAGTGGAGGTTTACCGTTAAAAATATTGAGGAAGTATACCGAAAAGTCCTGAGCCTTACAACCCTCTAGATGTAGATGGCTCTTCTTCACGACATGCTCAGAGGAGCCGTGTACTGTTGGTTGCCTCCGGCGGCCCCTCCCGGGGAGGGGTGGTTCTGCTTCGCAGAAAATTTACACTCAATGATATATATAAAGGTTTATATAGTTATATGAAAGAAGAATCCATTGTCGACGACAGACAATTCTTTACAGTTTCTGCGAAGCAGAACCAACCCTCCCCGGGAGGGGCCGCCGGAGGCAGACTCACCTACCCGGTGACTCTCTAACTAAGCAGAAAATCGCTTCTCGGCTTCCTTCCAGTTCACAACATTCCAAATAGCCTTAAAATAATCGGCCTTGACATTCTTGTACTGCAAATAGTAAGCGTGCTCCCAAGCATCAATGCCTACAATTGGAACATATGGGCCAACCACAGGGTCTTGGTTAGCCTTGGTAATCACCTCCAAGGCGCCATTGTCCTTGTTCTTGACGACCCAGGCCCATCCTGATCCCTGAACACCTGCCAACTTGGCATTCGTCTGCGAGATCAAATTGTCCAAGTTGCCAAAATGCTCATTGATGGCCTTGTCCAACGCACTTCCGGAAGCTGGGGGTTCTCCTCCACCCTCGGATACGGGAGCCAAGTTCTTCCAGAACAGAGAGTGGTTGATGTGACCACCTCCGTGGAAGTTAATCAAAGGCAGCAACTGGACCTGGGCTTTGACATCGCCGCTCTGCTTGGCTTCAGCCAGCTGCTCAATGGCAGTGTTGTACGAATTGACATAAGTCTGGTGGTGCTTCGTGTAGTGCAGTTCGTTAATCTGTCCGGAAATGTGAGGTTCCAGGGCACCGAAATCGTAGGGCAAGTCTGGCAAAGTAACTTTGGTTCGGATCTGTGACACGGATCCCAAAGAGCGAGATATAATTCGACGAGTTGCAGTGGTTCGAAGAAGAGACATTTTTAGTTTGTTTTGTTGGGGTCCAAGAACAGAGCAATTGATCAATTGATATACCGGGAGGGGTTGTGGTGCTAATATAGATATGTATATTTCTATATATGACAAATTAAGAGAATCCCGATGTACCGAAGCAAAGGATGGAATAGGGTCAAAAAGCAAACTTAGCAAATGACAAACAAGCAGGGACCTAGACCAGGTGTCGAGGAGTGGACTGTATTAAGCACACTGGACTGGATAGAGGCAAAGCGAGCCGTAAAGCGTGAGCAGACGTTCTCGGAGGTACACACTAAAACATTGAAAAGAAAAACAGCTGTCAGGACGAAATATTTATTTTCTTTGGGTAAAAAATGCCCTAGCATATCCATGTCTGTCTCTGTTAAAGCCCTGTCTGCCCTTTACATACCTTTCAGAAGGATGTCTCGCCAGCGTTAGCTAACTGCCCCACTTAATAGCCTAATTGATAAATCTCCGTACCCTAGTGACATTTCTACGCGTGAATTCCTCGCAGAAAAACACGTCGTCGCTTTAAACATGGTGAGTACAGCAGGATGAAAGATATCGGAAATCCAGACAGGCAGACAACCGGATAGCCGGATATTAACGCTTTTGATCTCCTTCCCTACTTGTGCTGAACTAACTAGTCGCTGGATTCACTGGTTGGAGCTGGAATGTTGTTTGTTGCTACGGCAGTCTTTGTGTATTACTCCACCTGGGCCCTTATTCTGGTATGTGGTATCGATAGAGCTTCTCTCCAGCTCGCCTCCAGCGGGGCCCTTCCAGGGAGGGTTGTTCCGCTTCGCGGAAATCTGATCAGAAACTGAGTCTTGCAACTCTACGAGGACATTAACTTCTCCACGAAGTGGAACAACCCTCCGTGGAAAGGCCCCGCCGGAGGCGAGCGTGGCGACTGCAACATCTGTTTTACTAACCAGCCGTTTGTAGATGAACCTCACTTTTTGTATTCTCTCTTTCCTCCTCGAGAATGGGCAATTCGAATCCCCGTCATTCTTCTGCTGGTCGGCTCCACGGTGGTCGGATCGTTCATTGGCCTAGTAATGCTCCGAGCAGCCCAGAAAGAGAAGCAGAAACAGCAGGCTAAAAAAGCGAAATAGTGGTGTGTGGTTTAACACATAAAAAAGCTCTGCTGTGTCTTAGGTTCAGTGGTGTATGAAGACTGCAGAGATCTGCTAATATAATGGTAATAATGTAAATGTATTCGACTGTTGGTGGTGTTAAAAAATTAGGACAATGATAATATGACTTATTGCGTAATACTGACGTCGGCGAACCCATATTGCGTTTATGGCTTCTATGAAATACATAATTGAAAGCTCTCATTTCCTGGTACCTCTGCTTTACCATTACTAGCTCTTACTCGCTCCCATTTTTGTTATATATATATAGTCCATAGAAGTACTCTCCCTGCATAAACAGGGCCTGTCGATCTCCAACTACTTCTCGGCCAAATAAAAAAAACCTGTAGAATGAATACGACGAACCGGAGACACCAACCCTACTCGGAACGAACCTGCCAATGGTGCGTGTTTCGCCTGTCTCCTTTCGACACTACGGTTACGTACAGGAATGGTCGTGTCCTGCGTTTTGGCACATGAGTTTTCACAGGTGAATATCTTCGTCTTATCTCATCTCTGCGAAGCAGAGCTACGGGGTCTGGGGCTGGCCCCAGCAGCTTGTCCAGTGTTCCTTTAACACATTATCATCTTTCCTGCCGGAGGCAAGCGTTTCACCTGTGTCGTGACGACACTACAGTCCACTGCCTTTCGCACCCATTCACCAACCCGAACGTCTGCAAGGATTCTTTCAGCCCCTCCCCATCTCATCTCGGACGCCCCACTTTAACGGCGATTATTTCATTTATATGCCATATTATTTTTACCCCATATAATGTCAGCTGCGTCTTTGCCTCTCTCAACCTGAATTGTTTAACAGGCGCAACGAAACCCACACCTGGTCATCGTTACATAAATAGAGAACCCCGAGAACCAAATATACAGTGTAGTTTGCTTTCCTAGGCTGCAGTTTTATTTATTTAAGCCCACCTCGGTTGGGCCGTCAATAAGGTTATCCCACCTTGAATTATTACGCAGTGGATTGCCATTCCACATACACCGCCTTAGCAACAGCCTCCTTTTTTACACTGGGAAAGCTGTTTCAGCTGTGCAGCTGCGATATTCGTTTACTTTGAACCATCCTGGGTTCTGGGTCTTAAAAGCCAGCCTAGTAAAAGGGTCACGAGAAGGGAAACGGTTGATACGCTTCGCTGATTAAATCGTGTTGTGTAAAATAGGGAAAAGATACCCAAGCTGAAGAGTTTCAGGTTTTTCGGACCTGTGTCCCAGGAATCATAGCAGAGAAGAAGGCAGGACAATTATCTCGTGCCTCTCTGTTTTGTTAGTCTTCACCACTTGGCCCAATCGTGGTTGTGGGTTGTCAACTGTTAACCTTTTTATCGGATCAACAATCTCTTTTTTTCTACTTCAACAGTTCAGCTCTTGATTGAATGGCACTCTTCTCGGTCGTGTGACACCTACAATGCCCAGTCCCACAAGCTCGCCATCGAAAACTCCTTTGGCAGGTGTTGTCTCGGCTCCCCACACAGATTCTCCACCCCCTCTGCCTCCGTCGAGAACATTGTCACCCTTGGGCAACTCAAACGCTCCCAATGTGCAGCGAGGAGCAGGAATCCATTGGGGCGCGATCAACTCGAGCATTTACTCGGTGTCGTCTGATCCGTCTCTGGAGGAGTTATCCAAGACAGCTTTCGATGCTGGAGCGGAGAATATTGCCAACTCTAGTGATTTCGAAATCCCAGACTTGTATGATATGGTGTTGGCTCTCAATAGCGATTGTGGGTTTGACTCGTTTTTCAAAAACCTAATAACGATCCTCGAGTACAGCTTTGGCGCTGAACGCGTATCAATCTCACTGCCCACTGACCCCAGCGACATTGTTAACATTCCTTGGGGTCTGAAAGCGTTGTGGAACAAGGAGAACCCGTTGCCCTTGAGGCCTCAGTTTTCGGCGTCGTCGAGACCGACCGACTTCGCAGCAGCCAAGAGCCAGCATGATTCTCCAGGGGCAAGAGATCAAGTCGACGACTACGATAACGACGATAATTGGGATACCGACGTTGAAGGAGATAGTTCATCTATGGAATTACAGGAAGATATGCAAGTGTCTGATCGCGGAGCCCCCAAACTGGCTCGAACAACGTCTTTTCGAAGAAAGTTTCATCTGACGAGAAAGCTGTCGCAAAAGCTGGGTCGTCGCGACGATGGTATGGAACTTAGTCAAAATTCCCAGCACCAGCATCACCGTAAGCCTCGTCATAACCACTCTTCTGGTGGCAGTTCAAAAGATGGCTCGCCATCTCCTCGCAAGCCATCAACGGGTACCGGGTTTTCAAGCACCCAAAGTATCCTGGAAAGCCCTAATATGTTGGTGTTTGAACAACTTCGTACTCTGGAATGGGAAGGGGATCCCCTGATCGATTCTCAGGGTGTGCTTAACGTACTGGGGCAAGACGGTTTGGTTGTGCTGCAGCGAAAGTACTTGAAAAGGGACGCTGAAACTAACGCCAGCACTCAGGATTCGTCAACTCATAGCAGACACAAGCTGCTCACCAACCTTCAGTTCTTTGAAAGCGAGCAAGCTGTGGAATCCCCGTGGTCAAAGTCGCCAGCACCATCCCCTGCCATTAGAGAATACAGTGAAAGCCCATTCTTTAAATCCACCCCGGCCACTACCATGGAAAGTGCATTTGACGATCCTGACCCCGATAACCTGGACGGATATAAAACTCTGATGAAGCCAGTTGGTGCTATCGGCTTCGAAGATACCTATTCTGTTTTGCATATGCTCATTGTGGTCCCCGGTTCCTCTGCTGGTACTTGCCGGTCGGCACCTATTGGAATTATCTCTGTCATGTCATCGCTCATCCCATTCCCGGGCAAGCTACGTGAAATTCTCGACAGATTTGTACCCCATGTTGCGACTTCGTTCCTTCAAGCCCGAGCGCATTCAACCCTCACCAGTCAGCTTACGTTGGCAAAGCATCCTTCTCACCATCCTCTATTGAGAAAGACTAGAAGCGGCAGTAATGTCCTACCCTTGCATGAGCCAACACTATCACCTTTGTCTCCACAGTATCCTAAGATCAAACTAGAAGCTCCACCACGCCCATCACGCTCGGGGCTGAATACCTTAGAGGCTGAAAAGAAGTTTTATACTTCTCTGAGAGAGGATAAGATAGAGGATCCGACTTCTACCAGATCTTTAGAGATCCTTGCCAACGAGGAACTGTCTACGAATGTGCCAAGCCCCCGTTCTGAATCGTCGTTTCCCTTGCCACCGGATCAGCATAGCGGAAGCCCTCAACCCTATGCTTTCCCCAGATTTGGGTCTCGAAGAAGCAGAGTACGACCGCATATTCGAAAGCTCCTATATTCATATGGCGCTTCCCTTGTTAGTGAGCCTGAGAGAGCGCCCAGGTCCCTTGAACAACGGCCCGTCGCGCAGCATCGGCGGTACTCAAACGAAAGAGTGCGTACGCCGAGTACTCCTGGCTTTTCCATGGCTACACCCTCAAACAGGCTCCTCCGCACCATAATTGATGCTATTCCCGTGCACGTGTTCACAGCAGAACCGGTTGGAGGTGAAATAACCTGGGTCAGCAATCGAGCCTTGGCTTATCGAGGTCAGACAGCGGAGGAATTCTGCCAAAGTCCAGTATCGTCGCTCCATCCTGATGATCAGATTGGGTACTTGGAAGCGTGGAATGAAGCCCTCCGGACAGGCGTTCCACTAGGCAGAATGTGTAAAGTTCAACGTTTTGATAACAGCTACCGATCCTTTTTTATGCGGGCTGTGCCCCTGCGCGACGAAAAGGGAGCCATCATACATTGGTTTTGCACAATGATGGATATTCATAACCAACACAAGTCAGAACTGGAATCAATTCAACAGGCATGTGAGACTGCAGGCGAGCAGAAATACAAGATTCTGGCAGAGTCGACTCCTATCATAGTGTTCAGTACAAGCCCTCAAGAGGGGATGCAGTACGCCAATAATAAGTGGTTTGATTACTCTGGGCTGTCACCTTCAGAGACGTATGGATTCCATTATATGAGTGCCATACACCCCGAGGACCGTGAAAAGAGCAAACTTCCTATTAAGCTATCAGGTGCATTCGACAAGTCCAGCGTTGCTGAGAGCAAGAATCGAGACAGCACTTATTCTGTAGAGATCAGGCTTCGTAACAAAGCCGGCGAATACCGTTGGCATCTGGCAATTTTTACGTGTTCAGATGTTGACAGCCCAGCCAAGAGCGTATGGTTCGGAACTTGCACTGATATCCACGACCAGAAATTGATTCAAGAGAAGCTTAAAGTTGCCAAGGATACAGCTCAGCGGACCATTGAGTCCAAAACCAGGTTCCTTTCAAACATGTCTCATGAGATTCGAACACCCCTTATTGGTATTTCAGGAATGGTGGGGTTTTTGCTTGACACGCAACTCACTGAAGAGCAACTTGACTACTGTCACACTATCTCGAGCAGTTCTGAGGCACTTTTAATGGTCATCAACGATATCTTGGATCTCTCCAAGGTCGAGTCTGGAAAGATGACTTTGACCTACTCATGGTTCTATGTAAGGCGCTTGGTTGAAGAGGTCAATGAGCTGTTGAGTTCGATGGCCATCGCGAAAGATCTTGAATTGAACTATATCATTGATGCTAAAGTCTCGCCGTGGATTAAAGGAGATAGAGTCAGATTACGTCAAGTGATGCTAAACCTGATTGGAAATGCTATCAAGTTTACAGACAAGGGTGAGATTTTTACCTATTGCACCATTGATGAATCCAAGAGTGACAAAGATACGATGACTCTGTTATTCGAAGTTCATGATACCGGTAGGGGATTTACAGAAGAAGACTCGCAGAGAATGTTCAAGCCTTTTTCACAGGTCCATGGATATGCATCATCGAGTTCTAGCGGAACTGGATTGGGCCTTGTGATTTCTCGTCAGCTTATTCAGCTGCACAAAGGAGAGCTTACCGGGGAAGGTGTCAAAGATAAAGGAAGCACGTTCAGGTTCACTTGCGAAGTAAAGCTGCCCACCGAGCACGATTGTCCCTCGGAGCAACAGATTAGCAAAGAACTTGGTGGTTTCAATGGGAACGGGTCGGCGCCGAACAAACCGTGTCTCGCTACTCCCATGTACATCTTGGTTGTCTGTCCATGGAAGCACACGAGCCAGAGCATTGAGCATCATATAAGGGCCACTGTCCTAAACCCAGAGAATTGCACCATTGTAACGCTAGGGGGTATCGACGAAATCGCAGCAGCTTGTGTCAACGACAAAGTTTGGACTCATGTGGTGTTAAATATAACCGAACTCGATGTCTTGATTGGGTTTTTTGAGTGTGTCTTAGACTATCCAGGGTTTACCAAAAGCACACAGTTTATTGTCTTGACAAGTCCTACTCAGAAGTCGACAATTTCATCGAAAATAGCTCAGACAGCAGGCGTTGACCGGAAAATCACATTCTTGGCCAAGCCTCTAAAAACAAGTAGCTACAGTGTGGTATTTGATCCGTCCCAAGTGAGAGAAGAGAGTTATGATGTCAAGATGCAGAGCGCACAGCAAACATTGCTGAACCAGAAGAAAGTGTTCAACGGGTTGAGGCATTTTGCAGAAGGAGATAACTATAGAGTACTTTTGGCGGAAGACAATCTGGTGAATCAGAAAGTGATTTCCAAATTTCTCACCAAGGCTGGTTTCGAATGTGATTTGGCAACCGATGGGGAAGTCTGCACGTCTAAGGTGTTTGAAAACGGTTATGGGCATTACGATTTGATCCTGTGTGATCTGGATATGCCTAGAAAGAATGGATTTGAGGCATGCAGCGAGATCAGGAGCTGGGAAGTCGGAAATGCTCACCCGTCTATTCCCATTGTTGCCTTGAGTGCGTATGTGATGTCTGACGTGAGCGGCAAATGTGATGAGGCCGGATTTACCAAATATATTTCCAAGCCTGTTGAGTTTTCCAGCTTGAAAGGTGAGTGTGCAGCAGTCGACATACTCTTTGGTGCATGAGCAAAAGACTAACAAGATACTATAATTGAGATTCTTTCTGGAAATGGCTAAGGGATGATGGGTTAGAGGATCTGGCATGCGCTACTTCAGAGTTATGATGAAAGTCCGGTTAAACGTGTCATATTTATTAATAATTGTAATTGTAATGTATTGTAGTAACGTTTACTGTACTATGGTCTTAATTTTGATTTGTCGAAGGTCAGTAACAGTCAGCACTAGGTCAGTAGCAGTTATAGTGATGGGATCCGTCGCTATCGTTTAAGTGTAAAAGATTAAAAAATCGTACAAACGAGGGAGCCACTCTCCAACGAACAAAATGACGGATTCGCTGGCGGTGACGATGGCCATGATGCCTCCTAGTTATACAGCATCTAGGAGAATGTGTGATTCCATTGCTGTCAAGCAATTGGCTGTATCGATTACAGCCATGGTAACTTTCTTCTGCGAACGACTGCGCAGGCAAGCTCGATGGCCCGCTACATGACTGCCCAGAAAACTCCAGGACTTCCGGGAAGTCTGACGTATCCTGGGATTTTAACGTCGAAAGCTGCTCGCCCGTACCTGACGCTTCGGTGATGGGCGTATCTACGGCAGCATGGTATGTGCCCTCTTTGCCAGTGGTATTGGTATCTGACGTTTGTGGAGTGGTTTCCGAAGAACCATTGTACTGACCATTACTAAATAATGGAATGGGAGTTTCCAGGAAGTCCTCAATCTTTACATCGTCAAGGGTATAGCCAGCAGTTGGACAAGAAGTGGGCTGTTTAATCTCCTTGGTGGAGAGACCAATGGCCGTTCTATCTAAGCGCAACATTCTCTATAAACGTCACTTTGAGCTTATTCTAGCTTTCTTTTTAACGCAATCTAGCTACTATACAGCAATTGTTACAAAGAATCGTTTCTATATGTATGGAACTATCTAACCAACGAGCAATTGGCGAAGCTCGATTATATGTAAAAAGGTAAACACACACACTGTGGTGTCGTCCATCTGGAGAATGCGTGGGGAGAAAACCTCCGCCCAAAACCCGCGCAGCAAAATAGCTCTCTCGTAAACCCACCCCCACCAAAGACCATCCCGAACTTCTACAGGCAGAATCTCTCTACATATCTCCCAATTTAGATAATATCCAGCCGCCCTTCTACACTTCAGAGCAGCCTTGTATGGAATCTGACCACAGCCACGCCATAACAAAGGTATAGTTCGATCAATCACGGTATTTTTTTCGTATTTTGAATTGTGTGATATTGTGATAGATATTTGTCTTGGTCTTATATATGATATATGGAGGATTGAGAGATCACACTCAGACTTCTTAGTACTACTCTCTTTCGTACTTTCTATGGCTCTAGGTATTTAAGAGTGGACCCAGATCTTTTTCAGATAGACTGCAATAACAAAACGAGGTGGAGAGATCGAAAAATAGCAAAGCAAAGAGCTATATTGACTGGAATTACAGAGTATATTTTGGATATTATTTACCACTAGATTATTGGTATTGTACTCGGAGGATTCGGTGTTTTATCGTAGCAAAGGGCCTTGGTTTTACGCATATACATTGGGTAGGGTTGATACACACTTTTGTTACGTTTGGGTATTCATATTATTTGGGTTTTTTTATTTCGAGAGTTTCTTTTGGTGAGTCAAGTTTGTTAACCTGCTAGTTAGATATGCCACTGACAAGAGAAAATGTCGGATCCGTTGATGCCGTTGCAACAACCATCGGCAGTCCCGTATACATTGGACCCTAGGGCTGCACAGTCTCCACACACTTACCGGTCGACAGGTATCACAGGAGCCACTCCTGTGCCGGAGCCGCTTTCGAGTGAAGACTGGAAAGAAAAGGGAGCCGCGACTCTGGTACGATCGGAGACAGACGAGCGAGGACATGTGACAACGAAGATTATTAAAAAAGGTGTCAAAGACTTCAATTTCGGCCAAACTCTGGGAGAAGGGTCGTACTCTACTGTCATAGCGGCGTCAGACCGACAAACATTACGAGATTATGCTATCAAGGTGCTGGATAAACGGCACATTATCAAAGAAAACAAGGTCAAGTATGTGCACATCGAGAAGAATACGCTCAACCGACTGGGTGATCACGACGGGGTGATCCGACTATATTATACGTTTCAGGATGAGCGCAGTCTATACTTTGTGTTGGATTTCGCTGCAAACGGCGAGCTGTTGTCGTTGATCAAGCGGATGGGCTCTTTGAGCGAAGAGTGCACTAGATACTATGGCATGCAGATTCTGGACGCTGTTGAATATATGCACTCCAAGGGCGTCATTCACAGAGACCTGAAGCCTGAAAACATTCTGTTGGACTACAAAATGAGGGTGAAGATCACTGATTTTGGAACCGCAAAGCTGCTAGATCCCGTTACTGAAACTGAGATGGGAAATGCCATCTATCCCGATGACGTGCGGGCCAACTCATTTGTGGGAACTGCAGAGTACGTGTCGCCAGAGCTTCTGGCTGACAAGCATACTGGCAAGGGATCCGATATCTGGGCCTTTGGATGTATCATATACCAGCTTATCGCAGGACGACCACCGTTTAAGGCATCCAATGAATACCAGACATTTCAGAAAATTGTCAAGTTGCAGTACTCGTATCCACCTGGATTTCCATTTGTTGTGCGGGACCTTTGCAAGAAAATATTGGTCCTCAATCCCAAACAGCGATTGGGGATTCCTCAAATAAAGGCACATGAGTTTTTCGACGGGTGTTTGTGGGATAGAGAGCACATTTGGAAAAAGTCACCACCAAGATTGGTGCCATACAAGGCTTCTGCTAGATCTCTATCGAATCCCAATACAGCGACGAGCCGAATGGGTCTTGCACTAAGAGGACCAGGACGGGCAGCATCGTCGCAGGCGGTTCCCACTTCTGCTAATGTCACTTCTGCGACGGCGGCAGCAGCGGCTCTGGGGAAGCCTATGACCAAAATCCCGCCTGTCCGTCGGATTTCTTCCAGTGGGTCTGTTCCTCCGTCTCCTATCAAAAAGTCTTTCCCCGAATCGCCTAAGGCTCCATCTTCCTCAGCTACAAAGACTACCAACTCATCAAACGGGATAACTACTGCTACCAAGGAGTTGACGCCAAAGAAATCATCAAAGGCATTAAGAGTAGCAGGCAGCACCTCTACTACTGCTCCCACCTCTGTTCCCGTTACATCACCACCAGTTAACACCGCCCATATTCCTCCTCCAGCATCTGCCCCAGTATCTGCTTCAGCATCGGCGTCCACTTCGATTAGTGGTACCACCACCCAAGTGCCAGCAACCTCCCGAGAAAGCAATGGTTCCTCATATCCCCAGGGGCCATTGGTTGCTCCAGTTCCTCTACGGCCTTCAGATGGTCCTCGGTTAGAGTTGCCGCCGTTGTCGCAACTAGAAACCGATTGGTCGCAAATGCTTATCCATCATGAGGAGCGAATATTGAAATTAGGGACGGTCAGCATACATACATCATCTACTTCGGCAAACTACGAAGAAGAGTCGGATAGAGAGCCTAACCGGCTAGCTAAGTTTTTCACGGGTACAAAGCGAAAGAAGAGAATTATTATGGTCACAACGGCAGCAAGACTGCTAGTGATTGGAATAGAAGACAGGCGGCTGCGGGCTGAAATAAACATCTCAAGTCCACACATGTCATTGCGGGAATATCCATATAACCAGAAGCACGGAGTAGGTGCATTTTCAATTGAGTCCAATGCAAAGGTGTTCTTTATCGAGGATACGGTCGGTACATCGCATTGGATTTCTGCTATCATGAAGGCCAAGGAGTACTACAGCCAGGCTACTGCGCTATCGGCGAACAATGCATTCGCTGCTACTGCAGCTGCTGCTTTAGCTGTTACTGGCAGAAAACCATCACCAGTTGTCTCGCATTCTATACCTTCTAATGGTCAGGCAATTACAAGAGTTGAAACCTCAACCACCACTGCTCAACCTCGGTTGGTGAACAGCTCTAATTCCACATTCCTTCAAAAGCATGAGGCCCGTAGGGTCACTCGACGGGCCCGATGATTAAACCACGGTTTAGATCGAGACTGGTTATTTATTATTCGCAGCCAACCTACTAGTATCGTTATAAACTATTTATTATTAAAAAAAAATAACATTATATATATGTATGCTAGATGGCATATGATAACAGAGTTATACAGTTGGACCATTATAATTCTCACAAATGCTTAAGATTCTGTTGTCACCTGTCAACGTTGGTCAACAGTGATCATGCCGCAACCCACTCATCTCTTTATCCGCTTTACACTACAAGGGGGCGAATGTAGTCCTTCTAGCTCCGATATCTGCGGCGGAGAGTCAGAGTAACTTGCTGGGCTACTTCTGATGCTTTCTGCCACCCCTTGGGAAGAATTCATAGGAGTTATGAATTCACCCAGTCGTTCCTCCGTATCGAGCGGATCTGGCACTTTAGCGACTTTGAAAAAATCTGAGATGCTTCTATCAGGTCTAACAGGGGCTTTCTTCGTTCTGGTTCTCTTTCTGGGACGCGATATTGGCTGTTGGGCCGAAAGGTAGGTCTCCTTCTTTGGATCCTTGATAGCTATATCATTGACACTTTCACCAACAATATAGCCAAGTACTTCTCTCGTTACATCTTTATGGATGACAAAATACTCTTTTGTGCGTAATATTTCAGAGAATCTCGACGGAACTAATTTGACTTTGAGGATCGGTGACGTGTGCTTCCCAGTCTTTTTCTCTGATACAGACTCGTACCAATCTTTCTTGTCGCAATGACGCCGAATGTTGATAACTAGCATTGGTAGCAACATCCAATTTATTACTTGGTAGAGCACGTCCGCATCCATTAGGCTCCCTAGATAGTCCCTGAGTCGATCTATCTGAGGAGTCTCGGGGACCTCTGGGATATTGGGCTGGGTGCTGGAAAGAACTGGAGAAAAGTAGTTCTGCAGAACCTCTGTACTGGGGAATTCTTCGAGAGCCATGGTGGAGATATTATGCTTTGTTGAAAAGAATTTAGATTCGTTGGTCGTTAATTCGTGAAGGAGCCGTTCGCGCCACCGATGGATATTTGCTTTATACTGTGTCTCCTCGTCTTCGGTAAACAGAATAGGAGAATCCCTTCCTGTACTGCCGACCCAGCGAAATGACTCGGCTAGCTCTTTCGTGAATCCAGTTTGCGGATGTGCAGCTTCTTTGGCTGCCACAATTCCCAGCCGTAGCACCCCTTTACTATAGTCTCCACCCTGAATTAGAGCCCTTAGAATACATCTCTCTCTGAAATAGACATTGCCATCTGATTCCACGTAGCCAGTCGCTCGTAAATGAGCTTCCAGCTCGTCCACATCAAAGATCCGGACAGGGCGGTCGCTGGCACCTGTTCCGGCCATTTTCGCGGCTGTCCGAGGTGCATACATAATAATCTTCCTAGCTCCAAACAAGAGCGTGTCGCTGTCCTCAGAGAATGCATAGTCGACCAGACCCTGTAACTGCAGCATTGAACATTCGGCCTCGCCCTCACCGGCTGCGCAGACGACTGGAACCCCGCAGTACTCGCATATCCGACGGCATATTACTTCTTCGTATGAATACGACTGCGAGCGAATCTTGTTCCGTTTAAACTCGGGCCGCCGATTCCCGTCTAAGGTCATAATAATATCAATGCCAAGGTGGATAAAAGCTGCAATCTTCTGGAGAAAGATGACAGGGAACTGGCTCACCGGTGGGGCTGTTGCTACGCCAGCGTTTTTGGCTTTGCTGACTGCCTGAGAGTATAGCCGTTTGGCAATAGATTGGACTTCGATAATCCATAAATATCCATCTACTGCTACCCGCGGGTGTCTGCCATGAGTTTCGTAAAAACTAGAAGAGAACTCTTGTAGTTCTTGTTAGATTTCTGTGTTCCGTCAGAGGTTGAGGTTGTCTTGTGTGTTCGTAAAACATGCTGCACATACGTAGTTCTTTGAAATGACCCTCAAAGTCATCCCAGAGTCTTTGTTAGAAGAGCGAAAAACGACGGTGACTTGAACAGTGCATAAGTACCACAGATGAATCTTACCCCTTTACTCCCATCACTAGAAAAGTTGCAGTTTTTATCAAATAATTAGCTTTACACTCGTAGATATTATTCTCATTTAAAAAGGTTAATGGCACTTCAGGATGGGGAAATCTTGGAAATGATTAAATCAGCCGTACATTTACATAGTACCCGATTGGGCCAAATAGATACTGGGGTGCGTTGCCTGTGCGCCAAACCAAATACAACGAAAAGTGCAAAGAAAAAAAAAATGCAATTTTCTCGAAGCTAGCTGCGATAATAATAAAAAAGATTGTTAGCTCGTCTCCCTATGGTTCTGCCTTGCAGAAATAGTGTCCTCGGCTGGCCATTAGAAATTAGAGTGTAGTAATTAAATCTGTGGCATCAAAATACGCAGCAGGTTCAAGTCCTTTAAGGCTCGCACTTTTGGCTTCTCCATCCAAAATAATCTCCGAAACCAGCTTGCCAGTAGCAGGAGCATTGTTGATACCCCAGCAACTGTGTCCACTGGCTAGTAATAAGTTAGGTACTGTAGTCTCTCCTATAAGAGGACCTGAGCATGAAGGAATGTCGACAATAGGCAGGTAGCAGGCCTGACGCCTTAGCACTCGACCTTTAGATAGCACAGGAGAGATGCGACTGGCATACTGGAACAAGTCCTCGCACTTCTCGCTAAGAACTTCCACATCTTCAACTGTTTCTGGCAAAGGGGCTCCGGTATCGCCTTCTCCACAGACATATACCTCATCCTTCCTTGGGTAGACTTCGGGAGTGACAAATCCAGAATGGCCAGTGCGCAACTCAGTGAACACGCCACATGGTGGCAGGGGATTCTCAGCTTGAATTGTTATAGAGTGTGCTCGCAGACCCGAGATAGGGCAGGATGGCAAGATCCGCGAAGTCCAGGGTCCCATAGTCAGCACAATCTTGTGGGTGGCTATATTCTGCACTATCTCTGAATCTTTGGTTGTATACGACACGCCAACTGCTTCACCATCTGCGTTTACCTGAACCCTCGACAACTTGCCAATAACAAGTTCAGCACCAGCTTCTACAGCTTTCTTGAGAATTGCAGTGGTGAACTTGTACGGATGAACCTGTGCGGTATCTGATTTGTGCCCCAAGACTTCCCAGTCTTCAACCACATTGGGATAAAGCCACTTCAAGTCCTCAGGCAGCTTCCTACTATGCAATTCTCCTTCCTTTCCGTTCTCTTCATGCCCTTTCGCACTTTTCTTCGGTGACTTGGTCATGGAGCCGACGTTTCCCGATACGCTGACTGTACGGACTCGCCGGTAGTCCCACTCGGCGTCGCCTTGGTGGATATCAGCAAGCTCCTGATGCAGTTTAAAACTGAGCCCTACAATCTGTTGGGGGAATGCCCAATTCGCCAGCAAGCCTCCCGCCTTGCCAGAGGCACCTCCGGCAGGCCTTCGGGCCTCTAGGACCACTATTTTATATTTCTTGGGGTCGAATTTTGGATGCTTGGTAATGAAATACGCCGTACATGACCCAACGATTCCAGCTCCTGGTTAGAAACGAGGGAAAAGGGAAGGGGTAACAGTCCAGTTCTCCCATACGAAGTTTAACCTTTACATACCTACTATCACGATAGTCTGTTTCTGGCCTGACATTTTAATGGAGGCTGCAAGTGGTGTTTTTTGACAGTTGAAAGAGCAAGGATCAAATCAGTTGACAGAAGTATAGATTAAAAATACTGTACGAGTGTTATCTCCTTTTTCTTGACTAATAAAAAGCCTACTGAATCCCCTACCAGTACCACCTCAAACACAAAAAAAGAGTCTATACCAATGAAAATTGAATAGCTAAGCAAGGTCCATTTCCAAGTGGGATAATCGTCGGTCTTTAACCTCTGCAGTTGCTGTAGGCGCGCGGGTTTTCCCATCTCAGAAAAATAACGTGTTTTTTTTTGGGGTGAGTTCGTGTTATGTAAGAAATTGGTTAGCAGAGCCATTTTGAAAAACCCAATTTAAGACGTCATAGGGCTCTTAACCTCTGGCTGCTCCCCTCCCGGCGAGGTTGGTTCTGCTTCGCGGAAGAAGAAGAGTGCTTCGCGGAAGAAGAGGAGCAAGAGGAAGATAGTAGTTCTCACTTAAAGTCTATTTAGATGATTTGATACCACCTGTATTCTTCACCGCTGCTATGGGGCTGTTTAGAACCTTCAATCTGTCGTCGAGAGCACACTTTCTGCGTCTCCCCACGCTATGTGAAATTTGTAACATTGAGTTTTCTCAGACACTATAATCGTTGACGGTACTTAGAGTTCTGGACTCAATGCCGCGTATCACCTACCGTCGGACTGACGGTTGGTTGTCAGAATCTTAGATTATTGACTAGACTATACGAATATATGCATGAATGTTCAAGGCGCGCATGGTTTAAGGTTGGATGCTCAGAGACAATTAGTCTCAGTTCTCAGATCAACCTATAGCAATCGCTGTTATTACAGTTGCAACTATGCTAAACGCATCACTCCCGATTATCTATACGGTATTTTCATCAACTAAAGGCAAGCAACCCACGCATTCTTCTCATTTCGCTACAATGTTGCTTTGCTTCTCCTCTTTGAAGAAAACTACCCGAACGTAGGCCCGGCTTTAGTCCATCGCTCCAGCAGTTGCAACCCCTGAAATGCTCACGCGTGTATCTGCACATTTTATGCCCTCACAATGCCTTTTGTGTATATATGTATGAACAGCCCGTACGGCAGCAGTGCAGCTTAAAAGAATACAGCAAGGACACATCAATCCCTACAGCTCCCAAAATGCATAACGAGCTCGCTAAACTCACCAGCAAGATCACCACCACAGATCCCATACAGGATAACTAGGCGGAGGACAATCTGTGACCTTAGCAAGAAGCTTGCTCAGCTTCTCAAACTCGTTCGTTTGCTCCACCGTATTCCAATCAGCCGTGCATACACCGTTGCTGTGTGCTCATGTCAGCAGAGCCGATCTCCACGTTAAGATCGCCAGGAGATGCGTCTAAAGGAACAGCCAATGTGTTCTCAGCTAATAATATTGACCATGCCACACTCTCTTCATAGGATCAATAGATATACAACTGGCTCTAATAATATGTGTCGCACCAACAATTCCGCGAAATGGAACAACCCCTCCCCGGGAGAGGCCGCCGGAGGCATCTCAAAAGGGCGCCTCCCGGCGAGGGTTGGTTCGGCGAGGTTTGACGATACGTGGTTCTAGAGGACTAGGACCAGAACCAACAAGACAATCAGTACAATAATCAACAAGGTGATGCAGCACGAGCTCAACGTCTCTCTATTATTGCGTACCACCCAGTCGACCCTTTTGATGCCTCGTCGAAGTTTGTCTCCCGCAGTGTCGACCTGTCGGTCAAAGTCTTCTATTAAATAGGACTGGTCTTCCAATTCTCGCGACATGACATTTGCCTGTTCTCGTAAAGAGGTAACTGTGGTGTGTACCGAGTCTAGTACAGTGTCCTGTTCGGCCATTATGTCCTGATACATCATGCTCTGCGCAGCTTTAGCCTGCTCTGGGTCCATCCCTCGGGCAGGCTCGTCAGCATTCCAGGTGTTCACGTCCGGGTGTGTTTTCTGCTTGACCTTTGAAATCGCGGCCTGGATGTCAGAGAGCCGGTTGTTCAGAGTGCCTACCTTTGTGATGCGGTCGTCTATTTCATATTGGCTCAGACCGTATTGATTCGGCCGCGATTGTACTACACCTATGCTTTGAGACAGATCATGGATGGTTTCAGTGAGATTCTGCGTGCTATTATTGAGATCCAGGAGGTTGTTATTGGTAGGATTTGCCTGATATTCCTGTAGCAGCCTCTGAGTTGTGGCCAACTCTTCTTCGGCATCAGCGTAGACTTGACTGAAAGGGTCCATTTTTTGCACGAGAAATGAATGCGTGGAACAAAAAAAAACCGCTAAGGTTGTGTGTGACGGAACAAATGAAGCAAGAATGAGATTCTTTTAGACTCTTTTCTGTTCACCTGACACGTTTAAGGAAAACAGTGCAATCTGATACTCTAAGTAATCTAAACCCTCGGAGGCTATGAATATGGCTTAGCTGTTACTGTTTTGGCAGATGAAATATACACGCGGCCATGTGGGACGACAGGGTAAGGGAACTTTGGTTACAAATATAAGAATACAATTGAGTTAAAGAAAAGCACGAGAATACTAAAGATGAAAAGACCCCCGGTTGAGACAGAAGCTCAAGTTGTTCATAATGTACGTAATATATGACCAAAAAAAACAAAAAGCACACAAATGTTCTCTATACATCAGTCATGATGACCCAAGTACTCCTTGATAGTCTCCACAATCAGAAGATGGTCTTCGTCCTGCCGCAACCCACTCACCACAATAACTCCCACAATACCCTCGGTACCAGCAACTCGAATAGGGAATCCACCCCCGTGAGCAGAGTATTCAGTTTCAGATTTAGCAAATGCTCCTGAAAGAGTTCGATTTTGCTTGCGTAGTTTACATCCTATGTAGAAACTAGACCGGTCAAATGCCATGACAGTCCGTCTTTTACGCTCCACCCACGACTGGTTGTCGAGGTTGACGCCAGGTGAGCTTGCGGACTGGAAGTAAATAAGTCCGTTGGATCCAGTGAGATTAATTAGTACTGGCTGCGACTTTTTCTGGGCCTTTTCTCTTAGCTGGCAACCCAGAGTCCAGGCAATGTCTGCGTTGTACGCTGGCAGGATGCAATCCTGTTCCTGGCGATCCAGGACTTCGAGCTTTTGATTAGTATTTTTGGTATTGATTTGGGGTTGGGCTTTATTAACGTCGAAGCCTGAGGTACTCCCCTCTGAGTATTAATTGTAAACAATTTTTTCTACTCCAGCCACTGTAATGACACTTACCTCTAGGTCTATGGGTAAAGACATGGCGTAATCCGTATGTATGTTTAGGCGGCCGTTGAAACTAAAGCAAAGCGAGAAATATTCAAAACGTCTGCTGTATAGAAATGTCCGGTTTCTACTAAGTCAGTCCGCAAAACGATTAATTGCAGCTGGCGTGACATGCGGCCGGGTAAGTTATGTGAGCTCCAAGACGCGACCGACGCACAGACATGCCTGAAACTTCAGTAAAAGCGTTCCTTCAGTGTTTTTATACACAGTTTTATAATTAACTGTCTATCCCTCTTCTTTTTAAATTTTTTGTCAAAGAAGCTCGGCTTTTAATTTCAGGTTATATTAGCTTAGTTAGCGACTGGGCCCTGTTAGTTATAGCTCGCTGTGAATAGCACTCAAAGAGGCTGTTTTGCACAACGTGTATTGTATCTTTATTTATCCATAGTTACTTTGTAGAAAAGCTTGTGGAAGCATTGCTTTGAAAAAAGATGGAACCTCAGCCTCAGAGCCAGCAATTGGACCGTGAAGAAAGTTCCCCAGCTGTTGGGCCCAACAGCAATGGGCTTGGCACAGCAGAAGTATCCGCCTCTGTCCCGGCTCAAACGGAAGTACAAGAGCTGGAAACAACTGGCAACACCACCGTTGGTTCTATTGACTCCCAGAACCTGGAGTGGAGTGCAGACAACCAGAAGCCTCTATCCAGTCCCGAAATCAACGAAGCTGCAGCTCAGAATGGAGGTGCTCCCACCCGGCAATGGCTCAACCAGAACGTAACTCCGGCCCTGATCCAAGGCATGCGGTGGCTCGTTGCAGAAAGGTAAGAATTGACTAGATTGGCGGGGTCAGAGAAGATATCAATCTCAAAATGCATTGTGAAGAAAATTTCTATGAGTTGAGATTGACAGGTAGAAATATTTCTAGCTGGCTGGATAACCACATCAAACAGCTTCTAACCAGACCTGAAGACCCACTGAAAGCCTTGGGACAATATCTCATAGATTATTCCAATAAAAATTCCCGCAGTTGAACCTGACAGTGGGCCCTGTGGGGAAGTTGCGAACGGAACCGAACCGAGTGCTGTCATTGCATAACTTTTGTTGTATTAAGAGAGAGAGATGGTGAATAGCTATGGGTTTAGATGGGTGATACGGAAAGCAATTAAGAAGAAGAGGTGGATTGTGTGGCTCTACAATTGTTGATTTGTATGATTAGTGGGTTGATTCTACATTTTGTGCTGTTGTGCTGTTGTGCTTCTGCTCATCCTATAGTTCTCTGCACTTTCAACCTTAGACTCAGAGTCATCAGGAACTAACCCATCAACAGCACAGCCCCATACCCTTATCTGATGATTGAAATATTTGCATACCTGAGATATCAAAATTTCGTATATTTCGCTTTACTTTTTGATGTTTGTGCCGCTAATGCTGGGACAGGAAATGTGAGACCTTTGGAAAGTACATCGTTCCCTCGATGCTTCCCGCGGCCCCTTGCCGGGGAGGGTTGGTTCTGCTTTGCAGAAACGACAGATAAATGCAAGAAAGGAAGGGATAAGAGGGGCAGAAAAGGTAAAGCAAGTCAAAAAAAAAAAAGATATTATTCCATCCCACCTTTCGATTGCCTCTATCTCTGGAATATTTTGTTCAGTTGATGAAATGGTAGTAATTATGCGGTGCGTCCATGTATGTGGCTTCATATTTTTTGGGTTTTCTTTTCGGTCTCTGCACTTGAGAAAGCACAACTAAGGAAAAATAATAGATGAGTTTTTTATTACGAATGTCCAGCATCCGTTGACTGTTATCAGTATTTGAAAGGTTGCCAATTAGGCTGGTTGGAGTTTTCACATGGAATATGATGTCGAATGCGGAAACTTCTGGGCCAATTGCATCCTGTGTGTGTGTGAAAAAAACATCGATAGAGATCTGAATTGATTTCCCATTTGGTTGGATTGAGAACTGAAAGACAGATCCCATTTGGCTGTTTTTCTTTTGTCCATGTGGGGATGCAACATTTGCCAACAGGGCGAACGGAGATTCGTTGGAAGTTCTCTCAGGAATAAGCGGAGCATCTTGCAATGGGCTTAGGACTGTACACCAATAAAACGAAAAAGAAATATGAAAAGTTAAAGGGACTAGGCGAGAAGGGGAGGAAAGAAAAAAAAAAGGTCGCGACCGTTCCTGCTTTGTGGGATGAGTTACACAACAACAGGCAGGTACTGAGTTAGTCGTCTAATGGAAATTGAAGCCCTCTCCCGAGTTCTATAGATCCAGGTCGCACCTTTTCTGGCTCATCATCTCGAGGTTCTCTCTTGCTGATAAAAGAGGATGCAATGTTTTTTTGTTGGTTTGTTCAGTACTGCCGTATGTACGCGTCAAAAGGGGCAGGATTCGTTTCTGCCGCTCGAATGAGAAGATCGCGGAGTAATATCACAGTACTATCATGGTTTCGCCGCTCGAGTTTTTTCCACTCATAGACTATAACAATGGAAATAGGCGGGTAGTGGTGCTGGGTAGCGTATTCCACAACAGGACTGGAAGGGTCTTCCAGGCCAGGCTTGAACTTGCCAAACTTCAGGTTAAGATAAGCTGCGTAGCACTCTACCAGGTATCGATTGTCCAACAGAGTAAAGTACCTTTGGAAAAAGCTTACTGGATCATGATGGATAAGGTTTATAGTGTCTTGAAGCATTGTGCAGCCAAGTTGAGTGCTAGTAGAATAACCATTGACTCCCAGAATGCAATTGAAATGACTCTTTTTATATTCTTTGCAATCCTTATTTCTAAGACCCACTGGCTTTTATTTTAGAGCGTGTGTTTGTTCTCCCAAACGAAATGGCGAACACGAACTTATATATATGAGATGATCCGAGCTCCAACGGCACATACCTCATCCTGTGTGTACCCTCAGAATGAGGAGCAGACGGAAGCATGTTTTAGGCACATATCGTATGCACAGGGAGGATCCCCGGTAGTGAAGATCCGTTCTTCAAATGTTCGTGCGACAGGAAGAAGAAAATGGGAAAAAGGGATGGTATCAAACACACTGGATACGATTAGTTTCCGAGCTATTGCTACATACAGTTGTTGGTGGAATGAAGCATCGATCAGATTCTAACGAATTGGACCATTAGCGACGCCATTTTTTGGGTTTTCCATGACAGTATTTCAATCCAACAGTGTCTATGCTTTATCTGACACTTTCAATTTCAATGCACTCCATACAAAAAACCTGTGTATACTCTACCCCTTACATATATGAGGGGTAGCTATCATTTTGGGAGAAGTCAGATTTCACAGGGGCCAGCATTTCTCAGCTGTGAAATAAGACAGGCTATACATCATAGCCCATCGGGAAGTCCACCACTCTAACTCTAGGAGGGAAGATTCCCATGGAGTCGTCTGCGTCCGGCCGCCCCTTCAGGGGAGAGTTGGTTCTGCTTCGCAGGACATCAAAATCTTGGATATCACACTGACAACTCGGAATTGAGCCGGCTCGTCAAGACATTTTGCGACCATATTGGGTTCGTTCCTTGGAGCCTTTTCCATTCCCGTATAAAAGGGTCCCTGATCTGAGGAAGGTGGAAGTGGCCAATGTGATTGTGCACGGACTCTCTCTGCTTGGAATTGGAGGTGTCGATATCGCCAAACACAAGTTGTAGATACGCTCCGTAACACTCGCTCAATCCCTTTTCACTTAGCACACGGAAGCTGGTTCGAAATAGGCGACTCGGGTCCGCATTGACCCTAGGACTGTGAGCGGTTACTACTACCATGGTGGAGGAGACTTCATGGAATTGAGTGAATTGAGCTTCGATTTATTATTTCTCAATCGGAACCTTTGTTCTACCTTCCAAATCTCTACGCCGATTTTTCAAAGCAAAAAACACAGTCCTCCCCATGGCCCTTTTTGTAATGTTTTTTCAAAACGGTCACTAAAGGTTAGTATGACAATTTGAACAAAAACACAATTGCAAGACGCAAAAACCCTGTGTGTACTACGTCAGTCCCCCTGTCGGCCCTGCTTTACAAACAATAGTTGCATAGAAGTAAACGGGTAATAATGACCATTATCATCCACGCTAGGCTGAATTATGTGACAAAATTTTTTTTTGTGTGGCTTCCAATCGGGTACACTACGAGTAAGCTTGTTATATCGTAAGTAACTATTAGCGCCCACACACAAGCGGGGGTGCCGGGACCAAATTGTATCAGTACGAGAGCAGGCAAACGACGTGGGTTTCAGAGCTCCACATCAAAGGAAATTGGGCCTCTACAGCGGGGCCCCTCACTTGGACTACCTTTGTCAGGGGTCCCGCAATAACAAAAAAATATATATATATATTGTGACATGTAATTGGTTGATTACGTCCCGCATTCCCATGCGAAAAACCATGTAGGCCCATGTGCGGCTAAGTGTCAAAATGCATCTTCCTTTGGCAGTTTACGTGTTAATTGGCCCAGATCTCTGATTATCTAATCGTGCGCCCATGCATTCTGCATTTAAGTTAATCTGCTCCAGTTTTCTTTACCAAATTTTTTTTTTTCGATCGTCTGGTACCGGCTACACGCTATCGGATCCCCCCTACCTTTTTCCTCTATAGGTTCTTTCTTTTTCGCGTAAATTGCGTTCTTTTTTTATTCAACTGAAGAAAGTACACCCACAATCGTTGGGTTTTCTTGAACCGGCTAGGGAACGATTGGCCGTTTGATATCATGTGGGAATAATCAGATTCATTACATGAACTTGGTTGTTAGTTCTTCAAAGAGTAGTTTGTTGAAAAATCTTTATAGTGAACTAACGACATCTGTACATTACAAACTGTGTAGGATAGGCGAAACTGCCAGCATATAATTTTTCAGGGGGAGGGGTAATCCGAGTGCAGAGAGTGCAGACAATCAGAAAGGTATAGATAGATCCTATAGAGCTATCAGAGAGGAGCAAATAGGTGTATAGATTTTTTTACTTGAGAATATCCTTGAATATCCTTGCTTTTTGACATAACTTGCTCGCTGGTGCTGCGATTTGCTCGATTACCTTCCAGAGATGTGGGATTGAGTGATGATGATGGTGTGGTGGTTTGCTTGCTTCGGGGATTTGTCTACCTGACGCTCCAGGAAGTAATTCCACAGTTTGTTCTTGCCCATCATCAATCCTCCCTTTTTCCCAAACTATATTTTGTCACGGCCAAAGGGACGGCGAAGGACCCGCTCGATCTAGTACACGACCGACCCTCAAAGATAGAGTATTGAGCTAAAGCGTGTTGGGAAATTCACAATATGCAGTGGTTCAAAGATTGGATTTAGTGAAATTTGCAACTTTTGGAAAATCACGTTGATCGGTGTGGGTTATATCATGTCCGGCCTTTTGAAAGCTCTCGTTATTCTCTTCACCTATTTACAATTTCTACAAAAAAAGCATTAACCTTAAAACTCTGAGATCCCTCCCTCAATGCTAGTCATTATTCCCCTGCGTCCTCCTCGTCCTCCTCGTCCTCGTCCTGCTCCTCTTCTTCCTCCCACTAAAAGTGCTCCTTCTCTCCCTGATCCAATTGAACACTAGCTAGTCCCCATTCACCAACAGCTCCAGCCAACGACTGTCTCCATCCACGGTACAGAGTATCGACGGCATCTTGACCAGATCCAACGCGCCAAAACGTACTGAACATTCCATGGTACGATACAGGCCGTATTATTAAACTGGAGGGATCTATTCCAAGACTAGCCACATGCGATCTTCGCATCACCGTCTCCAGCGGTAATCTTAGACCAAGTTCGAAAACAGACGACACCAGGCTCGTAAAATTGTAAACCCCTGGATATTTGAGTCGGTCAATACCAGCCCAGTTGTACAGCAAATATGGCGTGATCCCCTTGATGGCAGAAGAAACTGCCGATTTCATCGCTGTCGGGACCAACACAAATACCGGGCTAGTGTAAGATCGCAACTGCACCAGAGATTGTCGAAATGACCGAGGCGAAGTGCTAAACGTCGTAACCGCCAATCGCGTGCGAATCACATCAATGGGAGAGAGCAAAACCGATGTCACCACCGCCGCGGAAACAACTGTGCCCAGAGAGACCATGGGGCTTGGGGAGTGCATTACCTCGACAAAATGTGGGTCTGGGATCCCGCATACTGATGAGAAAAACCCACTGAGCCATGATTCCACCGTAGCGGTTAAGGCTTCAATGACGAACGACGTGTGCAGTCCTCGCCACAGCCCGACAACGCCATCTTTCTCAACCAATGCCCTCATAACATCTAGAACGTAGAGCGAGGCTGGCTCTACTGCATTTGGAAACACTCTAGGGTCCCGCTGCGAGGGGCTGGTCCGTGAACTTGGTGCGGCCGATGTAGAAGGTGATATGATACTTGACTTTTTATTGCGTGTTCGTGATGCTTTCATAGCCTGTAAACTGTGTTCTCCGGTCACATCTGTAAAATAGTCCAGTTCTTCGTCTGATTCTTCGTCTTCTTCGCCTTCGTCTCCGTCTGCCGAGCCCAATTGCGCATCGTCACTCTCAGTGGCCAACTTGTGCGCACCCCGTTCTTCTCCCACGTTCCAGTCTCCAACCTGGAGGAGTAGTCTGCTCAACTCAAATGGCTGTGAAATAAACACTCGGCTGTACAGTCTTGCCATGGATAGGCCTATGGCTGCTGTCTCGCTCGCCCCATTGATTTCCATATCCAAATATACGAAGTTGCCATCGCTCGGTTTGGAGGAGTTTAACACGCTAGACGTTGTTCCGTTTCCTAGTAGGGCTTTGCTGGCATTGGTGTCATAAACTACTGTCAGCCCTTCACTGCCTTTTATTGGCGAGTTGAACGTGTCTGCATTATAGTACGGTCGCAGGGTGTTTGCCATCGTACTGTATCATTTGAGATTGCGGATGTTTTTCTAGGGAAATGCGATCTACAGTTAGTAATTAATTAAATATGTATGGGGTGACGAGACGAACGACTGCGAAACCCAATCTTTGCAAAACAGATGCCAAAAGCTCAACAACAATACAATGTGTAACAGATGATAATAAATATTAGTGGTTTAAATACAAGAGTAAAATGCGCGTGGGAACAGGGCAGTTTTATTTAATTGTTCACGAACAGGCTGATACTGCGATTCTTACCCTTGGCCAGCATGGGGCTTCCTCGCTTTGCTAAATTGATCTCATTCTCTTTGCCCAAGTACCCAGTCTCAGGAGGTTCGCTCGCTAGTGGCGCAAGAGATACGTTGCGCTTACTGGGGGAATTGGACACTGACAGCGGGGCTGGAGGAGACCCCTTGCTGTTAATAACAGCCATGGTTGCTGATCCCAAAATGCCCTTCGATCGTTCCAGTATCGTCTGAGAGAGCTTTTGCTCAAATGCCAGTGCTCTTTGCTCGATATGGTCAAACTCCTCGGCCCGCACTTTCAGCTCGGCTTTCATACTAATGATCTGGCCGGATAGACTTGCCTTTTCCTTTTGCAGTTTGCTAATTTCTTGCCGTAGACTTTCTAGGGTGGCCTCGTGGCTCGCTTTCTCTTCGCCCTCAGTTTTTATGGTTGCCAGTTTGGCGTTTGACTCCCTGTTTTCGGCTTCAAGTTGTGCGATGCGCTTCTGAGCCTGTTTGAGCTCGTCAGAGACGCCGGGAGTTGCAGGTGCTACTGCGTGAGACATCTTTTCTTCTAGAATGGACCGCAGTTCTTTTATGCTCGATTCAAAAACTTTCGCACTGCTGACAGAGTCCTTAGGAATGTCCTTATCTCCAAAGTGAAGATCAATCAAGGACCGCACATCGGCCTGTACGTCTGTGATTGACTTTACAGTCTCATTTCTGAAGGTAGACAAAAGTGCTTGCTCTAGATCTGAAAAGCGTGATGACAGAGATTCAGCAGAGCCGGACGATTTCTGGATCTCTACGAGTTTCTCCTGAATTTCTTTTAACCCCGTGCCCAGGACGGCGTTTACGTCGTTCTCTGAGATTTTACTCTTGTCGGTAAGCTTACTCAGAATTTCCTTCAGGAGCTGTTCAGTCTGTCTACCGTTTTCCTGAAGGCCCTTGGTGATTTTGTCAAAAGAAGTCTTTTGTGGCTTACTGTTCGTCTCCACCGATTCTTTCAGGGCCTTCAGGCCGCTGCCTAGACTGGCTACCTGCGCGTGAAGTTCTTTGGAATCGAACGAACCGAGATTAGCAATGGCGAGGTGCAATTTCTGAAGCTCGTCGTGTGCCTGCTTTATCTGTTTCCCGTTTTCCTCAAATTGGGGCAAAAGAGCAGTTTTGGTTTTGCCCACCGCTATATCCAGCGATCCATCCGCTGGTTGTAGCTCGTTTAGCTGCTTTTCAATCCGATTCAAAACCACCAGTACTTGTTCATTCACAGATCGTGGAGATTCTAACTTGGCAATTCCTTTTCCAATTTTTTCAAATTGGGCCTGGTGGTTCTGACTATGAAGTTCTGATAGCAAACCGAGCGCTTTCTTGAGATCTGATGATTGGCTCTTTTCGTCAGAATTCTCGGCCAAATGAGACTTGAGTGATTCCACCGCTGAGCGAATTTGGGAGACAGATTCAGAGCCAGTCGAAGACATTTCTAAGACAATCTTTTCTAATTGAACTTGATTTTGCTTGCCTTGGGCATCAGCCAATGAACGAAGCGATTTCTCGATTGTTTTGCCATCTATAGAAGACGTCTTCTCTTGAGCAGACGTGATTGAGACAATTGCTTCGATGATTTTCTTTTCCATTCCTGGTAGCAAGTTCGACTTGATTGACTCAACACAGGCAAGCAACTGGTCATTTGACTTTGCAACAGTATCAGTAACCTTTTCGCTTATATTTGTAGAAATATGCTCCAATTCTTCCAACCTTTTGCTCTCTGATCTGATGTCGGCCAGCTTTTTCACTTCATCCCGTAGCAGGTTAAGACCGTCTGAGCTTGTTGCGTCCTTTTTGGAAATGGCACAGTCAATCGAACTGATTTTCCCATCTAGCTGTTTAACAAGTCTCTGTAATGCCGTCAGATCGCTGGTTGAAGAGTTCTCTGATTCCAAGCCAGCCTTCACATCCTCTCGCAGCTCCTTCAGGTCTTGTGACGTGTGCGACACCAGCTTTTGGATATCCAGAATAGCGGACTGGTGGTCTTGCAGACTGAATTTCTCGAATTTCTTGAGAGCTTCGCTTAATTTGCTTGAAATCAACCTGTTCTCCTGCACTGCGTCCCTACCAACATCACTTGCCTTTATGGCCTGGAGATCGTTCTGCAGTTGCTTCAGCAGATTATCTGTAGTTTTCTGTCGAGTACGGATCTCGTCAGTGACAGCTTTGGCATGTTGTTCGAGAAGAGAAGCAATGAGTGCGTTGTTGTCAGAACCAGCGGCCGACGACGGCCCGCTGCCACTGTTGCCTTGCTGACCCTTCAGTTGGCGGGTCATATCTTTAATGGAATCCAGCAGACCGTCAGTGACCAAGGTTTGTGCTCTCTGGCTTTCCCGTTGGCTTTCCAGCATGTTTTGAATCTGAAACATTCCATCTCGAACGGCAGATTCAGAGTTCACAACTGATTCTTGGGTTTTCTTCGCCCTGTCCTGCAGAGTATTCAAGGCCACGGCATTGTCCTTGGACCGGTTTGCCAATCCCCCAAACTCGATGAGAGCTTCCTGTACAGAGTCCTCTACCACTCTTTGGCTCTGTTTGAGAAGCTTCAGGGTATTCAGTACATCCGACAACTTTTCGTCGGCAGAAGACGACATGGATAACGATGCTGCCATCGTTGAGTCTCGCGTACCTGTGTCACGCGATGCAAAAGGTGCCCTGGTTGGACTTCGAACTGGGCTCGCCAGTAGTGGATTCAAGCTTGGTGAATCCGGAGGAGCAGGCAAAGACGGAGGAGGGGTTCGGTCCACTTCCCAGATACTCCGTTTATCGACCAAACTGAGGGTAGATTCCGTTTTGCGCAGGGAATGCAAGTGATTCATCGAAAGTGGAGACGATGCTTTGAGAGTGGAGATGATAGATAGTAATGGATGAATCGTTTTTTAGGACACAGGGTGGTGAGGAGTCAGTTTCAATGTTGTGTGTGTAATTGAACAATTGCAATCCAAAAATAAAAGCGTATCGTAAGAATAAGCTGGTAAAGAGCTTCAGCTTTAGCTTCACTCTGCCTCTTTTTTTATCGTAGTATATAGTAACGTGTGGCCAATTACTCTGTTACTCCACGCCTGTTCAATAGCTAATTATACAAAACAAAAAAATAGCCGTATCTGTCACGATATAAACAACACGATGGCATGCACGAGAGATCAGCAGAAGGGAACCAGGCCGCGTTTAAAGAGGCGTGCGGCACACAGCACTATTTTGTTCAGCCGCAGCTTAAGAGCAAGGTATATCACCGAAAAGGAAACCCACAGTCACACGCTTTACCCGGTATGTCGGGTCATAACCTAAACCAAGCAAGATCGCCTTTTGTGGGTGAAATTTCTCCAAACCTCAACCTCCTTCTAAAAAGCAGCATTTAACCGTTCGACATCATCCAGAACATTCAACAAAAAAACACATCACAGAAATGGCCTCTAAATTCTTAAAGCCTGGCCGAGTTGCCATTATCACTCGAGGCCGATACGCCGGAAAGAAGGTTGTCATCATCAAGCCCCACGACGATGGCTCCAAGTCGCACCCCTTTGGACATGCTCTGGTTGCTGGCATTGAGCGATACCCTTTGAAGGTGACCAAGAAGCACAGTGCCCAGCAGGTTGCCAAGCGAACCAAGATCAAGCCATTCATCAAGACTGTCAACTACAACCACTTAATGCCCACTCGATACTCTCTGGAGCTGGAATCGCTCAAGACTGTTGTTTCGACCGAGACCTTCAAGGAGCCCTCGCAACGAGAGGAGGCCAAGAAGGAGATCAAGAAGGCTTTTGAGGAGCGACACCAGGCCGGCAAGAACCAGTGGTTTTTCACCAAGCTGCGATTTTAAGTGCTTTGAAACCCCCGTTTCATAAATAAAAAAAAGGAAGGGCATGTCTAAGGGTGACTGGGATGAGCTTGGAGAAGCTTTTCGTTTCGATCCAAGTCCTGGAAAAAAGAGGGTGGTAATTATTATGTCACTTGAAAAAAGCCTGTATTTTTTTTGTTTGCTAGTGTAATGTAAATGATGATTTTTTCACTTTTGTAGTGGACTAGTCATGTGTGGTGGAAGTCGGAGTGTCTAAGAGGCATCTCTGACTTTCGCTATGTAGGACCGTCCTATGCCTTTTTTCGCTAGTAGCTATCGTATTCCGTATCTGTACAAACAGTGCTTTGCCGAACACTTAAAAGAGAGCAGACCTCCTTTAGTTCGTTCATTCTTCTCATTCCGCTAGTCTACTCTATTCTAGAGAAAATACAAAAAACCACTACCCGCAAATTTCGAAACCCCACTCGAGAAACCTACATGGTGTAATTTGGTAATTTGCAAGCAGTGAATCCCCTGCTCAGATTTGTTCGAACTCTGTAGCTCTTTAGTGTATCTCGTTCCCGAGGCCTCCCCGCTAGACGTTGGAACGATTTCAACACACTATATAATCGCCACACCGTACGCATCAAATAACCTGACGATCTCAACTCTAGCTTTAGCGGACATTTTTCATATCAACATGCAGGCACACTACCAATGAAATCTTCTGTGGTTCGCCTGGCTCATTATGTTTCGACGACAGCTCTGAAAAGACCACAGTATGATTTGCATGCTCTAAAATCAAATCCTGCTTTATATCAAGAAAGCGTGGATCGACGGAAGGTGAAGTTGCACAACGGTCAAAGTATAGCGGGCATATTAGACTCGTATAAGAGCCTAGTCCAAAAGCAAAAGGAAAGAGAGAGGCTGGTCGTTAGACGTAGCAAGCTGCAACGCTCTCTACGTGACTTGTTTACTGTCTCCCAAAACATAAATGAAGACGAAAAGGCCCAAGCAAAGAGTGAGATCAGTCGTACCCTCCAGGACCTAAAATCACAAATAAAGAGCGAGGAAGAGAGTATCCAGATTCTAGAGCATGACGTGTTTGCGTCCATAGAAACCATTCCGAACATCATAAGCCCCACGGTAAGTGATGAGGTGCAAGTAGTGGAGTATCTGAACATCCCTCCTAATGACGGAAATGGCGCAACAACACCTGAAGTTGCAGACTCCACTAGGGACCACCATGACATTGGCACAAAACTCGGAGTGCTAGACTTTGAGTCGGCATCAAGGGTGTCTGGTACATCTTCCTACTACCTAATTGGCCAGGGTGCTCTTTTGGAACAGGCGCTAGTACAATATGCGATCTCCAAGGCACGCAGCAAAGGCTGGACTCTTATGGCACCTCCTTCGCTCGTGCGTCCAGAGTTCACGGTTGCTTGCGGCTTCAAACCTAGAGATCAGAACGACGAGCAGCAGGTATACTCTCTCGAAGGGAATGAGCTGTGCTTGACTGGCACTGCAGAGATTCCCCTAGCCGGGTGGGCTGCTCACAGAACGCTTGACTTAGGCCCGGAAGGAGTTGTGCGACGAATGGGGGTGAGTCGGAGTTATCGGGCCGAAGCTGGTGCTCGAGGTAGGGACACGCGGGGCTTGTACAGGGTGCACGAATTTACCAAAGTCGAGCTCTTTGCCTGGACATCTGGCGATGAAGCAATCTCTAATCGAGTGTTTGATGAGATTGTTGAACTCCAGAAGGAGATAATTTCGGAGCTTGGTCTCTATTGCCGAGTTATTAACATTCCACCGGATGACCTTGGTGCCCCTGCGTTCAAAAAGTATGACATAGAGTGCTGGATGCCCGGGCGAGGGAACTGGGGAGAGCTGAGTTCTACCTCAAATTGCCTTGACTACCAGTCCCGCAGACTGCATACCAAGTATGATTTGGGAAGGAGCGCCAGCAATAGCACAGAATTCGTTCATACGCTCAATGGCACCGGGATGGCGGTGCCTCGGGTGATTGTTGCCATATTGGAGAATTTCTACGATCCGGCCACTAATAGTGTTAAGGTCCCGCAAGTGCTACAGGAGTACATGGGAGCAGCGGAAATTATGACTGAGGAGCGATGATGGAATTCGGGAGATGCCTCCGGCGGTCCCTCCCGGGGAGGGTTGGTTTTGCTTCGCAGAAGCTATTGTCATTGAAGCTGTACATACGCAATGTTAACTTAATTTGTATATATAAACGGCCACACAGAGTATATTTTTTGTCGGTTTTCCAGCTTCGAACCCTTTAGATCGCGAGACTGTTTCGGACAACTTTCCACTAATTGAACGGTCTTCTCCCTGAAAGTGTTAGACTCGACGTGTAAAGAACAAGTCACATCTTCTCTGTCGCTTCGAAGAGAATAGCGCTACTCTTCTCCCCATGCCTTTTTTCTACATCATCCGAAATTAACCTTCGTTACAGCTGCACATTGTCTTTCAACCTTACCCTAATCTGTCCCAAGTCACCGCAAGTTCCATTTCTCTCACTTCCACCATATTATTTTATTGAGTGATACGAAACACGCGTCACTGGCAATTGATCTCTGATTTATATCTACTATAGTGTAAGTGTGGTAATGGAGACTCATTACTTGGCGATGCGCGATACACATTATGTCTTGTTGAACCCCACTAACTTTATAGCCCGTGGCGATTGGAATCACAAAGAGATCAGAAGAGAAAGAGATCTCTCAGAAGAGTTTTTTGCGTAACGTTTCGCCACCGTTCGATTCATTGAACAGGGTCCCTCTGAGACCTTTTGAGTACATTGTTTCATTGTATACATGTCAGGATAAAAGAGTCTGATCATGCAGATACGAAGAAGCGCGAACATTGCTCGGCGCATGCTCGAAGTGGTAAGTTTTTTCGATTGTTAACTTCAGTTGTATTTTCGAAACCATCTCTAACAAAAGCCCCCTGACCTCAAAAATGTCGTTGATCAGCTAGTTAATACCCCTCCCGAGCAGCTACCTGCGATTTTGTCATCGCACTCGCAGAGCTGGGCAAGGCCCCGAGGCGATCTCTGCCACTGGGTTCCATTGCTCAACAGGTTCGATGACATGCTTCAAGGATACGTAGCCAAATACAAGCTGGAAACCGAGAACCCGGACCCCATTCAGCTGGATGCTCAGGATGAGACTATAGCCACTGCTGTCTTGAATTTTTCCGCATTTTTACTGGAGAACTGTTCAAATCGAGGTATATACCCCAGCATAAAACATGTCGCCCAGTTTCTTCACTGTATTTCTCCATATATTGTCAGTGCAGCATTAGCAGTTTGTGTTAAGCTAGCGAATCGGTTTGCTCAATCTCGGTCCGGCAAGTCCAGCATCACAGCGGTTGACCCGGAGCTAATATTTCGCTTGGCGACTTTTCTTCCTACTTCACACTGGGAGAAAGCTGATAAGTCGGAAATCACAGTAGAGGATTTTGTCGATCGTAATCACCAATGGGGTCCGGAATGGAATGTACTGACCTTGCAGTATTTCTTCAAAGGCGACCCATCTGCAAAGTCCGCCAGTTTTAGGGGAGCTAGTAGTAACGTGCAGAGCTCTCCGATCAAGACTCCTACTCGGCCAGCCCGCGCTCAGCAGCAGCAGCAGCAGCAGCAGCAGCAGCAGCAGCATCAACAACATATGTCACCGCAAGAGGAAGCTGCCACTACAGCATCTTCGTCTTCTGCCTCGCAGGAGGGACTTAATACTTTGACTATCGGCTCACAGGAAGTCCTGGCTACGCCAATTTACGATTTGATACAGAAAGTCTACAGCATGATCCCGAAGGACTTTCGATTTAATGCACTGAATAAAATTCGTGTCGTTAAGGCTTGCACGAACAGCGAGGAAGGTTATAGATTACGGATGGAACTGTGCAAAATCCAACTTCTCGCATTTGGCTTTGCTGTCTGCTCATTCAGCGAAACTACAGTCGAGTCGCGAATTTTGGCTCGGCAGCCGAATTTCCTCAGGCAGTTGGGTTCCCTGATTTCAGTTGAATCATCGTCTAAGATACCTTCTGATTTGTCAATCCTCGTGCTTGAGACTTTGGAGTATGCGTGCAACCAAGGTGCGAGAAGAACAGAGGTCTTCACTGCCCTGTCGGCCAATGTCAGTCATGGAATCCTAATGTCTATTATTAGGGCCTTGATTCGCGATATAAAGGCGGGAACGCCTATTGATGAAGAGTTTGCAGACAATGTCTTCATCGTCACATTGCAAATAGCATCTACCCAAGCCCTGGGCCATATGCTTGTTTCAGCCGGAATCGTGCCTCTACTTCTGGAGATTATTCAGACCCCTTCTCAGGCGTACAAAGTTCTATCCTCTGTTATGGAGCTCCTAGATTTTATGATTATAGGCTCTTCAACCACCTATGGTGTCTTTGCTCAGTCAGGAGGCATTGCTGCTTTGGTCGAGGTGATTAAAGACCAGACAGGTAAAGCACTAGAAGATCCTCCAGATGCAGGAACTCGATTTTCCAAGGTCGACTATTCTCTATCATTTCATCGCTCCCAGTGGATCCGGTCTCTCTTTGTTGCAGTCTCTAACATATTAGTCAACACAAGCACGTCAGAGAGCATCCACAGTTTGGTTGATTCGCCGCTGCTGCACTGCATCAAAGTTATTATTGCTAACCCGAGAGTTTTTGGCTCACGCATCCTCTCGCTTAATTTCCAAATTTTATGCAGTATGCTGGAGAACGAGCCATCTTCCTTCGCGGTCATGTACGAGGGAAAACTTATTGACTCAGTTATTAGCATGTTTCCAGAACTGTTACAAGTTTCTAATTCCTACATGAGCTCGATCATCAAGTTTGTAGGAGCAATGGCTCACAATGAAAATGGCCTCGCATTGGTTCAGGAGAGGAGTTTACTGAAAAAAGTATTGGATGGGTTCTCGAGTGAAATATTACAATCGGACTCCCTGGCTTCAATTGGAAACATATTGGATGGTTTGATAACTGAGCATGCCAATCTGCGATCCCCTGTGGTTGGAGAATGCATCAAATTTCTCAAAACTATACCGAGAGCTATTGAATCTCTGTCCGAAAGTGGCGACTTTTATCTAGATTCCGAGATTCCATATTCAGATGTTGAGAAAGGAATACTAACAAAGCCAGTTGCTGTTACTGCTCTAGAGAATGTTGCTAAGTTTTTTGAAGGACTCCTGAAGAATCATTTGACGAGGGCTGAGTTCATTGAAAAGAAAGGATTCAGTGACTTGATCAACCTTTTCATAGTCGTCTGGGTGCCTTACGATTTTGCTTTTAGTTCTGTTGGTTACAGTTTAGGCAGTGTTGCGAGAGCTCTTTTTACGTTGGATATTGGGAGTGGCGATATCGAAGACGCTCTCATAGGCCTCGTGGCGAAGCAATCTTCACAATTACATGATCTACTTAGTTCAACATCTCTAGAAGATGCAGCAATATCCGACAGTGACAAATTGGATCCAATTTTACGATCTTTGAGTTTGTTGGATGGTGCATTGCAAATTTTTTTTCAAGTTATATTTTTTGAAGTTGGAACCGGCTATAGGATCCTTGATGTGCTCGACAGAGTTGTGCAAACTCTTCTGGGAGAAGAACTTGCCGAGATTCAGCGATGGTGTATTTGGCAAGAGGCGCTCACGCTCGACGGCTTGCCATCTGATCTTGTCGAAGCTACGAAACCCTTGTCAATCGAAGTTAATCGTACAGAGTCGGAGGATTATAGATCTGCGAAGGACGCTGAGGGAAAGCTGAAAGATGTGGATCCGGCAAAATTTAAAAATGTCAAAATATTGAGGTTTTTGGCTAGTTCAACTTCACTTATGATATCAAAAATTTTTTCTGAGTTTGCGTCCTGTTGTACAAACGAGAGATCTATGAATACTCGAAAGAAAAGTGGCCTCAAGATGGCATCTATAATTGCCGATTCAATGATTGGTCATTTGAAGTTTGCCGGGTTTGACAAACTTGATATATCTACCGATTCCTCTATTCATATCCAGCTGCAGGCACTTATCAGCTTTTTGGCGTGCTTGCAAAAAGTCATGCTCAAACCATGGAGTGGTACGTCTGCCATGTATCTCGGAGTATTTGTGATGTTTAAGCAGGCAGGTGGTATCGAGCGCCTCCTGGACCTGTTTTTCGTTTTATGGCAACGCTCAACCGAAGCTCAGTTGAAAGATGATCCATTATTGATATTTGCACAGAAAGTTATACTAATTTTTATTGGTTTCACTATCTCGCATCGGTCGGTGTTGGAAAATAATAGGGCAGTTTCGCCATTAGCCTCTAGAGAAGCAGAACACAACGAACCGGATTACTTTAACCCCAATCAATTTTTCATCGAGTGCCGAATAATTTTGGTCCACAGATTTGTTGAAGTATGGGATATCGATTCATTAATATCTACACTGAATCCTCAGGCTATGAAACTATTCTTGGATATTTTAACCAAGTTGTTCACGTTCACAGGCGAGGACGGTGCGTCTAAGCTTTCTAAAGACGAACTTCCACGTCTACTCAGTTGGAAGCAAATAAAGCCTACGGAAAGAAAGGTTGTGGCTTTGATGCAGTTAGGTTTTGATCGAAATATCGCTGTTCAAGGTCTTACCGAAAGCCGGGATAACATAGAGGCTGCATTATTACGGTGTGTATCACTGTCTGGTAGGAGTTCACAGATCGAAAGCGAGATACCAGACCTGCATAGTGTTTACAAATCGTTGGATGCGAGATTTGAAATTGGCAATGCCCCTACTCGCACTACCGGAGAAAAGTTGGTTCTGGTGAGTGACCTTAATGAACTAAGAGAGGAACTCAAGCTGAAGTTGACAGATGTCTTATTGGATCTAGTTCAAAAGGCTCCTGAGACCGTTTATGCGACTGCTGGTCTGATCGCAAAGATGCATTCTGCTGTTGGAGCTGCCAGAACAGACGAGCAGCGATCTTCCTTAGCTTCTGCTCATAAGGAAGTCTACGCATCGATCTTGTCTTGCATACACAGCTTTTCTCAAGATGGTGATGCTGCTGAAATGAAGAAGATTTCTGCATGCCTTCACTTATTGGGACTTCTAATTCAAGAGCAGTCTTTTTTACAAGATATTTTCCCGATTCTTGTTGAAAAGTTTGGTGACTTTGTTGACATGATTGGTACTGAGAATGCCCATATTGCCGAATACTATCCGCACTGCTTGTTGATTATTGAAAGAGTGTTGACCAATTCTGATGTTCCTGTCAGTATTCCTAGAAATTTTGTGTCTAACTTTACTGACATGTTCAGTGCCATTATTCCACGCATTCCTGAAGAGCAGCGAGAAAAGCTCTTCAGAGCAGTTTCAGCGCCAAGGGATTGGAAAAATGATATTTCTGTTTTGGCTGTTGCTCGGATTTGTGTTCATTTTGCTAAGGACTCTGCTTATGCGGAAGAACTCTTTCGTAATGGCATGATACTACGTTTGTTACACTCGGTCAAGGAATACAGTAACTCTGTAAATTTGGAAAAGCTTCAGACCGCTATAATCATTCTTATGAGATACTGTGTTGAGACTCCTGAAATGGTTAAACAGAGCATGAAGAACGAAATCAGAGCTTGGTTTGCCGTAAGTCTTATGGCCGATGCTGTTGTTTTCGTCAAATCGAATTACATGCTAGTTGCTCGATCCCCGCAGATATTTATTGAGGTAGTGAGTGAACTTTGTTGCTTTCATGATGCTTCCTTGAATACTGCCATAATCTGTTTGAAAGATCATCTTAAGCAAAGGAAAAAGGCACTTAAACTTCCGGAAGATATAGATGAAGAAGGTAATCCGAATATACAGAAAGAGCCAGGAACCACGGAGGATACTCGCATGTCCGATGCAAGGAGTGATGATGCAGAAAGTCAGCCCGAGCAGAACAAGATATTTAACCCCGAACATTCTTCTGGTGTTATGCAGTTGCTTCTAACTCAATTGTTTTCCCTCAAGCGGCAAGATATATTCTCCAAACCAGAAAAGGATGAGAGATTGATTGAGTTCGAGGATGTCAAGGATTCTGGAAGTTCTAAAGAATCATTTGGACCTGGTTTCATCTTTTGTTACTTTCTTCTGAGTGCAGTGGCCGAACTAGTTGGTTCATACTCTCAGTGCAAGCTTGAGTTTATTCATTTTGCAAAAAAATCGCCGTTTCCATCAACTCCGAATAAGCTTCGTTCTTATCCCTTGCAATTTCTTTTGCAGGAATTGGTTCCAATTCCCACTTTGAATGCGCCTAGCTCGAGCGCTGCAGCTCATGAATGGACCGCTATATCAGGACTAGCTTCTACCACGATTATAAATCTGATGACTGCGACTGACGAACTTGGAAAAGGCGTGTCAAAGGATAGTATCCAAAACTTCCCTGCTCTGCTCTTTGTTCGGAAGCTGACTCTGGATGCTCTTGCGAAGTCACTTAGAGATGTGTTGTCGAACAATGAATCGTTAGACTGGAAATGCAGTGCCCTTGGAAACATTTCGGACTTGTGCTACAGATTGCTTTCTAATAGATCTTCGGCTTCGTCCTCGTCTGGGGGTGATCTGTTTGCTGATGGTGCCTCCATTGCGAAAATTATGTACGACAAGAAGATTGTTTCAGTTTTCACATCTTATTTGGGGGAGTTAGACCTGAATTATCCTCAAAGTAAAAAGGTCATACGCATTGCCATTCGTTTTCTGAATAAGCTCTCCCGCCTGGCCTTGGAAATATCGGAAGACCTTACCAGTCCAACTATGGGAGATGTGGAAGAGGATGACCTAGGGGACGATTCTTTTGACTATCGTGAGGAAACGCCAGATTTGTTCCGTAATTCCACTTTAGGAATGTTTGAAGTCGGGGAGGATTACAACGATGGAGACCTTGACGAAGACGAAGTACTTGAACATTCTTCAGATGATCGCATGGAATACGATGAGGTGAATGATGAAGCTTTATCTGATGTGGATGATGAAGAAAGCGATGGAACTGATTCAATCGAGTTTGATGATGATGAGGATTCAGACGCTAGTGACGACGAGGAAGAAGAAGATATGGGTGTAAGTGAAGCAAATCAGTTTTAGTCCTCGATTGCTTTTCTTTTATCTAACAAGGTCGAACTAATTGTTGAGGATGAAGACATGGAGGATGAGGACGATATGAATATTGGTGAATCAGACGAACT